>OY731398.1:4332500-5589997 GCA_963425845.1 Sphenostylis stenocarpa | reverse complement strand
TAAATATATAAATATATTAATATATTAATATATCAATATATCAATATATATAAGTATATAAATATATAAATATGTAAATATATAAATATATATTTATAGATTTTATAAATATATAAAGATATAAAGATATAAATATATAAATATATATATATATATATATATATATATATATAAAGATATAAAGATATAAATATATATAAAGATATAAAGATATAAATATATAAATATGTAAAGATATAAATATATATATATCTTTAATATTTTGTACATGTAAATATAATTTATATATATTTTTAAATCTTTTTCTAATATTTAGTTTTCAAAATATAATATTATTTTTAAAATTTAATTTTTTAATTTTTAATTTTCTTTTAAATATATAAAGATATAAATGTATAAGGATATAAATAAATAAATAAATATATAAAGATATAAATATATAAATATGTAAAGATATAAATATATGTAAAAATATAAAGATATAAATATATGTAAATATATAAATATATAAAGATATAAATATATATTTTTAATATTTTGTACATGTAAATATAATTTATATATATTTTTAAACTTTTTTCTAATATTTATTTTTAAAAATATAATATTATTTTTAAAATTTAATATTTTAATTTTTAATTTTTTTTAAATATATAAATGTATAAAGATATAAATGTATAAAGATATAAATAAATATATCAATATATAAATATATCAATATGATTTATTTGTAAGTTATTGTTGAAAAATCCTAGTAGCTTAGTGGTTGGAGTTTCAGTTTCTAACTTTACTAGCATCGAGTTCAATTCCCGACAATAAATGCAAATAAATTAAAATAATTAACTTTGTCATTGAATTAGCGACTCGATTTAAATTGGTTGTCTGTTTTTTTAACTTTGTCACCGATTTAGCGATCAATTTAATATATTAATTTCGATAGCTATTTAGCGACCGATTTTTTCGATCCCTAAAATGATTTTTTCTTGTAGTGTCGTATGCGCAAGTGGGCTGCACAAGAAAACTTGAGCTTTCGATAAAATTGAAGTTCAACTACACATGAAGCTCAGTATGAATTTCGGTCTTTATTTCCATCAATTTAGCTCATCTCAAATTATCTTTCTCCTACAAAAAAAAATATGCACTATGGATGTATGAATGTATGCTTTGATGCTAAAATTATGCAAAATGCAACAAATTACGTAAAACTGAATTATGCTATGTTTTTTTATGAACGCATGTTAAATACATGGTTTATGAAGAGAATAATTAACTTAAAAAATGTTATTAGATCATGAAATAAAAAGTAAAATGACATATATCATCAATCACAAAGACAACTTATAAGGTGAAAATTTGTGAAAAGAGAATTTAAAAATGTCTCACTCTAACTTACTTACTACAGGAATACTCTCAAGCACAAGCTCCTCTCTCCTCTTTTCATTACTTGTCATCTCCTCCTTGCTCACCTTTCTTCATCATCTTGTAAGGTAAAAATCATATATATCTCACACTTTTTTCCTCTCTTTATCTTTGTTACTTGCTCTTTCTTAGGGTTTCATTTTTTATGTTAGTGTTTCTCTTGCTCATGACTCATTTTTATTATGTTTTTCATTATTTCTGTTTTGGTTGAAATCTCATACTAAGAAAAAATATGAAGATTGTTTTTTAATTTTAAACAGATTGGACAATAATAGAAATGGATGATTCAACTAGTAAACCTATGTGTGACCTTGATGATGTCATCAATAAGCATGAAATTGAGAATGAGATTAAGTTCTAACATGTCTAAAATATCTATGGATCTGAAAATGTTAAGTTAAACATAAAAATGATAAATCTAAAACATCTTATTGTTGGAAGATTTTTTGTAACACATAATATGTAATTGGAGGAAAAAAATATGAAATTTCTCACTTTAAGCGTTATATTGAAAAATGTGACAAGATTAAAACTAAAGATGTGGATCAAATGATTTTAAACGTGTAAGAGAAGTTAAAGTAAAAAAAGTAGATAAAGATGATGTCTTGTGACTTGTGTGCTAATTTAATTATTCGACATGATTTACCTTTTAAATTTGTTAAGTATCTAGAGCTTAGGAGTTGAATAAATTATTTGCATCCTGAAGCAATGTTAGCTTCTAGTAATACTGCTAAGAGCAATGTATTGATAATATTTATAAAAGAAAGTAATATAGTCAAAGAAGAGTTGACTACCATTTGTTATATGATTTGTTTAACTTTTGAATCATAGATATCTTGCACAAATGAAGGTTATATAAGTTTGAAAACTTATTATGTTGATTTAAATTGGAAGTTAACTAGCAAGATTCTTAAATTTTGTTATTTACCCCACCTCATACTTGGATTTCGGATGTCTAAGAAGATAAATGATTTTTTGCATGATTAGGGAATAGAGAAAAAGTTTTTTTTCTATTACTTTGGATAATGATTCTAATAATGATGTTTTGTAAAACACATTAAAAAGTCAACTTGTTTTGCAAGATTAGTTTATATGTGACGATGAATTTTTTCACGTTGTTGTGCACACATTTTAAATCTAATTCTTCAAGAGCATTGAAGGTACTTGTTAATGCATTGAATCAAATCATGGAAAACATCAAATATGCTAAGGGTAAAGAGAGTAGAATGATTGAATTTAAACAATGTCTTCAAAATTTTTGTGACATCAATGCTTCAAATGGGTTGTGTTTAGATGTTCTTATAAGGTGGAATTCAACTTATCCGATGATTCAAAGTGCTCTTAAATACCAATGTGTTTTTGGTAGCTTACAACATGGAAGAAAATTATAAGTATTGTCCTTCTCAAGAAGAATGGAAAAAAGAAAAGATTAGTGCTTTATTGTTTCTATTTTATGATATAACTACTTTAATTTCTGCTAAAAGTTATCTTACTTCCAATATGTATTTTTTACAAGTTTGAAAAACTTAGTTCCTTTTAATGGAATGTGTAAAAGATGAAGACAAAGTTGTAAGGGATATGGCTGAAAAAAATGAGGATGAAATTTATTAGATCTATCCAATCAAATAGAAGAGGTAAAGTCACATTTGAAGCCTTCATGAAGTACTCGTGACGATGAAGGCATAAAAAGATTCTTGACATCTCCACCTCTCGCAACTAGCCTTCTAATCTTGTCTTTTAGCTATAATACTTAGTCGTGCATGAACATCGAATATCCCTTCTCCATTCATTGTCTTATGCTCAAAAATATTATTCTTGAGGTCCGGGACAAAATATACATCTCATATTTATCCAACAAACCCATCCTTTTGTAAAAACCAAAGGTTACCTTGGCCTTTCACTAGATTTTTAGGCATCCCCAAACGACATAGTTTCACCTTCTACCTTATTTAACTATTTGAAGAGATTTTCATCTCCACTCATATGATTACTCACCTCTGTATCCAAATACCATACCAAGTTATTTTCTACTTCTCCGAGTTCGGCCAAGTTGTGATCGGTCATCAAGAATAATGGTTTCTTTGTCTCCTTTGTGAAAAACGTCTCTTCGACCTTCCTCTTGCTTTTGCAATCTTTTGTGAAGTGCCTCACTTTTCCATAGTTAAAACATTTGTCCGAGTAATAATCTTTAGCATATTGATCATATTTGTCACACTTAAAGTCTTCAATATTTGAGTTACTCGTCGTCGACCTCTACTAGCTCGGCCTCGTCCTCATCCTCGTTAGTTTTGTTGATATACCTTCTCCTTGCCCCAACCTCTACCAGCTCGGCCTCCTAGTCCTCACCCTCAAGAATTTTGAGAGTAAAGAACCTTCTCACTTGTCTCAATTTTAAACACTTGAATAGTTGTTTCCTCTTCCTTCTTCTTCCTATGTTCGTAAGCTTCAAGTGATCTAAGCAACTCCCTGCACTGTTAACTACAATAAATCTTTTTACTTGTTCTATTGCACATACCACGTTTTCAAAGTCATCAATCAATGATGTCAGCACCTTCTCCACGACCCGATCTTCGAGAGAATTCTTCTCCATTTCTACCGAGTTGGGTTGCCATTACTTCAACCCGCGCAACATACTTTGAAACTCCCTCTGTCTCCTTTATCTTCATGCTTTCCATTTCACTCCTCAGTTTCTGTAACCTAACTTTTTTTACTCTGCCATCATCTATGTAGGTTCTTTCCAACGCCTCCCATGCTTCCTTCGAAGCTCTTGCATTCACTATCTTCTCAAGCACAACTTCATTGATATCTCTGTAGAGCATATACAGAGTTGTACTATCTTTCTCGTGTTTTTCCTTAAATGCCTTATTTTCCATTACAAACAACCCTTCCATCGTCTTTGGTTCTTCTACAATTTCCCAAATACTTTGGGATCTCAATAGTGCCTTCATTTGAAGGCTCCAATTGTCATACTTCACCATCTTCGTCAGTTGTGGTAGAGCCATGTTGCTTGTCATAGAGACCATCTTCTTCTAACTCTCGCACCTAACTCACAAACCAAAGCTCTTGATACCAAGTTGTTAAAATTTTGAGAAAAAAAAATTAGTTTTTGGAAGAATTGAATTATTAATGGTGGTGTCCCAAACCAGAGAACACACTAGCTTTTATAGTTTCAATTACACAAGTGTTTACAGTTATATTACATATAACCATTGTAACTTTCCAATGATTACAAACAAAAAACGATTCTAACTAACATTTAATTTTCTAACATAAAGCACATAATCAACAAATATGATTAAGCAACAACTATGCTTTTCAGTACATGGGTCTCTAACAACAACATTCTGATCATACAAAATGTAGGTCCAGAAAATAAAAATTGTTAAACTAATACAATATAACTAACCCATATCAAATTTCACAATGACACAATTATAGAAACGTATATATTACTATACATCATTCTCTTTACAATCAGTAAATGGGGGACTAATGATAATAAAATGAAAGAGCGGAAAATAAATTGAAGCTAAATAATGAAAAATTAAAATTAAATTATAATAGAATAATAAGAAAATTTAAATTAAAGTGGAATAATGAAAATTTAAATAACTAAAAATTTATAAAAATAAAATCGAGTGTTTTTAATTAAATTCAAAACTTTTTGAAATAAAGTGCGAAATCAATAATTACTTTTAATTAAAATAAAATAGTGCAGTAATTAAATTAAACTTACTCAAAGATATAAACCTAAATTTAAGTGCAAATTGAAAACGAAAATAGTAAAATAAAATTGAAAATTGGAATAAAAAATACTAAAATAAAATTAGAATTGGACAATTGATAAATTAAAATCGAAAATGAAGTAAATGAAATACTGGAATAAAATAAAAATTTCAAACAATTAAATAACAAAATTTCAATTGAGTGCAAACTGAGTAAAGAAAATTTACTAAAATAAAATTGGAAAATTCAAGAGAGATTACAAATTAAATAACAAAATAGAACAAACCAAAAAGAGTTACAGTAGATCCATTTAAGCTTGCCAAAATAAAAACTAAGCTAAAGAAAATTGGAAATGGAGTGGAAAAAAAGGGACGAGACAAAACCACAATTCTTGCCCCAGGGAAGAAGATTGTGTTTTCCGCTCTCATCAAACCTCTATACATAGGGGACTGACAAAGAGAAAATAAGTCAAAAATTAGTTTCAATAAAATCAAATATTTCCTTCAATTAAAATTATAACACTAGATTATTGCACAATGAGATTGAATGTTCTTTCTTGATTTTAGTTTATCCAAGTGTTGATTGATATTTAATTCTTGATTTTCGCAGCCTTTAATTTATAGATTCCTATAACGAGTTAATTTGATTGATTCAAATTTTTTATTTGTAACACTCCGTAAGTGGGTTGGGTTGTACAAACAAACTTGGCCTTTAGAGAATAATAGAACTCAACTGTACATTTATCTTTCTCCTAAAAAAGAGAAATATATATTATGAATGTATGAATACATGTTTTAATCTTAAAACTATGTAAAATGTAATACATTAAAATAATTGGATGATGCCATATTTTTAATAAAAATATATTAAATGCATGATTTACTGAAGAAAATAATTAGATAAAAAAAACATATCATCGTATATATATATATATATATATATATATATATATATATATATAACAAAAAAAATTAAAGGTAGATAGAAATATTGAGAGAACAGAACAATAAACTATTGACTACAACTATGAAACGATTTTTTTTTCAATCTCGCATGGAATTCAATTAAATTTTCTTAGATAACACACTATGCAAGATAATTACCTCAGTAACACGGTTTTTAGGGATGATTAGAATTCGGCTTGAGGAAGCTGAATTCTAACCTTCAAAAATTAATAGAATTTTAAAATATAATAATATTTATTAAATATAAATTAAATATATATAAATATTTATATATTTATATATATATATATATATATATATATATATATATATATATATATATATATATAGGGACATCCTCGCTACTAGTTGTTGCACAAGATGAAAGGAACAACATACTTCCCATTGTTTTTGCAATTGTTGAAGGTGAAATTCATCAAAGACATGACTATGAGGAGCATGAGAAGAGAGATTTTGTTAGTAGGGTGCCCCTATATTTGTCATATAGAAATGTCTCATCTACTTAGACTAGTGGTTTACAATACCAAAAGTCATTAATGTGACATTTTTTTTATTATTATTTGTATAAGAGTAGTAGGTAAAAAAAATATTACATATATATAAAAGTAATTTACATCACTATATATATATATATATATATATATATGATATACAAAAGAAGAAGGAATTTTATTTCGATTCCTTCTATTTTTTCTACAATTATACAAATATCTACATTATCAATATAAACAAACTAATTAAGGGGTTTTGGTAAAAGGTAGGAGACATACAGAAGGTAATCACTACTGGTCCATCTAACATAATGAGATTTCCCATATCAGATGCAAATGTTATTATTGATAATCTTGTCCCTTTAAAAGTAACCGAGTTTTCTATAACGTTCGTGTTCCAAGTAGTTCCTTGAAAGAAGACAATGATACTTGCAGAAAAGGGATTTGGGATATTTGGCACCTCCATCTACTTAAGTTAGTATTTCAATAAAACATGTAAAAAAGATCACAATAGGGAGTGAGAACATTTATCATTTACAATAATACAATCTTATATATATATATATATATATATATATATATATATATATATATATGTGTGTGTGTGTGTGTGTGTGTGTGTGTTTCAACTTCTTCAACACATTCTATTTTATAAAGATTTAAATTAAATTTGTAATGACTAGTTAGGATAAATGAGTCCAATTTTAATCACTCTCCCAGTGATATTTACTCATATAAATCCCCAAGGTCCAACCTCCATCTACAATATCATCAAATCTTCACAAATAGATATTATTATAATTAAATAATATAACTATAAATTAATAAATAGGATCGTTGCATTACTAGAGATAAAATAAAATAAACAAACAGGACCGAGTACATAACTGGAGATAATTAAAATAGGATCAGTGAAAGACTGGAGATAAAGTAAGATAAACAAACAAGTACCAAGTACATAACTGAAGATAATTAAAATAAGACTAGTGCAAGACTGGAGATAAAGTAAAATAAATAAATAGGACCAGTACATAACTAGAGATAATTAAAATAAGACTAGTGCAAGACTGGAGATAAAGTAAAATAAACAAATAGGACCAGTACATAACTGGAGATAATTAAAATAGGACCAGTGCAAGACTGGAGATAAAGTAAGATAAACAAACAGGACCAGTACATAATTGAAGATAATTAAAATAGGACCAGTGCAAGACTGGAGATAAAATAAACAAGCAACTAAATAAATAGAATGAGGTTAGGGACACCTCACTCCACAACTATAAGCAAAATAAAATAGATTTAATGATAATATTCTCCTCCCCTACCTTAAGAACTGCAGATGATGTACCAAAGTTTTACATAAGTGACTTATCTTTCTCTCCTTATCTTCCTCTCCCTTTCTTTCCCTCTCTCTTTCTCTTTCTCTCCCTCTCTCTTTTTCTTTATCTCCGTCTCTCTCCTTCCTCTCCCTCTCTTCTTCTCTTTGTTTTTTTTCTTCTTCTTCCTTTCTCCCTCCCGTAACCCTTATTTATAATCATAAATAATTAATTATTTTTTTACTTGCATTTAATGCAAGAAATAGGATAAGATATTATTATTACTTTTTATTTATTATTTTAATCATTATCTCTTGAAGAGATAAGATAATTTTTATCTTTTAAAATATTAAAAATTTACATTAATTTGAGATGTTACATTTCTCCCATACTTATAGAAATTTCGTCCTCGAAATTTTTAGCGACTAAAATAGATGAGGGTAATTTTCTTTGATTCTCTTTTCTAATTTTCACATAGCATCTCCAGTAATTTCATTCCAAACAACCTTCACTAGTGGAATTTGTTTTCCCCTCGGTTACTTGATCTTCATATCCGTAATCTGTACAGGCATTGTTTCAAATGTAAGGTTATCCTTTAATTGTACTCGTATCCGACATCATTATATGAGAAGGATTAGAAATATATTTTCTTAACCGAGACACATGAAACACATTATGAAGATTATAAAGGAAAGGGGGTACGGAAATTTGGTAAGCAACATGACCTATTTTTCTAAGAATTTGATAGGGACCAATAAATCGAGGAGTGAGTTTCTTTGTTTTCATTATTCAACCAACTCTAGTTGTCGGTGTTACTTTCAAGAATACATGCTCACCTTCTTGGAATTCAAGAGGTCGTCTTCTCTTGTCTCGCATAACTTTTTTGTTGACTTTGAGTTGTTCTTAATTTTTCCCTAATCATCTTAATTTTCTCCGTGGTTTGTTGAATCATGTCGGGACCTAAGGTTAAATTTTCTCCAGTCTCAAACCAACATAAATGTGTCCTACATTTTCTCCCATACAATGCCTCATAGGGTGCCATACCTATGCTAGAATGGAAACTGTTATTGTAAGTAAATTCAATTAATGATAAGTATCGGTCCCAGCTACCGGAATCTTCTAACACACATGCTCTTAACAAATCTTCCAAGGACTCGGATGGTTCTTTCGATTGTCCATCGGTTTGAGGATGATAAGTCGAGCTAAGATGAAGCTTAGTTCCTAAGGCTTGATGTAGGCTTCCCCAAAATTTAGAAGTAAACCTAGGATCCCGGTCGAAATAATACTAGATGAAACTCCATGTAACCTCACAATTTCTTTTATGTACAATTCAGTTAGTTTTTCCAATGAATACCTAATGTTAATGGGTAGAAAGTGAGCGAGACTTTGTCAATCTATCCACGATAACCCATATGGAATCAAATTTTTGAATTGTTCGTGGTAAGACAACTATAAAGTCCATTGCAATACTATCTCATTTTCACTCAGGTATGTCTAAAGATTGTAGGATTCCTGCAGGTTTTTGATGTTCTATCTTAGCTTTTTGACAAACTAAGCATGATGCTACATATTGTGCTACTTTCTTCTTTATTTTAGGCCACTAAAATATTTTCTTAAGATCTTGATACATTTTTGTTGTGCTTGGATGTATACTTAATTTACTCTTATGTGCTTCATTTAAAATCAGCTTCCTAATGTCTACATCATTAGGCACACATATCCTACCATTAAATCTCAAAATTCATGTTTTATCTATGTCAAAATTTTCTCCATTCTTTTCTCCTATCAACTTCTTTTTCTTTTGAATAAACTCAATGAAAGTGATGAAGATCTTATTGAATCATTTAACGAAGATCTTGTTGATTTGATGAAGTCAAAATGAAGTCAATGACTATTATGCTGCAGATCAAAGGTTACTTGGTTAAAAGGATAGTGTGATTAGTGAGTCTGCATCTATACATAGGTATTATCATTCATATCTCTCGTTGCATGAGATTTCTTCATTTAAAAGATTTTTCAAATGCCTCTAGAACATGTTTAATCTGTTAAAAACAAAGTAATTGGTTAAAAGGTTTTTAAGTAAATTGCTTTAATTGATAATATAGAAGTTTTATCAGCTTAAAATGTTCTTAACACTTACATAACAGGTTTTTAACTGATAGGTTTTTGAAATAATTGATTAAAACCTTTTTAAACATACACTAAAACTGTTTTAATTGATATATCTTCAAAATAATCGATTGTTTTCATTAAAAGAGTTTTTGAAAACCTTACGCGAGTATTTTAACCGATGTAGGATCGAAATAATCGATTAAAATGACTTAAGATGTTTTTGAAAAGTGTTCTGCAGAATTTTAATCGATACAAACTTGAAATAATCGATTAAAATAACTTGAAGTGTTTTGAAAGATGTTCTGTCAGTATTTTAATCGATGCAAATGCGAATTAATCGATTAAAACAACTAAGAGATTTTTTCAAAAGTGTTTTAATCGATTAAAACAAGTCTCGTTATAAGTTAAAATGACTTAGAAAGTTTTATGAAACTTTTTGGCTGAATTCTAATCAATTAAAATGCGAATTAATCGATAAAAACAACTAAGAGATTTTTTTAAAGTGTTTTAATCGATTAAAACAAATTGTTATCAGTTAAAATCACTTAGAAAGTTTTATGAAAACATTTTGCGAGTATTTTAATCGATTAAAAGGAGAAATAATCGATTAAAACAACTTAAGGGATTTTTTTACAAAGTGTTTTAATTGATATAAACATTGTCGTATCGGTTAAAACAAATCGAAAAATGATCAAGAACATTTTAACAGATTAAAAGAAGTTTTAACAGATTAATTCAAGACTTTTAACAGATTAAAATATTATTTTAACAGATTAATTAAACCGACAGTTTGAAAAATATTCTATATAAACAGGATTGCTTGAGTATTTTAATATATACCTTTGAGTAATCAATCAAGCAATCATAAGAGCTACTTTCAAGAAAGAATCACGCAAGTTTTGTGAAGTTTTTCGAAGTTCTTTCTTGAGGCAAATTTTGCATTCTTTTGGTGAAGAAACTCATTCTACGTAGCTGCATAAACCGAGTTTGAGTGTTCTAGTTTCTTCTCTTTGTTTCTTTAATTTTCTTTATCTGTATTGTGGGTGTCTCGAAGTGTGGGCACTGGTTTTTGTGGCTGGAATTTGGTTGCGGGGTTGTTCAAGAACTGAAAGTTGATTCTTGATGAAAGTTTAAGTGCAAGAACTGGAATTTTGGTTCTTGTGGTAGATTGGGTGTGTGATTGGGATTGTAATCTGTAAAACATTCAATCTAGTGGAACTCAGCTGGAATTTGGCCGAGAACTAGACGTAGCCCTGGGATTAGGTGAACCAAGTATAAATCTTGGTTGTATCTTTCTAAACCTTTCTCTCTCTTTAATTCTGCTGCTGCCTTTATTTTGATTGATTGTTTTGTTTGATTCAAGAATTCGTCGTAACTCTTAATCTTTGGAATAAATAATCTCTAATTTGCGAAAATCTTTCAAAGATTAATTCACCCCTCTCTTGATCTCGAGCCTATTTTTCTAACACTCATCACTTGCTTGAGCCTCTTGGATTTGTCTTTGCAATTCACTAGTAATTTGAGTTAAGTTTAATTTTATTCTATCAAGGTTCATGGTAATTGATAAATTCATGTTTCGAACTCTTCTAGCAGACTCATCTCATGAATCATAAGGAAAGAGACATGTAAGGATTTTTTGCTTAAAGCGTTTGCTACTACATTTGCCTTTCCTGGATGGTAATGTAATTCAAAATCATAATCTTTCAAAAATTTCATCCATCTTCTCTGTCTCATATTTAACTCTTTTTGATCAAACAAGTATTTAAGACTTTTATGATCACTAAAAACCTCAAACTTACCACTATACACATAATGTCTCCATATTTTGAGTACAAAAATGATGACGGCTAGTTCTAGATCATGAGTTGGATAATTTTTCTCATGTGTTCTTAATTGTCTCAAAGCATATGTAACTACCCTTCTATCTTGCATAAGAACACATCCTAATCCCATTTTGGAAGCATAAAAAAATATCACAAAATGTCCAATTGGGTTAGGTAATGCTAGCACAGGGGAAGTGGTTAATCTTTTCTTAAGTTCTTGAAAACTATTTTCGCATTTTTCTCGTCCATTCAAAAGTTTGACCTTTCTTGGTGAGTTGGGTTAAAGGCATAGTCATTTTAGAAAATCCTTCAATAAATCTCCTATAACATCCAAGTCAAACCCAGGAAACTACGAATCTCGATCACATGTTTTGGTGGATCCCATTGTAGAATTGCTTCCACCTTAGTTGGGTCTACTCGACACTCCTTCTTTAGAAATCACATGGCCTAAAAATTTTACTTCTTTTAACCAAAATTCACACTTAGACAATTTAGCATACAATTGTTTGTCTTTCAAAATTCGAATGTCGCCGCCTCCCCAAAGAGGGGCGCGGTCGGAGCGACGCGATGGTATTTTGACTCTTCTTTGATTTTCGCGTTTTTATAGGTGGTTACAACGTCTTCGGGTTGTCCGATAACCGGCTAGCCTCGGAGACGAGGTTTTCAAAAGTGTCCCCGGGTGGTCCGATAACCGGACTAACCCAATGACTTATTTATTTTGGGTTCTATGGAGTCGCCACCGATATTTTTACCATAAACATCGGAAAAGGGAGTTAGTTACGTGTAAAGGAAGTGTTAGTTCCTTTACGACGCCCCTTTCGGGTTCCCTATGATAGGTCAGCTGATTTGAATAAATAATTAAACTGGAAAATAGCGTTTTTACCCTTTTATTATGCGGAATTTAAATATGTGACTACATTGCCCTAGCTTCTATTGCATAATTTAAATAACGAGTAATTTTAAAGAATAGAGAATGAGGATATGCACCTCCAAAGCAAGCTTTATATTCAAAAAGAGGGTGCGTTTTGGCAACCCTTCACTCTACACTCTCGAAACTCCGGAAATGCCTCGGAGGGATTCTTAAGAAGATTTAGAACGCTCGGTCTATGCCTAAAGACGCTCGAAACTCCGGAAATGCCTCGGAGGGATTCTTAGAGAGAGAAAATCTAGAGAGAAGGGAGAGCTCTTGCTGCTTGGTGTGTGTTTCGTGTGGAAATGAGGGGGAGAAGCCCCTATTTATAGTTTTTCGCGCCGTCGGGGTCCGGACCACCGTTCTCGCTCGACAAGGTCGAGACCGCCGTCTCGGATCCGAGACCGCCGTCTCATTCGTGTCATAGGGTCGAGACCGCCGTCCGGATAATCCGGACCGCCGTCTACCTGGAGCATCCATCGCTCAAGCGAGTACACCGGTCGCTTGAGCGAAACTTGACCCGGAGTCCCCTTTGTTCGAAGCATCCGTCGCTCAAGCGAGTACATCGGTCGCTTGAGCGAGACTTGACCCGGAAGTCCCCTTTGTTTGAAGCATCCGTCGCTCAAGCGAGTACATCGGTCGCTTGAGCGAGACTTGACCCGGAGTCCCCTTTGTTCGAAGCATCCGTCGCTCAAGCGAGTACATCGGTCGCTTGAGCGAGACTTGACCCGAAGTCCCCTTTGTTTGAAACTTTAGTCGCTCAAGCGAGTACACCGGTCGCTTGAGCGAGGCATGACCCTTAGTGCCCTTCAACGCGAGGCGAGACGGCGGTCCGGGTCGTCCGGAAGGCGGTCTCGTCCCTTCGAGGCGAGAAAACTTATTTTCGGGCCAAAAAACCTTCCTATCTTGGTACGGGGCCTAATAGTCTCTCCTAGTGGCTTGTTAGGCTTTGACCGTCTTCAAATAGGATGCTTTCCGACTTTATTCTGAGGCCGGGCAAGATTTGGGGTCTACATTGAAGAACAACTTGAAGGTGGTCTCGTATGATCTTCAAAAGTTTTAGAATAAATAAGAATATCATCTATAAAAATCACAACAAAATGATCTAAAAATGGACGAAAAATCATATTCATATAATCCATGAATATTGTAGGAGCATTGGTTACACCAAAAGGCATCACTTGATATTCATAATGATCATACCTAGTTCTAAATGCGGTTCTTTGTACATCTTACTGCCTTTACTCTAATTTGGTGATATCCTGATCTTAAATCTATTTTAGAAAATACGTAAGCTCTTCTTAATTGATCTAACAAATGATCTATTCTTGGAAGAGGGTATTTATTCTTTTATGGTGAATTTATTTAACTGACGATAATCTACGCACAACCTAAAGTTGTCATCTTTCTTTTTAACCAACAAAATAGGGGCTCCCAAGCACTAGGACGAATGAATTGTTTCCCAATTAATTCTTCCAATTGTTTCTTCAGTTTTGTCAATTCATAAGGTGACATCCTATACGGTGCCATAGAAATTGGTCTAGTTCCAGGTATTAAATTTATTGAAAATTCAATCTCTCTGTTGGGTGATAAACCAGGAATATCATTAGGAAAAACTTCAGAAAAATTTTGAACAACTACTATTTTTTTCAAATTGACTTCCTCTTTTACTTCCACAGAAGATAGTAAAAAATATCCTTGAATTTTGTTCTTTAAAGACTCATTTACTCGAGTTGGTAGAGAAATTCAAAAGATTTTCAGAATTCAAAAATATTACTGATTTTTCTCGCACAATTCGAAGGACTTGATTGGAAGATAACCAGTCCATACCCAGGATTACATCCAATTGAGATAAAGGTAGATAAATTAAATTTACAAGGAACTTCCTGTTTTCAATGAACAAAGGACAATCTAGACAAATTTTATTGATGATTATAGACTTACTTGTGGGAGTTGAAACAATCAAACTAGTGTCTAGAAAAGAAGTCAGCAATTCAAAGTGTTGGACACAATCATTGGAAATAAATGAATGAGTTGCGCCTGAGTCATACAGTATATTTAAATTTTTGCCTTTAATGAAACACATACCTTAGATCAAATCATTATTCTGAGAGACTTCAGTTCCATTCATGGTATACACTCTTCTTGTTGTCAGAGGTCTTCTTTTTGGTGTAGAAGGATCAGAATTTGGTTTTTGTTGCCGACATTTAGAGAATATATGACCAGGTTTTCCACACTTGAAGCAGACAGACCCTTTAAGATGACAATCTTTAGCATAATGATTTTGTCCGCACTTGAAGCACTTGAGCTGACTATTTACAAGTTTATTAAAACTTCCTATGGAAAATTGGCTGGGTTGGGATCTCCATTGGGGGCAATTGTAAGGTTTTTCTTCATTTTGTCTCCTTTTATTATGCTGGGGTCCAAAAGATTTTGGTTTACTATTTTGATGGTTTTCAAAATCTTCCAAAAATCTGCATTTATGAATAAGCGTAGGAAAATCAGAAATTTCTAGTATTCTTACCGCTTTTCTCAATTTGGGCCTAAGTCCATTATCAAATTTTATACACTTCATTCTTTCATCAGGGTGATAAAAGAATGCAAAGTATTTTCCTAGCTCTTCAAACTTAGAGACATATTCTTCTACTATCATACTTCCTTGCTTTAATTGCATAAACTCTATTTCTTTCGCTTCTTCTCACATTATTGGGAAAATATTTTTCTAAAAATTTTGTTCTAAACACTTCCCAAGTAATGATTATTCTTCCTCCTTTTAGTAATCTCCTGGTACTATCCCACCAATATTCAGTCTCTCCTATCAACATAAACACAAGCATAATTGTTGGTCATCGGGACAATTCATAACTTGAAATATTTTTTCCAATTCTTTAATCCATAATTAAGCCTTTTCCGGGTTATAACCTCCAGAAAATTGTGGAGGTTTGTTTCTCCTAAATTCAACTAAACCTTGTGATTTATTGGTTCCTTCAGGTCTTTGGTTCCTTAATAATGCAATGGTCATGTCTCGGATAGCTTGTACCGCTTCGTCAACTCGTTGTTCCTTCTATTATTTTTCATCCGGAATTATATAAGTTAGGATTCATAAGATATCGGGATATACTCATTTCACAGGTCATACATGAAACGTTGCTCCGATACCATCTAATGTGACATTTTTTATTATTATTATTTGTATAAGAGTAGTAGGTCAAAAAAAATATTACATATATGTAAAAGTAATTTACATCACTATATATATATATAAGATATACAAAAGAAGAAGAAATTTTATTTCGATTCCTTCTATTTTTTCTACAATTATACAAATATTTACATTGTTTGGTGGAAACAAACTGATTAAGTGGTTTTGGTAAAAGGTAGGAGGTATATAGAAGGTAACCACTACTCGGTCCATCTAACATAATGAGATTTTTCATATCGGATGCAAATGTTATTATTGATAATCTTGTCCCTTTAAAAGTAACTCATGTTCCAAGTAGTTCCTGGAAAGAAGGCAGTGATGCTTGCGAAAAGGGATTTGGGATATTTGGCGCCTCCATCTACTTAAGTTGGTATTTCAATAAAACATGTATAAAAGATCAGAATAGGAAGTGAGAACATTTATCATTTACAATAATACAATCTTATAATATATATATATATATATATATATATATATATATATATATATATATATATGTTTCAACTTTCTCAACACATTCTATTTTATGAAGATTTAAATTAAATTTGTAGTGACTAGTCGGGATAAATGATCCCAATTGTAATCACTCTTCCAAGTGATATTTACTCATTTAAATCCTCAAGGTCCAACCTCCATCGACAATATCATCAAATCTTCACAAATATATATTATTGTAATTAAATAATATAACTATAAATTAATAAATAGGATCGTTGTATTACTAGAGATAAAATAAAGTAAACAAATATGACCAAGTAAAAGTTAATATCTAATAGCGGTTAAACCTTAACCGCTATCTAACAGATATCGCTCGAGCGAGACCAGTGTCGCTCAAGCGAAATACAACCCGAGAATGTCAATTTTGTGCAGGTGGCGTCGCTCGAGCGATGATATTTTCGCTTGAGCGAATGTTGACCTGCGTAACCGTCGATCAAAGTTAGCCGGATAATGTAACATGGGTGACCACATGTTTGAATCGGATGTCGCTTGAGCGAGTGTAGTGTCGCTCAAGCGAAATACAACCCGAGACTTCACAATCTTAGCAGTTGGCGTCGCTCGAACGATGTGAAATTCGCTTGAGCGATATTGCAAAAATGTGGTTGTATATGATAGCGGTTCCACTGGAACCGCTCTTAAAAACGCCATTCTAATAGCGGTTAAACCTTAACCGCTATCTAAAATATATTTTAGATAGCAGTTAACGTGGAACCACTATTATATCGTTTCAATTATGATCGATTATTTCAAAATATAATCGATCATAATGAAAACTTACATTAACTATTTTTTTGAATATTATGTTTTTAAATTTTCTATTAGAGAAAACCTTTCAGAATTAAAAATGTTAAATACTTTTAAATATTAAAATTAACTTTATCAAAAATTAGGAAAAAAAAATAATCCAAAAGAGTTCAAAAATGTATTATAATATTGTAAATTTTGAGTTTAATTATATTGTTCATTCTCAAAGTAGAAAAATATATTGTAATTATTTTAATTTAATAAAATATAATTTAAATTTTTAATACTAAAATTAAAAGATTAAATAATAATAATAAATTTAATTCTTTAAATTGAGTATTTAGAAACTAAAATTATAGTTTCTCTATTTTAAAAAATTAAAATAAATATTTAAAAATAAAAATCAAAACTAGTATTATCTTAAATTTATTAAAAGTGTAATTAAATCTCTATTTTCTTAATTTTTTTTGTTTTAAACTTCTCAATTCTACATTTTTGTAAGTTCTATCATTATATTATCATCCTCATCTCCTCCCATGTTCTACTTTATCTTTACAATAGTTAATATTCTTAAATAATTTATATTTTTAATTATAATTTTTTAATATATATTTCAGAAATTAATCAATTATAATCTATTATTTGAAAAACTAATCAATTCTAATCAATTATTTAGAAAACTAATCGATTATAATTAATTATTTGAAAAAATTATCAAATATGATCGATCATTTGAAAATCTAATCGATCAGAATCAATAAATGTGGTTGTATATGATAGCGGTTCCATTGTAACCGCTATTATATGTTCACTTTTAAGAGCGGTGTAAATATTAACTGCTCTTAAAAGTGACAAATATTTTATTTATTTATTGACACATTTTTTCCTTAGATATCGCTCGAGCGATGTTACTTTCGCTTGAGCGAATGTTGACCTGCGTAAACGTCGATCAAAGTTAGCCGGATAATGTAACATGTGTGACCTCATGTTTGAATCGAATGTCGCTCGAGCGAGAATATTTTCGCTCAAGCGAAATACAACCCGAGAATGCCAAATTAGTGCAGGTGGCGTCGCTCGATCGATGTTACTTTCGCTTGAGCGAATGTTGACCTACGTAAACGTCGATCAAAGTTAGTCGGATAATGTAACATGGGTGACCTCATGTTTGAATCGGATGTCGCTCGAGCGAGAATATTTTCGCTCAAGCGAAATACAACCCGAGAATGCCAATTTTGTGCAGGTGGCGTCGCTCGAGCGATGTTACTTTCGCTTGAGCGAATGTTGACCTGCGTAAACGTCGATCAAAGTTAGCCGGATAATGTAACATGGGTGACCTCATGTTTGAATCGGATGTCGCTCGAGCGAGAATATTTTCGCTCAAGCGAAATACAACCCGAGAATGCCAATTTTGTGCAGGTGGCGTCGCTCGAGCGATGTTATTTTCGCTTGAGCGATATTGCAAAAATCAGATAAAATCATCAAATATTTTCTCATTAGCGACCGATTTGAATTCGGTCGCTAAATCAGCCGCTAAATGATTTTTTTATTTATGTATGAAATAACCACCAATTTAGTGACCAAAATTTTGCGACGCAAAATATTTGTCGCTATTTCAGTCGCTAAATAAAAAAGTGAAAACCAAATCATATTTTGGTCGCTAAATCGGTCGCTAATTGCGACCGAATTAAAGTGGTCGCTAAATCGGTCGCTAATTGCGATCGAATTAAAGTGGTCGCTAAATTGGTCTCTAATTGCGACCAACATTAAATCGGTCGCTAATTGCGACCGAAAAAATTCGGTCGCTAATTTCGGTGGCTAAATGTGTTTTTTCTTGTAGTGTTTCATTGTATTTACCCGTAAGTTATAGTCACCAACCTAAAATGTATAATTATGAAAATGTTTAAATAAAAATAAAATTTAAAAATATATTTCTTAAATTTAAGTTACATTAATAAATAAATTATTTTTTAGTTTAGATATAATAGTTTAATATATAAATTATAAAATAAAAAAATTATTGACTTTAAAAAATTAAAAATTTACTCTTTTTATTTTAATAATTAGATCTAAAATAAGTTAGATGTTAGAGACTTATTCTAATATTTATTTTTAGAATAAATATTTTATCAAGTTAATTTATAATATATATATACTTTTTAATAAAATAATATTATTTTTATTTTTATATAAAAGTAATTATTATTTTATAATATAAATAGACTAATAAGATTATACAATAACTTGACCTAAGCCCATTTAAATCATGGTCTAAATGGAACAAACTAAAATATGTTTAATTTAATTTAAATCATGAAATTTTTTGCCTTTTTATTTGTTGGGTCTTTTACATTGACCAATTGAGACGAACCTATTTTAAGACCCTAAAATAATATTAAACATTTGATAAGAAGAATTAATTGTTGGATAATTACAATAGGAGAAAAAATTAAGGAGATCTAGATAACAACATATGAGAATAAAACATCATATTTAAACTTTTTCATACCTACACAACATGAAAATTTAATTCACACTTGGACCCCAACATTCTCACCTTCAAGTGTGAGCTAATTCCATATTGGTACATTCTCCTTCGAGCAGAAACACCTTTTAATCTCAAGTATCTTAGAGGTGACATGTACTTATATCACTTTTTATCACAACAAAACATGCTTAACTCTTGTTAAAAAGTCTTTTAATACAAGGATTTACAAACTTAGGGTTCTTCACCCATTCCATATTATATTCGACTAAGATAATCGGTCACCAATATAAAATTGGCTTAAATATTACTTATTAAGTGATAACGAGAGGAGCAACAATGAGGAGATATTCAAAAAAGGGCAATAAAGTAACCACATAAAACAATATGATACTACATTCAATCCAACATCTTAAGACATTAGGTTGATAATTCTTTATCACTTATATATTACTCAACTTTCCAATTTTTTAATTGTTTTAATTTGATTTTTGTATAGGTGCTTGATGAAAATGGTTATCATTTTCATTTTTGTTATAGAAGGTGGAAACTTACCAAAGGTAACTTGATTGGGCTAAAGGTGAGAAAATTTCTAAATTGTATTATACTAAAACTTTGGTTGCAAAAGATAATGTGAATTCTTTAGATATTGATGTCCGAAATGATGATCTACATGATGAGAATTTGTAGGGTTTTGTGTATGTGTATTTCTGATATATCATGTGGGTATATTTTTATTCATGTACTCTATGTATATAGAGTAAAAATATTACAAAATATCAAATATTAATAATATTCCAATCATAATGACCTAAATCAAAATAATAACCTAATATCTTTTGATATTCTCTCTTAAAAGATAATAAAATATCTTAATACCTAATTTAAATAAAAGATAATAAAGTAATATTCCCAACATTCCTCCTTACTTTAATATCTATTTATTTGAATTTGACATTTTTCTTTTGATTTTGCTTAGAATTTTTCCTCCTTTTTTGTATGTACTTCTTGTCATTTTCTTTCTTGTATGAGATTACATCTTCATTCAACTTCACTTTCTTCATCAAAGTATTTATTCCTTTATCAATTTAATCTCCTTTATTTCTTTCAAACTTCATGGTAGTACCGTTGACTCTTTGATGAAAGTTGAAAACGATTTCTTCATGTACATCTTTATTTTCCTCTTTAACATCAAGTTTCTTCAAGAAATATTCTTCATACTTTTTCTTTGACTTTTCTTTTATATTCTCGTTTGTAATAAACTCTTCTTTCATCAAATCTAAAGTGAAACTTTTTTCTTTCATGTGAAATTTGAATATTTTCAAGTTATTTGTATCTTTAATCACACAAAGTTTGTGTTCAAAAGACATCTTATAACGTTTTTCCAATAATTGAGCAACACTTAACAAATTATGATTAATACCGGGAACATAAAACATCAAAAATTAATTTGACACCCGAATGACTTTTAACTGCAATTGTTCCCGTACCTTTCACATCTATTTGTTCTCCATTATCGATTCTCACTTTAGAAATATGTGATTCGTTCAACTCTTTGAAAAGTTCTCAATCATGAGTCATATGATTTGTACAACCACTGTCTATAAGCCAACCTGTGAATTTGTTAATTGTAAAACATGTTGATGTAAGGAAAATTTCCCCTTCTACTTCATCCTCTATAACCTTGACAACTTCTTTTGGTTGTGATTTGCATATCTTTTTTATATGTTCCAATTGACCATATTTGCGATATTTCACATTAGGCCTCCACCAACACTTGTTAGGTGTGTGATTATTTTTCTTGCAATAAGGACAGACAGAAAAGACTTGTGATTTTGTACCGTTGTTGTTCTTGCCTCGGAGAAAACCTTCACCATGATATAGTAAAGAACATTCACCAGCAGCATGATCTCCTCTCATCAATCTTCGTTGCTCTTACGCTTGTAAAACATGTAACACTTATGCCAAAGTAATATTAAACAAATCCTTTGTGTTTTCCAATGAAGTAATAAATGCTTCATATTTCTCTAGTACAGTTACCAGAATTTTCTCAACTATTCTAGAATCAGGAAATTTCTTTTCTAACAATTTTATTTTGTTAGCAATACTCAACAATTTGTTTGAGTATTCATTAATTGTCTCAGACTCTTGCATCTTTTGTATCTCAAATTCCCTTATCAAGTTTAAAACTTTCATACCTCAAATTTTCTCGTCCCCTTCATATTAATGTTTCAAATAATCCCAAATTTCTTTGGGTGACTTTAGCGTCATGATTCTGGTGAGGATAATTTGTGAAACACCAGCAAACAGACATGATTTAACTTTTGTCTTCCTCGTTTTTATTTCTCTATGAAATTTCATTTGAACTATGGTGGGATTTTTAGGTAGCGGATCAACAATATAATCTTCTTCCACAACTTCCCATACATCTAATCCTTCAAGATAGGATTATATTCTTACAACCCATAAGTCATAACTTTCGCCATCAAAAATTGGAATAATGACTTGTGAAAAGTTTCTTTCTCCTTCCATTGTATCGAACCAAAGCTTTGATACCATTGATGGAAATTTTTAAGGTTTTGCGTATGTGTATTTCTGATATATCATGCGAGTATATTTTTATTCATGTACTCTATGTATATATAGAGTACCAATATTACAAAATATCAAATATTAATAATATTCCAATCATAACTGCCTAAATCAAAATAATAACCTAATATCTTTTGATCTTCTCTCTTAAAAGATAATAAAATCTATTAATACCTAATTTAAATAAAAGATAATAAAGTAATATTCCCAACACTACATGACAATGAGGATGAGATAGATGTTCCTATTGATAATTATGATGATAAAAAACATGAAATGTAATAGGATGAAAATCTTGGTGATGTTGCTTAATCACCTCAAGTTCCACCCATGATGTCTAACGAGAGACAATCATTTAGTAGAAATTCTCCTCATGAGTTTGTGATCTTGATGGATAAGGGAGAACTAGAGTGCTTAGGAGAGGACATGGAGAACGAAGAAAAGAAAAAGTAAGTCTCCTAATTAGATTGAAAAATTTAAGAGAAATTACTATAACCTTTATTCAAAGAGGAGAACTAGGTCTTGATATTATGATGATTGTTAAATGGAAAAAGTTGTGATTTAACCACTTAAATTATGTTGATTCTAATGTATTTTTCTCCTAATGTAGGATGAATTTACAGAATACTTGGGTACAAGAGCAATGATCATAATTCTCAAGTTAATTGAAGAAAAATTGGAAAAAAGGGAAGAAGATTTTCAGCCTAAGATTTGCTCGAGCGATGTAAACGTTCGTTTGAGCAAAAATACGTTAAATCTCTCTGGAATTTATTTGCTCGAGCGAGACGAACATTCGCTTGAGCGAAAATACGTTAAAGCTCTAGAAAATTCAATCACTCAAGCGAGAAATTCTCGCTTAAGCGAAAATATCAGTACTCGCTTGAGCAAAAGTATCCGCTTGAGCGAATGACGCATAACTTTTCTTTAAATAGATAAGATGCATTTTGAGAAGGGAGGAGTTGAGGGTTTTCAACAAGAGAAAATGATAACATTTGCTCTCATTTGGCCTCTTATTTATAGGTGACTGACCAAGAGAAAAAAAAATCTGAGAATTAATTACAATAAAAATCAAATATTTTCTCAATTAAAAATTACAAAATTGGATTATTGTTTCTGCTTCGAAAGGGGGATTTGATTGTGTTAACAAAGTTGGCAGCGAGAAAATTTTGGGACTGATTGGAAAATATAATTTGGCTTTTTTCCTAAGTTAACTGTTCTAGTGTTGACTGCATTTAATTCTTGGATTTTGTTGGCCTTCAATCTAGGTAAATTGGCTTCTCATAATAGTCAATTTAATTTATTCAAACTTTTCATTTGTAACATTTTGCACATGATCTGATGAAAGGGAGCAACACACTGAGCATTTGAATTGTTGGTCATCCACATCTCTTGTTGGCCACATAAGAAAACTTGAGTTTCCATGAAAAATAAAGCTCGGCTGCACATGCTGCTTACTTTGAACTTGGGCCTTTATTTTCATTAACTTGGCCCAATTTAAATAATCCCAAATTACCTTTCTCCTACAAAAAAAGAGAAATATGCATTGTCGATGTATGAACGTATGTTTTAATGCTAAAATTATGTAAAATACAACAAATTTAGTAAAATTGAATTATGTTATATTTTTATAAAAACATGTTAAATGCGTGGTTTATAGAGAAAACAATTAGCTTAGAAATACTCTTAGAAGAAATAAAAAGTAGAATGACATACATTAAATACTTTCTACTTTTGTTCTTTTGCATTTCCAAGCAAATGATAAAAGAAAGAAAAGAAAAGTATGCATGTATGTAATGCAACGATGGTTATTGTTGCAAATGTTAGTGACAACCTGAAACTACAATGGCCAGGAAATGCTTCACTAATCAAAACTGAAAGAATAAAAAATATCAATATCATAATTCGTGAAGTATCATCATGTCCAAGTACTCTTTAATGGTTATAGGAACCATTTCAAGGGAGTATTCTCTTGTGGTAAGGTGTTTACTCTAAGTGTTTATGCTAAAAATTCTGCTCATCATCACATCATGACACCATCTTTACCATAGGCTTGAAAGATATTTAATTTCTCACCATTAGAAAACGTACCTCAACATATCAATAAGACTTCTATTTAACTTGTAATGGAGCTAGGGTTAAGATAGGAAAGTGGGCTAAGACCTTAGGTAAAATAAAGAACATAGATCAATGTACCTTGAAACTTTGTTCTAGTTGCATCATTAGTTTTGCCATTTTTGTATTGGAGTGCCTTCAGAGGTTCTTTATTGCTTGTAGTGCTCGACTTCCTTCTTTTTTTTTTTGTAAGAATTTGACACTTCTTTTTTTGGCATTGTTGATTGCTTGTAGAACTTTATTTTTTTAATGATTCCAAGCTCCTTACTTCCCTTTAAGTTTGAGTGTGGATGGTTTCTAGGTTGAAAAAGCTTTAATTTTCAGGATTAATTCTAAGAAAAGGCTAAGGCTCAAATATGGATTTAAGGGGTAATTTAAGATAAGGGTAAACGATTTGACTAAGTAACTAAGAAGACGTAAGTCATTTCTACTGGTGTATATACTCGACTGATGTCACAAAGAAATCAATCAAATTCTAGAAAGTTCTCATGTCATGAGTGGTGCACAGAAGTAAGAATAAGACTCAAAACTCACATAGGTACTTTGTTTAACCCAAAATATCCAAACCAATGTTAATGTAACCCGACCATGACTTTCTATGTGAATCAAACCTTTTAAACTTTAAATTGTTCCTCTTGATCAAGTCGGTCATCTTTTCCGAAGTAGTTCTCCATCAATTTACGACATTACACAACAATTAAAGCAAAATATGAATGAAACCTCTTGCATGAAATGCAAATAATTCCCACATTTCAAATCAACATTATCCTCAATGTGGAGAATTCTTGTTATTGCAATGCAAATACAAATCTTTAACGAGCTAAAACAGTTTGGATCCTGGATCTATCTCTTCAATTTCCTCAATCTAAGTTACTTCGATTTTAGGATCGAACAACTGTAGCTCACCTTTCCCTGATTTGGGTCATGCACCACTAAAGTACCTAGAAGAATCTCTTGTTATTGGAATAACAACAATAAACTGTGAACAAGTACATTAGGTAGATTCTCAAGAAAGAGAGGTAGGTTACTAATGGACATGCTTAAATATAAACTCTTTCCTTGCCAGAACCCTCCTAGACATAAATTTTCACCCTCTTAAACTATATCCAGAATTCCGGTAAGAATGGTTAGGAAACACAATTTAAAAAAAAAACTAAAAAAAAGAAAATGATATTATACAATGTGACGCAACACAATTGTATCCTCAACAACAATGTTATTTAACGATAACATTTCGGTCACACAAAATACTGATCAAAATTTAACAATTTATTAAATTATGCAGTATGGATAACCTGTGTCGAATCTCATAAGGATATAATTATAGGAATGTATCTATTACCAAACATCATTCTCTCTAAAACAATAGTAAATAAGGGACTAATAATAATAAAACAAAAGAGTGATAAATAAATTGAAGCAAAATAACAAAAATTTAAATAACTAAATTTTATATAAAAAAATTGAGTGCTTTTTATTAAATTCAAAACTTTCCGAACTAGAGTGAAGCATAAAAAGTTATTTTTAATTGAACAAAGAGTGCAATATCAATTAAATTCAAATTTGTCAATGATAAGGAGGATCATGTGTATGCAGAACTAAGTAATAATAAGAAAATCAAGGAGATGAATGTAATTGGAATTTAATTAATACAAATTGAATTTGAAGAATTGCATATGTTAACTGAACAGTAATAAACCAAATGGATATGAAATTTGGGACGAGTGCGTGAGTGAATTTAGGAAAATTGTGAGTGAATAAAGCAAATTTGTGATCAAAATAAGAAAATAGATGAATTAAAAATGAGAATTAAGCAAACTGAGTATTGGAATTAAATAAAACTGCTAAACAAGTAAATAATAAAAATAAACCAAGCACGCGATCACTACAAAAAAAACGTTTATTATCTACGGGTAAAATCCGGAGGTAATGACAAAAATTCGTAGGTAATGCACTCACCTAAACAAAATAATTTTATGGAATTATCATTAGCAAGATTCAAACCCAGTACCTCAGAGTTGGAGGTTGATACTCCAACCACTAAGCTATTAGGATATTTTGATAATAATTTACAAATAAATTATATTTATATTTATCCGTGTAAAGATATAAATATAAAAAATATATAAATATAAAAAATATATAAATATAAAATATATATAAATATAAAATATATATAAATATAAAATATATATAAATATAAAATATATATAAATATAAAATATATATAAATATAAAAAATATATAAATATAAAATATATAAATATAAAATATATAAATATAAAATATATAAATATAAAATATATTTATATTTTGATATATTTATATATTTATATATTTGTATTTATATTTTGATATATTTATATATTTATATATTTATATTTATATATTTATGTATTTATATATTTATATTTATATATTTATGTATTTATATATTTATGTATTTATGTATTTATGTATTTATATATTTATGTATTTATGTATTTATATATTTATGTATTTATATATTTATGTATTTATATATTTATGTATTTATATATTTATGTATTTATGTATTTATGTATTTATATATTTATATATTTATATATTTATATATTCATATATTTTATATTCATATATTTATATATTTTATATTTATATATTTTATATATTTACACGAATATATATAAGTATAATTTAGTTGTAAATTATTATTAGAATATCCTAATAGTTTAGTGGTTAGAGTATCAATTTTTAACTTTAAGGTACTGGGTTTGATTCTTGCTAGTGACAATTCTTTTAGTTTAATATAATTTACCTACGGATAGAATTCCGTAGGTAATGTAAAATTTACCTACGGATTTTTATCCGTAGGTAATGTACAATTTACCTACGGATTTTTATCCGTGGGTAATATCCGTAGGTAATGTAAAATTTACCTACGGATTTTTATCCGTAGGTAATATTCCATAGGTAATAGGCTTTTTTTTTGTAGTGGATGAATAAAGCAAATTGAACAATATAAAACTGGAAGATTTAATATAAATTACAAATTAAATTAAAAAAGAGAACAAATTGATTACTTGTAGTGACTCCCTACTAAGCTCGCCAAATTAATAACGAAACTTGAAATTCTACTTGAGAAAAGAAGTGGGAAAGCAAGATGGTCAACGCCTAAAAAGAAAGATGATAAGATTTGTTCTCATTAGATATCTTATTTATAAGTGTTTGACAAAGAGAAAATAATTCAAGAATTAATTACAATAAAAATAAAATATTTCCTCAATTAAAAATTGCAAACTTGTATTATTGCTTCTACTACGAAAGGTGGATTTGATTGTGTTGACAAAGTTGGTGGCGAGAAAATTCTGGCACTGATTAAAGAAAATAATTCGGCTTCTTTCTTAATTTGATTGGTCCAACGCTGATTATATTTAATTCTTCGATTTTGCTGGCTTTTAGTTTAACTAAATTGGCTTCCCACAACAGTTAATTTGATTGATTCAAAATTTTTATTTGTAACGTTCCACATATGGGCTAATGAAATAGAGCAACACACTAGGCATTTGAATTTCTGGCCATCTACATATCCAATGGGTCACACAACAAGAAAACTTAAGCTTATGAGAATAGTGAAACTCAGTTGCACATAATGCTTGCTATGATTTAGGTCTATATTTCCATAAACTTGACCCAATTTAATCAATCCCAAATTACCTTTCTCCTACAAAACCAAAAAAATAAATATATAATGTGAATATATACTTTGATGCTAAAATTATGTAAAATACAACAAATTTATTAAAATTGAATTATGCTATGTTTTTATAAAAACATATTAAATGCATAGTTTATAACGAGAATAATTAACTGTAAAAATATTATTGGATTAAGACATAAAGAATAAAATGACATACGTCAATTAACATAGTTGATATTTTGTTCAACAAAATATTAGGTACTTGCGAAAATGTCGTAAATTTGAATTCGAAAATGACGAATTATTTTGAGGTTTATCCATATTGGATAAACCTTTGACTTTTCATGTTTCACCCTGTATAAATTGGAGTTAAATATAACTTAGTTTAACATTTATATTTCATTTTTTACATTTTCAAGTCCTTAGACTCAATAGATTTCTATATTTCTCTCTATACACTTTAGGTGTCTTTTTGAGTTCTTCATTCATATTAATATAGTTTAAATTCAAATTTCTTTAATTTAAGTCTTTAATTCATTTTTTTCTCTCTTCTTTATTTTGTTTATTTTTAGCAATGCAATATACAATTTCTACTATTTTACTTGTTTTCTCATGAATTCTAAATTCTTAGGGTGAGTTTTCTAATATGAATTTTGAATCATTAAATGAGATTTGGTTCATTAATATTATAAATATTCATAAAATTCAATATCTCAACATATATTTATAATTATTTGATTAAACTATGTTAATTACATCATGAATCAATTTTAGATTTATACATTACTTCTTCTCTAATTCAAGCATGTTTTTAGATCAAGTTAAATGTGATTAATCAATGACATAAAGTTAACTATAATATGAATATGTACAAATCATATGAATATATTTTGTGAGTACAACTTAGACCTAGAAATCAATGAGGTGAAATGGAGATTAGAAAATTAACCATTGCTTTTATATAAAAACTTTAATTATACAATTTTTTTCATGGATATTACAATAAAATATCAACTTAATCGACCCATCTTAACTCTTTGAAACTATATTTTTAGTTTAGAATTATTCATTAATGCTTTTTTGAGAATACAATTTAGACATTTTCTTAATTATTGTTTGTTTTCCTGTTTAGAATTGTTTGGTCATTTCCACTATTTTGAAAACTGGACTAAATCGATCAGTTTAACTGAGAACCTATCTAAAAATCAATTGGTTGCTTTCAAATAACCAAATTTTAATTAAATCGGAACAAAACTAAAATAATCAGGATAAAAATGAAAAGATTGGCTGGTATATTAAGTTGAATCGATTTTGGTAAAAAAAAATTAGGTTAATTTTTTTAATATAATTTTTTATAAAAGATAAAATATATTTTAGTGTTTTATCTCTTATTAGTTATGTCAACTTTAAATAATAATTATTGTATCGTTTTTTGTGTTAATTCAACCATTATCTATGATAATTATATTTATACCTTTTATTAAAACTTACTCGTTATCATGATCATAGTAATAACCTTTATTATTTCTCTTTGTTTTGTAAAAAAAATATTATTAATAAACTTATTATATTATAAAAATATTATTTTACTGAATTTGATTAGACTAATTTTTTATTATTTTGTTAGTTTTTGTTTTTTATTCTAATTTTTTGATAGAATGCCTATATGTTGCTGTGATAAATCATACAATTTGAACTAAAATTAAAAGAAACTTTCACAAATAGGAAAAGAAAAATAAAAAACTTGGTTTATCTAGTGATTTAACATCTAAAATAGAAAAATATAAGTGAAAGAACATTTAGAGATTTCATTGTACCGTATGTCACATACCATAATATGTGCATATAGTGGTAAAGATTGGGTGTATGTTTAATCCATACCTTCACTTGGAATTTTATTGCATATGTTAATCTTATATTAAATGTAGAACATACAAAGATGATTGAAATAATAGTCATTGTCATATGTCATATGTGGTTTTGTTTTAAAAAATATTTTAGTAGTCATATTAATGATGTTTTCAATAACAATCCCAATAGGATTTTAAAATTATATAAACTATTTTCCTAACATTAATCCGTATTATATATTTTCAGAACAAAAATAATAATGACAAATATAAGTAAAAGAAAACTTAGAGAATGCAAATGATGAAAAAGGAAAAAAAAAAAGTATAAAAAGAAGACGAAAAAGGGAAATCGAAAAGATAATAAAAAGAATCAAATTACTCAAATCAAAGAAAGGTTAAGTAAGTCAGGGAGTTTTCTTGACCAAAAGAAAGCAATTTATCAAACACTTTGTGTTCAATACCAGTTCAAATCATTTTAATACTTTTCTTTGATTAAGAAACACGAATATATACCAAATACCTCTCGCAAGCTATGATCAAAGCTAAAGAAAATCAAAATCAACCCATACGAAAGATAGAAACTGAACTAGCCACGAATTAAAAATAAAAATAAAAACTAAAAGCATGAACTAGCAATCCGATTCAGAGCGAAAGTAACAACAGCTGGAATCATGTTAAAAAAAAAAAATCCAAATAGTGAAATTTTTTTCCAACACAAACACTTTGTGAGAAACACTTACTTGAATGTCCTGCTATCTTATCGATGTGTTGCGTGAACGAGAAGCTTGAAGTGCACTTTGAATCTTTACACCAAATGATGAGCACCAAGCTTGGCTTGGAGAGAGGGTGGATCATTCCACTTAAGCTTTAAAGCACGAAAGATGAACAAAAAAAAAAAAAAAAAGAAGTAGAATAACAACCTTGCACCTGTGGTTGGTTTGACTGGTTTTCTTAAATTGTTTATGACTTAGGAATGTTTTGCACTAACTATGGAAGGGAGCAGGGTGTTGTCTTGATTTGGTTTCAAGGTTCTTGATGAAGTCTTGATGGTTTCTTGGAAGAACAAGGTTGGTCTCGGTTGCAAAATATGGGTATTGTTGGATGTGGTTCTTAGTCGATTCTAACTTGGTTTTGGCTAGTTCTTGATTAGGCTTTGGAGCTGATCACCTAAGGAAAAGGTTGACCTAAGTTTCTTGAATCATGCTAAATATTTAGGCTTGTTTGGAGGTTTGTTTGTGAGCTACACATGCAAAGGGAGGGTCAATACTTTGATGACTCAAGATTACTCCAAGAGAAAAAGAGGCAAATATTTGTGAAAGAGAGAAAACACCTTTTATGAGTCATGATTTCTCCAATAAGGAGCTCCAAGATTGAACTTTGATGGCTTGTTAGGTGCCACTCATGACCAATTGATAACCCTTTTGTTTTGCCACCTTTGCCTAGTTATTGAACCAAGAACCTTCCGATGTGTCAACCTTCAAAAAGATCTTACAAGAACCAAGTGTTGCATCCATAAAGTGAACTAATGATTCATTCAAGAACTAGAAGCTAGAGTGAAAGATCAACCATTAAAGAAAGCCTTCAAAAGGTTAACATCAAGCACACCTATGAAGCATTGGACGTGTGACTTGGAGCATAACATGGAACACATGTTGCAAGCTAGGACTACAACCTTATATTTGGCGTGTTCTGCATTCCAACTTTTCTCTTTTTGTTGTTTTAATTTTCAACATTCTCTTAATGTTATATTCTTATGTTCTTGAATCCATGGCTCAAAGGCAAGCATGAGTATTCTCGAGTAGAGGCATAACTTTTGGTTGTGATCTTACAATGATATTAAATTAATTTATTCGCTTCTATTGCCAACTGGATTTGATGGATTATAGGTGAGGAACAACTTATTAGGAATATCATTCTTCAAATTTTTTTTTTTGAGGTTTCATGGTATAAAAAATAAGATTCAATCAATGACTCATATGAATCAATTCAATTTAATTTAGTAAGAATTTGGGAAAATTTTTGAAACTTGATTGTGGTTTTGGTTCATTTGTGTTGATCATGATAAATATATTAACCGTGGGTTCGGTATTGATTAAAGTGCCTGGTATTGGTACTATATTGAAATTTTATAATTTAATAAAGAATTTGACTAAGGTGCTTAATCAAATGTTGATTATGGCCATTCAATGTCTATGCTAATGTATCATGGTGTTAGTTTGAGTGTTGATTCCGGTGACTAGTGTGACTCAAAATTTTGTGTTGAAAATCTGACCAAGGTGAATTTGTTGGTGTTAGTTTTTGTTTATTAATCACAATCTTAGTTCGTATACTAACTAATGTTGGTGCTGACGTTGGTTTAATGTTCGTATACAAATGTATTATGATAGTTATGAATTCATTGATTAAAATTACTTGGATTTTTAAGTATTTTTTCTTTGTGAAATTCTTAGTTTTGTCATATAAGTACACTGTTTGATTTAGCTTAATTCTTGCTTTGTGTTTTTTTTTTTTAATTTGTCTCTAAAAGTCCCATTTTTTTTTCTAGTAGTTTTCTTGTTTCATGGAATTCCTAAATGTATGGAAGAATTGCTCTTTTTTTCATTTGAAGTCTATTTTTCATAATTTAATTCATTGAGAGAGTTTAGCATTCTTTATAAGAGTTTAGCATCCTACCTTACGCCATTTTAAATAATGGAGAGCTAAACACCTAAGTAAGGTAATTTGATTATTTTTTGTTACTTTTTTATTAACCAATTTTTGTAGATATGTCAAAAAGTTATTTTCCTATTTCTCTAAGCAAAGTAATTATGATTATGGAGTTAGTCAAATTGAGAAAAGAAAAAGGAATAAGAAATAACCTAGATCAACAAAGAAGATGGAAGATGACTTAGTGATTTAAAGATACAAGACAAGGAGGTTGAAATGTCTTCTCATCCAAATTGACCAAGTCTCACATGGAAATTTTAAAATTTTATGGAAGTAATAGTACTAAATTGTATTTAGAATTGAGTAGAACACTTTTTTTTTTTTTTTTTTCATGTATAGCACTTAGAGAGACTTATAAGGTCCAATTAAGTACTTAAGAATATGAGGAATATGTCATGATACGGTGGAACGAAATTCTTATGGATAGTGGGCTAGCCAAAAGAATACCTTTAAACTTGTGACAAAAAAAAATGCATGAAAGAGAGGTTTGTTCCTTTTTACTACAAAATGGAATTACACTTGAAGCTTAAGCGTCAAAGTGTAGATAAGTATTTTAAGGACATGGAAACTATGTTTGAAGCTAATATGAAAAATAGAATTTTCACATGTAAAACGTTACATAAGTATCATTCTTTAGAAAACTTGGTTCACTGAGCCATTGATGAGAAAACCCCACTCAAAAGAAGGGGAAGATATAAGAAAAGTAATTATAGTAATGGTTACAACAACCCAAAGTTTAATGATAAAGACAAAGTCAAATATGACAAAAATCTTTCCAAGATCTCTACAGAGGTAATCCCTCATGATGATTCTCAAGTGTCTTAATCTTTTTCTTCTACTTCAATTTATTATCATAAGACTAGTATAAAATGTTTAAGTATGGACATATTGCTTTTAGTTGTCCTAACAAAAGAACTATGGTCATTAGAGAAGGAAATATCAATGGTTTGAATTCTTCTAACTTTCCTAGTTCATTCTTTTCTTATTTTTCATCATCTTGTAAGGATGATAGTGTGTAACATGAGTAAAAATGACTCATTAATGGTTAGGTGAATCTTCGGTGAAGTCCAAAAGGACTTTAATGATAGATAAGGAGATAATAATGTTTATATTAGATGCCCAATCAATGATAAGTTATATTCTCTCATCATTGATGGAGAAAGTTGCACTAATGTGACTAATGCAAGAGTGGTAGAACAACTTTGGTTTGTCTTCTATTTCTCAAGGCAAGTTATGTAAGTTGCAATTGTTGAGTGAAAATAGAGATATTCTTGCATATAAACCATTCCTCATAGTATTAATCATTAGTAAATATAAGGATAAAGTTTTTTTTTTATGTTATACTAATGGAAGGTGCTCAATCTATTTGGTATATGCTAATTTTATATAAAATTTTACAAGACCTTACTAACAAATTTTCCTTTGAATTTTATGGGTCAAAATCACAATGAAACATTTATCTCCTAAAAGGGTGAATCAGGACCAATTAAAGATGAAAACTAGAAGAGATGAAGAAAAAAGAGAAAAGAAAGAAGCAACAAAAGAGGACAAAAAGAAAAAGAACCAATTGATATCCCCAAAGGATATTAGAAGAATAAATTTTGTAATTTATAGCTTATTCAACTAACTTATTATATTTAACCTTTTCTCCTTTTTTTTTCTAATTCATTTAAAAGAGTTCGAACAAAGTCTAATAAGAACTTAGAGTTATTTTTTAAGATTCATTTAGTGGTTACCACCTATAGGAGACATAAACATTAAATTGATTGAAATGAAATTCAAAAGCAAGTTGAATGTTTGATTGAAAATTGATATATAGGTACAAAATACCATGATACCTTATGGTGTTCAATTATCTTTGTCCCTAAATAAAACATTGTTGATGTATGTACATATTTTGGTACATTCATAAGTCTCACATCACTTAAGAGTCGAGACTAATGATAATTTATATATATCATACTCTCTTAACTCGCTTAGATGCCTTTTAAAGATAAAATTATTATGGATTAGAATTTCAAATCGAGCAATACTTCGAATATAGTAATAGACCCTAACAAAGCTATCATAATAGAGATAAGACTGAGATATTCTTGTTCCTAGATGAAACATCGGCACCTGCCGTGGGGTCAAGCTTAAAGAATCAGATTCTTTTAAACTCCTTAGTCCTCAATTAGGGGGTTATGTTCGGAGCACTCATAAGTTTCACATCTCTTACGAGTTGAGACCAAGATTAATTTATATATATATATATATATATATATATATATATATATATATATATATATATATATATATATATATATCACTACAAGAAAAACATCAAATAGTGACCGAAAATTCGGTCACTAAATCTACAAAATCGGTTACTAATTAAAATAGTGACCGAAATAGTGACCAACTGGAATCGGTCACTATTTCCTTGGTCACCGATTTTAGTGACCGATTCGATGATCGATTTAGTGACCGATTCAGTGACCGATTATATATAACCAAATCGGTCACTCGAATCGGTCACTAAATCAATGAAAAAGTTAATCAATAACAAATTTAATTATTTTTATTTATTTACACTTTTATTATATCTATTATTTATTTTCCCTATTTCTTAATTATATTATATTTTGCTTATTTAAGTTTTTATTTATATTTATTTCCCCTATCTTTATTATATTTTTTAGAAGTTTAACTTATTATTAGGTGGTTTATTGTCATTGTCAGGATTCGAACCCGGTACCTTAGAGTTGGAGGTCGAAACTCCAACCACCGAGCTACTAGGATCTTTTAATAATAACTTACAAATAAATTATATTTATATACAAATAAATGTATATCCGTATAAATATATAAATATAAAATCTATAAATAAAAATATATTTATATATTTTAATATATAAAATCTACAAATAATGGTATATTAGTATAGTATCGTATATTTGTATTCTAATTTTTAATTAAATTAAAATTATGCTAATAATGTATATTAATATATGAGGGGATAATATTGATATATTTGTATATATATATATATATATATATATATATATCTATATATATATATATTTATATATATTTATATATTTATATATTTATATATTAATATATTTATATATTTATATTTTTATATTTTGATATATTTATATATTGATATATTTATATATTTATTTATATCCTTATACATTTATATCTTTATATATTTATATATTTGAAAAAAAATATTAAATTTTAAAAATAATATTATATTTTTAAAAATAAATATTAGAAAAAGATTTAAAAATATATGTAAATTATATTTACATTTACAAAATATTAAAGATATATGTTTATATCTTTACATATTTATATATATTTATATGTTTACATTTTTACATATATTTATACCTTTCCATATTTATATATTTATATATAAAGATATTAGTTTTGTATACAAATAATATTATAATATAGTATATTATACTATTAGTATAGTATACAAATAATATGTTAGTATAGTATAGTATACAAATTATTAATTTTGTAATTTATATACAATGAAAATAATATAATGGTATATTGGTATAGTATATTTGTATTCTAATTTTTAAATAAACTAAAATTACGCTAAATGTATAATAATATATGAGAGGATAATAAATTTAATCCAATTACTTTTATAAATATATAAATATAAAATCTATAAAATATTAAAAATGATATTATATTTTTAAAAACAAATATTAGAAAAAGGTTTAAAAACTAGTATTATCTTAAATTTATTAAAAGTATAATTAAATCTCTATTTTCTTAATTTTTTTTAAACTTCTCAATTCTACATTTTTGTAAGTTCTATCATTATATTATATCATCCTCATCTCCTCCCATGTTCTACTTTATCTTTACAATAGTCAATATTCTTAACTAATTTATAGTTTTAATTATAATTTTTTAGTATATATTTCGAAATTAATCAATTCTAATCAATAATTTAGAAAACTAATCGATTATAATTAATTATTTGAAAAAATTATCAAATATGATCGATCATTTCAAAAATATAATCGATCAGAATCAATTATGGCTCGAGCGAGACTAGACTCGCTCAAGCGAAATACAAGTCGAGAGTACCAATTTTGTGCGAGGGCGTTTCGCTCGAGCGGAAAGTTGTCGCTCAAGCGAGATACTGAGTTAGATAGCGGTTACACAAGCAACCGCTCTTAAAAGCTAACTTAGATAGCGGTTAACCGTTGAACCGCTATTATATGGTTTCCATTATGATCTGTCGAATGCAATTATGACCGATCATAACTATTTTAATCGATTAAAATCTAGTTTCAATCGATTAAAACAATTTCTGCACAATGTTTTAATCGATTAAAACTTATTTTTATCAGATTAAAATAACTTGAAAACTTATATTAACTATTTTTTTTATATTATGTTTTTAAATTTTCTATTAGAGAAAACCTTTCGAATTCAAAATGTTAAATACTTTTAAATATTAAAATTAACTTTATCAAAAATTAGGAAAAAAAATTAATCCAAAAGAGTTCAAAAATGTATTATAATATTGTCAATTTTGAGTTTAATTATATGGTTCATTCTCAAAGTAGAAAAATATAATTTAAAATTTTAATACTAAAATTAAAAGATTAAATAATAATAAATTTAATTCTTTAAATTCAAGTAGCTAGAAACTAAAATTATAGTTTCTCTATTTGAAATAATTAAAATAAATATTTAAAAATAAAAATCAAAACTAGTATTATCTTAAATTTATTAAAAGTGTAATTAAATATCTATTTTCTTAATTTTATTTGTTTCAAACTTCTCAATTCTACATTTTTGTAAGTTCTATCATTATATTATCATCCTCATCTCCTCCCATGTTCTACTTTATCTTTACAATAGTCAATATTCTTAACTAATTTATAGTTTTAATTATAATTTTTTAGTATATATTTCGAAATTAATCAATTCTAATCTATTATTTGAAAAACTAATCAATTCTAATCAATAATTTAGAAAACTAATCGATTATAATTAATTATTTGAAAAAATTATCAAATATGATCGGTCATTTTGAAAATATAATCGATCAGAATCGGACTTCGCTTGAGCGAGAGTAGTCTCGCTCAAGCGAAATACACCTCAGATATCTAATATTCACTTTAGATAGCGGTTATGAGGGAACCGCTATTATATCCTCTCAATTATGATCGGTCATTTCAAGTTATGATCGATCAGGATCGTATTTCGCTCGAGCGAGAGTAGTGTCGCTCAAGCGAAATACACCCCGAGAATGCGAATTCTGTGCACTTGGAGTTTCGCTCGAGCGAGAATATTGTCGCTCAAGCGAAATACATTTAAGATAGCGGTTTCACAGGAACCGCTCTTAAAAGTGAACTTCTAATAGCAGTTAACCATTAACCGCTATCTTAATTATACTTTAGATAGCGGTTAAGGTGGAACCGCTATCATATCATCTCAATTATAATTTGCAAAATGCCTCTACAAATGTTTTTAACAATTAAAAACAAAGTATTTTGACAAAAGCTTTCTCAAATGCCTCTACAAAGTATTTTTCACAATTATATTGAGTTTAATTCTACAAATTAAAAGATTAAATAATAAATTTAATTCTTTAAATTCAAGTAGCTAGAAACTAAAATTATAGTTTCTCTGTTTTAAATATTTAAAATAAATATTTAAAAATAAAAATTAAAACTAGTATTATCTTAAATTTATTAAAAGTGTAATTAAATATCTATTTTCTTATTTTTATTTGTTTCAAACTTCTCAATTCTACATTTTTGTAAGTTCTATCATTATATTATCATCCTCATCTCCTCCAATGTTTCTACTTTATCTTTACAATAGTCAATATTCTTAACTAATTTATAGTTTTAATTATATTTTTTTAGTATATATTTCGAAATTAATCAATTCTAATCTATTATTTGAAAAACTAATCAATTCTAATCAATAATTTAGAAAACTAATCGATTATAATTAAATATTTGAAAAAATTATCAAATATGATCGATCATTTCGAAAATATAATCGATCAGAATCAATAATCGCTCGAGCGAGATAGGCTCGCTCAAGCGAAATACAACCCGAGAGTACTAATTTTGTGCGGGGAGTTTCGCTCGAGCGAGAATGTTGTCGCTCAAGCGAGATACTAAGTTAGATAGCGGTTACACAGAACCGCTCTTAAAATATGACTTAGATAGCGGTTAACCCTTGAACCGCTATTATATGGTTTCAATTATGATCGGTCAGAATGTATTTATGACTGATCATAACTATTTTAATCGATTAAATCTCGTTTCAATCGATTAAAACAGTTCTACACAGCGTTTTAATCGATTAAAACTTATTTTTATCAGTTAAAATAACTTGAAAAGTTTTAGGAGAAAGTTTTGCAGTATTTCAATCGATTGAATCGCGAACAATCGATTAAATCAACTTAGAAGATTTTTTGTAAAGTGTTTTAATTGATATAAACGTTGTCGTATCAGCTTAAAACAAATCGTTAAAGAATCAAGAACGTATTAATGGATTAAAAGAAGTTTTAACAGATTAAAACTGCACTTTTAACATATTAAAAGAATCTTTTAACTGATTAATTAAACCAGCTAGCTTTGAAAATCTTCTATAAAAACAGTTTGGCTTGAACTTTTTTAACATACATTGAATATATCATCTTTAAAAAATAAATAAATTTATATATATATATATATATATATATATATATATTTTTGCATTTTAATTTTCAAATATTAATTTTTTTATGAAATTAATTTTAATTAAAAAAATTAAAGTGATATATATATATATATATATATATATATATATATATATATATCCAACTATTAAATTATTCAAGATATTAATATAAATTTAAAATATCAATTCAGTAATAAAAATAATTTTAATTTTTTATAAATACATTGAAATACATTTTTATTAACATACAAGTAATATATATATATATATATATATATATATAAAGAGACTAAATTAATAATTAATTTAATTATTGATTTAGTGACCGATTCGATGACCGAATCAGTGACCGAATCGATGACCGAATCAGTGACCGATTCGGTGACTAATTTAATAATCAATTTTAATTTTTTTATTCACATGCTAAATTAAAAAATAAAATCAAATAATTATATTACTAAATTATTTAATAAGTTAGTAAACAATTTTTTTTAAATATTTATAATTTTATTAAAAATGTTATCAATTATTTTAAATCATTAAGTAAATTTATATTTAAAATATTTTAAATAAAATATTTATATAAATGAAAAATAGTAATCAGTTTAAAAATTATTTTTTTAGTGATCGAAATTTTAGTCACTAAATCGAGTTACTAAATATAAAAAAATCAGTCACTAATTTCGATCACTATTAACCATTTTTGTAGTAAATAATTACATAAATTAAATATAGATTAATTAAAAAAATAAATTAAATAATAAAGTGATCGAAATAGTAACCGATTTTTTGTGACCGAAAATTCGGTTACTATTTCGATTACTAGACTAAAAAATAATAATTTGGTTACTGATTCGGTCACTGATAGTAACTAAATTTTTCGGTCACTGATTTCGGTTACTATTTGACATTTTCTAGTAGTGTATATCCTCCTCTCTGAACCCATCGAGATGTCTTTTAAAAATAAATTCATGACAAATTAGAGTTTCTAAGCTGATAATACCTTGGACGAGATAATGAATTTTAATAATGATATCATAATAGACATAAAACTGAGTAACTCTTGTTCTTGGATGGAACAATACACAAATTGTTGTAGCATTAATAACATAACCAGTTGGTATAGGCATATAATTCCAAGATTATACAACTTTCTTGATTAATTTCTTGGATCTTGCATATTTTTAACATTGTCTTAAAAAGTGGTTAAGATTTAAAGAGGGTGATGAATGGAATATCACTTTCAAGACTAAGTTTTGATCATATAATTATTAGCCATACCTTTTGGCTTAATCAATTCTGTAAGAACATACACAAGACTTATGCATCATGTGCTTTGTTCTTTTATAGGAAAGTTTGTGTCAGTTTACTTTGATGATATTTTGACATATAGCTTGATTATGGATGAACATGTTACCATATAAAGTGCATGCTTAAAACTCTTAGAAAGGAAAAATTGTACACTAATAAAGAAGAACACATCTTTGGGATGAATCATGTAGTCTTCTTACAATTTGCACTGGAGCTCCAAGGAATTTCATGTGTATGAAAAAGGGTGAAGACAATTAGAGATTTAACTCATACAAACATTAGTGATGTTAGCAATTTGCATGGGTAGAGCATATATTTTTTTTTTCAAAAATTAACAAAAAATTGACCAATTTACCCATTTTAGCCTTTTCTAACTTTAACAAATATTTTGAGCTTGAATGTGATGCATCTAATATAGGCATTGGGGTTATCTTACTCGAAGAAGGACGACATCCTAGAACCTATTATGGTCAGAAACTCAAGGGTTTATCATGTCAACTACTCTACCTATGATAAAAAACTTTATGTTTTTTGTTATAACCTTGCAAAAATAACAACACACTATCTTTTACATAAGGAATTTGTGATACATGATGATCATAAGTCCCTTAAGTATTTAAAAGACCAAAACAAAGGAGACATGCAAAATATGGAAAGTTAATTGAACAATTCTCTTACATGATCAAACATATTAAAAAAATTGAAATAATATGATTTTGAATGATTTTTCAACAAGACATACCTTGCTTACTACTATTTATACAAATTGTTGTGGCTTTAGTCAAATGTAGGAGTTATATCAAAATGATGATGACTTTTCTAAAGTTTTTCATGAGTGTCGAAAAGAGTCATATAAAAGCTATTTTAAACAAGATGGATAATTTTTTAGATATAAAAGACTGTGTGCCCAAAGGTTCATTAAGAGATTCATTTGTAAAAGAGTATATAAAGATGGATTAATGGAACATTAATTTTGAGGCTTTTAAATTAAATTAAATCATTATGTCTTTTTGACCACATATGAGAAAACATTACTTTATATTCTGTCTAAGAATAAAAGAGTATTACAATCTCATGTTCACTATAATAACATTATTAGGATTAGTTATCATAGTTTTATCTTTAAAAGATGTTTTGATAGATTAAGAGAGGATGTTGTATATAAAGTATCATTGGTCTTGACTCTTAAGAAGCAATGTGAGATTCATAAGCATATCGGAGTGTAACCTCCAATCGGACTAAGGGATAGGATTGGAGCAAGACGTTGTTTTTTTACCCTACGATGGACACCTATGTTCCGTCTAGAAACAAGAGTATCCTAGTTTTATGTCTGTTACAATATTATTATTAAGTTTAATTCTCACATTTGAGGTATTGTCCGTTTTGAAACTTTAGCTCGTCATGATTTTGTCCTTAAAATGTGTCTTGATGAGTTTCAGAGATAATGATGTATATAAAATACCCTTGACTTTAACTCCTAAGTATGTGATACTCATGAACATTATTAGAACATAATAGTAATTGGTCCTAACAATGATATCATAATAGACATGAGATCAATGTATTCTTGTTCCTAAATGAAATACTTTATATGTCACTTGGTTTAATCAAATTAAATGCAGTACATGTAAAATGTCAAATTAAATTGTTTTGTGACATTTTTGGGTTTTAACAAATTAAATCCATTATATATGTAAAATATGAAATATAATATTCAACTTCATGAACTTTATATCTTCTCTCTGTCCATGAATATCCTCGAATGGATATTAAGTGGATTTTCTACTTAGACTTTCAAGGACAAGGAAAAGTAAAGATTTAACCTTCTTGATTGATATATTTTTAAGAATGGTTATTTTTCTAATATAATGTTTCAAGTACATAGATGTATGATATCTAGAAATCTAAAAGAGTGAAACGATTCTTTACCTCATATTAAATTTATTATAATAAAGTGAGTAGAATATTAACTTTCCATTCTCCTTTTATATGTGGGTTTAATCCACTAATACTTCTTGACTATATATACCTATTACTAACTTTGATTGACGTTGGAAATGACGGTCTTGAAAAAGTAAATATGTACAAAGAATTACATATTAAAATCAAAGTCAAATTATAAGAAGCTTGAAAAAAATAAGTGAAGAAAAGAGATTGGATATGGTTTTACTTGAAAAAGAATATATTTTTTATTAAAAAAATCTAAAATTCCAAATAAGTGATAGACTTTTATAAAGTGATTAAAAAAATAATAAATAATAATGCTTATTAGTTAAATATATTATAGTTCTACTTTTAAGGAAAATGATCTAACTCATTTTAATACAAATTTTAAGAATTTCTCTGAGTTGGAAAGATAATAAATGCATGAGTCAATAAGAAAAAAAGAAAAAAAGTAAGATGGTACTAGGAGGAGTAAGAAGCTCATGATCTTTGTTGTTTTCTTTCTTTAGTATTGTATGGACTCACAATTTTTAGGAATAATTTAATTTCTTTAGTTAACTGGGCCTAAATTGAACACTGAATCCTGGCCTAACGAGTGAGGATTCTTAACCAAAAGTAAAGCATTGGAAGGAAGTAAGGACTAAAACACATTTGTATAATATTCTATTTTGGTGTCATTTACTTGGCTTTTGGTTGAAGCTAAATTTCTATAAATAGCACCCTTTAATAATTGATTTACATCTTCGAATATATAAATTTTATTTGTGAAATTGTGAGAGAAATCTCATGAGAGTGTGATTTGCTTCTCTTAAGTTTTTATCTTGAAATAATTGTAATTTAAGTGGTAAACCTGTTAGAATCGCGCAGCGGAATGTTCGCGTGGTCGGACAAAAACCAAGAGGGGGGTGAATTGGTTTCTTAATAAAAATTAGGTTTTCAAAATTTTCCCCAAATTTTACCGATTAAAAATTGCGTAAATGTAAATAGAGAAGAGTAGAGAAGATTACACAGTAGGTTTATACTGGTTCGGATCAAAAGACCCTACGTCCAGTTGCTAATCACTCAAAAGAGGATTAACGCTGTCACTAAGAACAAATTGTTACAAACAGTTTACAAATCAAAGAGATAAAGTAAAGACAACACCTCTCTTGAAATCCACAAGAGATGAAGAACAACTTTCCCCAGAGACGGCACAGCACACAATCCACTAAGAACTCCACTTAGTGATTCTTATCGCTTCTAGCCCACACCAGGTTCCAAAAGCCCCCTTTCCTTGCAACAAACAGTTCTCTGACACTCACGTCACTTAACTTTTGTATGGAAAGAGTTGTTCATTTTTTCTCAGTGCCAAAGCAGAGTTTAAGTAGGGAAATTAGGGTTTAGGAATTGGGGATTTCGAAACTAGGGTTCTTGGTAATTGGATTTTCAAAAATAGGGTTTGTTTGATGTTTAAAATCAGAAACAAACTGAAATAATCGATTATTTGGAGTGATAATCGATTAAAACAGAGCCAAATACGTCAGAACCCAAACCTCTCTGGATTAATCGATTATTTGGTGAAATAATCGATTATCTGTACGGAACAGTACGAAATAATCGATTATTTTGCTGTTTAATCGATTAAAACAGTGACTTTGTATAGAAAGTGGTTTTCTCACTGTTTTAATCGATTATTTACCTATATAATCGATTAAAGCCGAGCCTGCATGATAAATTTGAGCATTTTGAAGCTTTTAAGTTACAGACTATGTACCGGCTATCTTAGATTCTATAATTACATACTCAATCAAACTAAAACAGAGTTATTACAATACAGAAATCATCAATCTTCAATCTTCAATACTCTAAGTCTTTAAGCTCTTGGATCATCATCAAAATCAACATTCTTCATGATCATTATTTGCAACATCAAGTCCTTGAATGTTCAACAATCTCCCCCTTTTTGATGATGATCAAAATTATCTTTTTAAAGCCCTTGTAATAACCTGTTTTATCTGTCATACTAACAAACACATTAAACATACCAGATAAAATTTAATATTGAATCATAGGCTTTAAATTTTTCTCCCCCTATTTTGATTATAATAAAAAAGAACTCTACAACATCAATCATAAGAGCTCCCCCTCAAAATATGCATAAGTTAGAGAAAGCTCCCCCTCAATCATAGCATGAAAGAAACATCAAATTTTATTTCATAATCATTCATTCATTACAATAGCATGACAATAACAAAAGAAAATACTTAACAGAATTTAAAATTCTTCACTATCATCATCATTAAAATGTGCATTAAATCTATTTTCTAAACGGCACACTTTATAAGAAGGCAAAGAGAGTATATATTGCAAGAAAGCTTGATTTCAAGAGTTAGAAGTGAGTAGAAGTGAACTAGAGGTCTCTATATATAGCAAAAACATGTCCAACGGTCATATAGAAGAGAATATAGGTCAAAATATCCGTTGGCAACATCTAGAAGGCAAAACTGGTCGGTTTTAATCGATTAAAATTCAAAATAATCGATTATCCCAGTATCAGACACATTTAATCGATTATATCCAGCAAATAATCGATTATCTGAAGCTTTTAATCGATTATTTCACGAAATAATCGATTATTCCAAAGGAGAATACCCTGTTTTGGACGTTTTGAGGGAAAATAATCGATTATTACATCAATTAATCGATTATTCCAGAGGCTACATCAAATCTTTGAGGTTTTTACATATAATAACCTATGAACATCCTATACCACGAATTTTAACATAACAATCATCCAGAAACAGTCAAATTAAGCAGATTTTAAGCTATTTCTAATATCCCTAAGTCTCTTCTAAGATCATAGAATCTATCCTTGGGTAGAGGCTTAGTAAATATATCTGCTAATTGACGTTTAGTGTCTACATACTCTATTTTGCAGTTTTCTTTGCTGATATGATCTCTTAAAAAGTGATGTCTAATCTCAATATGTTTAGTCCTAGAGTGCATTACTGGATTCTTAGTTAGATTGATTGCACTCGTATTATCACACATTAATGGAATGTCATTTAAATATATGCTATAATCCTCTAATTGTTGTTTCATCCACAGAATTTGAGCACAACAACTACCAGCTGCAATATATTCAGCTTCAGTGGTAGATAAAGCAACACATGCCTGTTTCTTAGAATGTCATGATATTAAGGATGAACCTAACAAATGACATGTCCCACTAGTGCTTTTCCTATCAATTTTACATCCACCATAATCGAGCATCGAATATCCTAATAAACTAATACAAGCATCAGACGGATACCACAAGCCAAACCCAGTAGTTCCTTTTAAGTATTTTAAAATATGTTTTACTGCAATTAGATGAGATTCTTTAGGACAAGCCCGAAATCTAGCACACACACGGACAGTAATGCATAATATCGAGTCTACTTGCAGTTAAGTATAATAGTGATCCTATCATACCTCTATACATAGTTTGATTAACTTCCAAACCTGATTCATCCTTGTCTAGATAACATGAAGTTCCCATGGGTGTGTTAGCTTCCTTTGAGGTGCCCATACCAAACTTTTTGAGAATCTCCTTGCAGTATTTAGTTTGAGAGATGAAAGTGCCATCTTTAAGTTGCTTGATTTGAAGTCCAAGGAAGAATGTCAATTCTCCCATCATAGACATTTCAAACTCTCCCTGCATAATCTTAGCAAATTCTACACACAGCGAATTATCAGTTGATCCAAAAATAATATCATCAACATATACCTGGACCAATAAGATATGTTCTTTAACTTTCTTAATAAACAGTGTAGAATCAATTCTTCCTCTTGAAAAATCATTTGCAGTTAGGAAACTACTTAATCTTTCATACCAAGATCTAGGAGCTTGTTTTAACCCATATAATGCTTTCTTTAATTTGTAAATATGATTAGGATTATTAAAATCTTCAAATCCAGGGGGTTTCTCTACATATACTTCTTCTTTGATAAAACCATTTAAAAATGCACTCTTAACATCCATTTGATATAATTTAAATTTCATCATAGATGCATAAGCAAGAAGTAGGCGTTTAGCTTCTAACCTGGCCACAAGAGCATAAGTTTCATCATAATCTATACCTTCCTCCTGACAATAGCCTTTTGCAACAAGTCTGGCTTTATTCTTTGTTATATTACCATCTTCATCAAGCTTATTTCTGAATACCCATTTAGTTCCAATAACTTGATGTGACTCTTCTCTTGGAATTAATTCCCAGACTTGATTCCTTTCAAATTGGTTAAGTTCTTCTTGCATGGCTATGCACCATTGATCATCTTTAAGTGCTTCCTCAATGTTTTTAGGTTCAATCTGTGACACAAAAGCAACAGACATACAGAAATTATTCATATTTCTAGTTCTTACCCCTTTTGAGATGTCACCTATAATGTTGTCCATTGAGAGTCCTCTAGGTGATTGCCATTCTTTTGCTAATTGAGGAGTTTGAGAAGGCACATTATCTTCCAAGTATAATTCATCAAGGGCCTCTCTTATATATTCATCATCACCTGCAAGTCTTTTATTTGACTCAAGAGGATTTCCCCAAGGTCTACAATCTCATCAAAGGTAACATGTATAGATTCTTCTATATTCAAAGTTCTCCTATTAAACACTCTATATGCCTTGCTAGTTAAAGAATAACCTAGAAAAATGCCCTCATCGGCTTTTGAGTCAAATTTTCCTAGATTGTCCTTTCCATTATTTAGCACAAAACATTTACATCCAAAAATCTTTAAATGTGCAACATTAGGTTTTCTACCATTAAACAATTCATATGGAGTAGATTTAATAATTGACCTAATGAGCATTCTATTTAAAACATAACATGCCGTACTAACCGCATCAGCCCAAAAATATTTAGGAACATTAGATTCATTTAACATAGTTCTTGCAAGTTCCTCTAATGACCTATTTTTCCTCTCAACTACACCATTTTGTTGGGGAGTCCTAGGAGCAGAAAAGTTATGTAATATACCATTTTCCTCACAATAATTCTCAAACTTTTCATTTTGAAACTCACCACCATGGTCACTTCTTAAAACTTTAATTCTTAGGTCTTTCTCATTTTGAATTTGTTTAGCAAACTTTCTAAAGACCTTAAAAGCTTCACTTTTCGTAGTTAAGAAAAATGTCCAAGTGTATCTAGAGTAATCATCAACAATTACAAGTCCATAATAATTTCCACCAAAGCTTTTTATCCTAGAAGGTCCAAATAAATCTAAGTGTAATAATTCTAGGGGTTTTGAAGTGGAAATCACATTCTTTGATTTAAATGATGATTTTACTTGTTTACCTTTTTGGCATGCATCACACAATCTATCTTTTTCAAATTTTAACTTAGGCAATCCAATAACTAAGTCTTTTGATATCAATTTATTCAAGTGATGCATATTTATATGAGCCGCTCTTTTATGCCATAACCAAGGGTTCTCTTCCTTAGCAACTAAACATGTTATACTAGACTCATGTAAACAATCCAAATCAATCAAATATATGTTGTTATGCCTAATGCCTTTTAATTCTACTTTTTCAGAATTTACTAAATGTATGGTGCAAAATTTGCTTTCAAAAGTTACCTTGAATCCTTTGTCACACAATTGGCTTATGCTAAGAAGGTTATGCTTTAATCCATCAACAAGAAGCACATCCTTAATCTCCAATGTGTTTGCACCACCTATGTTTCCAATTCCGAGAATCTTTCCTTTGTTGTTATCCCCATAAGTCACATATCCTTGTTCTTTGGCTTTGAACCTAACAAATTTCGTTTTATCTCCAGTCATATGTTTTGAGCATCCACTATCAAGATACCACATAGACTTCTTTGATTTGGAAGTTTCCTACAACACAAGAACATATAAACTTAGGTCCCCACAACTTTTGGGTCCTTGGGGTTAGAGACATAACAATCTATTTAAATACTGCAAAACTTCTTTTAATTAATCTGCTGGTTTAATTAATCTGTTAAAAGATTCTTTTAATCTGTTAAAAGTGCAGTTTTAATATGTTAAAACGTCTTTTAATCGATTAAAACGCAGTGTAGAAAATTTTTTTAAGTTGTTTTAATCGATTGAAATGAGATTTAATCGATTAAAAGAGTTCGATCGGTCATAACAAAATTCGATCGATCATAACTGATTCTGATCAGTCATAATTGCATTCTGATCGATCATCCTGACTCTTTAAGTGATTTTAATCGATTGAAGCGTGTTTTAATCGATTGAAAAATTCGACCAGCTCATAATTAAAATCTGATTGATCACATTTGCTTCGATCAGTCATAATTTGATTCCGATCGATCATCCTGACCCTTTAAGTAATTTTAATCGATTGAAACGTGTTTTTAATCGATTTAAAGGATTCTGACCGCTCATAATAAAAATCTGATCGATCATAATGAGTTCTAAATGGTTTTAATCAATTAAAAACAAGTTGTATCGATTAAAATGCTGTAAAAACACTTCTTTGAACATTCTAAGTGATTTTATTTGGTTCTTTCAAAACTGTATCAATTAAAAACATGTTTAAGAAAGCTTTTGTAAAAATACTTTGTTTTTAGATGTTTAAAACAATTTTAGAGGCTTTTCGCAAAAATCTTTAAGTGAAGAACCTTCACGCAATAGAAAAGATAAAATGTTTTTACCTAATCATTCTGTTTAAAAACATACTAAATGATCCATTTTCTTTGAATAAATACAAGATACAAATAAATTTATTTAACAATTGGAACCCAAATATATTTACCTTTAGGAACACCAAAATGTTTAATTTTACACTTATTTGAAGTGTGACCTTGTTTCATACAATAGAAGCATGCATTTGGAGTAGCTTTAGAACAAGATACATTATTAACATGACATGCTCTAGTTCCTTTTTCTACCCATATTCTTTTCCTTTTAGGTTTACTCTTTTTCAAAGGAACTCTTTGATTTACATTATTTTGAGCAATTACCATTTCTTGCTTCCTAAGATCATCAATTTCTTTTTCGGCTTTGTCAAGCAAATGGTTAAGAATATCTATGTCATATTCATGCTCTTTACAATTTGCACAAGCTAAGTCCTTATTCTCATCTAAGCATACAATTTTCGTATTAGCTACCTCCTTTTCTTCTAAACATGCAATTTTCAATTTTAAGGACTCATTTTCCTTTTCGGATCTTCTTAGATTTTTCTTTACAACTTTAAATTCGTTTTTCATATCCATAAATGCAGTAAATAATTCATTATAAGCATTTTGCAATTCATCATGGTCATTTTCTTCACTAGAGGATGAATCGGAATTACTAACCTCAAAATCCGAAGAAATTTTGTCATTTGCCATTAAGCAATTGTTTGCTTCTATTTCCGAGTCGCTTGATTCTGAATTTGAATCACTGTCATCCCAAGCAATATATGTTTTCTTCTTGAATTGCTTTTTGCCCTTGTGTTCATCATTTTTCTTGTTTGGGCATTCGGTCTTTATATGCCCTGCTTCACCACAACCAAAGCATTTTATATTAATGGAAGAATTTTCTTTTACCTTTCCCTTACCTTTGAAAGGATGTCTTCCTTTTGCTTTCATCATCTTGGTGAACTTCTTTATAAAAAGACTCATTTCTTCTTCATCAATTTCGGAGTCTTCTTCTTCTTCTTTCTTATTTTTACTTTTTGAAATCTCGGTCTTGAAAGCTAGGTTCTTCTTTTGATATTGACCCTCTTCCTCATTTAGTCTTCCAAGGTCAAGTTCATGCTCCCTAAGCTTTCCAAATAACGCCGCCATAGACATAGTGGCAAGGTTTTGTGACTCCGAGATGGCCGTCACCTTAGGTTGCCATTTCCTATCCAAAGATTTCAAAATTTTAACATTTAATTCATCAACGTCAAATACTTTACCTAGTCCGGTGAGATGGTTCACGATATGAGTGAAACGTTTCTGAACGTCGAAAATCGTTTCGCCGGGTTGCATCCGGAACATCTCGTATTCTTGGATTAAAGAATTTTTACGTGCTCTTTTGACGTCGTCAGTTCCTTCGTGGGTCACTCTAAGCATTTCCCACATTTCCTGTGCACTTTTACAAACTGAAATTCTATAAAACTCATCAAGGGTTAGAGCAGATGAAATAATGTTTCTAGCCCTAACATCAAATTGTGCTTTTCGACTTTCGTCTGCAGTCCATCTATCAAAAGGTTTAAGAACGTCAACACCGTTCTCTGTAATTTTAGGAACAAATGGACCGTTTAAAATTGCGTCCCAAACGCCTCTATCAACAGACTCTAAAAATATTTGCATACGTACTTTCCAAAAAGGATAATTTTGACCCGCAAAAAGTGGAGGTCTGTTGATAGACGCACCTTCGGCAAAAGTTTGATTTTGTCCGGCCATTTTCGAAAAGTTTGAATGACTATCAAAGCAAGCTCGATACCACTTGTTAGAATCGCGCAGCTGAGATGTTCGCGTGGTCGGACAAAAACCAAGAGGGGGGGTGAATTGGTTTCTTAATAAAAATTAGGTTTTCAAAATTTTCCCCAAATTTTACCGATTAAAAATTGCGTAAATGTAAATAGAGAAGAGTAGAGAAGATTACACAGTAGGTTTATACTGGTTCGGATCAAAAGACCCTACGTCCAATTGCTAATCACTCAAAAGAGGATTAACGCTGTCACTAAGAACAAATTGTTACAAACAGTTTACAAATCAAAGAGATAAAGTAAAGACAACACCTCTCTTGAAATCCACAAGAGATGAAGAACAGCTTTCCCCAGAGACGGCACAACACACAATCCACTAAGAACTCCACTTAGTGATTCTTATCGCTTCTAGCCCACACCAGGTTCCAAAAGCCCCCTTTCCTTGCAACAAACAGTTCTCTGACACTCACGTCACTTAACTTTTGTATGGAAAGAGTTGTTCATTTTTTCTCAGTGCCAAAGCAGAGTTTAAGTAGGGAAATTAGGGTTTAGGAATTGGGGATTTCGAAACTAGGGTTCTTGGTAATTGGATTTTCAAAAATAGGGTTTGTTTGATGTTTAAAATCAGAAACAAACTGAAATAATCGATTATTTGGAGTGATAATCGATTAAAACAGAAGCCAAATACGTCGAACCCAAACCTCTCTGGATTAATCGATTATTTGGTGAAATAATCGATTATTCAGTACTGAACAGATGCGAAATAATCGATTATTTTGTTGTTTAATCGATTAAAACAGTGACTTTGTATAGAAAGTGGTTTTCCCACTGTTTTAATCGATTATTTACCTATATAATCGATTAAAGCCGAGCCTGCATGATAAATTTGAGCATTTTGAAGCTTCTAAGTTACAGACTATGTACCGGCTATCTTAGATTCTATAATTACAGACTCAATCAAACTAAAACAGAGTTATTACAATACAGAAATCATCAATCTTCAATCTTCAATACTCTAAGTCTTTAAGCTCTTGGATCATCATCAAAATCAACATTCTTCATGATCATTATTTGCAACATCAAGTCCTTGAATGTTCAACAAAACCTTGTACTTATGATGTAATGTAATTATATTCTTATGATGTAGAAATAAGTTAAGTGTGTTTTAATCTCTGGAGATAAACTAAATCTACGTATTATAGCGGCAAGGTATGGAGGTAGAAACACTTTTTGTATGATAGCTTGTGTGCCTTTTGATATATATCATTTAATTTATTCTTTACAAATTTTTATTTTAACCATTCAATTAATAAATAATTGAGAATTATTTTGTCTATGGGAGTCTATAAATGTAAACAACTTTGCTATGCCATACACTAAAATCGTTGTTTTCACTCAATAAAACAATGTTTATTACTTAGAAGGGTAAATTAGTTAAAAAAATCATATAGATATTTCTAATTTGAAGCTCAAAGAATTTAATTTTATTCGCAAGATATAAATATTACTTTAAATACTTTATCACATAGTAACCCATGCTTTAACATTTTTTTGATTGAAACATTATACAAATAAAATTTCAATAAATGGATAGAGGAGTTACCCACCATTAGTGCCATGGAATTTTAATTTTTTTTTCTTCTTACTATCATACACACTTCATTAAATAGATAATTAAATTAAAGATAAAATATGTTTTTCATACCATAATTATAACAAATAATTGTGCTTAATATAATTAAAAAAATTTGTTTGATTCTAATATATTATTAATTACTCTATTAAACTTTTAATCATCACATGTGAGAAATCATTAGTTTTATGTGATATGGATCATTATACTCATGTTTGAATTTAAATAATATCCAACAATTGCTCAAAATTCACTCTAAAGAAAAATTTTATTAATATTATCGTACACATCCGTAATTAATCATAATCTTTCATGAAATTGAAATTTCATTATATTAAAATTATACTTAGTATACAAATCACTTTATGATTTACGTGAGATAAAATTAACTATTTTTTCAATGATAATATTAAAATCTTAATGAAGTAATTGATATTGTATGAAAATAAAACAAATCTATTAAATATAAATATTTATATTTTTATGAAAAATATATTTTACTCTTAAATTAATTTTTATTTATCTCTGTCATATGTCAGAATATTTAATGTGAGGGTACCGATCACTTTTAAAGACATTTTAATTTTTTTTAAATTTACTTAAATGGATTAAATCATGTTACTCAATTTTAAAATGAAGATATCAATGTAGGACTATTAGAACTAAAATCATACTATTGTAATAATTTAAAAAATGCTAGCATTTTAAGGATATGGGTTAAATTTTTTAAAAATTACTTAAATGGATTAAATCATATTATGTTACTCAATTTTAAAATGAAGAAATCGATGTATGACTATTAGAACTAGTAATAATTTTAATGTAAATTAAAATCGTGTTACTTATATTCTTATATATCAAAAGTATATAAGTGTGATTTTAAGTCTCATATTGCGGAACAATGAGAAAATTGAGTAACATATAAGGAAAGATGACCAATAACTTAATACTTTAAGATTTTGAGTTGAGAGTTTTGTCAATTCCTTATATGAGTTTGACTCATGTCTCATTGATGTGTTTCTTCCCAGTGAATCCCTCGAAAGAGCCGAAGGTTGATCGGCAGTGAGTATTTAGGAGATGTATCAATGTAGACGACTCGCTTGAGGGAGAGATCATTAAGAATGAGAAAGTTATATGACCCATAACCTTAATACCTTAAGGTTTAAGGTTGAGAGTGATGTTAATTCTTAGGTGGGTTGAAATCATGTTTCATTAATGTTTCTCTCCTATGAATTCCTCTCGAAAGATCAAACAAGGATGATGTTAGTATTTATTTTAATAATTGAATTAATTTTATTAAATAAATATATTATTTAAAAAATTAATAATTTATTTATTTCTATTATATATATATATATATTTATGTTATAAAATATTATATTATATTAATTATTTATTTTATTTATATCAATTATTATTTTATATAATTTTTTTATAAAAAATAAAAAATATATTTTAAACAATATATATATATATATATTAATAAATTTATTTTTAAATTTAAATTGTGTTATATTATTTATTTTAAATTAATAATATATATATATATATATATATTTGCAGTTTATTTTACAATTAAATTAAGTTTTTTATAATATTTTATTTTTATTTATGATATATTATTTAAAAAAAGTTTTTTAGATAAATATATTATTTAAAAAATGAATGTTTATATATATATATATATATATATATATATATATATAAAACAATGTTATTATAAAATTAAATAATATATATTTTTTAAGTTTAAATTTTGTTATATAATATTATATTATATATATATAAATTTTTATTATTATATGTATATTTTGTATTATAAAAATAATATTTTTTTAATTTTATTAATAATATAAAATTAATTAAAATATTATTTGAATGAAAAACTGTAAAAATATATTTAATATTAATTTTAAAATAAATAATATAATACAATTTAAATTTTTTAAAAATTTATTAATATATATTTTTTTATATTTTTAAAAGAATTTTTTTCTATTTTTATTATTTATAGAAAATTATATGTAATAACAATTACATATATATATATATATATATATATATATATATATATATATATATATATATATATATAAACAATTATTCTATATATTCAGTAGCGATTTCAAGACAATCGTCAATAAAAGCTTTGGATTAATTTTAAAATTATTACTACGTATTTTTTAACAACAATTATAATCATTATTAAAAGGCCTCATTTTTACGTACGTGGTAAATGACTTTAATCTAATATATTAAATATCCACATGTATCTTTAATAATAAAAAAAGAAACTAATATCATTCCAAAAAGTTAGAATAAAACGATATATAAATCACTTACACACAATGATCCAAACTCTAGTTTATAATCTCAATTCACTTTTAGTCACTGAATTAGACATTCTGCATATATATTAGATTTAGGAGAATTGAAAGATAATAAATAGTCTCATGCGATTTGATTCATAGGGCCAAACTGTGTTTTATTATACTTTTGACCAGAAGAGGGTTGTAAAGGAATAACTGTGCAATCTGCAGAATATTTGTATTTCAAAGTCAAACTTGTAATCTTTGGCACTTGATAAACTCCCAAAACCCACTTTGAGGACAAGATCCAATATTTTATTTTCTATAAATAAAGTAGTACATATGGTGCTTTGGTTACATATTCATTATGTGACCCGTGTTATTATGTATATATATGTATTAGCTTTCTTTATTTCGGTGGTGTATAGTAATCTTATCAACTAAACATTCACATTTGGTACAATGAAGCTTTCAAAATTTCCTACCACCAGAACCAGTTTCCCTCTGACAGTTGAAGAAGACAGCAGCAACTGGCAATCCAAGATTGTAAAGTTCAGCAAATTCTCTGGTGTTGAAATTCTGTCGCCATCCAGGAGCATAAACCCTTTGTCGATACTGTTGACGGAACAACACAAACACCAAACGATGAATCCCCATCGCTGGTCGTGGGCTTTCATAACTTACAACCTCGTTACCTACGCGCAAATCACGCAAAACTCCATTAGCATATTCATGATTACACTACTCTTATCTTATACCCGGTTCTTTGATATTGGTATTAGATTATCATAATTCAGCATTTTGGGCCTTAGATCTTTTCGTTAGAGTGCCTTTTTATCTTTTTGGGATGTGTTGTCATTTATCTTTTCGTTAGAATTTGATGCCTCGTGGAATCAATTTCAATTTCCTGCATGAGATGTTGTGTATCAGACACACCATATATTTCCTTCACGTATCACCAAACATGGTCCACACAAATTATTCCAATACTTTTATACTCCATTTCCTGCACGACAAGCCCTTTTAATTCTAAATGAAGCCATGTTGCGCATGATGTGATATTTAGGTTCCAAAAATCGAATTATAGTAACGCATACTTGTCGACAAATTATAACATCTCAATTCTATAGCAGATTCAAAATATTGAGTTCATTTATGTATATATATATATATATATATATATATATATATATATATATATATATATATATATTCATGTTCTAACTATATCTGTTAAAATTGTATATCAAAAAACACAGTGATGCAGCAGCAGCAAAAACATAAAACAACGTATGTAAGATCATGAAAATGTTTTCAATATTATTTTTATTTTTGCATTCTTGGTGAAATGAAACAATAATCGAAATTATTGTAGTGTTTTTAATTAAAGTTGTAATAAATAAAGAATTAAATTTGCATGATAGAATGGGAAAGTTAAGTAGAATTTTGCATATGAATATTTTTAATGCTTATATTGGAGGTCATTTTTACATTTCCATGCTCACTCACTTGTTTAATGTATTATATGATTTACAAAATTAAGCACTAAGCTGTTTGTTTTATATGCTTACATGCACTTTTTCCCTCTCTATGAAACTTTTAGTTTTTCATAACTACACAGAAAAGTATAAAATGATATTACTGTATTTGTAACTACGCTGACTTTTAGACATGATTAAAAGAGTAATTATATCCATTAAGTTATTTTTTAGCAAATATTTACTACTAAAAATTTTCATAAGAATATTTTTACAATTTTTTATAAAAAAATCGTAAGAAATAAGTTTTCTATAAATTTAAATAATTTTAAAAAATAATTAATTTTAATTAGTGTTTTCATACTATTTAATGTCTGTCCCGGTTAGGGTAATTTTAAACTCAGCATCTACCAGATGAATAAATATATAGTTAAATTAAAATGAAAAGAACACCTTTCAATTTAAAAAAATGTCATTTTCTATTGGTATAGTCTATTTTAGTATAATCTTTGACTAACACTAAGAAAATCATCTTTTTATAAATATTGGAAGTCTATGTTATAAGCATGATAAACCATGCTAACTGACAATTTCATTAGCACAGAGAATTAATATGTAATATCAATATATAAAATATTAATATAATAATGCATCATATTTAATATTCATATTATTATACTTTTATAATTGTTTGTTAATACATAAGTTCGACTAATAAAGAAAATCCTAATTCTATAATATAAGGCATTTTTTTTAGGGATTATAAGTTAACTAGGGAAAACCCCTCCTCATTCAGCTTAAACCACTAGAATCCATAAATTTATCAAATTATACATATTATAATTCTCCGTATAAATATTTAGACAATACGCCAAAGTAAGTTAAATTCAATTTACAATGTACATTTGATTAGTCAGAGAAATTAATTGTTGAATTTTTAGTCACAATTTTTTTTTTCTTCTTTTTAATTGACTTATAATTTAAGGGAATTATTTCAAATTAACTACACACCGAAACTAGCCCCTGTAGTTGCTGGAATATCAGTCACCAACCTACATAAAATCCATTAAGAAAAAGCATGTTAGTATATATACATAATGCAATGGTAGTAATAAGATCATGTTAGAAAAGCAAGCGTAAGGGTCTTATGTACTCACCAATGAAGGTACTCCCTGCAATTAGGGTTACTTGGGCTGGGAGCATCAGGATCTACTAACACCTTGAACAGAAGAAATGAAGATGTAAGTCAGAAGCCGGTTTATCTGAAAAAATTCATGAAGATGAAATCTAGATGTGTATTTTGAGAGCTTTCTCCATTGAAAAAAGTTGAATAATACTTGTAGTAAAGAAGTGATTAACCAAACCCTATAAACAAAGTACACAAACTAAGTACTGCAATCGATTACCAGAGTGTAGAAGTTCCTGAGATCATCTCCACCAACACTCACAATGGGTTGGTTGGCAACTTGGGAAGGTTTAAGCTCACAACCATTGTTCACTTCTCTGGTGCCATAGGAGACCATGAAAGGAATGGAACTTTCAAAGGGGTCCACAACTTCCCCTATAACACGCCCAACCACAAGAGGATTCCTACTACCACCAGGCATGGCTAAGTAATTAATTAACAAACTGCTCAACACATATTTTGTGTTGCACACATTGTACTACACCCACGATGGTAGCTATTTATAGAGAGGGTTGGGATATTCCCACATGTGTAGACTTCCAAATAATCTTTTTAGTTCTATGGATATAAAGCACACGTGAGAGTTTGGAACCTATTCCCCGGAATAATTAGTAAAATAAAATCTTCAATAGTAAAATTTTAGTAGTTTTAAGTTGTTTATATTTTGAAGATTAATTTGAACTTTGTTGTGTATCAGAGGGGAAAAAAATTTCGGTCACTTCTTGCCTATATTCTTTATTTTCCAACGTACAATTTTTACAAGGACAAAATTACAAATCCTCTAATATAATTTTACAAACTCCATCATACAATTTTTGCACGAAAAAATTATAAACCTTCTCATACAATTTTTTCATGGAAAAATTGTAAACCCTCTCTTGACATATAACTACCCAAGTTCTCAATATACCCAAAGACTAATATTGTTGTGGTGAGTAGACTCAAATTATCATCACCCATTATTTATAGTAGTAGTCTATCACTTCCTTTTTTCAAACTACTTGATATGAAACTTTGGAAGATAACCAAACATCAACAAACTTATATAAAATTGTTATTCTAACTGCCGAAATAACTTGATAATAAAATATTTCATTAAGCTATAAAGTGCATATATAGATGATGGAGCATGGCTACGAACTAAGTTGTATAAAAACTTAATTAAATTAAAAAAAACATTCAAAATAAATAACTTATCTAAAAAATAGTTCAAACAAACTGAATTTGTGCTTTTGAATTGAACTATCTATTTAGATAGTTTATTCTATTTTTTGAATACAAGTATTTTATTTTTTAGAAATTAAATTAATTTAATTAATTGAGATTTATTTTTATTTAAACAAGGGTATAAAGGACAAAGAGTATTTATCATTAAATATCTTTCAACTCAAATATATATATATATATATATATATATATATATATATATATATATATATTTATAACTTTTTTTTAAATTATTAGAGTAAGTGTTTTGTTATATATATTTGGAAATGATAGGTGACTCTAAGGTAAAAACTTAATTGATATGTATAGTTTTTTTAATTATTTTTTCGTACAGCAATCTTAAAAATAAAATGAGCTCTCATAACAAACCTACATCAATCGGTTTAAGTAACTAGTTAAGTGAAATGAAAATCGTTTTGTTCCACGATGAAAAAACTTAAATTTGTTTTAACTCAATCCCGTTGGAGATGAATGGGAGATTCTCGGTCAAACATTATATAAAGACTGAACAACTTAATTAGATTACATTAAAAAATAGATATTCCATCTTTATTTAGAGAATATGATTTGTTTAATCAACATAATGGAGTTGCAGTTTTGTTTAAGATATATATCAGGTCAAGATACTAACAATTTAGGATAAAGTCATGGACATTCTCCTACTATATCCATGCACTACATGAATATAATTTTCCTCTTGTCTCCATAATTTGTGTATATACTTTTCTACCTTAGAAGTGTGTGAAAAACACCTAGGTCCTACAAATAAGCTTTTGGCTAAACATAAGAAATGTGAAATTTGAATAAGGTGAACTTTCTTGAGTCGAAGTCAAAATAGTTTATATACACTCTCTACTCTTTTCTCTTAATTCACTGAGATGTTGTTTAAAGATAAAATTGTGACGGACAAAAGCTTTAAAATAGACAATACCTCGGACATGAGAATTGTAAGAATTAATGGTTGAGTTCAAGAGGGGGATGAATTGAATTTTTGAAATCTTTTTTGAAAAACACTCTTTCTTTTGGAAGAATGGTTAATCTTTATCCAATCTTTTATTAGCCAGATTTGGTTTTAAACAAAGCGAGAATATAAGCAAGAATTGTAAAGAGATGAAAGCAGAAATTCAACACAAGAGTTTATACTGGTTCACTCTTTCTCAGAGCTACATCCAGTTCTTGACAAATCTGCCAAGTTCCACTAATTCCAAGTGAAAATATAAACCAATAGATATACACCAATCTACCCCAAGAACTATCTTACAACACCACAAGATAGACTCTTGAATTAACCACCCAGTAACCAAACCCAGTTACTGTAACCAGTGCAGATTCAAACCCAATCTACACAATTAACCTTTGTACAAGTGTATGAAAAGAATAAACCTGGACTAAAGCTTTAACAATATAGAAGTCCAGAAGAAATTTCCCTAACTCAGAACTTTCTCTCTTGATGAACTTTTAACAATCTTGATCTAAACGCCTTATGATATGAAAAGTTTTATGAATGCACAGAGAAAGGCACGAATATGAGAGCTCTAAGATTGCTTTCAAATGTTTTCCAAAATTGTATATTCAAAAGAGAAATCAAAATTGTATTTATAGAATAAAAGAGAGAAACTGATAGATTCAATCGATTAAAATGACTTGGAGTAGCAGATGACCGATCAGAATGACTTTATGACCGATCAGAACCTGATATAATCGATCAAAATTGAGTTGTGATCGATCAGAATATTTTTCAATCGATTAAAATGACGTTTCAATCGATTGATTTCATTTAAAACTAATTCAATTAGTTGTTTCGAGCTTTCAATGGATTGAAACAATTTAGAAAAAAATGATAGCTCTCTGTTTCAATCGATTAAAACTTATTTCAACAGATTGAAATCCTGTGATACCTTAGAATGAAAAAATGATCTCTCTGTTTCAACAGATTAAAACTCATTTCAACAGATTGAAATTCTGAGATACTTCAAAGTGAAAAATAACATCTCTCTGTTTCAACAGATTGAACTTGATTTCAACAGATTAAAATTGCGAAACCTTTAATATGGAAAAATCATTAAGAACATTTTAACCTGTTGATTCTGTGATTCAATCAATTAAAATTTTGACAACATATGAACATTTCCTATTTTAAGTGATTTTAATAGATTGAAACTTCTTTTTAACAGATTGAAAAACTCAGTTTGTTCTTTTAATGCTTAAAGGTTGGTTTTTCATGCAGTAAAATAAGTTCAATGAGATGCATCATTTAAAGGCGCTTATCACAAGATCTATTGAATAATCAAGAGATTAAATTCTAAACTTATAACCTATTCACCTACACACCCACAAACTAAACTCTATAAGTCTATATGTCTTCATCAAATCCAACAAGTGCTTCAATCTCCCCCTATTTGATGGAGACAAATAACCACTGCACCTGCATGAACAATAACAGAACAGAGACATATGTGATTTTGTGATGTGTGTGTAGTGTCAGTTATAAGCAAATACTTCTCCCCCTATTTGACTTCATCAAAAAGTGTTTAATTACAACTCATAAGTACCACGTAGGTACAAAAAAAACAAAAGAAAACAAAAGAAACAAGTGAACTTAAAGAACTAAACTTCATTCATCACCATCCTAGGGACCCTGATTGAATTGGAGGTCACCAATTCTGTTGAAGATATCCTCTAGTTGATTATCAATGTGCTGAAATCTGGCAATGGAGTCTTCATACAGTCGATGCTGGCGAGCTTGCAGAGCAAATGTCATCTCCATGTGCCTCCTTTGATTTGTTTGTATTTCATTCATCTGACGCAGCATAGTCCGTTCGAACTGTGAAAGAGGTGTGCCACGGTCAGGTTGTGCCACATAAGGAATAACTTCCAATGGAGACTGCTCTTCCATAACATCTTCCATGGGGTCTGTTTGTCTTGCTTCATCAGCCTCGGAGCACCAGTATTCTCATCTTCTTCCTCTTCTTCTTCTTCTTCTCTCCCAGCTTCTTCTTTCGAAATCCACTCACCATCAATCTTGATGAATCCCATTTTATGAAGGATGGAGTTGTTAACCTCATTTGTGGGGCGAATGATTTCAGCCAATTCTCCTTCCAAGTCAATACCAAAATGAGTTAGAAATTTAGAAATTAGGATTGCATAAGGATACCTAAAATCACTTAGCCTTTTTGCTTTGATCATATGGTCCTTGATGACAAACACCCAGTTTACTCTGATTCTGTGATGGACACAGTACATCAACACTAAATCACCTTCATTTAGTACTGCATGATTGCTCCCCCTGGGAGTAAGCTGCCAGACCACTATGAATGTAAGAATTCTTTCTTCAAGATTCAACTTTCCAGTGTTGAAGGAACTCACAGAGTCACACTTATTTCTCATACATGAGCGAAAGTATTGGACTTTGTTGAATTCTTCTACATCAGAGGTATACCCTTTAGTGACTTTCACTCCTTCATCCTTGAGTCCAACAACATTTTTCCAGACAGTGGGAGTAATCTCTATTTCCACTCCTTTAACTTGAGTTTTGAGTGTAGATCCTTCAAATGACAGATTAGTGAAGAAAACTTTAATAAGATCAGGATAGATTCTACCATTGAGCTCAAGGAACTTCTGAAGTTTTTGGTGTTGCAGCAGCTTCCGAACACCTCTGAACCCTTCAGCATCCAACCACGAGAATTTCAGAACCTTGTGAATATTAATTTGTTTCCTACTCATTTCGTGAATGAATAAGTCCATCTTTTCTTGGTTCCCATTGAACCAGGATTCAATGCGCCCTCCTCCTGATGTTTCTTGCACAGCAGCTGAGGATTCTCCTTTGCTAAACTTCTTCCTCCCAAATTTGGTGCGTTTGAACATTTTGTTTTGAGAGATGAACCGAAAAACAGAGAAGAGAGAATTTCAAGGAGAGAGTACAAGATTTTCAAATCACTATTGCATGTTAAAAAGGAATGAGACCCTTCATCTACTTTGAATAGTCAATTTTGTCTTTTTGTAAATTACTGCTGTTCTGCTCCATACGTTAGAGATGGTAAAGACAGAGAGAGAGAGAAAGAAAGTTGTTACTGTGATATTCAATTACCTTCACATCTGATTTCCAATCATAGTCATTCAACTTTTATTGGATAACTATTACATTAAAGAGAGTAGCTGAAGTTGGATCCAGTTACACAGGCACTCAACTCAATCTGCAGTAAGTGATTAGAGGCAACGCATACACTACTAACCCTAGAAAAAAAATTAACCAATTGATTTTCCATAAAATCAATTGATTTTTCATTTACTGATATAGATGCAGATCACCACAAGTAAAATAAATCGATTGAATCGAAAATTTAATCGATTGATTTGTAAAAGAAAAAACCTGCAGAGCTACAGAGTTATTGAAATAAATCGATTAAAAGCTTATTTAATCGATTAAACTGGTAATACATCATGAACAGAGATTGAGAATCAGGAAATCAACAGATTATTTCGCAATTTCAATTGATTAAAACACATAATTTCAAAATTTTCAGTCAATTTAATCGATTGATCATGTTATCAACCTGTTTATAAAGCACAATATCATAATAAAGAATCAATTATTCAATACTAGATATATCCAAAATTCCTAATTCAGTTCTAAGCATATTAAGTCTATCTCTAGGAGTGGTTTGGTGAATAAGTCAGCTAATTGTTTCTCAGTTTCAATGAATAAAATTTCACAATCACCCCTAGATACATGTTCTCTAATAAAGTGATGTCTAATTTCAATATGCTTAGTTCTAGAGTGTTGAATAGGATTCTTAGTTAGATTAATTGCACTAGTATTATCACAAACCAGAGGTACCGTGTTGAGAAATACTCCATAATCTTTCAATTGTTGTTTAAGGTAGATACTTTGAGCACAACAACTCCTAGCTGCAATGTATTCAGCTTCAGCAGTTGAAAGAGCTACACATGCTTGTTTTTTGTCGTGCCATGATATGAGACTGCTTCCCAGTAAATGACATGTACCGAGGTACTTTTCCTATCCAATCTACATCCCGCAAAGTCGAATCGGAAAATCCAACAAGTTTAAGAGAGGCACCTTCAGGATACCATAGTCCAACATTAATGGTTCCTTTAAGGTACTTGAAAATCCTTTTAGCAACGGTGAGGTGAGATTCCTTTGGATTTGCCTCGAAATCTAGCACAAAGACAAACACCGAACATAATGTCGAGCCTACTAGCAATCGATATAGAAGAGATCCAATCAAACCTCTATATTTAGTTTGATCAACTGATTTCCCTTTTTCATCTAAATCTAGACAAGCAGTTAGTAGACATGGGTGTGGAGGATTCTTTGCAATTATGCATATCGAATTTCTTCAACAACTCATTACAGTATTTAGATTGATTTAGGAAAATACCATCCCTTAATTGCTTAACCTGGAGACCAAGGAAGAAATTCAATTCTCCCATCATAGACATTTCAAATTCACTTTGCATTTCCTTAACAAACTTATTACACAAGGCTTTATTAGTAGAACCAAAGATGATATCATCAACATAAACCTGCACCAGAACAATGTCAGATCCAGATTTCTTAATGAATAAGGTTTTGTCAACTTCACCTCGTTTGTAGCCTTGATCAATTACGAAATTACTTAGCCTCTCATACCATTGTCTAGGAGCTTGTTTTAATCCATAAAGAGCCTTTTTCAACTTGTAGACATGGTCAGGATGCTTGTGATTTTCAAAACCAGGAGGCTGAGCAACATAGACTTCTTCATTAATGAGTCCATTTAGAAAGGCACTCTTGACATCCATCTGAAGTAATCTGAAACCACTAATACAAGCATAAGCTAATAACAGTCTAACAGCTTCAAGTCTAGCTACTGGTGCAAAGTTTTCATCAAAATCAATTCCTTCCTGTTGATTATATCCTTTGGCTACCAACCTAGCTTTATTTCTAGTAATAATGTCGTGTTCATCTAATTTGTTTTTGAATACCCACTTAGTACCAATTACATTGATATCTTTGGACTTAGGAACTAGTTCCCACACATTATTTCTTTCAAACTGATTAAGCTCATCATGCATGGCACTAACCCAATATTCATCATTTAATGCATCCTTAACAGTTTTAGGTTCAATTTGTGAAATGAATGTCATATGATTGCAGAATTGATTAAGAGAATGCCTAGCGGATACTCCCTTATTGATTTGTCCAATGACATTGTCTAGAGAAAGATCTCTTGGGACAATCCATTCTTTAGGAAGCTCATCCAAGATATCTTCTTCCTGATCTTCAGCAATTCTTTCTGGTGGATCAACTTTTGTAGGATCAATTCACTGATCACCTTCTTCGACAATATGCTGATCTAAACCATTGGGATGTTTTAACTGATAAGAATTATCAGTTAAATCGTCATCATCTGCAGTACCTGTTGTTTTATTCTGCAACACTCGAGGAGACTCATTAAAAACAACATGTACTGATTCTTCAACAGATTTTAGTCTTAAATTATAGACTCTATATGCATGACTCGTTAGAAGAATAGCCAAGAAAGATCCCTTTATCGATTTTTCATCAAACTTGCCAATATTTTCTTTCCCATTGTTTAAAACAAAACATGTACATCCAAAAACCCCGAAATAGTTTATGTTGGGTTTTCTTCCTTTGTAAAGTTCATATGGGGTTTTCTTAAGAATGGGTCTAATCAAAACTCTATTCGTAACATGACAAGTCTGTGTTTACAAGCATCTCGCCCAAAAGTATTTAGGTAAGGCATTTTCACAAAGCATTGTTCTAGCCAGTTCCACAATGGATCTGTTCTTTCTTTCCACAACACCATTCTGTTGAGGAGTTCTTGGTGCGGAAAAGTTGTGCTTTATGCCATACTTTTCACGGAATAATTCAAACTTTTCATTTACAAATTCTCCACCATTGTCACTTTGAATAGAAGTAATGACATAACCTTTCTCATTATGTAGAACCTTGGCAAGCTTTTTAAAAGATTTGAAAGAATCAGATTTGGCTTTTAGAAATACAGATCCAAGTAAATCTGGAAAAATCATCAACAATTACCATGATATAGAGATAACCACCTAGGCTTTTATTTCTTGAAGGACCAACCAAATCCATGTGAAGCAGTTCCAAAGGTCTAGAAGTAGAAACAATGTTTTTGTTTGAAAATGATTTTCTAGTTTGTTTACCTTTTAAACAAGCTTCACAGATTTTGTCTTTCGAATTTGAAGCTTAGGTAGCCCGGAGACTAAATCTTTAGAAATCAGTTTGTCAAGATGATTAAGATGAATATGTGCAAGCCTTCTATGCCATAACCAAGATTCTTCTTCTTTAGTAAGAAGACAACTTTGAGATGAGATAGAATGCTTGATATCTAGCATGTAAATGTTATTTAACCTCTTACCTACCAACATTACCAGTGTCGATTTTGGCTCACAGATTAAGCAGATTTCTGGTTTGAAGATAACCTTGTGACCTAGTTCACATAATTGACTTATACTGATTAAGTTGTGCTTGAGACCTTCAACAAGAAGAACATTGTGAATGGTCACGGTTTCACTATCTCCTATATCTCCAGAACCTAAGATTCTTCCCTTGTTGTTGTCTCCATATGTCACGTGTCCTCCATTCTTCAATCTCAGTTTCTGGAATTTGGAAATATCACCTATCATATGCCTTGAGAATCCGTTGTCCAAGTACCAAAGTGATTCTTGTTGTTGTTCCTGAAAAATCAAACATCAAGTATTTGGTACCCTTAATTACTTTGGGTCCTTAGTGGTCAAATTTTCTGTTTAACATATTTTGGAACCCATCTCATTTTACCCTGTGGCACAAAGTGTTTTCTAATATGACAGAATTTTATAGTATGTCCTTTTTTCATACAATAATGACAAGATGAGAAAGGAGATGCTGTTGATTTTCTAAAAGAAAAGAAATTCAAATATCTTTTAGTTTTAACCCCAACCTTAGGTTTGTACCCAATTCCAGTATGATCAAAAACACAGTTTTGGGACCCAAGAAGTGTATCTAAATTTTCTTTACCTTGAGTAAACTTAGACAGAGTTTTAATCAAGTACTCAACCTTATTCTGCAGAGAGATACACTTTTCACAATTGTTGTTAGCAGTAGCATTACCAGCAGATGAATTATTGTAGATTATTTCAAGATGTTCCATATCTGTCTTGCTTTCTAGTAACTCTTCTTCTAGAACTTTAACTCTATTCTCTAACCAGTTATTTAGTCATTTTAACCGATTATTTGTATGAGATAAATTCCTAGCTTCATTATGCATTTCATTGAAAGCAGTTAGTAATGTGTTGTAATTCATTTCATTTTCTCGTGGGGGTTGAACTTACATGAGATGAAGAGGATTCACGACCGACCATTAAGCATAGATTCACTTCTTCACCTTCGGATACGTAACTAGAGGATGAATCATTGTCTTGCCAAGCTATGTAGGCCTTTTTCCCTTTGTACTTTAACTCTTTCTTGTTTTGATTCTTGGATTTTTCTGGACATTCACTCCATATGTGTACCTACTTACCACAAGAATAACAAGTAAAAGTATTTTGAGTAGATTCAGTTCTTTTATCAGTGTACCTTTTAACCTGGCCGGTTCTGTTCTTCTTTCTAAGAAATTTCCCAAACTTCTTAACCAACAGAGTCGATTCTCGATTCATCTTCTTCGAATTACTACTTTCTTCAATTGTCTTGAGAACAATGTTTCGCTTTTCTTTTCTCGCATTTTCTTGTTCTTTATACCTATTGATCTCCAACTCGTGTTCCCTTAGCTTACCAAACAATGACGCAGATAGTCATCTCAGTTAAGTCTCTTGATTCCGATATAGCTGTCACCTTTGGTTGCCAAGTTCTCGTCCGGACATTTTAGGATCTTGATGTTTAACTCTTCCTTGTCAAATGTCTTGCCTAATCCAATTAGATGATTGACTATATGCGTGAATCTTTTCGCACATCTGCAATGGTTTCACCTTGCTGCATTTTGAACAATTCATAGTCTCTAATTAATTCATGCTTTCTTGCCCTTTTCACGTCGAGGTACCCTCATGAGTGACCTCTAGAATCTCCCACATTTCTTTGGCGGAGGCACATTGAGAAACCCTGAAAAACTCATCAAGATTTAAGGCAGAGGTAATAATGTTCCTAGCAGTATAATCATATTGAACTTTCCTATTTTCTGCATCAGTTAATTCAGCCCAGTCTTTTTCAACAATTTTACCATCTACTGTATGAGTTGGTTTGAAAGGCCCATTAACAATTGTATCCCAAATACCCTTATCAAGAGATTCATTAAAGATTTTCATTCTAACCTTCCAGAAAGAATAATTCACACCAGCAAATAGAGGAGGCCTATTGATGGAGGCTCCTTCCGAAAAAGTCATCTTTCCCTCAGCCATTTAAACCTTTCTTGGACCGAATTCTTGAGTAACTTACAAGAACCAGCTCTGGTACCAACTATAAGAATTAATGGTTGAGTTCAAGAGGGGGGGTGAATTGAACTTTTGAAATCTTTTTTGAAAAACACTCTTTCTTTTGAAAGAATGGTTAATCTTTATCCAATCTTTTATTAGGCAGATTTGGTTTTAAACAAAGTGAGAATATAAGCAAGAATTGTAAAGAGATGAAAGCATAAATTCAACACAAGAGTTTATACTGGTTCACTCTTTCCCAAAGCTACGTCCAGTTCTTGACAAATCTGCCAAGTTCCACTAATTCCAAGTGAAAATACAAACCAGTAGATATACACCAATCTACCCCAAGAACTATCTTACAACACCACAAGATAGACTCTTGAATTAACCACCCAGTAACCAAACCCAGTTACTGTAACCAGTGCAGATTCAAACCCAATCTACACAATTAACCTTTGTACAAGTGTATGAAAAGAATAAACCTGGACTGCAGCTTTAACAATATAGAAGTCCAGAAGCAATTTTCCTAACTCATAATTTTCTCTCTTGATGAACTTTTAACAATCTTGATCTAAACGCCTTATGATATGAAAAGTTTTATGAATGCACAGAGAAAGGCAAGAATATGAGAGCTCTAAGATTGCTTTCAAATGTTTTCCAAAATTGTATATTCAAAAGAGAAATCAAAACTGTATTTATAGAGTAAAAGAGAGAAACTGATAGATTCAATCGATTAAAATGACTTGGAGTAGCAGATGACCGATTAGAATGACTTTATGACCGATCAGAACCTGATATGATCGATCAGAATTGAGTTGTGATCGATCAGAATATTTTTCAATCGATTAAAATGACGTTTCAATCGATTGATTTCATTTAAAACTAATTCAATCGGTTGTTTCGAGCTTTCAATGGATTGAAACAATTTAGAAAATATGATAGCTCTCTGTTTCAATCGATTAAAACTTATTTCAACAGATTGAAATCCTGTGATACCTTAGAATGAAAAAATGATCTCTCTGTTTCAACAGATTAAAACTCATTTCAACAGATTGAAATTCTGAGATACTTCAAAGTGAAAAATAACATCTCTCTGTTTCAACAGATTGAACTTGATTTCAACAGATTAAAATTGCGAAACCTTTAATATGAAAAAATCATTAAGAACATTTTAACCTGTTGATTTTGCGATTCAATCAATTAAAATTTTGACAACATATGAACATTTCCTATTTTAAGTGATTTTAACAGATTGAAACTTCTTTTTAACATATTGAAAAAACTCAGTTTGTTCTTTTAATGCTTAAAGGTTGGTTTTTCATGCAGTAAAATAAGTTCAATGAGATGCATCATTTAAAGGCGCTTATCACAACATCTATTGAACAATCAAGAGATTAAATTCTAAACCTATAACCTATTCACCTACACACCCACAAACTAAACTCTATAAGTCTATATGTCTTCATCAAATCCAACAAGTGCTTCAAGAATTGACTCTAACGATATTATTATAGTAGACATGAGTTTGGAACTTTTTCGATTCTTAATCGGAACATTGACATCCACTGTGGGGTCGAGAGTAGAGTCTCGCTGTATTCATACATACCCCTTAGTCCTTGATTGAGGGGATTATGTTTCAGTACACTCATGAGTCTTAAATCATTTATCGTGGGGCCAAAAATAGAGTCTCGTTCCACTCATACATATCCCTTAGTCCTTGACTGAGGGGATTATATTTCAGTACACTCATGAGTCTCACATCGCTCAATGTGGGGCTGAAAGTAGAGTCCTGTTTCACTCATACATATCCCTTAGTTCTTGACTAAGGGACTTATATTCCAGTACACTCATGAGTCTTACATTGCTTAGGATTCGAGATCAATGGTAGTTTATATACACCCTCCTCTCTTAACCCACCAAAGTGCCTTTTAAAAACAAAACTGTGACGGATGAGAGCTCCAAAGTGGACAATACTTCAGATGTGGGAATTGACCCTAACGATGTTATCATAGTGGACATGAGACCAGAATGAAAGTGATGAAGATCTTATTGAATTACTTTGGCAAAAATATTTTTAATTTGATGAAGTCAAAAATGAAGTCAAAGGCTACTTTGTGGCAGTCAAAGGTCACTTAGATAAAAGGGTAGTGTGATTAGTGAGTTTGCATCTCTACTTAGGTATAATCACTTTTATCTCTCTGCTGCATGAGGTTTTCTTCATTTAAAAGATTTTGTAAATGCCTCTAAAACGTGTTTAAACGATTAAAAACAAAGTATTTTGTTAAAAGGTTTTTAAGTAACTATTTTAACTAATAGAATATAAGCTTTATCAACTAAAATGTTCTTAACACTTTTGTAACAGGTTTTTAACTGATATGTTTTCAAAATAATCGATTGTTTTCATTAGAAGGATTTTTGAAAACCTTCTGCCAGTATTTTAACTGATATAAAATTGATATAATCGACTAAAATAACTTAGAATATTTTGAAAGTGTTCTGGTAGAATTTTAATCGATACAAACTCGAAATAATCGATTGAAATAACTTGAAGTATTTTGAAATTTGTTTTGTCAGTATTTTAATCGATACAAATATGAAATAATCGATTAAAACAACTAAGAGGTTTTTCCAGAATGTTTTAATCGATTAAAACAAGCTTGCTATCAGTTAAAATAACTTAGAAAGTTTTATGAAATCTTTTGGCAGAATTATAATCGATTAAAATAACTAAGTGAACTTTTTTCAAAGTGTTTTAATCGATTAAAACAGATTATTATTAGTTAAAATCACTTAGAAAAATTTATAAGAATGTTTTGCAGTATTTTAATCGATTGAAAGACGAAACAATCGATTAAAACAATTTAAAAGATTTTTTTACAAAGAGTTTTAATTGATATAAACGGTGTCGTATCAGTTAAAACAAATCTGGAAAATATCAAGAACATTTTAACATATTAAAAGAAGTTTTAACAGATTAAAACAAGACTTTTAACATATTAAAAGATTATTTTAACAGATTAAATAAACCAGCAGTTTTGAAAATCTTCTATATAAACAGAGTTGCTTGAACATTTTAAAACACATCTTTTGGCAATCAATCAAGCAATCATAAGTGCTACTTTCAAGAGAGAATCGCGCTAGTTTTGTGAAGTTCTTTCTTGAGGCAATATTTGCATTTTTTTGGAGAAGAAACTCATACTGCAGAGCTGCATAAAACCTAGTTTGGGTGTTCTAGTTTCTTTTCTTTGTTTCTTTACTGTATTGTGGGTTCCTGGAATTGTGGGCACTAGTTTTTGTAGCTAGAATTTGGTTGCAGGGTTGTTTAAGAACTGGAATTTGGTTCTTGGTGAAGGTTTAGGTGTAGGGACTGGAATTTTGGTTCTTGTGGTAGATTGAGTGTAGGATTGAAGTTGTAATCTGTAAAATGTTCAATCTAGTGGAACCCAGCTGGAATTTGGCTGGAAGCTGGACGTAGCCCTGGGATTGGGTGAACCAGTATAAATCTTGGTTGTATCTTTCGAAACCTTTCTCTCTTTTAATTATGTCACTGCCTTTACTTTGATTGTTTGCTGTGTTTGATTAAAAAACTTGTCAGTATCCTTAATCTTTGAAATAGATAATCTGTAAATTGCGAAAATCTTTCAAAGATCAATTCAACCCCTCTTGATCTCAGCCTACATTTCTAACAATTGGTATCAGAGCAAGGGTCTTAAAAAATACTCAAGGCTTTCGGTCCAAATCTTTAATGGCTGAAAACAAATTACCTTTTTCTGAGGGGGCTTCTATCAATAGACCTCCACTATTTTGTGGTACAGATTATCCATTTTGGAAGATTAGGATGAAGATCTTTATTGAATCTATTGATAAGAATGTTTGGGATGTAATTGCTAATGGTCCATTAATTACAGAAAAAGAATGGTCTAGTTTAAATGATGAAGAAAAAAAAAGTTCAAAGTGATTGTACTGCTAAAAACATAATTACTTCTGCACTAAATATGGATGAGTTTTTCAGGGTCTCCCAATGCAAATCTGCCAAGGAAATGTGGGAAGTTCTTGAGCTTACTCATGAGGGTACAACTGATGTAAAGAGAGCTAGAAAACATACTCTCATAAGAGAATATGAGTTGTTTAAAATGCAAATTGGAGAAAGTATTGCAGATGTGCAGAAGCGCTTCACTCATATCATCAACCATCTAATGAGCTTAGGTAAAACTTTTGATAAAGAAGAATTAAATATTAAAGTTCTGAAATGTCTTGACAGGTCATGGCAGCCTAAGGTCACAACAATCTCATAATCAAAAGACTTATCCATCATGACAACAACTTCCTTGTTTGGCAAACTCAGAGAACATGAAATGGAAATTAACAGATTCAATGAGCAAGAAGTTTTTGAGAAAAAAGGTAGAAGTATAGCACTCAAGGTTGAAGAAAGAAGTCAAGAATCAGAGGAGGAAAGTGAAAATCTTGGACTACTTGTCAGAAAGTTCAACAAATTTCTCAAGAAAAAGATTCAAGATAAAGAAAAACACAAAAGGTATGAGAAAAAATCTGATTCTTTTAAATATAAATGCTATGACTGTGGTAAGCAGGGTCATGTAAGAATGGAGTGCCCATAAAAGAACAAATACAATGATAAGAAAGAGGAAAAAGTCAAAAGAAGAGCATATGTAACATGGGATGATAATGATACTTCATCAACAGAAAATTTTGATAATGAAGAAGCTAACTTGTGTCTAATGGCAAATTAAAATAATCAAACCAGCAGTGTAAGTTCTAACTCTTCTTCAAATTTGGTGAATTACAATTCATTACAAGAAGCATTTAATGAAATGCATGAAGAAACCAAGAAACTGCAAAATGAAAATGATAGGCTAAAAGGCATGAATAATTGGTTAGTAAACAGAGTTGATTCTCTTGAAAAGAAAATTCTTGAAGATGAAACTGATCTTGATTTCTTAAAATTGATCCATAATAATTCTGATTGTGTATGTAATAAACCATGTAAAAATTGTCCAGAATTACAAAAGAAGATTGATTTTTTATCACAAACTGTTTCAAAGTTTACACAAGGTCAAGCTAATCTTGATGTTCTTCTTGGGTCACAAAAACTTATTTTTGACAAATCTGGCATTGGATTTACATCTAGCAAGAAATTCAGAAAAACAAATGTAAACAGGAAATCATACTCATCATCTGTCATTAAATGTTTTTGCTGTATAAAAAAGGTCATTCAGTGAAATTCTGTAGAATCAAGAAGTATGTTATTCCTAGAGGTAGAATGAAGTGGATTCCCAAAAATTTATGTCAAATAACCTGATTGGACCCAATGATTATAAAAAGGGTACCAGAAATATGCTAAATCTGTTTTGCAGGAACAAAATCTGGAAGTCCCTTGATGCTCATTACAGCAAATTTGATTATGCTTTCATAAACTGAATGTTTTAATTGATATAAAAGAGTTTCAATCGATCAAAATCACTTACAAAGAATACCAGAAAAGTTGTCCGTACAGTTTTAATCGATTGAAATATGAATTAATCGATTAAAATGTTCTCTGGAATCTAGTTTAGTTGTTTTAATCGATTAAAAAGGATTTATATCAGCTAAAATCACTAAGGTGTCAAATTTAATCGATTCTTCTTCGTTTTAATCGATTAAAATTTTGTTATCACATTATTAAATTCTTCCAGTACAAAATTAATCGATTCTGTTATGTATTAATCGATTATTTCACTGTTGCATTTTCAAACCTAATATTAAAGATCAAATTAATAGGTTAATTTGTTGATTAATCGATTAATTTGTTCCTGAAAATTATTTTTACAACATCCAATTGAAAACTGGTTAGCAAATCAGAGTCAAAATTCCAAGTTTTTGTGTTAATCAAAATCTACATAATACATTTAATATATTTTTTGACCAAGTCAAACATCTTTCCAAGAACACTTTAGCTGATGTACCCACTGTCCAGAAATCTGCGCCTCTGCCTTCAGTTAAGGGGACATGTGCAATTAAAGTTGTTTTTTGCAGGTTCTGTCAAATTGGACTGCAATTCACAAAATTTGACATTCGTAACTCTTCATCTTGCTCACTTGAAGTCCATTATTCTCATTCTTCATTTTCTGGTTCAAATTCCTTCTCTCTTCTTTCTTGTACTCACGTTTCAAAACCCCTCTCTAAATTATACAACAAGATGCTTAGGAGATCAAAATCAAGAAAGAAGCATAAAGGAGAATCTTCCTCTGCTGCCAATCCTGGTGGTCATTTGGAAGCATGGTTTGATGGTGATATTGGAAGAATGAACACCTTCATTGCTGAGTTCAGTCAGAAGCAGATTGTAATTCCAAAGTTTATCAAATTCAAGTGGCTTGATGAAGAAGGATTTATTGCGCTGAGAAGAAAACTGAAAAGTCAAAACCTAAGAACCTTCATGGAATTTACTGGGAATATTCAACCTGATTTGGTTCGGGTCTTTTACTCCAATTTAACGGTGAATGGTTCAACAATCAGTTCACAAACCTTGGAAACCAGATTGTGATATTTACACCAAATTGGAAGATATGCAGCTCAACCAAGGGAATTGGGATGATTGAGTTGTTGAAAAAAGGGTCCCTTCCTATCTTTTTCTTATGTCATATTTCTTTTACTGCTAATTTTCATTTCTGGTCTGTAATATTAACTGGTTTTAAACCAGGAACAATCTTTTAACTTTGCTCAATATGATGTAGGTTTTAATTTGAATTAAGAGAGCCTAGATAGAATCAAACATACTTTTCTAATAATTTTAGCTGATACAAAATAGATTTAATCGATTAAATCGATTAAAAGAAACACTTACATAGGAAATTCACATCAAAATAATCGATTAATTAGCGTATCAATCGATTAAAATCTATATGTCATATATTTGTATCAACTAAAACTAGTTTACATTAGTTAAATCAGCTAAATAAGATACTATTTTGATTTTGATGGATCTATTGGTTAAAATTTACTCAATCTAGTTGATATTATCTTAAAACATTTTCTAATGATCGTTTTTACAAAATCTGCACTGAATTAGGCATTTTAGATGCATCAAACATTACTTAGTTTTCAAAACTGGTTGTTTTAATCCATAAAAACAAGCTTTAAATCGATTAAAAGCACTTATAGATCATTTTTCTTACTATTTTAATCGATTAAATGTCGATTTAATCGATTAAATCAACTTATGTTTCAAAATTTCGAAATTCATCACTGTTTTAATCGATTAAAACATTATTTTAATCGATTAAAACTAGTAACAAGATCATTTTAATCGATTTTGTCCTATTTTTAATCGATTATTACTCTGGAAAGAAAAATTAAAGGCTTTAGTTAATGCCTGTTCTTGTAACATGCTACTAAAGCATGGTTCCCTTATCTTTACACGTGTTAATTGTATTCATTACAAACGTGTTAATGAAGATAAGTTTGAATCAACTTTGATTGGTCTTTACATGAGTAAGGTATCTTGTTCAAATCTTTTACTGTTTTTCAAAAACTAAAATTTTGATACATATCATGCCTAGTTTTTGTTCCTCTATTCCCTATTTTTGATGAAGTCAAAAGGGGGAGAAATAATATTGATTTTCCTTATTTAGGGGGAGTAGCAATATAGGGGGAGAAATGGAAAAATGATTAATTTTTGAATACTCACTAATCTATATATTCAAGTGACTTATTCTGCAGAGTTATTATTCAAAGAGGTGTTTGTCTTCATCAAATAGGGGGCGACTGAAAGTGATGAAGATCTTATTGAATTACTTTGGCAAAGATCTTGTTGATTTGATGAAGTAAAAAATGAAGTCAAAGGCTACTTTGTGGCAGTCAAAGGTCACTTAGATAAAACGATAGTGTGATTAGTGAGTCTGCATCTCTGCTTAGGTATAATCACTTTTATCTCTCTGCTGCATGAGGTTTTCTTCATTTAAAAGATTTTGCAAATGCCTCTAAAACGTGTTTAAACGGTTAAAAACAAAGTATTTTGTTAAAAGGTTTTTAAGTAACTATTTTAACTAATAGCATATAAGTTTTATCAACTAAAATGTTCTTAACACTTTTGTAACAGGTTTTTAACTGATATGTTTTCGAAATAATCGATTGTTTTCATTAGAAGGATTTTTGAAAACCTTCTGCCAGTATTTTAACTGATATAGAATTGATATAATCGATTAAAATAACTTATAATATTTTGAAAAGTGTTCTGGCAGAATTTTAATCGATACAAACTCGAAATAATCGATTGAAATAACTTGAAGTGTTTTGAAAGTTGTTCTGTCAGTATTTTAATCGATACAAATGCGAAATAATCAATAAAAACAACTAAGAGGTTTTTCCAGAATGTTTTAAGCGATTAAAACAAGCTTGCTCTATCAGTTAAAATAACTTAAAGTTTTATGAAATCTTTTGGCAGAATTATAATCGATTAAAATGCGTTTCAATCGATTAAAATAACTAAGTGAACTTTTTTCAAAGTGTTTTAATCGATTAAAACAGATTGTTATCAGTTAAAATCACTTAGAAAAGTTTATAAGAATGTTTTGCAGTATTTTAATCGATTGAAAGACGAAACAATCGATTAAAACAATTTAGAAGATTTTTTACAAAGAGTTTTAATTGATATAAACGGTGTCGTATCAGTTAAAACAAATCTGGAAAATAATCAATAACATTTTAACAGATTAAAAGAAGTTTTAACAGATTAAAACAAGACTTTTAACAGATTAAAAGATTATTTTAACAAATTAAATAAACCAGCAGTTTTGAAAATCTTCTATATAAACAAAGTTGCTTGAACATTTTAAAACACATCTTTTGGCAATCAATCAAGCAATCATAAGTGCTACTTTCAAGAGAGAATCGCGCTAGTTTTGTGAAGTTCTTAGAAGTTCTTTCTTGAGGCAATATTTGCATTCTTTTGGAGAAGAAACTCATACTGCAGAGCTGCATAAAACCTGGTTTGGGTGTTCTAGTTTGTTCTCCTTGTTTCTTTACTTTCTTTACTGTATTGTGGGTGCCTGGAATTGTGGGCACTGGTTTCTGTTGCTGAAATTTGGCTGTAGGGTTGTTCAAGAACTGGAATTTGGTTCTTGGTGAAGGTTTAGGTGCAGGGACTGGAATTTTGGTTCTTGTGGTAGATTGAGTGTAGGATTGAAGTTGTAATCTGTAAAACGTTCAATCTAGTGGAACCCAGCTGAAATTTGGCTGAAAACTGGACGTAGCCTGGGGATTGGGTGAACCAGTATAAATCTTGGTTGTATCTTTCTAAACCTTTCTCTCTTTTAATTCTGTCACTGCCTTTACTTTGATTGCTTGCTGTGTTTGATTAAAAAACTGGTCAGTATCCTTAATCTTTGAAATAGGTAATCTGTAAATTGCGAAAATCTTTCAAAGATCAATTCACCCCCCCTCTTGATCTCAACCTATATTTCTAAAACAGAACACTCTCGATCCTTAAGCAGAACACTCATGAGGACTAATCGGTGCACGACCAAGTTATTCCCTCATCTTTTTATAATCGAACTTGGGTCTTATCACCTTTGCAACAAAAAATACAGGTCAGAAAAAACAAGTAGAAAGATGAGTCCATCGAAAGAAAACTAGCAAAAGCTAACTGTAAACATAGAAAGTTAATCCTTGGCCAAAGAAACATAGTCATTTTATTATGTTGAATATAGAGGAAATAGGATTTGAGATTAATCTTCTTGTGTATAAACCACACATAGGGTAATCTATTTATAATAGCGAGAGGTACAACTAAAAGAGTAACCGAAAGTAAACAGAATAAAAAGAACATATTGTTTGATATTGTGGTTAACAATATCAAACAATATCTTAACAATATCAAACAATATCTTAACAATATCAAACAATATCTAAATAATATCTAAACAATATCTAACACTCCCCCTCAAGCTGGAACATACAAATCGTATATGTCAAGTTTGTTACAAATATAATCAATTCTAGGCCCCCGTAAAGACTTAGTGAAAATATCTGCTAACTGATAACTTGAGTTAACAAACTCAGTCTTGATGACTCCAGACATAATCTTTTCCTGAATGAAATGACAGTCAATCTCAATGTGTTTGGTCCTCTCATGAAAGACAGGATTAGAACTAATATGAAGAGCAACCTGATTGTCACACATAAGTGTCATTTGAGTGACATCTCCAAATTATAACTCTTTAAGCAATTGCTTAAGCCAAACAAGTTCACAGGACGCTGAGGCCATAGCTATATATTCTGCTTCTGCCCTGGATCTTGCCACAACATTTTGTTTCTTACTTTTCCATGAGATCAAGTTACCACCAATGGAGACACAATATCCAGATGTAGATCTTCTATCTAAGGGAGATCCTGCCCAATCAGCATCTGAGTAGCAAACAACTATTGTATGGTTATTAGAACCATATAACAATCATTTTCCAGGAGATCCTTTAATATAATTCAAGATACGAATGACTGCATTCCAATGATCTTCACATGGTGAATTAAGAAATTGGCTTACCATACTAACTACAAAGGAAATATCAGGACGAGTAACTGTAAGATAATTCAATTTTCCAACCAATCTTCTATATTGCTCAGGATCGGATATAGGCTCCCCCTGATTTGGTAGAAGTTTAGTATTGGGATCCATGGGTGTATCAATAGACTTTGAACTCATCAACCCAGTTTCCTCCAAAATATCCATGACATACTTCCTCTGAGATATAACAATACCATCATTGGACTGTGTCACCTCAATACCCAAGAAATATCTAAGTTTGCCAAGATCTTTGGTCTGAAAATGGTGACAGAGATGTTGTTTCAACTGAGAGATGTCATGGTTGTTACTACCTATAAGAACAATGTCATCAACATATACTATCAAGTAAACACATCCAACACTCAAGTGTCGATAAAAGACAGAATGATCTGCTTTACACCAAGTCATACCAAATTGTTGAACAACCTTGCTAAACTTTCCAAACCAAGCCTTAGGAGATTGTTTTAGGCCATATATGAATTTTCTAAGACGACAAACCATCCTAGAAGACTCCCCCTGAGCAATAAACCCAGGAGGTTGCTCCAAATAGATTTCTTCTTGCAAATCACCATTGAGAAAAACATTTTTAACATCCCATTGATAAAGAGGTTATTGTTGAAGAGCAGCCATGACGATAAATAAATGAACAGAAGCCATCTTTGTCACGGAGGAAAAGGTAATCCATAATCCAACCCAAAAATTTGAGTATAACCTTTGGCCACAAGACGAGCTTTGAGGCGATCAATAGTACTATCAGGTCCAACTTTGATAGCAAACACCCACTTGTAACCAACAATAGATTTCCCAGACGGTAACAAAACCAATTCCCAAGTTTCACTATTATGAAGAGCACTTAGTTCATCTAACATGGCCTGATGCCAACCAGGATGGGCTAAAGCTTCACGGACAGTTTTTGGAATGGTCATAGAAAAAATAGAGAAAAGATATGTATAAAAAGGTAATGACAGTCGATGATAACTCAAAGCAATATGATGAGGAGAGAGATTACGTGTAGAATGAATACCTTTTTGGAAGGCAATGGGAAGGTCAGACTCAGGTGTCAGATCTGGAGGAGACAAAGTAGTTGACACTTGAGTGGAGTCACATGGTGGTGGTTGTGATTGGTTTCGGCAACTATAAACCTGAAGAGACGGTGGAGAAGAAGCTGACTGCGGAGCAGAAACTAATGGTGAAGAAGACACAGTTAGAGGGTCACAAACAACAGGAACATTAAATGTACTAAGAGTGTTGACAGGATTGGATAGAGACAAAGGTGAAGATTGACTTCTAAAATAAAGAGAGAACTCATCAAAGGTGACATCTGCAGACACAAAATAACGATTAAGAGAAGGAAAAAAATACTTAAATTCTTTTTGTGATCTTGTAAACCCTAAGAAAACACATTTATGTGATCTAGGAGAAAGCTTGTCAAGACCAGAACTGAAATTATGAACAAAACATGTAGACCCGAAAAATCTTAGAGGTAAGGGATGAAGTGGTTCATGAGGGAATAAAAATGGCATGAGGTATTTTATTATCTAAAATCGAAGAAGGCATGTGATTAACGAGATAACATGCATTAAGAAGAGCATTACCCCAAAATTGTTGAGGAACCTCTCCATGAATTAAAAGATTGCGAGTTGTTTCAATAAGATGTCTATTTTTATGTTCAACTGCACCATTTTGTTGAGGTGTATAAGCACAAGAAGTTTGATGCAAAATACCGTGAGAAGCCATGAATTGTTTAAAAGAATGAGAAAGATATTCACAACCATTATCACTACGCAAAACTCTAATAGAAACACCGAACTGAGTTTGAATTTCATTAAAAAAAGTTTGAAAGATATGAAATAATTCAGAATGATTTTTCATCAAAAATAACCAAGTGCATCTGGAATAATCATCAATGAAAGTAACAAAGTATTGGAAACCTAAAATAGACTTAACGCAGCTAGGTCCCCAAATGTCAGAGTGAACCACGACAAAAGGGGACGAAACACTACGTGTGACACTACGAGGAAAGGAAATACGACTATGTTTGCCTAATTAACATGACTCACATGCCAAACTAGAAAAGTTGGACAAGACAAGGACAAGGTTTTGTAACTTGACAAGACTTGGATGACCTAACTGAGCATGAAGAAGAGAGGGAGACTCCATAACTGCACCAACATGTGTAGAGGGACAGAGATGATAAAGACCATGAGACTCACATCATGTGCCAATTATTTGTTTTGAACTCCGGTCCTGTAAACACAAAAAAATTATTGGTAAAAGAAACAACACAATCAAGAGAATAAGTTAAACGGCTGATGGATAATAGGTTAAAAGGAGACCTAGTGACATAAAGAACATTATCAATGGTTAAAGAAGGGAAAAATTTAACAGTTCCAACACCATGAGATGATACTCTAAAGCCATCAGCCAATCTAACAGAAGGTAAAGGATTAGGAAACGATAAAGAGGAGAACAAAGATTTGTTACCAGTAATATGATTAGTGGCTTTTGAATAAAAATCCAAGGACCAGGAGAAGAGGATTGAGTCAGACCAACAAAATATGCACTTGTGTGTGCGACAAATGTAGTGGAACTAGAAGACTATTGATCCTTATACCATTTGAGAAATTTGATGAACATAGTAGGTATGTCAGATGCAATAGAAGAAGGAGGATCCGTAGCAAACAAAGTAGGGAAAGATCGGTCTGAACAACTACAGCAGATTGAGGAGGACGACCATGTAATGCATAACACTTGTTAATCTTATGACCTAGCTTGCCACAATGTTCACACTTAAGACGACATTTTCCCTATTTGCGAGGGCGAAACATCATGATGAGATGCCAAGAATCATTAACAGAATTGAAAGTAGTAGAAAGAGTAGAAGAAGTCATGAGGGGTGGGAGAACAAACCCTAAAAAAATCTAAAGTAATCCAATCAACCCACGAAGCACAGATCCAAAACGAGAAGACCAAAACAAGTTTGTCAAGACTAAACGGCGCAGAAGACTGTCGCCGCCGTCCATTCCGACATCTAGGGACATCTCGAACGTTTATGCGAGCGGTCGCGAAAAGATGGTTTAGACTCGCATTTTTATGTTAAAATATGTTCATTGCTTCCGAGGTGCTCAACAACTGAACTATCCTCTAATAAAAGCAAGGTTTTCGAAAAGAGGTTCTTATGGAGTCGCCACCAATGTTTTGACCGTAAACATTGAAAAAGGATAAAAAGGCATTGATTTTAATAAAAACCAAACTTGGCCGTTATAACCAGAGTTGGGTAAGGGAGTTAGTTACGTGTGGGGAAGGTGTTAGCACCCCACAACGCCCCTTTCGGGTTCCCTATGACGGATTCATTCATTAAGTGAAGATTACGAGAAATTACGCTATTACCATATTTTATTTATACCATATTCAAAAATGGCTATCTACATGACTTTATTTCATATTGCATACATAAAGCAATAAATAAAGCAATAAAAGAGAAGAGAAGTGAAAAGAACCTCCGTAGCAAGCTTTGTATTACAAATCTTTAACTGTGAGGATGCGTTTTGGCAATCTCCCGCTCTATAAAGACTCTCCTCCCAGAATACAATATCGACTCGACTAAATTTTAAAGAAGAATCGAATGCTGGAATACAATTCCTTAACCGATTGTTACCTTTTTAAGGCAATCGGAGTGTTCATTCGAAGTAGGGAGAGAAGACAAGTGTCTAGAGTGTGAAAAAGTGGAAAATGAGCCTCCTGTTTATAGTTTTCGTAGCCTGGAACTTTGGGATGACCGTCTGGGGGCTGGAAAACCAAGATGGGCGTCTGGGGAAGTTGGGATGGCCATCCCAACCATCAAAACAGGCTGAGACGACCGTCTGGCACTTGGGACGGTCGTTTGGGCCTGCTGGGACGGTCATCCTGACTTTTGGGACGGCCATCTCGACTGTTCTGACCAGATTTTGTGTTCTGGGACTTCCGGGAAGCTTTCCTTTCTTTATTCAGAAGTCGATTGACGTCGTTAGACATCCACCGAAGCTTTATCTTCAAATAGGAAGCCTTCTTAGCCTTTATTGAGAGGCCAGGCAAAATTAGGGGTCTACAAAGACAATGTATGACCAACTCTGATAGTGGTGATCTTATTAGTACGATGGTCACCTGACCAAGACGAGCACAATTGTATGTTGCCGGTCAAAAATGAAACTCCAGCAGCAACGGCGATGACAGCGTGAACCAGTACACCAGGGACATGGTTAAATACCAAGTCTTTCCTTGTCAGAACCTTCCTAGACATGAATTTTCACACTACTAAATAATATCCAGTAACAAAAATAACTCTCTTTTTTTATGTGGAAGATTAGTTTAACCGACAGTGGCGGTGATGGCGGCTCCAGCAGTGGACAAAGGCGAAAAAGTTTCAAAATAACCTTAAGCTCTAGATACCATGTTGAATATAGAGGAAATAGGGTTTGAGATTAATATCCCTTGTGTATAAACCACACATAGGGTAATCTATTTATAATAGAGAGAGGTACATCTAAAAGAGTAACTGAAAGTAAACAGAATAAACAGAAGATATTGTTTGATATTGTGGTTAACAATATCTTTAAAATATCAAACAATATCTAAACAATATCTAACAAATTTGATATCTTCTTTTTCGGAAGAAGACAATAAATGTTCTACCCGAGATTTAAAGTTAAGTAGAGCTCACTGCTAAAACAGTGAAAAGCGAGGAGTATCGTCGAGTTAACATATAATAGGCTCTTTGATGGGTCAGATGGATAACACCTTACTCAAAAAAATCGAGACTTAAAATTCTTAAACGATTGGGTGAAAATGGTGAAAATACCACCATACCGAGCACCATTCAGGGATATCCAACCAATCTCGTTACCATATTTCACTTGATAAAAATATAGAAACTTTTTTACACTAGGCTTAATACTCAACCAAGAACACAAAATTTGAAAGGCCTTGAGAAAAGCCTAACTATTAGAATGAAGTTGGGTAAGTACTACATTTAACTCGTTTAACATGGCACATTCAAAGTCGCTAAAGGGGAGACTTATATCCAAATCTTTAAACCAACACTCATAGGCAAAAAAGAACTCGTCAAAACCACTCTACTATACTCGGTCCATAGGCGAACAATGCTCTGCTACTAATAACTTGAGATTATCCTTTGAAGCAATATTAATGTATTGACAAAAACTAAGAACCAACAAAGAGGATAAAAACTCATAAATATAAGAATTTACAGCACCAAAAACCCATAAATATTCAAGAGAAGTAATGTGTGAATGATCTTTGCGATTATCCCTATTCTCAGATGCCCTACTTGTTTTCTTGACAAGATTAGATGGGGCTTTCCTCTTAGGTTGGGAATGATTGGTTTATCTCCTCTCCAAAAAAACTTCACCAATAACTCTGATAGCCCTCATTACCAGAACATTTTTTATATACACAGAAATGGTGCTTTACTCATCATAACTACTTGTCAACCCTCAAACAGTTCACATTTTTTCTCATAGATACAACATCAGGTTTGCTAGCATGTAAACTAGACATGACGTAGAAGTATCAAGAACGTACCTATTGACGTAGTGAATATGTAGAAGGAAGACTCAAAGGAATGTCCAAACAAAACAAGAGAAAAGAGAAATGTGAAAAATAAGAGAAATGTGAAAATGGAAAATGTGAAAGTAAGTTTTAAAAAATTTCAAAAATAACGTCTCTTCTAATTCCTAATATTAATATTTTATCAAGGTCGTCCATCAAGAGATCATCCTTCCAAGCCAAAAAATTCATTCAGTCTTCGTCCTCCGAGCTTGGGGACCTTATGTACCTACCTAGTCTAAAACTATTGGGCGATTAAACCGGTCCAAATCCATTAAAGATACTACTTTTATTTAGTTTGTTATTAATTATCTTTATTTCATTATAATATTTTATATTAGTTATTATTTTATGAGTTATCGGTTATTATATCTCAGCCCATTGTTATCTTTTGAATACTATATAAAGGGATCTAACAAGGGAGTAAACCTCATGTGGGCCTCTGTGCTTTCTCGGAGATCGTATTCTTGTCTTGTTGATCACCTTCAGACCTCATATTCCTATCTTGTTGACCACCTTTAGCTCGGTAAACATCTTACCAATCATCTTTAGCTCGGTAAGAACATTTGGTTATATCTCAGCCCATTATTATCTTTTGAATACTATATAAAGGGATCTAACAAGGGAGTAAACCTCACGTGGGCCTCCACACTTTCTCGAAGATCATTTTCAGATTTGGTTCGAAGATCAGTTAACCGACCTCATATTCTTGTCTTGTCGACCACCTTCAGCTCGGTAAACATCTTACCGATCATCTTTAGCTCGGTAAGAACATTTGATGTCTTACGGTGGGCTCCAATATTCTGATTAAGGATAGAAAGTGTCTCGGTCTCATGTCTACTATGATAACATCGTCAGAGTCCATTCTCACGTCTGAGGTATTGTCCGCTTTGGAGCTCTCGTCCATCATGATTTTGTCTTTAAAAAACGTCTCGATAGGTTAAGATAGGAGGATGTATATAAACTACCATTAGCCTTGATTCCTAAGCGATGTGAGACTCATGGGTGTACCAAAACAATATATATATATATATATATATATATATATATATATATATATATATATATAGTGATAAATAAAATCTTTTTCGATGTGATAAAAAATCTCTCATAATATAAGAAATGTGGTAAAAGAATATCCCTCAAGATGAAGGAATATGATGAAATTCCTTTCCAGGTAACCTTGGAGTGTCTACCATGAAATCTCACGTTAATTAGATATAATTACATTATAATATATAAGTGAATACAAGCTAAATCAATATTTTAAATTTAAGATATTTTTAATTTCTAATATATGAAACACCTCTCAAAATGAAGAAGTATTATGAAATCTTACATTAATTAACGATACGATAATATTGTAATATATAAATATCAACATTCACTAGTACAAAATAGGTTTTTTACGTCACCCAATTCTCATCAGACCAAAAAATAATCGACTTAAAAAAATGCGATGACATTTTTGTAAATAAGGGACACTATTTTTATGTCAGACCTTTTAGAGGCCGATGTAAAAGTTACTTTTTACATCGAGTGGCTCCCTAACCGACGTAAAAAGTAGCTTTTACATCGGCTCCTATGAAGTCTGATGTAAAAGTCGTGTTTTAATCACTCTAGGACTTCTTTTTTCCTCTCATGCATGAGGGTTTTCGAGTGATGATGGTGGAAGCGACCAAAAAAACTCCTCTCAAGGTACATTTTGACTATAGTAAGTGATGAAACACTTACATTATGTCCCTTATTTGTGGTGGTTGACGTTTCTCTCTGATTGAATTTGAGTTTTAGAACGCTTTTTTTGTATATTTAAGATTAGTGTTCTATATATGTGTCTTTGAATTCGTAATTTTTTTGGGGATCTCAATCACGTTATTGAAATTGAATATCTCCAGTGAATTGTTATTGAGTGGATTATCTATTGTTAAGTGAATTGAAATTGAACTGATGTTGTAGTTTGTGATTATCTATTTATGTGTTTGAGTGAATTTACAGTTTATACACTACATTTTTATATTTTCATGGTTTAGTTGTTTGAATTATACGTTTTTTGTTATTTGTAGTTTGAACTATAATATGGTATCAGGTAAAGAGAATATATTACAATATATAGGGTTTAGGGTTTTATGATAATGAAAAGAAAACAAAATGTTCAAAAAAGGATAAGTTTTGACTCTGATGTCGGATTTGGACGCACAACATATAAAAACGAATGGAGAAAAGTGAAAAAGAGGGGATAAATACCTGAAGGGGATTTGTCCCAACAATTTTTCCAAAATATGCTCCTAACCACATGTAATAGACAAACGTTTGTGCGGGTATAACTGATTCTTGGACGGAGGTAATTGTTTTCAATATTTGTTAAGTTCATTTACCTTTACGTGTATTGCATGTTAATAGGAGTCAAATTAATATTTCAGGTATTTCAAGATTCATTAATCTTCACTATCAGAACATGATATTACACAAATTAGAGAATAATGAATAAGATTTTTCGTTCAACATTTCTAGTATTTAGTTTGTAGGTTATTATTTGTATTGTATTATGTAGTTTAACATTTAGGTAACTTAGTTTTTGTATTAGTTTAATTTTTTAATATTTACTTTTTAAGTAATTTAGTGTTTATACTAATTTAGTCTTTGTAATGTATTGTATTGTTGTATTTTTAAATTATTGTCTATTAAAATATGGACTCGCTATAAGATAAAGAAAAAGACGAAATTTATGTCGAACCAGGGGTATATTCGACGTAAATATATATCGGTTATACCTTAGATCCAACATAAATTTATGTCAAATATATTTCAGGTCCGATATAAATTTATGTTGGGTATACCCCTAATCTGACGTAAACTTACTTTAGTAATTATGTTTAACATAAATTTACGTCTTTCGTATTAACGTCATATTTATTTCTAACGTAAAAAAAAAAGTCAAAAAAACAAAAAAATCTCATTTTATATTAGTGATTAGATTAAATATTTTTCATTTTATAATGAAAAATTAATATATAATATCTAGGAATAAAATTATTAAGAACAAATTTCACGCCTAATCTAAGCACTCTCATATACATGTATAGGAAACATAGAAAAAAAGAAGAAAAAAAACATTGACATGATAAATTGAATCATCCATCAAAAGTTATTATTTATTGATTTTTATAATTATTATACGCAACGTTTTAGGTTAAATAATTATTGTAAGTGTGGAAATGTAATTCTTCTCCGCAAGCCACGGTCTAGTTTAAATAAAATACACGTAGCATAGATACCACGTTGTATTCAATGGGTCAGAAAAGCCAAGAAAACTAAACATAAATAACTGTTGTTGAAATAAATGCCATGGAATATTGGCTAATTTGTTTGATGATTGATTCACTTTAGTGCTATATATTGGTCAATGATTTTGAATCAATTTCGATAACTATATTAACCATTCTTGTGGCCTATAATCCAATCTAAAGATAAATGAACCAATCTTCATTTGCCTTTTGTTCAGTCATATTTTTTATTTGATTTTGTAATTGGATTTCAAAGACCATTAAATGTGATATATAATGGTTGTGATATCTTGTAAAAGAGCAACAATTATTGTGTGTGTTGGTGGTGCATCTATGAAAGTGGTTGCCACACGACATTGAATTTTTGTTTTATTCTTCTTTGTAATGTGCATATTCGCCTCGTCCCTCGTCATAGTCTTCCAAGTTATTTTCTTCTTTTTCATTTGCATATTTGTCTCATCCCAATTGCTCAAATACCTTCAAATTAAAGTTTTTACATAGATATAAGTTATATTATATTATATGTTAAATTTTTTTTTTTAAGTTATTTGTTAGTAATTAATTATAAAGAGAAGATTGAATTAGAAGAAATATAACGTTTTAGTGGTGTACTCAAGAATCTCCATTTTATCTACAGGTGGGTGAAAATCTAAACGAACTACTTTTTCATTTATTTTACTTTTGGTTTGATTATAGATTTTTTTTTAATAAGTTTTAATATGCTATTTTGCTATATTCTTTTAATTACATGAATATTCAATATTTTTAAAATTGAGGAGTTTCAATTCTAGTGTAAGTTAACCACCCATCATTACTTTCACATGATAATGTTTTGAAGATTTTGATGGTGATTTAGAGACAAAGGACTTCAATATTAAAAAACTCATATATAGTTATGTCTATTTGTAATAACTCTGTTTTTATTTATTTGAGTTTGTAAAAATCGAGTCTTAGATAATCAGCACACATTTTGTCCATAAAAAAGTTTGTTTTTATCTAAAATTCACTGTAATAATCGATTATCACCTGAGGATAATCGATTATCAATACTCTCCTGGGTGTCTGAAGATCTCTTAAATAATCGATTATCTCTGTCAATAATCAATTATCCTGGCTAAAATGTGTTTTCTGCGAAATTGTCTCAAGAATAATCGATTATCACTTATGATAATCGATTATTTGTGTCAGTTATGATTTTAAATTTCAAATTACAGATATATTTTCGAAAACTCTAATTTCTATACCCTAAAATATCTATTTAAGGAACTCTCAGACTCTCTGTAAAGTACAACATTTTCATACTAAAGTTAAAAGTTGTGATTGTTAGAGAACTTTTAGTATGGAAGAAAAAAGGGGTTTTTATAACATATAGTGTGGGCTAGAAACGATAAGAATCACTAAGTGAGTTTCTTGGTGGATTGTGTATTGTGCCGTCTCTAGAAAAAACTGTATTTATCCTTTGTGGATTCAAAGGAGGTGTTCATTTCTTATACGACTCATGAGAGGTGTTTTCTTATCTTTATTTTTTGTAATCTGTTATTTGGTTGAAACAATATTTAGTGACTATGTTAATCCTCTTTTAGAATGATTAATAACTGAAAGTAGGGTCTTTTGATCCGTACCAGTATAAATCAACTATGTAATCTCCTTTTCCTTATCTTTTTATTTTTCAGTTATCGTTTAATTGGTAAAACTTACAAACAAATTTTAAAAAGAAATTTTTTTTATAAAAAACCAATTCAACCCTTCAGAATTTTTGTGCCTAGAACGAACAGCCGCAGGATTCATACATATAACTTTGACACGAAGAATAATGTCTTGGGGTTCTGATTTCAACATATGATAATGTATATAATGTCACATTAACATCATTATCAATTCTTAATACCAATATCACACGTACTTTTACATTAGCAGCATCAAAGTATCAACTAACTTTAACTCTGCACGTCATAGTCAATCATGTCGTCAAAGTTAACTAATGGTTCATGAATTTTTAACCAACAATTAGTCAAAGCTACTTAATTTTAAAAATAAAGTGGTTAAATTTAAAATAATTTGAAACACAATTATAACTATAGGGGAACAAAATAATGAGAAATACACTTAAAAAATTTTAAAAATTAAATATATAATTTAAAATATATATGAGATTATCTACTCCACCAAATTTTTTCTAGAAAATACACTTAAAAATAAAATATATAATTTAAAAAATATATAATATGATCCGTTCTACCAAAATTTTTCTTGAATAATAAATATATTAATTTTGATGGATTATCATGATTAATCAAAGATTGAGATATTATCTCATGAATTAACTATATAATAAATATATCATATCTTTTAATTTAAAATTATAAAATTTATATATATATATATATATATATATATAATCTTTAATAAAACCTTAAACATTAAATTATGTGTTTTGTTATTTATATAAATTATTCAATTTTTTTATATATATTTAGTTTGTATTTATTTATAATGATAGAAATATAAAGATAAAAAATACGATAATTTCACGCATTTTATTGTAAAAAATTATAAAATTAAGATAAAATTATTAAAAAAGAGAAAATAAATACAGAAAATATATTTTTATATATGTAATAGATTATATTTTGATATTGTAAACATTTATAATCGATTATATACATAATTTATAATATTCTCATACATAATCTCGATTATGTATAAGACATAATCAATCACGTTAAATAATAATAATAATAATAATAATAATAATAATTTTTATTATAATAACAAATAATTAAAAAATTATATTAAAAATTATAATAAAAAAATTAATAATAATAATGATAATAATAAATAAATAAATCAATTTAATTTTCTATTTTTTTTAATTTAAACAACTTTAATTTCACTGTTGAATCCAAACAAATCATATATCTCAAATTTTTCGACATGTAAGTATATATGTACGTTAAAAGGGATACAACATTAAACACAGAAGAAGTGCAAAATGCATATATTCCCCATGAAAATGCCTCGAATTAAGCCTAAACTTTTTGATTATGAAAACGACACATTCTAACAATTGATTGGCTCTAATAGCGAACATTTAGCATGAAAAGAATAATTCTGTTATTTCATATCATTAAACACACTAGCGATTGGTTGGGAACTCATCTTTGAATTATGTCCTCAATTTCTTTAGAGATAGGATAAAACCAGAGAGCCACTTATGATGTTTCATATTTTGACGAACCTTATCGTCCATTGCAACACTTTAATTTTATTTTCCCTTCTAGTTGGAGACTCTAAGAACCATGCTCGAATATTTTCGAAGCAGATTGGTTTTGAGGGTGCCCTTTACTCCCTTCATCTTATTGGAACATTATGACATATATACCATTCCTACCATGAAAAAATAAACACGAATACGATGAGATAACATTTTTTTCATAGTCCAAATAAATGTCACGTTACCTTGTTTCTATATTAAACTTCACCTTATAGAAGAAATACAAATATGACAACTAAGATTTTCTTTTCTATCGTTTTCTGCATATTCTTTTAGTTAAAGAAACGAATAAAAATAGGTTGTCTTAGTTATAAGAAGAACCGTATCAATTAAAGAGTCAATATAGATCATAAGACTGGTTATTTCAGTATCTGGAAGAGTCACATGACAAAAGAAAGCAAGTGTGGCAAAAGAAAAGGACAAAACAACTCATAAAAAAAAAATAGGTTTTAATTGTTTCACTGAATCATAATTTATCCTTTCCATTTTTGGGTGGTCACTTGTCACCACGAGGAGCATTGTCACGTGAGAGTGAAAATAGACCAAGTAGCCTATAAGATGTCAACAACTTCATTTATTAAGATTTATTCTTACTTGTGTCGTTTACTAAAACGATTCATTTTTTTAAATTATTTAAATAAGGGATTATTCTTAAACTTAAAAAATATTTAACCTAATATGTATATATATATACATATATATATATATATATATATATATATATATATATATATTGTTTGCATAATTCTATGTAATACATAAATTGAACATAATTAATGATATAAAAAAAAGTATGTAATTATTGATAGACCTTGTTAGGTCAACATGTCTATATTATCTTTTATAAATTTTGCAACGTAAATAAACTTTTTTTATTTTTGATAAACTAGACTTTGTGTATGTCAATTAAGATTTAAAAAATTTACAGTATATAAATAAGTAAAACTCATGTTTCTTTTGACTTTGATTCAACAACTTGATTTTTTTAATTACTGTACTTAGAATGAAAATTATTTTGTTAATTTAAATGAGAAGGTTTAAATTTATGAGAGTGAAAAGGATTTAGTTAACTTGGAGGACCAAGGTTACTCTGAAGTTGATTTATCATTTTGGTTTAATATCTTTAATTTAAAATAGTAAAACTTTTAAATTAATTTTATAAATAATATATTTTAAATAAATATTTAAATATAATAGTTTAAGTTTGTTTATGACTAGACTTATTTATTATCATAAAAAAATTCAATAGAAAAATAAATTCGTATCATATAATAGAATTATTATTTTTCTCTTTTCTCATTTACTTTTTTATTTTTTATTTCTTTTCATTTACTCCTTTTTTTAGTCTATTTCCTTTTTTTATTCTTATTTCACTTCATTTTATTCTTCAGTTAAAAATTTGATAACATGAGTCTTTTATTATTACTGAAAAATAATAATATTTAAATAATTTAAAAATACTGTAATTTAATATATTATATTTAATAATATATTATATGATAGATTTGAGATGTTATAAATATTATTTTTATGTTATAATTATTAAGAAAAAAATGAATATTTATTTTTAAAGTATTTTTTAAAGATATAAATAGATAAAAAAAACTAATCATTCTTTATTTATTAAAAATTACTATTTTTCTTTTTTTTTCTCTACACATTTCTATTTTCTTTTTAGATTTTAGATCTTGATTTTCATCTTTTCTAATGTACAATAAAGAGAAGTTCAATTTGAACCTAAAGACTATGTCCTAAACCCTAAAAAATAATCCTGTTAATATAAATTTATAGTGAGGTATATTATTTTTTAATCAGATTTGCTTAGAGTAAGTTAGGGCATCTACAGTTTCTTCTCTTTTACAAATTGGGAAGGAAAACCAATTTGGAATTGTATTCCATATATGAAGTTAGAATATTTTTAGTTTAGTATAAATAAATTTTCTTAACAAAATACACTATTAGACATTCTCACGTTATTTCTCTTAGAAACAAGATTGTGCATTCAATTTTGTAATTAAATAAATGTAATTCAACATTTAACAAGTGTTAATAAAATATATTTGACAAATGTTAACATCAAACCTTGCGAAAGTCATGAAGATCAAATTCTTTTAGATGTGGAATTTCATGCACGAACAATTACTTTGATAAAGTAATAAGATATATCTTTTTTTAAATAAAATTTAAGAAATATTAGTTATTGGTCTTTAAAATACTAATAATTTTTCTGAAAATATTAACAAGTTTATTACTTTGAGGGTAGACTAAAGATATTCCTCGAATACTATGCCTTTTTAAGGCATCTTATACTAAAATATCTTTCTTGTATATGGTCTAAAATCAAACTCATGTTCAAACGTACTCAGGCTAGAGGTATAGCTTATAAGAGTACGATGAACATTTTCTTCTATATCCACCATTTTACATCTAGGTTTAATTATTTTTCTAACCGTATATACAAATTTTATTGTTTATCTCTATGCTTCAAAAATAATCATTTTAACCCTTATAAACAGAAAAGTTAGATACTTGAACACTTTGGTGAACTTCATGAGATGTATGTGTAGGGAATAATTCTTGACACTTTCGTTCTTATCTTTCTCATCATACTGTGTTGTTTTTAAAACAAAGACGTTTGTTCCTTTTGTCAACCCCACCATGCATTTGAAGAATCCATCTTTCATTATTGATTCTCGCCATCTTTTTCACCTTTCATTTGTTCACACATCCTCACCTCCACATGATGATAGAAGTCCTTATTACCAGAAGCGTAGAAGACTAATGCAAATGTGGAGGTTAAAAAAGAAAAAGAATGTGAATTGTAATACCCAGTCACGACAAATTCAATACATAATCTCTCTTTGGTAGAACTCCAATAGATAATTCAAACTTGAATATGATGAGTGTTAAGTGGTAAAAAGTTGATATAATTATGTCTTGAATTGTTATGAAACCACTTAACTTATGTTAATTCTAATCTATTTTTCTTCCAATACAAGATGAATTCGAGAATACCTTGATACAAGAGTAAGGAGCATAATTGTCAGCATAATTAGAGTAAAATTGAAAGAAAAAAGAGCGCTTAAGCGAATGAATGATGCGAAGCCCAACCCAAATTTTCTTATAAAAAGATAAGTTGTGTTTTGAGAAAGGCAAGCAGTCTTGGAGGAGAGGAGACACGACTACTGTTAGGGTTTTGTCTAATCTTCATCAATTCTTCACTTCTTCATCAATTGGAGCATTGTAATGGCCAACATGAGTGACTAACTTCATTCTCTTAGGATTCGGTGCACTTCCTTTGAACTCTTTTGTATCATGGTGATATTTTGATATATTAATCTATGCTTTGATGTTGTTATTCTTATCTTTTATGCTTTGGAATGATTTATTCTTGATTGTTTGAGGTATGATTGAAAAATATATCTTGAACCCTAGATCACGGTAAGAATATTTGTTACGTTAATTGCTAGGAATGAAATGAATGTATCAATTGCTTAAACACCCTAACCCTAATGCTGGAAAATCTGTTAATTGTGTGAGGAATCAACATTTATTAGGTTTTCTTATGAATTTCATGTGTGAGGAATCAACATAAATGATTTGAGTAAGTGGTATTAACATTGTTAGGTTAATTAAGGTTCTTAATTGACATAGTCATTACAAAAGAGGGATAAGGAAGGAAGTCAATCCTAAGTACCTTTAATTGATATTTTCTCAACAATTTACAGTTTTTTGTCATTTAAATTCAACTAAACTCTTATTTGTAAAACTTAATCTGTTTAATATACTTAGTAAGCATAATTGGGAATTTTCATTGAAACTGTTCCTCGTGGGATCGATTTTTATTTTATCGAAATACTATACTGCGATTGATAATTTTGGTACGTTTGCCAATAATTCAACAATGAGCACGTGGTTCTCATGAATATGATTACATATTTAATCTAAATTCTTGATATATATAATGGAAACATATCTTAATCACGTGTATTTAATAGAGATTTTATTTGTATTATCCTTTCATGTTATAAAACTCGTTTGCGAAATCCACAACCTAAAATGTCACCTATTTTATATCATACTTAACGAAATAATTACTAAACAAACCATTAATTTGTATTCAAATATTAAAGCAAGTAGTTTACAACAAACATAAAATTAATCATAAACAAAAAAGAGACATAATCTAATATTGTAATATTTTATATTAAAAATAATGTTATTTTTTCTTATATAATTGACTTATGATCATTTATAAAAGATTATTATCAAAAGAATTTTATAAATGAATAGGAGTAATCCATATAAGAAAAATTAACGTTAATTTCAATTCAAAATTTTCTTAAGGTACATGGATGTATATTAATTGCTTTTTCAACGAAAAGTTCACTACAATACTGAATTGATCATATGATCAATTTCGTGTTGGTGGTGAACTACTTGCTTCAATTCAATTAAATGAGTGTGCAGCACAAGAACCACCAAGCTACTTTGAATTTCAACGAATGAAAATTCATCTTCATGCAGCTTGTTTGATCGTGGGCAGAATTAAATACAAAATTCAAGAATGCAAGACACCAAGAAGAAAGAATCCATCCAAGAAAAATATAAGAATGATGTTTACTCATAGCACCTCCATAATTAGTACTTAAAACTTCTGGAAATTTCGGAAACTGTTATGGAAGTATTTGAATCAAGTTTTGAATATCATACAAGATAAGACATTTTTGAAATACTACTTTCTGAGAGTTCAATAGTATAGATATTAAATCAATGTTTCATTAAATTCTAATTAGTTGCATTTTGTGTTGACGTTTGCGTGTATTCTAATTGTAGTCGATTTGAGGTCACCATTTTGCATTGCAAAATGCTATCAAAATTGAGAAGGTTATACCTTTGATTAAAAAAGTGATATTTACATGCATGGTGACAAAATTGATTGTCCATAACATAGGTACGGCATGTTTGATATATGGATCGAAGTTTGATCACTTCAACATACATAATGAGTAGGAAAGAGTAGTGCAAAAAAATTTACATTTGGCGTAACATAATCTAATTACTAGTGATGCGGGAGAAAAGTTTAGATCTTCATGTGAATTTATTTAAATGGAAAAAGATACGAATGTTCTAGAAATTATGATGTATCTTTTTCTTAAAAAATTATATAATATGGACATGTGATGATAAAACGAACTAGAATCAATATAAATATGATGAAATTGATCAATTTACAGCTCGTTAGACCCATTATAAATATGATGGTGATGGGACAGACGGTTCGTTAGACTAATAAAAAAAATTATTTTGACTGTGATACAGTTAGTTGATGACAATAGTTTGATAGTAAAAAATACTGATAAAAAAATTAAAAAGTTGTTAAATATTGAGAAATTTCTAGGGTTGGTTTGAAGAAATTCGTTTCTTCCTTAATTTGTTAAATAAACACTTAATTCTTGAATTTTTGCGGTCTTTAATTCAGCTCAAGTTTATTCTTCCAATAGTAACTCGCACTACGAGAAAAAACATATTTAGCGACTAAAATTAGCGATCGCTTTTGTTTTAGTCGTAATTAACGACCGATTTAATTTGGTCGTAATTAGCAACTGATTTACTGACCGCTTTTAATTCAGTCGCAATTAGCGACCGAGTTCATTCGGTTGCAATTTAGCGACCGATTTAGCCACCGAAATATGATTTGGTTTATTTTTTTATATAGCGACCGAAATAGCGACCAATAGTTTGCGTTGTAAAATTTCGGTCGCTAAATCGGTGGCTACTCCATATTAAAATAAAAAAATCATTTAGCAACTGATTTAGCGACCAAATTACAAATTGAAATAGTGACCGAATTGAAATCGGTCGCTAATGAGAAAATAGTGACCGAATTGAAATCGGTTGCTAATGAATATTATTTTTTAATATATTTAAATTTATTTTTTATAAATATATTTTAATTGTTTTAGTATATTTTTTACAATTTATTTTTTAAAAGTAATTTTTTTTAAATAATTTAATTTTTAAAATATACTTTAAAAATAAACTTTGGTCTCAATATTAACAAAATGAAGATTAACTTTAATTTTAAATTACTAAAATAAAAATATTATTAAAAATAAATCAAATTTTTAAAAATTTAAATTGTAATAAATTAAGACTAGAGTGATATTAACTATTCAATACATTGTTTAAGAAAAGGTTAATAACAAATATTTTTTAATTTATTTTTCAATTGAAATTAAATTATATTTTAAAAATTATATTTAAAAAATTAAACACATCAAATTATCACATTTTAATTCATTATTAACTTAATTAATTAAAAAATTACAATTTTAATCAAATTATTACAATTTTATTTTATAATACTTTATTTTCAATCTAATTTTTAAATTTATTGCTTTATTATTATTAAATACTTAACCATGGTTGTTGTCATATAATTGATATACAAAAAAAAATTATATCAATATATATTAGATAATAAATATATTATTTAATTAAATTATTTATAAAAATATATTTATCTTTAGTTAAACTATTTTTTAGTTTAAGTATACTAATTAATATTTTTCATTTTTAACATAATTAATAACAAAGATTAAAAATAGACTGCTAGAAAATTTAAAAATTTAAAATTAATCTATTTTATAAATACTAAAAATAAACCATATTTAAATAAATTAAAAATATATTTAAATTTATATTCAACATACCTCCAATTTTACTCAATAAATTTATAGATCACATTTGAAAACTTCATCACTTAAATAACTTAAAAATTATTAACTTTTTTTTTCAAAACCAAGTTTTTCTTGTCAGTTTTTTCAAAAAAATAGTTAATATAAGTTAAGGTTGTGCCTTTTTAAAATTTCAACTTTTTTATATATTGCATTTTCATTAAAAAATTTCTAAAATTATATAGAAAATAGAGATTTAATTATACTTTTAATAAATTTAAGATAATACTAGTTTTTATTTTTATTTTTAAATATTTATTTTAATTTTTTAAAACAGAGAAACTATAATTTTAGTTTCTAAATACTAAATTTAAAGAATTAAATTTATTATTATTTAATATTTTAATTTTAGTATTAAAAAATTAAATTGTATTTTATTAAATTAAAATAATTACAATATATTTTTCTACTTTAAGAATTAAAAATATAATTAAACTATAAAACTAAAAATATTATAATACATTTTTGAACTCTTTTTTATAATATTTTTATCATTATTATATTTTTGGATTAATTGTTTTTTTCCTAATTTTTTATAAAGTCAATTTTAATATTTAAAAGTATTTAACATTTTGAATTCTGAAACTTTTTCTCTATTAGCAAATTTAAAAACATAATATACTAAAAAAGTATTATACATAATTATTTTAGCCAAATTTTTAATAATATGATAAGTCATCAAATTCGTATATAAAACAAATTTAATGATGGATTAAAATAGAACAACATTTATAAGAGATTATTTATTTTTATTTATGATGGATCAAAAGTAGAAATACATTTAAATTTATAATTTTATTTATGAAACACATTTAAATTTATAATTAACGAAAATAATGAAAATCTTAATATAATATGATACTTTTAGTAATGTATTTTTTTATAAATTTAAACTTACTCTTTTTAGTTTAGTTTCTAAATTTTATGTATTATTATTGTTAATTGATATACTAGAATAAATTTATATAAAAATAGTCTTTATCTTCAAAATTCACTTCTTCAAATACTATCTTTATATTTTTCTACTGTTTCTTTATAGTTAAGAAGGTCAACATTTGTACACACACTTAAATATAATATAAAGTAAAGAGTATTTTTTTATTCTATTTTATTTCCAATCAATAATTTGAGTTTTTTTAAAATATATTTTATATTTTTAAAATTAATAATTTTAATGTAGTTATCTAAGTTTTTGATGTGATGATTTTAATTAATTGATATTATTGAACCATTTAATTTTATTTATTATAGTAAAAATCATAAAAATAAATGTTAAAATAATATTAATTATTTTAAATTATAAGAAAATAAATAATAAAAATAGAAAATAAAGTATTCTATAAAAGAAGACTAATTATTATAAAGATAAAATAAAATATGGGAGGAAATAAGGATGATAATATAGTAAAATGATAGAGTTTAAAAATAATGTAGAATGTGAGAAGTTCAAAAAGAAAAAAAAGTTAAAGAAGGTATATATATATATATATATATATATATATATATATATATATATATATATATATATATATATAAAAGTAATTGGATTAAATTTATTATCCCCTCATATATTATTATACATTATTAGTGTAATTTTAGTTTAATTAAAAATTAGAATACAAATATACTATACTATACTATACTAATATACCATTATATTATAATATTTATAATTTATTTTCATTGTGTATAAATTTATATTTTAAACTTTTTCTTAAATATATAAAGATATAAATGTATAAAGATATAAATAAATATATAAAGATATAAAGATATAAATACATAAATATATAAAAATATAAATTTATAAATATGTAAAGATATAAATATATATATTTAATATTTTTTACATATAAATATAATTTATATATATTTTTAAACCCTTTTCTAATATTTGTTTTTAAAAATAAAATATTATTTTAAAATTTAATATTTAATATTTTAATTTTTTCTTAAATATATAAATATATTAATATATTAATATATCAATATATCAATATATATAAGTATATAAATATATAAATATGTAAATATATAAATATATATTTATAGATTTTATAAATATATAAAGATATAAAGATATAAATATATAAATATATATATATATATATATATATATATATATAAAGATATAAAGATATAAATATATATAAAGATATAAAGATATAAATATATAAATATGTAAAGATATAAATATATATATATCTTTAATATTTTGTACATGTAAATATAATTTATATATATTTTTAAATCTTTTTCTAATATTTAGTTTTCAAAATATAATATTATTTTTAAAATTTAATTTTTTAATTTTTAATTTTCTTTTAAATATATAAAGATATAAATGTATAAGGATATAAATAAATAAATAAATATATAAAGATATAAATATATAAATATGTAAAGATATAAATATATGTAAAAATATAAAGATATAAATATATGTAAATATATAAATATATAAAGATATAAATATATATTTTTAATATTTTGTACATGTAAATATAATTTATATATATTTTTAAACTTTTTTCTAATATTTATTTTTAAAAATATAATATTATTTTTAAAATTTAATATTTTAATTTTTAATTTTTTTTAAATATATAAATGTATAAAGATATAAATGTATAAAGATATAAATAAATATATCAATATATAAATATATCAATATGATTTATTTGTAAGTTATTGTTGAAAAATCCTAGTAGCTTAGTGGTTGGAGTTTCAGTTTCTAACTTTACGGTACTGAGTTCAATTCCTGACAATAAATGCAAATAAATTAAAATAATTAACTTTGTCATTGAATTAGCGACCGATTTAAATTGGTTGCTGTTTTTTTAACTTTGTCACCGATTTAGCGATCAATTTAATATATTAATTTCGATAGCTATTTAGCGACCGATTTTTTCGATCCCTAAAATGATTTTTTCTTGTAGTGTCGTATGCGCAAGTGGGCTGCACAAGAAAACTTGAGCTTTCGATAAAATTGAAGTTCAACTACACATGAAGCTCAGTATGAATTTCGGTCTTTATTTCCATCAATTTAGCTCATCTCAAATTATCTTTCTCCTACAAAAAAAAATATGCACTATGGATGTATGAATGTATGCTTTGATGCTAAAATTATGCAAAATGCAACAAATTACGTAAAACTGAATTATGCTATGTTTTTTTATGAACGCATGTTAAATACATGGTTTATGAAGAGAATAATTAACTTAAAAAATGTTATTAGATCATGAAATAAAAAGTAAAATGACATATATCATCAATCACAAAGACAACTTATAAGGTGAAAATTTGTGAAAAGAGAATTTAAAAATGTCTCACTCTAACTTACTTACTACAGGAATACTCTCAAGCACAAGCTCCTCTCTCCTCTTTTCATTACTTGTCATCTCCTCCTTGCTCACCTTTCTTCATCATCTTGTAAGGTAAAAATCATATATATCTCACACTTTTTTCCTCTCTTTATCTTTGTTACTTGCTCTTTCTTAGGGTTTCATTTTTTATGTTAGTGTTTCTCTTGCTCATGACTCATTTTTATTATGTTTTTCATTATTTCTGTTTTGGTTGAAATCTCATACTAAGAAAAAATATGAAGATTGTTTTTTAATTTTAAACAGGATTGGACAATAATAGAAATGGATGATTCAACTAGTAAACCTATGTGTGACCTTGATGATGTCATCAATAAGCATGAAATTGAGAATGAGATTAAGTTCTAACATGTCTAAAATATCTATGGATCTGAAAATGTTAAGTTAAACATAAAAATGATAAATCTAAAACATCTTATTGTTGGAAGATTTTTTGTAACACATAATATGTAATTGGAGGAAAAAAATATGAAATTTCTCACTTTAAGCGTTATATTGAAAAATGTGACAAGATTAAAACTAAAGATGTGGATCAAATGATTTTAAACGTGTAAGAGAAGTTAAAGTAAAAAAAAAGTAGATAAAGATGATGTCTTGTGACTTGTGTGCTAATTTAATTATTCGACATGATTTACCTTTTAAATTTGTTAAGTATCTAGAGCTTAGGAGTTGAATAAATTATTTGCATCCTGAAGCAATGTTAGCTTCTAGTAATACTGCTAAGAGCAATGTATTGATAATATTTATAAAAGAAAGTAATATAGTCAAAGAAGAGTTGACTACCATTTGTTATATGATTTGTTTAACTTTTGAATCATAGATATCTTGCACAAATGAAGGTTATATAAGTTTGAAAACTTATTATGTTGATTTAAATTGGAAGTTAACTAGCAAGATTCTTAAATTTTGTTATTTACCCCACCTCATACTGGATTTCAGATGTCTAAGAAGATAAATGATTTTTTGCATGATTAGGGAATAGAGAAAAAGTTTTTTTTTCTATTACTTTGGATAATGATTCTAATAATGATGTTTTGTAAAACACATTAAAAAGTCAACTTGTTTTGCAAGATTAGTTTATATGTGACGATGAATTTTTTCACGTTGTTGTGCACACATTTTAAATCTAATTCTTCAAGAGCATTGAAGGTACTTGTTAATGCATTGAATCAAATCATGGAAAACATCAAATATGCTAAGGGTAAAGAGAGTAGAATGATTGAATTTAAACAATGTCTTCAAAATTTTTGTGACATCAATGCTTCAAATGGGTTGTGTTTAGATGTTCTTATAAGGTGGAATTCAACTTATCTGATGATTCAAAGTGCTCTTAAATACCAATGTGTTTTTGGTAGCTTACAACATGGAAGAAAATTATAAGTATTGTCCTTCTCAAGAAGAATGGAAAAAAAGAAAAGATTAGTGCTTTATTGTTTCTATTTTATGATATAACTACTTTAATTTCTGCTAAAAGTTATCTTACTTCCAATATGTATTTTTTACAAGTTTGAAAAACTTAGTTCCTTTTAATGGAATGTGTAAAAGATGAAGACAAAGTTGTAAGGGATATGGCTGAAAAAAATGAGGATGAAATTTATTAGATCTATCCAATCAAATAGAAGAGGTAAAGTCACATTTGAAGCCTTCATGAAGTACTGTGACGATGAAGGCATAAAAAGATTCTTGACATCTCCACCTCTGCAACTAGCCTTCTAATCTTGTCTTTTAGCTATAATACTTAGTCGTGCATGAACATCGAATATCCCTTCTCCATTCATTGTCTTATGCTCAAAAATATTATTCTTGAGGTCCGGGACAAAATATACATCTCATATTTATCCAACAAACCCATCCTTTTGTAAAAACCAAAGGTTACCTTGGCCTTTCACTAGATTTTTTAGGCATCCCCAAACGACATAGTTTCACCTTCTACCTTATTTAACTATTTGAAGAGATTTTCATCTCCACTCATATGATTACTCACCTCTGTATCCAAATACCATACCAAGTTATTTTCTACTTCTCTGAGTTCGGCCAAGTTGTGATCGGTCATCAAGAATAATGGTTTCTTTGTCTCCTTTGTGAAAAACGTCTCTTCAGCCTTCCTCTTGCTTTTGCAATCTTTTGTGAAGTGCCTCACTTTTCCATAGTTAAAACATTTGTCTGAGTAATAATCTTTAGCATATTGATCATATTTGTCACACTTAAAGTCTTCAATATTTGAGTTACTCGTCGTCTGACCTCTACTAGCTCGGCCTCGTCCTCATCCTCGTTAGTTTTGTTGATATACCTTCTCCTTGCCCCAACCTCTACCAGCTCGGCCTCCTAGTCCTCACCCTCAAGAATTTTGAGAGTAAAGAACCTTCTCACTTGTCTCAATTTTAAACACTTGAATAGTTGTTTCCTCTTCCTTCTTCTTCCTATGTTCGTAAGCTTCAAGTGATCTAAGCAACTCCTGCACTGTTAACTACAATAAATCTTTTTACTGTTCTATTGCACATACCACGTTTTCAAAGTCATCAATCAATGATGTCAGCACCTTCTCCACGACCCGATCTTCAGAGAATTCTTCTCCATTTCTACTGAGTTGGGTTGCCATTACTTCAACCCGCGCAACATACTTTGAAACTCCCTCTGTCTCCTTTATCTTCATGCTTTCCATTTCACTCCTCAGTTTCTGTAACCTAACTTTTTTTACTCTGCCATCATCTATGTAGGTTCTTTCCAACGCCTCCCATGCTTCCTTCGAAGCTCTTGCATTCACTATCTTCTCAAGCACAACTTCATTGATATCTCTGTAGAGCATATACAGAGTTGTACTATCTTTCTCGTGTTTTTCCTTAAATGCCTTATTTTCCATTACAAACAACCCTTCCATCGTCTTTGGTTCTTCTACAATTTCCCAAATACTTTGGGATCTCAATAGTGCCTTCATTTGAAGGCTCCAATTGTCATACTTCACCATCTTCGTCAGTTGTGGTAGAGCCATGTTGCTTGTCATAGAGACCATCTTCTTCTAACTCTCGCACCTAACTCACAAACCAAAGCTCTTGATACCAAGTTGTTAAAATTTTGAGAAAAAAAAATTAGTTTTTGGAAGAATTGAATTATTAATGGTGGTGTCCCAAACCAGGAGAACACACTAGCTTTTATAGTTTCAATTACACAAGTGTTTACAGTTATATTACATATAACCATTGTAACTTTCCAATGATTACAAACAAAAAACGATTCTAACTAACATTTAATTTTCTAACATAAAGCACATAATCAACAAATATGATTAAGCAACAACTATGCTTTTCAAGTACATGGGTCTCTAACAACAACATTCTGATCATACAAAATGTAGGTCCGTGAAAATAAAAATTGTTAAACTAATACAATATAACTAACCCATATCAAATTTCACAATGACACAATTATAGAAACGTATATATTACTATACATCATTCTCTTTACAATCGATAAATGGGGGACTAATGATAATAAAATGAAAGAGCGGAAAATAAATTGAAGCTAAATAATGAAAAATTAAAATTAAATTATAATAGAATAATAAGAAAATTTAAATTAAAGTGGAATAATGAAAATTTAAATAACTAAAAATTTATAAAAATAAAATCGAGTGTTTTTAATTAAATTCAAAACTTTTTGAAATAAAGTGCGAAATCAATAATTACTTTTAATTAAAATAAAATAGTGCAGTAATTAAATTAAACTTACTCAAAGATATAAACCTAAATTTAAGTGCAAATTGAAAACGAAAATAGTAAAATAAAATTGAAAATTGGAATAAAAAATACTAAAATAAAATTAGAATTGGACAATTGATAAATTAAAATCGAAAATGAAGTAAATGAAATACTGGAATAAAATAAAAATTTCAAACAATTAAATAACAAAATTTCAATTGAGTGCAAACTGAGTAAAGAAAATTTACTAAAATAAAATTGGAAAATTCAAGAGAGATTACAAATTAAATAACAAAATAGAACAAACCAAAAAGAGTTACAGTAGATCCATTTAAGCTTGCCAAAATAAAAACTAAGCTAAAGAAAATTGGAAATGGAGTGGAAAAAAAAGGGACGAGACAAAACCACAATTCTTGCCCCAGGGAAGAAGATTGTGTTTTCTGCTCTCATCAAACCTCTATACATAGGGGACTGACAAAGAGAAAATAAGTCAAAAATTAGTTTCAATAAAATCAAATATTTCCTTCAATTAAAATTATAACACTAGATTATTGCACAATGAGATTGAATGTTCTTTCTTGATTTTAGTTTATCCAAGTGTTGATTGATATTTAATTCTTGATTTTCGCAGCCTTTAATTTATAGATTCCTATAACAGTTAATTTGATTGATTCAAATTTTTTATTTGTAACACTCCGTAAGTGGGTTGGGTTGTACAAACAAACTTGGCCTTTAGAGAATAATAGAACTCAACTGTACATTTATCTTTCTCCTAAAAAAAGAGAAATATATATTATGAATGTATGAATACATGTTTTAATCTTAAAACTATGTAAAATGTAATACATTAAAATAATTGGATGATGCCATATTTTTAATAAAAATATATTAAATGCATGATTTACTGAAGAAAATAATTAGATAAAAAAAACATATCATCGTATATATATATATATATATATATATATATATATATATATATAACAAAAAAAATTAAAGGTAGATAGAAATATTGAGAGAACAGAACAATAAACTATTGACTACAACTATGAAACGATTTTTTTTTTCAATCTCGCATGGAATTCAATTAAATTTTCTTAGATAACACACTATGCAAGATAATTACCTCAGTAACACGGTTTTTAGGGATGATTAGAATTCGGCTTGAGGAAGCTGAATTCTAACCTTCAAAAATTAATAGAATTTTAAAATATAATAATATTTATTAAATATAAATTAAATATATATAAATATTTATATATTTATATATATATATATATATATATATATATATATATATATATATATATATATATAGGGACATCCTCGCTACTAGTTGTTGCACAAGATGAAAGGAACAACATACTTCCCATTGTTTTTGCAATTGTTGAAGGTGAAATTCATCAAAGACATGACTATGAGGAGCATGAGAAGAGAGATTTTGTTAGTAGGGTGCCCCTATATTTGTCATATAGAAATGTCTCATCTACTTAGACTAGTGGTTTACAATACCAAAAGTCATTAATGTGACATTTTTTTTATTATTATTTGTATAAGAGTAGTAGGTAAAAAAAATATTACATATATATAAAAGTAATTTACATCACTATATATATATATATATATATATATATGATATACAAAAGAAGAAGGAATTTTATTTCGATTCCTTCTATTTTTTCTACAATTATACAAATATCTACATTATCAATATAAACAAACTAATTAAGGGGTTTTGGTAAAAGGTAGGAGACATACGAGAAGGTAATCACTACTGGTCCATCTAACATAATGAGATTTCCCATATCGGATGCAAATGTTATTATTGATAATCTTGTCCCTTTAAAAGTAACCGAGTTTTCTATAACGTTCGTGTTCCAAGTAGTTCCTTGAAAGAAGACAATGATACTTGCAGAAAAGGGATTTGGGATATTTGGCACCTCCATCTACTTAAGTTAGTATTTCAATAAAACATGTAAAAAAGATCACAATAGGGAGTGAGAACATTTATCATTTACAATAATACAATCTATAATATATATATATATATATATATATATATATATATATATATGTGTGTGTGTGTGTGTGTGTGTGTGTGTTTCAACTTCTTCAACACATTCTATTTTATAAAGATTTAAATTAAATTTGTAATGACTAGTTAGGATAAATGAGTCCAATTTTAATCACTCTCCCAGTGATATTTACTCATATAAATCCCCAAGGTCCAACCTCCATCTACAATATCATCAAATCTTCACAAATAGATATTATTATAATTAAATAATATAACTATAAATTAATAAATAGGATCGTTGCATTACTAGAGATAAAATAAAATAAACAAACAGGACCAGTACATAACTGGAGATAATTAAAATAGGATCAGTGAAAGACTGGAGATAAAGTAAGATAAACAAACAGTACCAGTACATAACTGAAGATAATTAAAATAAGACTAGTGCAAGACTGGAGATAAAGTAAAATAAATAAATAGGACCAGTACATAACTAGAGATAATTAAAATAAGACTAGTGCAAGACTGGAGATAAAGTAAAATAAACAAATAGGACCAGTACATAACTCGGAGATAATTAAAATAGGACCAGTGCAAGACTGGAGATAAAGTAAGATAAACAAACAGGACCAAGTACATAATTGAAGATAATTAAAATAGGACCAGTGCAAGACTGGAGATAAAATAAACAAGCAACTAAATAAATAGAATGAGGTTAGGGACACCTCACTCCACAACTATAAGCAAAATAAAATAGATTTAATGATAATATTCTCCTCCCCTACCTTAAGAACTGCAGATGATGTACCAAAGTTTTACATAAGTGACTTATCTTTCTCTCCTTATCTTCCTCTCCCTTTCTTTCCCTCTCTCTTTCTCTTTCTCTCCCTCTCTCTTTTTCTTTATCTCCGTCTCTCTCCTTCCTCTCCCTCTCTTCTTCTCTTTGTTTTTTTTCTTCTTCTTCCTTTCTCCCTCCCGTAACCCTTATTTATAATCATAAATAATTAATTATTTTTTTTACTTGCATTTAATGCAAGAAATAGGATAAGATATTATTATTACTTTTTATTTATTATTTTAATCATTATCTCTTGAAGAGATAAGATAATTTTTATCTTTTAAAATATTAAAAATTTACATTAATTTGAGATGTTACATTTCTCCCATACTTATAGAAATTTCGTCCTCGAAATTTTTAGCGACTAAAATAGATGAGGGTAATTTTCTTTGATTCTCTTTTCTAATTTTCACATAGCATCTCCAGTAATTTCATTCCAAACAACCTTCACTAGTGGAATTTGTTTTCCCCTCAGTTACTTGATCTTCATATCTGTAATCTGTACAGGCATTGTTTCAAATGTAAGGTTATCCTTTAATTGTACTGTATCTGACATCATTATATGAGAAGGATTAGAAATATATTTTCTTAACTGAGACACATGAAACACATTATGAAGATTATAAAGGAAAGGGGGTACGGAAATTTGGTAAGCAACATGACCTATTTTTCTAAGAATTTGATAGGGACCAATAAATCGAGGAGTGAGTTTCTTTGTTTTCATTATTCAACCAACTCTAGTTGTCAGTGTTACTTTCAAGAATACATGCTCACCTTCTTGGAATTCAAGAGGTCGTCTTCTCTTGTCTGCATAACTTTTTTGTTGACTTTGAGTTGTTCTTAATTTTTCCCTAATCATCTTAATTTTCTCCGTGGTTTGTTGAATCATGTCAGGACCTAAGGTTAAATTTTCTCCAGTCTCAAACCAACATAAATGTGTCCTACATTTTCTCCCATACAATGCCTCATAGGGTGCCATACCTATGCTAGAATGGAAACTGTTATTGTAAGTAAATTCAATTAATGATAAGTATCGGTCCCAGCTACCAGAATCTTCTAACACACATGCTCTTAACAAATCTTCCAAGGACTGGATGGTTCTTTCTGATTGTCCATCAGTTTGAGGATGATAAGCTGAGCTAAGATGAAGCTTAGTTCCTAAGGCTTGATGTAGGCTTCCCCAAAATTTAGAAGTAAACCTAGGATCCCGGTCAGAAATAATACTAGATGAAACTCCATGTAACCTCACAATTTCTTTTATGTACAATTCAGTTAGTTTTTCCAATGAATACCTAATGTTAATGGGTAGAAAGTGAGCAGACTTTGTCAATCTATCCACGATAACCCATATGGAATCAAATTTTTGAATTGTTCGTGGTAAGACAACTATAAAGTCCATTGCAATACTATCTCATTTTCACTCAGGTATGTCTAAAGATTGTAGGATTCCTGCAGGTTTTTGATGTTCTATCTTAGCTTTTTGACAAACTAAGCATGATGCTACATATTGTGCTACTTTCTTCTTTATTTTAGGCCACTAAAATATTTTCTTAAGATCTTGATACATTTTTGTTGTGCTTGGATGTATACTTAATTTACTCTTATGTGCTTCATTTAAAATCAGCTTCCTAATGTCTACATCATTAGGCACACATATCCTACCATTAAATCTCAAAATTCATGTTTTATCTATGTCAAAATTTTCTCCATTCTTTTCTCCTATCAACTTCTTTTTCTTTTGAATAAACTCAATGAAAGTGATGAAGATCTTATTGAATCATTTAACGAAGATCTTGTTGATTTGATGAAGTCAAAATGAAGTCAATGACTATTATGCTGCAGTCAAAGGTTACTTGGTTAAAAGGATAGTGTGATTAGTGAGTCTGCATCTATACATAGGTATTATCATTCATATCTCTCTGTTGCATGAGATTTCTTCATTTAAAAGATTTTTCAAATGCCTCTAGAACATGTTTAATCTGTTAAAAACAAAGTAATTGGTTAAAAGGTTTTTAAGTAAATTGCTTTAATTGATAATATAGAAGTTTTATCAGTTAAAATGTTCTTAACACTTACATAACAGGTTTTTAACTGATAGGTTTTTGAAATAATTGATTAAAACCTTTTTAAACATACACTAAAACTGTTTTAATTGATATATCTTCAAAATAATCGATTGTTTTCATTAAAAGAGTTTTTGAAAACCTTCTGCCAGTATTTTAACTGATGTAGGATCGAAATAATCGATTAAAATGACTTAAGATGTTTTTGAAAAGTGTTCTGGCAGAATTTTAATCGATACAAACTTGAAATAATCGATTAAAATAACTTGAAGTGTTTTGAAAGATGTTCTGTCAGTATTTTAATCGATGCAAATGCGAATTAATCGATTAAAACAACTAAGAGATTTTTTCAAAAGTGTTTTAATCGATTAAAACAAGTCTGTTATAAGTTAAAATGACTTAGAAAGTTTTATGAAACTTTTTGGCTGAATTCTAATCAATTAAAATGCGAATTAATCGATAAAAACAACTAAGAGATTTTTTTTAAAGTGTTTTAATCGATTAAAACAAATTGTTATCAGTTAAAATCACTTAGAAAGTTTTATGAAAACATTTTGCAGTATTTTAATCGATTAAAAGGAGAAATAATCGATTAAAACAACTTAAGGGATTTTTTTTACAAAGTGTTTTAATTGATATAAACATTGTCGTATCAGTTAAAACAAATCTGAAAAATGATCAAGAACATTTTAACAGATTAAAAGAAGTTTTAACAGATTAATTCAAGACTTTTAACAGATTAAAATATTATTTTAACAGATTAATTAAACCAGCAGTTTGAAAAATATTCTATATAAACAGGATTGCTTGAGTATTTTAATATATACCTTTGAGTAATCAATCAAGCAATCATAAGAGCTACTTTCAAGAAAGAATCACGCAAGTTTTGTGAAGTTTTTCGAAGTTCTTTCTTGAGGCAAATTTTGCATTCTTTTGGTGAAGAAACTCATTCTACAGAGCTGCATAAACCGAGTTTGAGTGTTCTAGTTTCTTCTCTTTGTTTCTTTAATTTTCTTTACTGTATTGTGGGTGTCTCGAAGTGTGGGCACTGGTTTTTGTGGCTGGAATTTGGTTGCAGGGTTGTTCAAGAACTGAAAGTTGATTCTTGATGAAAGTTTAAGTGCAAGAACTGGAATTTTGGTTCTTGTGGTAGATTGGGTGTGTGATTGGGATTGTAATCTGTAAAACATTCAATCTAGTGGAACTCAGCTGGAATTTGGCTGAGAACTAGACGTAGCCCTGGGATTAGGTGAACCAGTATAAATCTTGGTTGTATCTTTCTAAACCTTTCTCTCTCTTTAATTCTGCTGCTGCCTTTATTTTGATTGATTGTTTTGTTTGATTCAAGAATTCGTCAGAACTCTTAATCTTTGGAATAAATAATCTCTAATTTGCGAAAATCTTTCAAAGATTAATTCACCCCTCTCTTGATCTCAGCCTATTTTTCTAACACTCATCACTTGCTTGAGCCTCTTGGATTTGTCTTTGCAATTCACTAGTAATTTGAGTTAAGTTTAATTTTATTCTATCAAGGTTCATGGTAATTGATAAATTCATGTTTCTGAACTCTTCTAGCAGACTCATCTCATGAATCATAAGGAAAGAGACATGTAAGGATTTTTTGCTTAAAGCGTTTGCTACTACATTTGCCTTTCCTGGATGGTAATGTAATTCAAAATCATAATCTTTCAAAAATTTCATCCATCTTCTCTGTCTCATATTTAACTCTTTTTGATCAAACAAGTATTTAAGACTTTTATGATCACTAAAAACCTCAAACTTACCACTATACACATAATGTCTCCATATTTTGAGTACAAAAATGATGACGGCTAGTTCTAGATCATGAGTTGGATAATTTTTCTCATGTGTTCTTAATTGTCTCAAAGCATATGTAACTACCCTTCTATCTTGCATAAGAACACATCCTAATCCCATTTTGGAAGCATAAAAAAATATCACAAAATGTCCAATTGGGTTAGGTAATGCTAGCACAGGGGAAGTGGTTAATCTTTTCTTAAGTTCTTGAAAACTATTTTCGCATTTTTCTGTCCATTCAAAAGTTTGACCTTTCTTGGTGAGTTGGGTTAAAGGCATAGTCATTTTAGAAAATCCTTCAATAAATCTCCTATAACATCCAGTCAAACCCAGGAAACTACGAATCTCAGTCACTGTTTTTGGTGGATCCCATTGTAGAATTGCTTCCACCTTAGTTGGGTCTACTGACACTCCTTCTTTAGAAATCACATGGCCTAAAAATTTTACTTCTTTTAACCAAAATTCACACTTAGACAATTTAGCATACAATTGTTTGTCTTTCAAAATTCGAATGTCGCCGCCTCCCCAAAAGAGGGGGCGCGGTCGGAGCGACGCGATGGTATTTTGACTCTTCTTTGATTTTCGCGTTTTTATAGGTGGTTACAACGTCTTCAGGTTGTCCGATAACCGGGCTAGCCTGGAGACGAGGTTTTCAAAAAGTGTCCCTGGGTGGTCCGATAACCGGACTAACCCAATGACTTATTTATTTTGGGTTCTATGGAGTCGCCACCGATATTTTTACCATAAACATCGGAAAAGGGAGTTAGTTACGTGTAAAGGAAGTGTTAGTTCCTTTACGACGCCCCTTTCGGGTTCCCTATGATAGGCTGGCTGATTTGAATAAATAATTAAACTGGAAAATAGCGTTTTTACCCTTTTATTATGCGGAATTTAAATATGTGACTACATTGCCCTAGCTTCTATTGCATAATTTAAATAACAGTAATTTTAAAGAATAGAGAATGAGGATATGCACCTCCAAAGCAAGCTTTATATTCAAAAAGAGGGTGCGTTTTGGCAACCCTTCACTCTACACTCTCAGAAACTCCGGAAATGCCTCGGAGGGATTCTTAAGAAGATTTAGAACGCTCAGTCTATGCCTAAAGACGCTCAGAAACTCCGGAAATGCCTCGGAGGGATTCTTAGAGAGAGAAAATCTAGAGAGAAGGGAGAGCTCTTGCTGCTTGGTGTGTGTTTCTGTGTGGAAATGAGGGGGGAGAAGCCCCTATTTATAGTTTTTCGCGCTGTCAGGGTCCAGACCACCGTTCTCGTCTGACAAGGTCGAGACCGCCGTCTCGGAATTCGAGACCGCCGTCTCATTCGTGTCATAGGGTCGAGACCGCCGTCTGGATAATCCAGACCGCCGTCTACCTGGAGCATCCATCGCTCAAGCGAGTACACCAGTCGCTTGAGCGAAACTTGACCCGGGAGTCCCCTTTGTTCGAAGCATCCGTCGCTCAAGCGAGTACATCAGTCGCTTGAGCGAGACTTGACCCGGAAGTCCCCTTTGTTTGAAGCATCTGTCGCTCAAGCGAGTACATCAGTCGCTTGAGCGAGACTTGACCCGGGAGTCCCCTTTGTTCGAAGCATCCGTCGCTCAAGCGAGTACATCAGTCGCTTGAGCGAGACTTGACCCAGAAGTCCCCTTTGTTTGAAACTTTAGTCGCTCAAGCGAGTACACCAGTCGCTTGAGCGAGGCATGACCCTTAGTGCCCTTCAACGCGAGGCGAGACGGCGGTCTGGGTCGTCCAGAAGGCGGTCTCGTCCCTTCGAGGCGAGAAAACTTATTTTCGGGCCAAAAAACCTTCCTATCTTGGTACGGGGGCCTAATAGTCTCTCCTAGTGGCTTGTTAGGCTTTGACCGTCTTCAAATAGGATGCTTTCTGACTTTATTCTGAGGCCGAGCAAGATTTGGGGTCTACATTGAAGAACAACTTGAAGGTGGTCTGTATGATCTTCAAAAGTTTTAGAATAAATAAGAATATCATCTATAAAAATCACAACAAAATGATCTAAAAATGGACGAAAAATCATATTCATATAATCCATGAATATTGTAGGAGCATTGGTTACACCAAAAGGCATCACTTGATATTCATAATGATCATACCTAGTTCTAAATGCAGTTCTTTGTACATCTTCTGCCTTTACTCTAATTTGGTGATATCCTGATCTTAAATCTATTTTAGAAAATACAGAAGCTCTTCTTAATTGATCTAACAAATGATCTATTCTTGGAAGAGGGTATTTATTCTTTTATGGTGAATTTATTTAACTGACGATAATCTACGCACAACCTAAAGTTGTCATCTTTCTTTTTAACCAACAAAATAGGGGCTCCCCAAGCACTAGGACGAATGAATTGTTTCCCAATTAATTCTTCCAATTGTTTCTTCAGTTTTGTCAATTCATAAGGTGACATCCTATACGGTGCCATAGAAATTGGTCTAGTTCCAGGTATTAAATTTATTGAAAATTCAATCTCTCTGTTGGGTGATAAACCAGGAATATCATTAGGAAAAACTTCAGAAAAATTTTGAACAACTACTATTTTTTTCAAATTGACTTCCTCTTTTACTTCCACAGAAGATAGTAAAAAATATCCTTGAATTTTGTTCTTTAAAGACTCATTTACTGAGTTGGTAGAGAAATTCAAAAGATTTTCAGAATTCAAAAATATTACTGATTTTTCTGCACAATTCAGAAGGACTTGATTGGAAGATAACCAGTCCATACCCAGGATTACATCCAATTGAGATAAAGGTAGATAAATTAAATTTACAAGGAACTTCCTGTTTTCAATGAACAAAGGACAATCTAGACAAATTTTATTGATGATTATAGACTTACTTGTGGGAGTTGAAACAATCAAACTAGTGTCTAGAAAAGAAGTCAGCAATTCAAAGTGTTGGACACAATCATTGGAAATAAATGAATGAGTTGCGCCTGAGTCATACAGTATATTTAAATTTTTGCCTTTAATGAAACACATACCTTAGATCAAATCATTATTCTGAGAGACTTCAGTTCCATTCATGGTATACACTCTTCTTGTTGTCAGAGGTCTTCTTTTTGGTGTAGAAGGATCAGAATTTGGTTTTTGTTGCCGACATTTAGAGAATATATGACCAGGTTTTCCACACTTGAAGCAGACAGACCCTTTAAGATGACAATCTTTAGCATAATGATTTTGTCCGCACTTGAAGCACTTGAGCTGACTATTTACAAGTTTATTAAAACTTCCTATGGAAAATTGGCTGGGTTGGGATCTCCATTGGGGGCAATTGTAAGGTTTTTCTTCATTTTGTCTCCTTTTATTATGCTGGGGTCCAAAAGATTTTGGTTTACTATTTTGATGGTTTTCAAAATCTTCCAAAAATCTGCATTTATGAATAAGCGTAGGAAAATCAGAAATTTCTAGTATTCTTACCGCTTTTCTCAATTTGGGCCTAAGTCCATTATCAAATTTTATACACTTCATTCTTTCATCAGGGTGATAAAAGAATGCAAAGTATTTTCCTAGCTCTTCAAACTTAGAGACATATTCTTCTACTATCATACTTCCTTGCTTTAATTGCATAAACTCTATTTCTTTCGCTCTTCTCACATTATTGGGAAAATATTTTTCTAAAAATTTTGTTCTAAACACTTCCCAAGTAATGATTATTCTTCCTCCTTTTAGTAATCTCCTGGTACTATCCCACCAATATTCAGTCTCTCCTATCAACATAAACACAGCATAATTGTTGGTCATCAGGACAATTCATAACTTGAAATATTTTTTCCAATTCTTTAATCCATAATTAAGCCTTTTCTGGGTTATAACCTCCAGAAAATTGTGGAGGTTTGTTTCTCCTAAATTCAACTAAACCTTGTGATTTATTGGTTCCTTCAGGTCTTTGGTTCCTTAATAATGCAATGGTCATGTCTCGGATAGCTTGTACCGCTTCTGTCAACTCGTTGTTCCTTCTATTATTTTTCATCTGGAATTATATAAGTTAGGATTCATAAGATATCAGGATATACTCATTTCACAGGTCATACATGAAACGTTGCTCTGATACCATCTAATGTGACATTTTTTATTATTATTATTTGTATAAGAGTAGTAGGTCAAAAAAAATATTACATATATGTAAAAGTAATTTACATCACTATATATATATATAAGATATACAAAAGAAGAAGAAATTTTATTTCTGATTCCTTCTATTTTTTCTACAATTATACAAATATTTACATTGTCGGTGGAAACAAACTGATTAAGTGGTTTTGGTAAAAGGTAGGAGGTATATAGAAGGTAACCACTACTGGTCCATCTAACATAATGAGATTTTTCATATCAGATGCAAATGTTATTATTGATAATCTTGTCCCTTTAAAAGTAACTCATGTTCCAAGTAGTTCCTGGAAAGAAGGCAGTGATGCTTGCAGAAAAGGGATTTGGGATATTTGGCGCCTCCATCTACTTAAGTTGGTATTTCAATAAAACATGTATAAAAGATCAGAATAGGAAGTGAGAACATTTATCATTTACAATAATACAATCTTATAATATATATATATATATATATATATATATATATATATATATATATATATATATGTTTCAACTTTCTCAACACATTCTATTTTATGAAGATTTAAATTAAATTTGTAGTGACTAGTCAGGATAAATGATCCCAATTGTAATCACTCTTCCAAGTGATATTTACTCATTTAAATCCTCAAGGTCCAACCTCCATCGACAATATCATCAAATCTTCACAAATATATATTATTGTAATTAAATAATATAACTATAAATTAATAAATAGGATCGTTGTATTACTAGAGATAAAATAAAGTAAACAAATATGACCAGTATATAACTGAAGATAATTAAAATAGGACCAGTGCAAGACTCGGAGATAAAGTAAGATAAACAAATAGGACCAGTACATAATTGGAGATAATTAAAATAGGATCAATGCAAGATTGGAGATAAAGTAAAATAAACAAATAGGACCAGTACATAACTGAAGATAATTAAAATATGACTAGTGCAAGACTGGATATAAAGTAAAATAAACAAATAGGACCAGTACATAATTGGAGATAATTAAAATAGGACCAGTGCAAGACTGGAGATAAAGTAAGATAAACAAACAACATCAGTACATAATTGGAGATAATTAAAATAAGACCAGTGCAAGACTGGAAAGAAAATAAACAAGCATAAGGCAGGATCATTACGTAGTTAAAGATAAATAAACAAATAACTAAATAAATAGAATGAGATTAGGGATACCTCACTCCACAACTATAAGCAAAATAAAATAGATTTAATGATAATATTCTCCTCTCTTATCTTAAGAACTGCAGATGATGTACCAAAATTTGACAGAGGTGACTTATCTTTCTCTCCTTATCTTTCTCTCCCTGTCTTTCTTTCCCTCTTTCTTTCTCTTTCTCTCCCTCTCTCTCTTTCTTTCTCTTCCTCTCTCTCCTTCCTCTCCCTCTCTTCTTCTCTTTGTTTTTTTCTTCTTCTTCCTTTCTCCCTTCGGTAACCCTTATTTATAATCATAAATAAATAATTTTTTTTACTTGCATTTCATGCAAGAGATAGGATAAGATTTTATTATTACTTTTTATTTATTATTTTAATCATTATCTCTTAAAGATATAAGATAATCACTACAAGAAATATTAAAATTACCGACGGTCAAAATCCGGTCAAGTAAATGTGTATGAAATTACCGACGGATTTATCCGTCGGTAATAATTTTATTAATTATTAAATATTTTACTTATTTATAACATATTTTTTTTATAAAAAATCTCCCCCTTATATTCTTATTATTTATTACTAATTATTTCTCCATATTATATTTTTATAGCTTTGAATTATTGTCAGATTAAGAGAAATGTCATTGCAGAATTCGAACCCAGTACCTTAGAGTCGAAGGCTGATACTCCAACCACTAAACTACTAGAATTTCTTGATAACAATTTACAAATAAATTATATTTATATACAAATATACAAATACATTTATATATATTTATATATATTTATATATATTTATATATATTTTTATATATTTATATATATTTTTATATATTTATATATATTTATATATATTTTTTTATATATTTTTATATATTTTTATATATTTATATATATTTTTATATACTTATATATATTTATATATATTTTTATATACTTATATATATTTATATATATTTTTATATATTTATATATATTTTTATATATTTATATATTTATATATTTTATATTTATATATTTTTATATATTTTTATATTTTATATTTTTATATTTTTATATATAATTAAATATTTATTTTTAAAATTACTTAATTTAATAAATTATTATAAATAATCTAATTATGATTAAATTAAATTATTAAATAAAAAATATTTTATTTTTTAATTAGTGAATAATTAAATTATATTATATAATTTTACCGACGGATATATCCGTCGGTAAATAATTTTTAATTTACATATGAATTTACCGACGGATATATCCGTCGGTAATTAATTGTTAATTTATCGACGGATTTACCGACGGATATATCCGTCGGTAAATTCATATATAAATTACCAACGGATTTATCGACGGATATATCCATCGGTAACTAATTATTATTTTACCGACGGATATATCCGTCGGTAACATCAAATTTCACAAATATTTTATATCCGTCGGTAATTTCAGTCAGTAATGATTATTTTCCGACTGGCTACAAATTCGTCGGTAAATATCCGTCGGTAATACGCGATTTTCTTGTAGTGAATGTTTATCTTTTAAAATATTAAAAATTTACATTAATTTGAGATGTTATAATTAATACATGGCTTAAATATTCAAAATAGCTTTTTAAAGTATACCTTATCATCAGTAGAAGATAATTATTATATGGTCAATCAAGTACTTAAATATTATATAAATATTATATTATCATATATATATATATATATTTTATTATATATTATATTTAATAAAGTTATAATGTATATAACAAAATATAAATATATATATTTATCATATTTATAAAAATATATAAAAATATAATAAAAATATTTATATATACTTTTATATTAAAAAAATTTATATTATATTAATAAAAATGTATTTATCATATTTCTATAAAAATATTATTTTTACTTACAAAATTTATTTTGTATTAAAAATATATTTAAATATTATATATATATATATATATATATATTAAATATATTTACATTTACTGTATTTATAAAAATATTTTAATAATATAATTATAAAAATATATTTTTATGTTATATAAAAAATTATATTTATATTTATTTCATATATATATATATATATCAAATTTATATATATATATATATATATATATATATATTTAATAAATATTATTATATTTTAAAATTCTATTAATCTTGGAAGGTTAGAATTGGGTTTCCCGCGAGCCGAATTCCGATCATCCCTAAAAATCATGCTACTGAGGTAATTAACGTGCATAATGTATTATTTAATAAATTTTAATTGAATTCCATGCGAGATTGGAAAAAAAATCCGATCCATCGGAAATACACTCAATACACTCTAAGGATGAGCGCGCAGCGTTAGCCACTTAGCTAAAAGCTATAGCTGTTAGTAAGGGTTCACACCACGATACTTAAACCCTCGGTCTCACCACGATTCCGCCACTCTGATTCCCCCGCTCTTCGGGAATCTCGTGGGGACTTACCACCCGCTGCCCCAATTCCGTCCTCGGCAGGAATCGAGTGCGCGTCCTTGCTCTGATACCAAAGGATGAGCGCGCAGCGTTAGCCACTTAGCTAAAAGCTAATAGCATTAAGTGAAGCTAACATTCAACAAGTTCATTCAACGCATGAAATTTTTTTTAGGAATTGGTTTTACTAAACAATATGGGTAGGATCATTCTTCTTTATCACCTTTTTCTTTCTGACCACAACGTTACCAGACGACTTACAAGGACATATCTTATAGGAAAAATTTGTTCAACATCTATATTTTTATCAAACAACCAATTAACAATTTCACAATAAAATAATATCTTTTACTTAATTTTGTTTTAATTGAAGCATCTTATGAATTAAATAAAGAGTTGTTGACTAGATATATTTTAAAATGGGGTTGATATATAATAACTCTATCTTATAAGATGTTTGCATGCGATGAATGTTTATCCAATGTGTTGTCGGTTAAAAGTCTTATTTGCATCATTGGGGTTGAATAGACATGATAGTGTCACGTGTTGGTGGAAAAGACTTTTATCAACCACCATATCACTTTAAAATCACCCTTTACATGAAAGTAAACCATCATCCATATATTGAAATGAGTGGTAACATTTTCACAACTAAAAACTGTAAGATACTTTAAATAACTCATTTTTATTAATATAATAATATATAAAATGATTTAATAAAAATAAAAATAAAATAAAATCATTATTATAATATTAAAAAAAATTATTTATAGAAATTTAATGAATTTAAATTGTAAAAGTATCATTTTTCATATTCCGATCATCACTTATTACACATATATATAATTAACACATGTTGATGACCATATATGAGAAGAGATCGATGAACAGTTCCATCGATCAAACTCAATTCAAGAACATGTGAAAGAGGCTCCCGAATTTGTCCATTTCCTTGGGAGGAAGAGCAACTATAATATTTATCCCATCACCTGCACCAAAGGGAGGAAACAACAGAATAATATCCTTCCGACGATGCACCACCGGGCAACAATACTTTGGCTTCCCCCACGGATACTCCACCTCTTCAAACCCTAATCTCCACCACGAAGACACCAAAACCTCCCCGTTTGGAAACCCATTGTGCAGCTCTCCGCAGTCTATAATAGACCTTGCATACTCATCACTCATTCTCTCTGCACCCTCCTTCACCATCTCCACCAACCTTGAGAACTCACTCTTCTCCAACTCCTCGCACTTCGCCACCGCGAACGCGGTTAACACGGCGTTGCCGGTGTAGCCTTTCGGCAACGGAGGGTTCAGTTTCGAACGTACGTCCACAGCGAATAGTATGGTGGATGACCTAGCAGGGTCATACGGTGCTGATAAGGCCTTGCACCTCCATATATGGGCGGTGATAACGTTAAATCCGGTGGCACTGCCATTGATGCTTCCCTTTGCTTTCTCCTTGAGGCTGAGGATGTTGTCTGAGGTTAGTTTGAAAACCCTAAAGTCGAGTTCTTCTTTGGAAGCGTCAAAGACGCTAGACTCTATGCCTGTGGCTAGATTATCGAGCTCGATCAACTCAGGGTGTGGGAAGGTGACACGTGGCGGGGATCGTGCGGCCAGGAGATGCCTGTCGTGACAGGGTATCACAGCCAAGGGTTTGTTAGCAGCCAAGGCTGCAAGATTGTCCAAGAATGTTTTGAAGCTAAGTCCGTCGAACGCTGTGTGGCTGGTTGCGAAGCCCATTGCGAAGCCACCACACTTGAAAGATGTGAGCTGTGAAGTTAATGTAAGATAATAAATTCATTAGTTATAGTTTTAACGTTGTATTCATGCATGAAATTTAATGTTAATTGAGGTGATTATGCCAACTTTTAGGTTTTTCAGATGATATTGTTGGAGACATTATACTATTAATATTTATATGGATTACAATACTTTTACACCAAGTTTAAAAAAGTACATTCTATGACATTATTTTACATTAAATATGCTAATAATTGATGAAAAAAAAAGATATATCACAACATTTTATAAAAATATCATTCAACATAACAATTAATGTATGTGACAATTTCTGCATAGATTACTATATAAAATTTCATATGTATAATACAATATTTAAAAATATATAAATATTTATTATTAAATAAATATATCTATAAATTGATTAAAGTTATGTTCATAAAAAAATATTGAAGATGTTATTCGACTCATTTTTAATAAACGAACCTTGTCCCGTATATGTATGTTAAAATTCTAAAATCACCAAAGTTAAAAAAAAAAAAATTTAAACATCCAAAGTTTGAAACCGAAGAAATATATTTTCCGCAAAAGAGAAGTACAACATTAGTATGCATTAAATTATATCGGTTTATATAGTTTGAGTATAAGTTAAGAATATTAATTACCCATTTTTTTTATTTACACATAAAAAAATATAAAATAATAAATAATTAAGAGAATGAAATTACATAGATAAATTAATAAAATAAAGAATTTTTTTTGTTATCTCTCTATAGGTTTACAATAAAATAATAATAATAATAATAATTTTTTATTTTTTCTGGTGTATTACTTAATTTAGTGTGATTTTGACATGTTTTAAAGACCAAATGATATTTTGACACTCTCCCTTTCAAACAACTCCTCCTATAATCCAATTTTATTAATATAATAATGATAAAAAGATTTAATAAAAATAAAAAAATTTAAAATTATTATTATAATATTTAAAGTGGGTTGTTTTTGAAAATTATATAGATTTAGATTGTGAAAGTATATTTTCCGATTATTATATTAATAAAATTGGGTTGTATCTATTATTATATTAATAAAATTGGATTGTTGAAGGAGTTGTTTGGAGGGGAGAGTGTCAAAATATCATTGCTCATATTTTTATGATGTTGTAAAAATCCAAGTTCCAAGAAAAAACAGGGAAGGAAACAACTGGAGGAACTGTGTACGATTGAAATAGCCAAAGAAAACTCATGATGCAAAGGTAGCCAGAAGATAAATATGCATTAATTCAAACTAAATTGCATTGTATCCACCACAAAACAAAACCATGCAACATTCAACAAAAGCAAATGCAATAAATGAGAGTTACGAAAAAATGGAAACATTTTACCTGTGCAACGCATAGTGGAAGATCACCTGGTTCCTTACTCTTGTGAAAAAGCTGTGCAAAAGCTGGATTGGGATAAGCTAAGTCTCCAATCTCACTTAGCTTGTACTCACTTGAACCCACCACAAACACAGCACCCTTTGCGCTGCAATCTATCTCCAATCTTTCGGTTTCCGGGTTCAGATTCAATCTTCCGGCTAAGAAGTCATAGAACACAAGAGCATCCTCTAGGGCCTTCTTCAACTTCTGAGCCACCTTTTGGGGGGGAAAATCTTTGTTTGCTGCGAAGAAGTGAACCGTGTCCACGTCAAAGTTTACCACCTTGTCGATGTTTGATAGGAACAAGGACTTCTTCTCAGTTTCTGTGGATGGAAAAATCGTTGAGGTTTCGTCGATGGTCACCTTCAGGTCTTGGAGAAGTGATGGAGATTCTTGGCAAGAGGTTCCCATGTTTGACAAACTGAACCAGAGTGTTATGTTACAGTGAGTACGTGTATGTGTGTGTTTGTGTGTTATGTCCTTTGGCCATTACCTTATATACACACGGTGGGTGTTATATATGTGGAAGCATGCAACATGCACGACGTACCATAACGTGCTTTTATGAGCTTTAAAGGTTCCCATTGTTGCACCAAGTCATACTCGGAAGGTAAGGCACAAAATCAATGGATTCAGTGACATTTGGTATTTGGTATTTGGTACATAAGAAAAGGATGGGTAAGTTTAAAAATAATAATAATTGAAATTGTTTTTTATATTGTTATTTACTTTTATTATTATTACTTATTTATTATTAATATTATTATGTTTAAAAAAATATCATTTTTTTCTATTTTGTGAAACAGAATTGTGAATCTCATCAATTGTTTAAAATATTTGTTTACTCTTTTTTTTTCTATAGAATAAATATCTATAGACGATGTGTTCTAATAGTGAGTATTATGCTATTTCCCTTATTTCTAGTTTTCTTTCTTTCATGTCTACTTGTCATCACTCTCTAGGTACACTTGCTTTTAAGAAGAAGATGGAATAAGTTCAAAAGTATCTCCATGATTATGTACAAGACACTAGTACAGAAATCACTTTTAACATCGGTCTTTCCACATCGGTTCTTTAAGAACCGATGTAGAAAGTGGATTCAAGACTTTCTACATCGGTTCCCAGATGAACCGATGTAGAAAACACTTTCTACATCGGTTCTCATATAAACCGATGTAGAAAGTCATTTTATAAAATTAAGAGAATTGTCACTGGCAAGATTCGAAACCAGTACCTTAGAGTCGGAGGCTGATACTCCAACCACTAAGCTACTAGGATTTTCTCGATAATAACTTATACATAAATTATATTTATATACAAATAAAAATGTATATCCATGTAAATATATAAATATAAAATATATAAATACAAATACAAATACAAATATATTTATATATTTATATGTTGGATGTGAGAGCACGCTCGAGAGTGAAAGTGTGTGTCAAGTGGGTTTTCAAAATTTGATGTCAAATTTGTGAGCGAGTCTCTTTATATGAATTTGTAATTTAATGATAGAATATAATCTTTATAATTTATTTATAATAATATAGAATATAATCTTTATACACTACTAGAAAAATGGTTAATAGTGACCGAAATTAGTGACCGAAAAATTCGATCATCGATAAGTAATCGAATCGATGACTGATTTCCTTTTTATATTTAGTGACTCGATTTAGTGACTAAAATTTCAGATCACAGAAACCAATCACCGATTCGGTCATCGAATCAGTCACTAATTGGTTAATAGTGACCGAAATTAGTGACCGAAAAATTCAGTTTAATATATTTATAAAAAAATTAAAATTATTTTAATTACTTGAATTGATATTTTAAATTTATATTAATATTTTGGATAATTTAATAGTTAGATAATTTTAAGTTTATATTAGTTATTTTTATATAAATTGTAAAGATTAAGTAAATTTATTTTAAAATTTAATTAAACATAATAATATAATATACTATTAACCATATTATTAGTTAGAAATTAATTTTAAGTTTTATCATATTTATTTGAAAAATATTTTTTAAAAATTTAAAATAATTAATTAAAATAAAGAAATTTAATTTAATAAATGTGTTAATATTATTAGTTATTAGAAAATTAAATTTATAATAATAATAATTATATAAAATTATAGAATTAATAAATGTTTCGCTTGAGCGAAAATCCTCTCGCTCGAGCGAAACGCCCCTGCACAAAATATGATCGGTCATAATTGCATTCGATCGATCATAATTGAACGATATCATAGCGGTTCTAGGTTAACCGCTATCTAAGTGAGCTTTTAAAAGCGGTTCATGTGTAACCGCTATCTAAAATGTCTTTCGCTTGAGCGACAGTCTTCTCGCTCGAGCGAAACGCCCCTGCACAAAATTGGCATTCTCGGGTTGTGTTTCGCTTGAGCGACAATCCTATCGCTCGAGCGAAATGCCCCTGCACATATAAAAATATAAATATATAAATATATAAATATATTAATATATAAATATATCAATATATAAATATATATAAATATATTAATATATAAATATATCAATATATAAATATATATAAATATATATATATATATATATATATATATACACAAATATATCAATATATCAATATTATCCCCTCATATATTAATATATCAATATTATCCCCTCATATATCGAGTCATCTGAATCGGTCACTAATATCAGTGACCAAGGAAATGGTGACCGATTCCGGTTGGTCACCGATTCGATCATCTGAATCGGTCATCGACTAAGGAAATACATAAATATATTTATATTTATATTTATATATTTTATATTTATATATTTACATGGATATACATTTTTATTTGTATATAAATATAATTTATGTATAAGTTATTATCGAGAAAATCCTAGTAGCTTAGTGGTTGGAGTATCGACTTTCGACTTCTAAGTGCTGGGTTCGAATCTTGCAGGTGACAATTCTCTTAATCTGATAATAAATCAAATTTCTAAAAAATATAAATAATATAATAAATAATAAGGAACCGATGTTAAAAGCATATTTTGTACTAGTGAGAGATGTTAAAAAAGGTTTATTTTTATATTAAAAAAGTTTTGGGAATCGTTTTATCATTATGGAAGGTAGAAAGTTGTGCTAGTTTATAATTTTGGGAATCGTTCATAAAAATTAAGAATATGTATGCTACACACATAAGAACCAAGTTAAAAACAATAGCATGAACCAAATCAGTAACATATGCGTATGAACCAAATAGAAAATAAATTAAGAATATATAATATTCTTTATTTAACAATTTAATTATTTTAAAAACTTTAAACAAAATATAAATATCTAGTCTGTAAAAAAAATAGATCGATACCTTAAATTATATTTGTTTATGTGAAGCAATTTCAGTTTATTCAATATATGGGGTTGTATTTTTAGATATATGATAATCAGAAAAATTATGCATGTTTAAAAAATATATAGTTAAATAGATTTTCCTACGTATCCATTATGGGCGTAACTTATTTGGAGGTTTCTTCTTTGATATGATATCATGATCTACACCACTTTTGTTGATCATGATGAAGTCAAGAAATTGAATCCCCACGTGCATAAAGTAATTAGCAATCTACATATATACTCAAAATTGACAGTGACAAGTTATGACACTTATCTCCATGCCCCACTCAACCACACCATTATTCAAACTTTTATAGGCATAACTCTACTTTTATATATTTCTTTTTTATGTATTTCATGTGTAATTCAAACTTTTAAGTGACTTTGAACCTTGGATGTTTTAACTATTATAGTTTTTTTTTTCATTATTTTTGTTTCATTGAAAACTCTTACATTTTTCACTTTTTTTACTCAACATATTCCACAAACTAAATCGATTTAAATGATCAGCTCAAAATCTTTCAATATAATATTAGACTTCTTTTCTGAATGCCTACGGAACAATAAATTGAATAAGAAGAACCTTATACATGATGGAATAAAGTTTTGTTTATTTTTATATTATAATAGAGCTTTGATTACTACCACTCAACGATAGCTTTTTCATGAACAAGTAAAATTGATCTCTTATAACTTAATGAAATTAATATTCATGTTTTAGTCCGATGATAAAGTTGAAACAAAAATAAACACAAATATATTATATTTTTAATGTGAAATAAAATATATATAATCTATTTATAAGATATTAAATATTTGTACATAATTAGAAAATTAAAATATTTTATAATTGTATTAAATTTTAATAAAATAACATATAATTTATACAATAATATTTTTTAAAGAGAATAAAAAGAAAATAAATTTCAACCCTTTTCTTGAAGTTAATATATATAAATTATATTCAACTTGGTAAGAAATTTTTTATAATATTTTATTTGAGACCGTCTTTATTAGGATATCGGTTAATTGATTTTCTAAGCGAATCATAGACAATTCTACAATTTTTCCTTATATATTTTCTTTGATAAAGAATCTATCCACCTCAACATGTTTTGTTTGAGCATGTTGTACTGAATTATGAATAATATCACAAACAACTTTATTGTTACAATATAATTTAATAGGTTTGTGGATGAGTATCAAGATCTTGTAAGAGAAATCATAGCATAAACTTTTACAAATTTCAAGTGTCAAACCTCTAAGCTCAACTTTTACGCTTGATCGAGAGACCAATACTCTGTTTTTGTTTTTTTTATTCTCCATGTAATAAGATTACCACTAACATATGTAAAGTAGCATGATGTTGACCTTTCTTCCAATGATCCAGCCCAATCAACATCAGTATATACATTAATTTGTTGATAATTTGTATTTTTGGTGAATAATAATCATTTTTCAGGTGCTAACTTTATATATCTTAAAATATACATAAATGCATTTATATGTTGCTCTCAAGATTATGCTTAAATTTTCGCTAACAATACTTAATGCATAGGCGAGATCTAATATTGTCTATGTTAAGTACATCAATTTTCCTACAAATCTTGGATGCCTTAATTTATCATCTGGGACTTGATCTAATATAATAGATAATTTCAAATCTTCTTTCACTACTGTATTGGCTGGCTGACAAGTTGACATACCTATTTCTTATAACAAGTCTAAGGCATATTTTTTTTAAAACAAAAAAATTCCTTTAGCGTTATAAATACCTTCAAGCCCAATAAATTATTTTAAAGGATCAAGATCTTTCATTCAAAACTCCTTTGATAAATACTCTTGTAACGTTTTAGTTTCATCTTTATCATTTTTTATAACAATCATATCATCCATATGTACAATAAGTGTAATTATCTTACCTTCTTGTTCCTTTAAAAATAAAGTGTGATCTACATTACTTTGATGATATCAAAATGATGTCATAGATTTTATAAACCTTCCAAACCATGCTTTGTGGAGATTATTTCAACCCATAAAAGATTTTTCTAATTTGCATACTTTTCTATTGTATTTTTTAGGTACCATGCAACCTGGTGGGAGTTCCATGTATTCTTCATTTAATTCCCCATGTAAAAATACATTTTTTACATCAAACTACTTCAATGGTCAATCCAAAGTTGTTGTTAAAGATAATAATACTCTAATAATATTAATTTTTGCTACAAGAGCAAATGTCTTTGTGTAATTAATCTTATATGTTTCGTTATATTTTGCCACCAATCTTATCTTAAACCATTCTATTGTACAATCTGCTTTGTATTTGATAGAGCAAATCCATTGACATCCTACTAATTTTTTTCTTGGTGGACAATCAACAAAGGTCCAAGTTTTACTCTTTTGAAGTGAGTTCATCTTATCATTCATAGCGGTCTTTCATCTTGGGTCAACTAATGCTTCATGCACATTGTTAGGAATAACTACAGTAAATAATTGATTCATAAATATTTTATTTGTTTTTAACAATCTAATATTAGATACATAATCACTGATTGGATATTTAACTTTATTTAATTTTACTAGCGAGTTCAGGTTTATAAGTAAGTTTAGTAATATCTCTAGTGAGACGATTTGTAAATTGTTTTTTGGCCAACAAATAATTGGTAACATCTTCATCAAAAGTTTTATATGATACTTTAATATCATTATCATGTAAAGAGATTCACATAATTTTTAAATGTTATTCTCATTAAGGAGTTCTTATGATGCTTCAATGTTATCTTTATTCATATATTTTTGTAATGCTTGAATGTTCTAGTGAGAGATTCTTGTGATGTTTCAATGCCGGTCTCTTCTTCCTTTTGTAAAGGATGATGGTATGAAATTATATCACTTAAATCCATTGATAGCAGCATTTTGGTCGCACAAAATACTTATACAAAATAATAAACAAGTTGTTAAACTAATGTAGTATGATTAACCCGTGTCGAATCTTACAAGGACACAATTATGGGAATGTACTCATTACTACATATAATTCTCTCTCAAACAAGTAAATATGGGATGAATGAAAAATTGAAAAATAGATTGATACAAAATAATAAAAATAAAAATTAAATTGATATAAAATATTAACGACAAATAAAATTAAATGAAAGCAAAATTTAAATAATTAAAATTTATAAGATTAAAATAAAGTATTTTTAATTAAAAGTGCAAGAATAAAAAATTGCTTTAGAACAAAATAGTGTAGTAATTAAAATTAAATGGATACAGAATTAAAATAACTGAAATTTATAAAATTAAAATAAAATATTTTTAATTAAAAGTGCAAGAATCAATAATTGCTTTAAAATAAAATAGTATAATAATTAAATTTAAAATTTTTAGAAGCGATAACTCTAAAACTAAATTGAGAATTAAAATTTGAAAAAAGATGAATTAAAAATGAAAATGAAGCAAGTATTGGAATAAAAAATTTAAACAATTAAATAGCAGAAATTAAAATGAGCACTGAATAAATAAAGTAAATAGAACAATATAAACTAAAAAATTCAATAGAAATTAAAAATTAAATAAAAGAGAACAAATCATAAGTACAGTAATAATAGATGAACTCGCCTAACTAAAAACTAAACTAAAACCTGACAATAGAAAAGAAAACGGGGATGAGACTAAATAACAGTTCTCACCCCATGTCTAGGAGATTATGATCATGTTGTTATCATAAAGACATCTATTTATAGGAGATTTAATAAGAGAAATTAAACTTAAAATTAATTACAATCAAATCAAATATTTCCCAAATAAATAATTGTAAAATTTTGTTGCAGTGAAGAGAAAATTTTGAGACTGATATGAAGAAAATAATCTGTTTCTTTCCTATTTTGAGTGATCCAGCACTGATTTGCATTTAATTCTTAATTCTTGCTAGCCTTTAATTTAGGTAAATTAGATTCTCGCACCAGTTAATTTGATTGATTCAAAATTTTCATTTGTACCATTTTGCAAGTAGGTTGCACAAGCAAACTTGGGTTTCCAAGAAGAGTGAAGTTTGGCAACATCAATTTGGATATTTTTTTTCATCAATTTGGCTCATCTCAAATTACCTCTCTTACAAAAGAAGAAAAAGAAATATGCAATGTAGATGTATACATGTATATTATTTATTATGCTAAAACTATGTAAAATGTAACAAATTAAGAAAAATTGAATTATGCTATGTTTTTAATGAAAACATGTTAAATACATTATTTAGTAATAAAATAATTAGCTTAGAAAATGCTCTAAGATCAATAAATAAAGAGTATAATAACATACATTATTCATATACTCTAAAGTTTGAATTTTCTGGATTTCTTGGTTCCTTCCTTGAAAATCAAACTTAGAAGCAAGATACGTTGTATCTTCATGGAAAATCACATTAGGTTTTATATACATATGAAGTGTAGGAAGATGATAACACCTATAGCCTTTTATATATATAGCATATCCAACAACTTGTTACATTGATACTTATGAAGATGAACAATCGCAACACATCTAAATATATGAAGAGATAAATTACGAATAATTGGAGTGATAGTCAAATTATGTAAATTTTCAAAAAGTATCTTAAACGCAATAGACCTTGAAGGAGTCTGATTTATTAAATATATTGTTGAAGTAAGAGCTTCTACCCAATAATAGAATGACATGTGTGCCTCAATTAACGAAACACGAACAACTTCTAACAAATGTTGATTTTTTTCTTTCAGTAACCCCATTTTATTGAGGTGCATTAAGATAAATAGTTTGATTAATAATTTCGTTAGCTTCTAAATATTGGTATGTGATGTATGTCATTATGGTTCAAAAATTTTATATTCTACCTAAATTTGAGCATTATATTGAGTTTTTATCATTTTATGAAGAATTTTAAATAATAAACTTACCTCATTTTTTTATTTTATTAAGTATAACCAAGTCATTATTACACAATCATCAATAAAAGTAACAAACCAACGAGATCTACCTAAAGTTTCACTAGTGCAAAAAGGGACTTTTACGTCAGGTATTTAGGGCTTTTTACGTCGTATTTAAGTCAGACGTTAAAATGGGAGACGTAAATTTACGTCGGACCCTTTAGCCCGACGTAGATTTACGTCAGTTATCAAGACCCGACGTAATTTTGCGTGGCATATACCACTAAACGGACGTAAAAACTTTCGAAAATTAAAAAAAACAGCAAATTTACGTCGCATATGCCATATGCGACGTAAATTTGCTTGTTTTTTTTAAATTGGGTTTATTTATTCTGCTTTTACAACTAAAACCTGTAAATATTACAACCAGACAGTCCGGAGGTTCAGTTTTCTTTAGCTAGTAAATTAAAAATATAATATTATATAATTCAAACTACATAATAAATCAATATAATACAAACATACAAACTAAAAATCTATTACAAACTAAAAGTTAATACAAACTAAGCTACCTAAACTACATAATACACACAATATAATATGAACAAGAACTTAAAAAATTATGTACTAGAATTGTTGAACAAAAAATTTTGCCCATTGTTCTCTAATTTGTGTAATATCAGATTCTGGTAATGGAGATGGATCTTGAAATACCTAAAACATGAATTTGACTCTTGTAAACATGCAACATGAATAAAGTTAAATAAACTTAACTAATGTTAAAAGTAATTACCTCTGTCCACGAATCAATTAAACCCGCACAAACTATGGCTCTCATCCAATACATTACATAGTAACCACATTCAAACGAGTCTGTTTGCTTATTACATCTGAAATGATGAAAAAAACATAATATTATTTTCAAAATTTAAATACAAACAATAATTATGGTATTCACTTATATAAATAACTTTCTAACCTTAGGATAAATGAACTGCAAAGTCTTTGTTCTAGGTTTTCCACTTAGAACATTAGTTCCGAATCACGATTCTAAGTGAAAAAAAGTCATATATTATTCAATATGTATTCACAATTTAAAAACATAATTAATGAATAAAAGATAAAGTTACCCTTGTAATAAGTTTTTCATTTCTTGACTCGGTTTCCGATGTAATGAACAAAATCACACCACAGTGTAATCCCGGGGCATGATTACAATTAACTGTCAATGGGACCTACATTATATGATATAAAAATTAGTTACAAAAATATAAATTAAAATACAAATTAAAATACTAACCCTTCAATGTATGGAGCCAAATATATATGTCTTTTTGAGTCACTCATCCATGTTTGCATATATTGTTGGATTCCAACCTTTGTATTTCCAGATTTTTGTATGGATTGAGGCTCAATAAATCCGTATACTTCGGATTTTTCTTGTTCCACACTCAATTTGTCAAGGTACCTAAAACAATTAATTATAAGTTGAATATAATTATTATAATCTTAGAAACATAAATGAGAATGACTTACATTGCCCACAATTGTATGATGGAAATGTTTAACATGCAATTTCCCAAGCAATTTCTAAAGCATCGGGCAAGGAAATGTATAATGGAACACTGGAATTGTCAATTCCAAACACTCTAACATCCCATTGTATCCGACACGGTCTCTTCCTCAACCGTGGTAATATGGTCAACAACATAGAGATGGGATCATCATCACATTCTGTCAGATCCTCATCAATAATAGGTTGTTTTTTATGCTTAGCACTACACAAGTCCTCCTAAACAAATGATAACAATTAATTAAACATTTATATAATTATAATACTAGAAAAGAGAAAATAGACAATATATATATATATATATATATATATATATATATATATTACATTGGTCTGTGCTGATAGTGGCATAACTAAACGTCTTGGCCAAGCCAAGAATGTCCCGCTTGCCTGCCCCACTAATTGAATCTCTTCATTAGGAAAAGGCACTGGAGCATTAGCATCATGAACTTCATCAACTACTACTCGTGTCCAGTCTGCCTGTAGAGGGACACCATGGATGGTTAAGCCACCCTCAAAAACTCGAGCAATAGCCACTAGACGCGGGAGGTCATCTTCAACATATAACTCACATTGGTGTGATGCATCAGTCTGAGTATATTCTCCTGAAGGATCAGCAGCAGTAGCAGCACAACTCCCTTTAATGCTGACTCGAACAACATCATGTTCAATTGTTTGAGGTGTTCCTTGAGTTTGTTGCTGAGAACGGGCGAGAGATTCAATTTTCTCATCAAACTCTTGCTGCAAGGACTGCCTTATTTGATTTAACTTTTCTTCAAACTGCATCTCCATTTTATGCAAGGCCTCCTGGCTGCAAGAGTCGGCAGTGGTCCTTCGTGATGTTGGACCAAAGTAATCACGAAGGCCCCAGGTTCCACCGAGCACCACGCACACGTCCTGAGTAATCTGCTTTTCCTATGGCTGTCGCCAATATATCTTGTCGACCATGAGGAATAAATGATCCTTGGCTGGTCTGCTCAACTAAATCATCCTACAACACATTAACAATAATTAAGTCATGCACTAACTTTCACATTAGAATCAATTCAAATTGACATTATAACTTACGATTTTCCGAGCAATGATTCGTGCGAGACTCGAAGTCATTTGTCCATCAGATTTTGTCAGGCTGCCTTCCACATCTGATAGCGAGGGGTGGAGATGCAAGGTCGGTATAATCAACTCCTGCTGACTCTTCTCTGGATTTCATGAGACGTTGCTCCAATAATGCATACCCTCCTCGTGACAATACATGGGGTGCATCATTCAACCTCCGACGTTGTTGGGCGGCACGTCTTTTATCCTGCCAAGAGGGGTCCATTCGGCTGGCACAAAGCCGTAACCAATCCTCCTCACTAATTTGATACTTTAGACAGGGAGATTCATCTTGAAACTTTCCAAATACATACTCCCGTGTCAAGAAAGTCTTAAAGTCCATCCATCTAATGGCAATGGAGGATAAAATCTTCTTCCTCATCACCTCGAGTGTTAGGAACATCAAAATTTTTCTGTGAAATGACCAATAAATGTTAAATTCAATTAATAATGATATATAAAGTATTCAACAAATATAGAAATACCCGAACATCCTGTCACATGAGATTCTTCTCGGTTTCCTCTACATCATCCCAAGATGGAGTAGTAATCGGAACATGGTGTCGAGCTAGTAGTCCCAAATAGCTCTTAAACTTAGCGACATTTGGGCCGGATGCCTTACCAGAACGTGGATCAACTTCAACTTGAGTTTTCTCTCTAGCTACCCTCCTTGTTGTCAACCCCTTTAACAGAGTGACGAGATCTACCTTTATCACCACTTCCGCTCTTGCCACTGCCACTACCACTACCAGTTCCAGCTGTGGAATCCGACATATCCTGAAAAACAAAACAATATGAAGTCAACATACTTTATAAGTTTGAATAAAAAGAACTAGAAAATGTGAAGATAAACACCTATTATGTTGGTATGTTTTCCCATATCCCTTCATCATGATCACTTCAAATTGCATGTATGTCATCAACTTCATTGTCAACTATGTCATCAAATGGTCTACTTGAAAATGAAGGTGTTTCATGTATATCTAGAGACTCATCTTCATGAATTCCGTGCATGCTTCTTCCTTCAAGGACAATTGACCATCTCTCATTACATGGATCCTTGACATAAAATATTTGTCTCGCTTGATATGCCAAAATAAAAGGTTCATCCTTATACCCAACTTTACTCAAATCAACCAAAGTAAATCCTAGGTCATCTCGTTTGCACACCGTATTCCCTTCAACTCATTTACACTTGAAGACAGGCACCCTAAAAGTAACATAATCAATTTTCCATATCTCTTGTATGACCCCAAAATAACTCATAGAAGCTGTGATAGGATTTTTGTCTTTAGAACTAGAAAAATGCATAGATTCAGCTTGAATTGTGACCCCACTATTTTGTACTCTACCTTTATCATCTTCTATTTTTGAGTAGAAACAATAGTTATTAATGTCATACCCACAAATGTAATGACATCACTATTAGGCCCACGAGCAAGTCTCAAAAGTGTTTCTGAAGCATTAATCTCAACATATACCCTTTTTTAAAACCAAGAAAGGAAACTTTTGTTATGTTCATTCAATACCCATTTTTCATTCATTCGTGGATGTGTTGCCTTTATTTCAGTTATGTGTTGTGATATGTAAGGGATTACTTCATCAATGTTGTTCAATATGTATAAATGTGTTTGGTCAACTTCTTTCCGACTAACATTTTTAATCTTTAAATTTTGAGTACCCTTACCTTCACATCTTCCATCATGTCTCATCTTAGGAATACCTATTGGTTCTGATTTTGACATGTATCCTAAACAAAACTCAATGGCTTCTTCTGCAATGTACCTTTCCACAATATAAGCTTCTGGGTTGTACTGATTCTTCACATATCCTTTTAATATCTTCATGTATCTCTCAATAGGATACATCCATCTAAGAAAAATTGGACCACATAATCGAATTTCCCTTACCAAATGGACTATCAAATGCACCATGATATCAAAAAATGAAGGGGGAAAATACATTTCTAACTGGCACACTATTACAATTGCTTCATTTTCTAATTCATCTAACTTTTTTGGATCAATTACCTTTTTACAAATGGCGTTGAAAAACAAACATAACCGAATAATAGTTGTCGCCGCCGTCTCAAAAGGGAGAAGGTCGGTCGGAGCGACGCGATGGTTTTTCGACCCTTTTTGATTTTCGCGTTTTTTTATTGGTGGTTACAACGCCTTTAGGTTGTCCGATAACCGGGCTAACCTAGGGGCGAGGTTTTCGAAAGTATCCCTGGGTTGTCCGATAACCGGGCTAACCCAGGGACTTATTTAATTTGGGTTCTATGGAGTCGCCACCGATATTTTTACCATAAACATCGGAAAAGGGGGTTTTAAAAAGGCGTTGGTTTTCGAAAACCAACTTTGGTCATTAGAACCAGAGTTGGGTAAGGGAGTTAGTTACGTGTAAAGGAAGTGTTAGTTCCTTTACGACGCCCCTTTCGGGTTCCCTATGATAGGCCGGCTACTTTGAATAAATAATTAAACTGGAAAAATGCGCTTTTACCCTTTTATTATGCGGTATTTAAATTTATGACTACATGACCCTAGCTTCTATTGCATAATTTAAATGGCAGTAATAAGAATAGAGAAGGAGAATATGCACCTCCAAAGCAAGCTTTTATATTTTAAAAGAGAGGGTGCGTTTTGGCAACCATTCGCTCTACAACTCTCAGAAACTCCGGAAATGCCTCCGAGGGATTCTAAAGAAGATTTAGAACGCTCAGCCTATGCCTAGAGACACTCAGAAACTCCGGAAATGCCTCGGAGGGATTCTTAGAGAGAGAAAGTCTAGAGAGAAGGGAGAGCTTCTTGGATTCTGTGTGGAAATGAGGGGGGGAGGACCCCTATTTATAGTTTTTCGCGCCTGACAAATCGAGACCGCCGTTCTCGTCTGACAAGGTCGAGACCGCCGTCTGGAAAATCCAGACCGCCGTCTCAACCATGCAGGGGGTCGAGACCGCCGTCTGGAAAACCCAGACCGCCGTCTCGACCTTTGCAGGAATCGAGACCGTCGTCTGGAAAATCCAGACCGCCGTCTCGACTTTGCAAGAGTCGAGACCGCCGTCTGGAAAATTGAGACGGCGGTCTCGTCCTGGCGTTGAGACGAGACAGCGGTCTGGTCCTTCCAGACGGCGGTCTCGTCCCTTCAGGGCGAGAAACTTTATTTTCGGGCCAAAAAACCTTCCTATCTTGGTACGGGAGCCTAATAGTCTCTCCTAATGACTTGTTAAGCTTCGGTCGTCTTCAAATAGGATGCTTTCTGACTTTATTTGGAGGCCGGGCAAGATTTGGGGTCTACAGCTGCTCCCCCTTTACCCGACTAGTCGACTGCTAGCCTTTTGTGCTGAGGTGATCGACTGGAGGGTAAAGGAGTTGACCCTCTTGCCCGATTTCCCTTCAGATACTCCGTCTTTGCGGCAGATGACCTTCTAGGGAGATGTGTTGTGCGCTTCCGGGATGCTCTTTCGACGCGGTAGCTGACCCCTTCGGCTGATGAGTACGAACCCCCATCTGGTTTGACGAGTACTAACCCCCGCCCAGTAAGCCCCCTTTTGTAAGGCCTGATGAGTTTACACCCCCATCTGGTGTTTGACCTCCGGATGCTCCTTCGACGCGGTAGCTGATCCTTCGGCTGATGAGTACGAACCCTCATCTGGTTTGACGAGTACTAACCCCCGCCCGGTAAGCCCCCTTTTGTAAGGCCTGATGAGTTTACACCCCCATCTGGTGTTTGACCTCCGGATGCTCCTTCGACGCGGTAGCTGATCCTTTGGCGATGGTGGCGGCTTACTGATTCTGATCATGCGCCGTCTTCCTGGAGAGTGATCTCTGTGTTGGTAGATTGTTTTGGGATTTCTTGAATGTTCATCCGGGTTGCACCGGGGATTTTGTGGGTTGTTCATCCAGCTCCATTGGTTGCTGGGGATTTTTGCTTTTAGCTTTTGTGGTGGTTATCCGACTCTTGCTGGTGGGTCGGGTTTTCTTTGTTTTTGTGTTCAACTCTTGGTAGTCAATTTTTATTGGTGAAGGTAGTTGTTTTAATCCTGCCTTTTTCTCGCGGTTTTATCTCTTTTTTCTCGCGATTTTGGATTCTGGCTTTTTATTGAGCGTGTGCCTTTTTTCCTTTTAAGTTTTTTTTGTTACGCTGACTTTTTTTGTAAAAGAAGGCAAAGAATGCATGGAATAAAATTTTATTCATGGAAATTTTTATTACAGCAGCTTTTATTTTAACCAGTACAGTCCCTAAGAGTCATCATCCGAAGGGGTGCGGTAGGGAAAATGTTTATACATGTGGTAGCGGAAGTCGATTTGTTCCTGAACTTCATCGTTGTAATCTTCCTGGAACGTCGTCCACTCCTGCCGCATCCTCTGCTGCTCTTGGCGGATCTCATTTTGGCCCTCTTGAAAGGCCTGTTGGCGAATGTCTTGGTCCTGCCGCCACTGGGTCTGTTGCTCTTGCCATATCGCCATTTGACCGAGCTGCTGGCTCAGGTCGTTCATGTGTTGGTGGAGGCCGACAAAGTCCTCCGTGTATGGTGGTGGTTGTTGCTGCTGCTGCTGGGAGCCGGGAGACGTGGGCGTATCCTGCATCGCCACTATTCCCTGGAGGTCCAGCTCAAAGTCCAGGGTGGGATGCGGGGCGAGCTCGGCTTCCCGGCGTATCGGCATCCCCATGCCGACCGGCATTGGCCCGTTGATGGGCTCGGGTCGCGGATTGCGGGCCGGCTATTCCGGCCAGGGCACCCCATTCTTTCCGCTAGAGGGGTGACGAGGGGAGCCACAAGGATGACCCCTGTGGATCTACTCCCAAAGTCCTTCGGGGCCCTCGGGAGGAAGTACCGGGATTGCGGCGCCGTCTCTGGTGCATGCGATAGAGGGCAAAGAGGTCGGGAAGGGATATCTTCCCCGACTCTCTTTCCTTGCGTGGATGGTGCTCGCCCGGCGGCTTGTGGCGGATGCGGAGTGGTGGGGGAGTGCGGACCCCTCATTAATGAGGGCAATGTGGTGGCTCCTGTGAGCTCGTGCCACATCTCGGCGACAGTAAGGTTGGTGGGCCTAGAGCAAATGGCCTCACGGTACTCCCGAGTTAACGCCTCCTCGGGCGGATGAATCCAATGGACACGAGTGAATTCCTCCAAAGTGGTAGTGTGGTATTGCCCACCCATAAAATAGTTGACCATTTTGGTGGGCTGCATGCCCGAGGCCATAGAGGGATCTCGATGAGAGAGGCCAGAGGCCGAGAAATCCGAGTACCGCTTGTGGGTACACATGAACGGGTGGAGGCTGTAGCAGAAAACCCCACCCGATGCTATCGATGTGTGCTCGGACGTCTTCTTCCCATCCGAACTCGGTCAAGATGCTGAAGTCCGAGTGTCGGCGGGAGTGCCACTGGTAATTTCGAGGTTGTCCAGGGGCCTGGTGTTGTGGTTGAAGTTGAGAAGGGTCTGGGGGTGGCGGTGGTGCCGAGCTACTGGCACCAGCGGTGTTCCTTCGCTTCTTGGAGCCACTTCTGCTGAACATCTTGAGTGGGGAAGGCTTGGGAGAGCAAAATATGAGTGTTGGAGGCTTTGGAGGCTTGGAGAGTTGTGAGGAAACCCCCCAAGCGCGCCCCCTTTATATAGGATTTTTTCCAGGTCGAGACCGCCGTCTGGGAAGTCGAGACGGCGGTCTCGTTTTGCCAACAGATCGAGACGGCGGTCTCGATAACCCAGACGGCGGTCTCGACTTTGCCTAAGTCGACACGTCGGTCTGGTTTCTCGAGACGGCGGTCTCGATTTGTAAGGAAACCGAGACGGCGGTCTCGAATTTTCAGGGTTTTTTTTTTTAAATAAGAAATAGGACCTGGTTCAAAAACATTTTATGCATACAAATGTTTTCATGTTTGATGTCCTATAATGCCTACTTTGGTTTAATATTTCAGAAGGATTTAACCGACGTGTCTTGTAGCGCCGAGTGCCTCCTGATCTGTGCTTTTGTACGTGCTGTACCATACCGGACTTCTTGTGATCGAAGAGTAGTTTCTTTCTTTCTCTTTTCTCTTTTTTTTTGTGTAGAGCACTCTTTGTCATGCAGTGTCCCTTTTTCCTTGCTTTAGGGATTTCAATCCTCTTGTTGACTATACGCCTCCATATTCCCAAATTAATTATTAGAATATTGTCGTGAGGGTCAAGAGAAAAGAAGCAAAGGGGGTAAAAATCAATGGTTTGTGTTTTAGAAGGTTGATTTTTATTGATAAGAGGATTTGTAAGAATGGCTGGCTAGGGTTAAGCCTGGGTGTTTAAGCTTTGTCTAAGCAAACATTTCCCTCTTTCTTTTTTGTATTTGCGCTCTCTGGTTTTATTTCCATTGCTTTTTAAATAGCTAGCTGATTTCCCTAGATCGCCCTTTGGGTTTTCGAACTAGGATACTGTATGTTGGCCCTATCTCTCGTAAAATTTTGGAGGAATCCTAGCGGACCTTTATTTGTAACCCTAACTTTTGCCTAGGTTACCCTTTATTGTTGTTCGGGTATCCTACCGGGTCGACCCTATCTTTTGTGTAGCCCCCTTAGTGGGTTTCCTACCGGGTAATTTGCCCTTTTCTTTGGCCTTTGGCTTCTCTGGGCTTTTTCTATTTTTTTTTTGGATTTATTATTATTTTTTTTTTTTCACAGTATTGGCGAAGCGTGACTTTCTTCATGGCTTAAGTGAAGTCTTATTTTTATGTGCTTCTAATCAGCTAACTCGATGATGATAGCAATGATGAAGGTTTGATTATTTGGAAGCGCTTCTTATTCTTCTTTTCTTTTTATGTTTACTTAGACAGGGTTATTTATGTGGTCCAGTCAAAAGTAGAAAGAAGAGAAACAGATAGAAAGAATCATTCTTTATTAATTAATAAGGGAATATGTGCCCTAAGATGCCCGGGGGTCGGGCTCGCCCCGGGGGATAATCTCTAACAATCATGGGGTTTACATCCCTTAAACAAAGAAAAAGATTTCCTAATGACTAGAGTGGCTCTTGACGCTTGCACCCCTCCACTTCAGAAAATCTGCTTGAGTGTGCGGAGGGGGGACTTCCCTTTTGCTTTTTCCGCTCGGCCCTTGAAAGGGTTATATCCTAGGCCATACTTGTAAGGATTGTCTTTGAATTCTGGGGGTTCCCTCATTCCTTGGGAATCTGCCCCCAGTCCTTGGCCAGGATGGTAGCCATGCTTCAACATCATGCGGGCTACCTTTGTGTTTCTGGGAAGTCGCTCTATACTGGCAATTTCGAGCGCTTGAAAAGATGTTTCAAGGGCCTCTTTGGCCGCATCCACGTAGGGTTGGGTGGACGGTCCACTGATCAGGATATCGTCTTCTGCTTGGACCGTGACCAGTTTATCGTCCATTATGAACTTGACTTTCTGGTGGAGCGTCGAAGGTACTGCCTTGACGTCATGGATCCAAGGCCTGCCGAGGAGACAACTGTATGCGGGAGTAATATCCATTACATGGAAATTGGCGTTGAAGATAGTGGGTCCCACTTGGATTGGCAAATTGATCTCTCCCACTACTTCTCGTTTTGATCCGTCGAAGGCTCGAACGATGGTGCTGCTTGGGCGCAGACGGGTTCCTTGGATAGTCAACTTATCCAGTGTGCACTTGGGCATCACGTTTAGGGACAACCCGTTATCCACAAGAACTTTAGCAATGAGGTATTTCTTGCACTTGACTGAGATATGCAAGGGCTTGTTGTGGTTTGACCCCTCTAGGGGGAGTTCTTCCTCTGCGAAGGTGAGGTGATCGCTTGCTGTAATGTGACCGACGATCCTCTCGACCTTTTCTTGGGATATTGTATGGGGTACATGCGCCTTGCTCAAGACCTTCAGCAGGGCGTTTCTATGCGGTTCCGAGCTCATTATTAAAGATAGCAACGTGATCTTTGCAAGTGTGCGATTGAGCTGGTCAATAATGGAATACTCGCTTTGTCTTATAAACTGGAGCAATTCCTCCGTCTCCTCCTTGGATTCTTTATTTTCCTTCTTCTTCGGTCTTTTTATTTTTTCCTTTATTTTGGAAGACATTTTCCTGTGTGTCCTTGGGGGAGTAGATTCTTCCACTTCTAGTTGTGCCCCCAGTGCCGGCTATGTTTGTTATTTCTTCTTTTATTGGTGAAGATTCCTCATATCTCCATGGTACAGCTTTATTTGACTCGTAGGGGAAAGGACGTGGCATAAATAGTTGCACTGGCGTCCTTGCCCCCTCTTCTTTATTTTTTAGGACCAACGGCCGGGGTTTACTTCCCTCTTGCGGCGATTCGACCGTTGGGGTGAGCTTTATTAGGAGTGGCTTTCTCTCCATTCTTCTGAGTTGGAAGATGTGTTAGTTAATCCTTCCTTTTTATTATCTTATTTATTAATCGTGAAGGAGGGTAAGTTAAATATGCAAATGTATGTTTATGCATGCGAGTAGACAACTGTTGAATAAGGAAAAAGATTTCATTAATTCATTGGAAGGTGTACATTCTCCTATTCCATACTACGAAGCGTCTTTTGGCAAAAACGGAAAAGCCTAAAGAAACCCACAGGCGGGTCTTGTTTTCTTTGTAATTCTCTCTCGGCTTCCCAGACATGGTGAGCGAGCGCTTCGCTTTGCTTGTGGATCGCTTGGCTCATTTCTTCGCTGTATTGTTGAGCCTCTTTGATCTTGGCCTCTTGATGTATGACCAAGGCTTATAACTCCTCAAGCTTTGCAACAGCTTGGTCCTTCTCTTGAAGTACTTGGTCGTACTGAGCCAACCCTCTTTTTTCCTTGAGGCGTAGCTCAGAGAGACCTCTGCTTAGTTTTCTGTTGGTCTCTCGCTCTTGGCGGAGGTCTATCTGATCCTGGAGGAGCCCTTCTGACAACTCCTTGATCGTTTGAGCCTGCTGAGCTGATTCTGCCTCAAGGTGTGCCGATCTGGCAGTTATCTCCTGTAGTTGGCTATCCGAGCTGGTTCAGGCAGTTTTGGATGCTCGGATGGCTTGTTCGTTAGCGTCAGCACATTGGTCCTTGAGGCACTCTATTTCATGATCCTTTTTCTTGCCTTGCCTTTGTAGACCGTCGATCGTGAGGATAGAGGCTTGTTCCTTTTCCTCAAGGGCCCGTATCTGGGCTCCCATTATTTCTACCCTCTGGGTCAAGGCATTGACTTGTGCCTGCAGCTCTTCGTTGTTGGCGATTGGCACGGGTGTGGTGGATGGTCGAGCCATCTCTCTTCTTCTCCTCCATGCCTCATAGTCACTGGTGACAGTCACCCGAGCTTTTCCTAGCTCTCTGTCTCCCATGTAGACTGGCTTCTCCCATGCTTTCCTCACGGTTAGTGAGTTGGCGATTGTGCACGGGTCTCCAAAGAAGCACAGCCCTCCGAGTTCCCCTCGAGAGATAGTAGTTTGAGTCCTCATGAGTTGCCTCATCGCTACTCTAGGTGAGTAGGCTATGCAACCCCTGAGTCCTATCAAGGGTACATTCGGGTAGTTTCCACATCTGATGAGAACTGGGCCGGGTCGGAACCAAGGGCAGACCCAAGATATGTTGTTGGCGTCCTTTTGTTCTAACTCATCCCTCCATTCTATAGTCAGGCGTCGTTGGAGGGGGATTTTGGAGAAGCTTCTTAAAGGATCGGGGAATATCCCCATGTGACTGGAGGCGTAAAGGTGTGTGATGCTCCACACATAAAGTAACGAAGAGCGATGAGCGGAGTGTTCTCCCTTGCTTCGATGGCGGAAATCCACCGATAGCAAGGTGTCGGCAAGAATAGCGAGCGGGGACTCTTCGAGTTCACGTCCCAAGCGAAGAAAGCATCCATGACGGCTTGATCGATCGTGTCGAGATGGAAGGGAAACAGGATCGTTCAGAAGATTAATAATGCCAGGGTCTTGTTGAAGGCAACCCACTCGCCCTTTCGGCCAGGTAGGACAGGTGGTCTTCTAACATCGATACTCTCCATCCCTGGGTGTTCCCTCTTCCTATCAGGGTACTTTGTCGGTACGGTAGATGGATAAGGGCGGCGATCGGTGTCTGCAGGAGTATACGCCTCATGGCGGATATGGACCCAGCTGACTTGGGCCATTTCAACATTGTTTCATACTCCTCTAAAGTGGGCACCATGTCGAACTGCGGAAATTCAAAGCACCGTAGACTGGAGTTCCAAAAATGAATCAGTACCCTGAGGAAGACTTGATCGATACTGATCTTTAGGAGGTCCAGAATTCGTCCATAGGACTTTTCAAAATCAGTGCGGACCTCCGGTGGCATCGTTGCACTAAGCCGTTCTAGCTTCTCAGTATGGCTTCAGAGAATATCCACCTTCCCCACTTGTCTACTTGTCCCCTCCATTTTCTAAAACCAAAATGTATGATTTGATGAAGATGAATGTGAGTGTTTATTTTACTATTTATTGAATGTTTTTCTACATGATGTATGGTATTTGCGTGTTTTTTGTTTTTGAAAGAATAAACTATCTATATGAATGTTTTATGAATGCAATATTTTTGGACCAGGTCTTATTTACTGAACTTTGGAAAAATGGATTATTTTATTATTTTTATTTGTTTATTTTATAGCCTTTTATCTCTTCTGTCGGAACTGCGTGGCTACTTAACTTACAAAGAACCTGAAACCAGGCTAGCTAAAAGGCAGACTGTCCGAGATAAAATATGGTTTTATGCGAAAGAATATTTAGCGTCCCTTATCTTTTCTGTCGGAACTGCGTGGCTACTTAGCTTACAAAGAACCTGAAACCAGGCTAGCTAAAAGGCAGACTGTCCGAGATAAGGGTGTTTATTTGTGAAAATATTTTTGTGATTTTGTTCTGTTGTTTGTTTATGCTATGCAACATACAAATGCAACGAACATATGCACACACAATTTGATCATCCCCGAACAGGCGAGACTTCGTTTTTATCACGAGGTAGGGTTTTCCTGCAGAAAGGTGCATTGGTTAGGGTAGGTTCTAACTGTTCTCACCAGGCTAAGGCCCCCAAGGTGCCCCCATTATAGGGTCCCCACTCTCCAGCCGTCCAACCATGCTCAGCACTAAGGCCAGAGTCGGTCTTGTTGCCAAAAGAGGAAGGTTATCACCTTGAGTGGTGGTTTCCGATCACACTGGTGGGCACAAGGCCCTAACTGCAGCGAACCGTACCTATCACCCACTCCCTATGGTTTTCTCACTTGCCCTCGGGTATAGAGGGAACTGTAGTGTGCAAGGCTTTTGTGTGCAATTTATATTTCAATCAATTGCGTAAGTGTAAACAAGCAACAGTTATTTGAAAGCTAAACAATAAAGCATGTTATAATACAAGGTAGGGTAAAAGCGCTATTTTCTTGGTTTAATTATTTTTAAGCCGGCCCATCACTAAATGGGATCAACTCTCTAGGCTTCCCCAGTGGAGTCGCCATCTGTCGCCGCCGTCTCAAAAGGGAGAAGGTCGGTCGGAGCGACGCGATGGTTTTTCGACCCTTTTTTATTTTCGCGTTTTTTATTGGTGGTTACAACGCCTTTAGGTTGTCCGATAACCAGGCTAACCTAGGGGCGAGGTTTTCAAAAGTATCCCTGGGTTGTCCGATAACCGGGCTAACCCAGGGACTTATTTAATTTGGGTTCTATTGAGTCGCCACCGATATTTTTACCATAAACATCGGAAAAGGGGGTTTTAAAAAGGTGTTGGTTTTCGAAAACCAACTTTGGTCATTAGAACCAGAGTTGGGTAAGGGAGTTAGTTACATGTAAAGGAAGTGTTAGTTCCTTTACGACGCCCCTTTCGGGTTCCCTATGATAGGCCGGCTACTTTGAATAAATAATTAAACTGGAAAAATGCGCTTTTACCCTTTTATTATGCGGTATTTAAATTTATGACTACATGGCCCTAGCTTCTATTGCATAATTTAAATGGCAGTAATAAGTATAGAGAAGGAGAATATGCACCTCCAAAGCAAGCTTTTATATTTTAAAAGAGAGGGTGCGTTTTGGCAACCCTTCGCTCTACAACTCTCAGAAACTCCGGAAATGCCTCGGAGGGATTCTAAAGAAGATTTAGAACGCTCAGTCTATGCCTAGAGACACTCAGAAACTCCGGAAATGCCTCGGAGGGATTCTTAGAGAGAGAAAGTCTAGAGAGAAGGGAGAGCTTCTTGGATTCTGTGTGGAAATGAGGGGGGGAGGACCCCTATTTATAGTTTTTCGCGCCTGACAGGTCGAGACCGCCGTTCTCGTCTGACAAGGTCGAGACCGCCGTCTGGAAAATCCAGACCGCCGTCTCGACCATGCAGGGGGTCGAGACCGCCGTCTGGAAAACCCAGACCGCCGTCTCGACCTTTGCAGGAATCGAGACCGCCGTCTGGAAAATCCAGACCGCCGTCTCGACTTTGCAAGAGTCGAGACCGCCGTCTGGAAAATCGAGACGGCGGTCTTGTCCTGGCGTTGAGACGAGACGGCGGTCTGGTCCTTCCAGACGGCGGTCTCATCCCTTCAGGGCAAGAAACTTTATTTTCGGGCCAAAAAACCTTCCTATCTTGGTACGGGAGCCTAATAGTCTCTCCTAATGACTTGTTAAGCTTCGGCCGTCTTCAAATAGGATGCTTTCTGACTTTATTTGGAGGATGGGCAAGATTTGGGGTCTACAATAGCAATTCTAACAGAAGTTGGTAAGATGTTTCGAATCACCACTGGTAAAAGTTGTTGCATTAACACATGACAATCATGAGACTTTAAACCAACTAATTTCAACTCTTGCATAGACACAAGACTCTTAACATTTGAGGAGTATCCTTGTGGCACTTTGACCTCATGTAAACACTCACAAAAGCTTCTCTTTTCTTTCTTCGATAGAGTATGACAAGTTGAAGGTAAGTAAGTGCGTTTTCCAACTGATTGTGGATGTAATTCAGAACGTATACCCATGTATGTCAAATCTTGTCTTGCTTTTATTCCATCTTTTGTCTTTCCTTTTATGTTAAGCAATGTCCCAATTATACTATCACAAACATTTTTTTCAACATGCATCACATCTATACAGTGTCTAACTTCCAACTTACACCAATAAGGAAGATTGAAGAACATAGACTATTTCTTCCAAATGTTTTTCTCATTGGATTTCTTTTGGGTCTTTCCAAACACAATATTAATATTTTTCACTTTCTCATATACTTGTTCACCATTGCGTGGTACTGATGCAATTGCATTCTCCTGACATCCATTAAATGCTTTCTTCATTTTACGATATGGATTATTAGCAACTAGAAACTTTCTATGCCTATTATACGCAGTTTTTTGTCCATGTTTCAATTGGATATAACTTGTGTCTTCTTGACATAAAGGACACACTAAATGACCTTTCACACTATAACCGCTTAAATTACCATATGCTGGAAAATCATTTATAGTACAAAATAACATTGCACGCAACCTGAAATTCACTTCGTGATATGAATCAAATACATCTACTCCTGTTTCCCACAACATCTTCAAATCATCAATTAAAGGACTAAGATATACATCTATGTCATTTCCTGGTTGTCGAGGTCCTGAAATCATCATAGATAACATCATATATTTTCTCTTCATGCATAACCAAGGAGGCAAATTGTAAATGATCAACATAACTGGCCATGAACTATGTTTACTACTTAAATTTCCATAAGGATTCATCCCATCTGTAGCTAATCCAATTCTCAAGTTTCTTGGCTCTGCACCAAATTCTGGAAAGGTTTCATCAATCATTTTCCATTGTGGAGAATCAGCTGGATGTCGAAGAAGATTGTCACATTTTCTACCATTTGCATGTCATGTCAAGTTTCTTGCATCTTCTTTTATGGCAAATAATCTTTTAAACCTAGGTATAATTGGCAAATACCATAACACCTTAGCAGGGGGACCATCTAGTTCTTCCTCACCACTACTTTCCTCAACTTTGTTTTTGAACCTCGACAAACCACATGTCGGACACATCTTTAATTTAGCAAAATCATTTTTGTACAATATACAATCATTAGGACATGCATGTATTTTCTTGTACTCTAAACCCATTGGACATAATATCTTCTTTGCCTCATAGTTACGAATAGGTAATGTATTATCTTCAGGAAGCATCTCCTTCAACAACTCCAATAATTCGGTGAAACTTTTATCAGTCCATCCATTTCTTGCTTTTAAAGTAAACAATTTTAAAGTTGCTGATAATCTTGTAAAACTACATCCTATGTACAATTGTTGCGCAAAATCAGATTTCAAAGAATCATATAGATGTGCTTTCATAAAATTTTCTTCACCAATATCACGTATCATATCCTCTAGATTATCATTCATCCCTTCATCAAAATTGTCTATAGTCGACACAGTTGGGATGTCTAATATTTCTCCATGCCATGTCCATATTGTATAACTCTTAATAATACCATAAACAAACAAGTGATCACGTATATCCTCAAGTTTATGACGAATTTGATTCAAACAACGAACACATGGACAATAATATGTCCCTTTCATAGCTTTTCCATTTTCACTAGCAAATTTCAAAAATTCCTCAACTCCCTTTTCGTACTCTTCACTAATACGACGTGCATTCATCCAACTTCGATTCATATTATGTTATAAAGTTTCGTCACTCCTAGAGATTTAAAAATTATATGTAAAAAGAAATTAATATACAAACAACAAAGCACGTTCCAACAACAATGGAGTGTGTAAACCGAATGCACTCAAACAAATAAACAAATAATTACATTCCAATAACAATCCAGTGGAGACATTCATACTATAACGTGATTGAGATTCCCAAAAACAATCACGGATTCAATGTAAACATATAGCAATGACATAGAACACTAACCTCGAGTGTAGACGAAAAATGATTTCAAACTCGAATCCAATCGGGGAGAAATATCAAGTTCGTCAAATGACACACAATGTAGATGTTTTTCACTGTAAAACTGATCGAAAATGGTGTGCAGAGGTAGCTGTTGTCGTCGTTCTCAAAAACCCTGGTTGCGCGAGACGAGGGAGTGTGCCAGGGAGGGAATAAAAGAGACTTTTTACGTCGCGCATCCCAGCACGCGACGTAAAAAGCCCTCTTTTACGTCGCACCTGGGTGGCGCAACGTAAAAGGAGGCCTTTTACGTCGCGTGCTGGGAGGCGCGACGTAAAAACCTATCACTTTTTACGTCGCGCCCCCCAGCACCCGTAGAAGGCCTCCTTTTACGTCGCGCCACCTAGGTGCGACGTAAAAGAGGCTTTTTACGTCGCGTGCTGGGGTGTGCGACGTAAAAGTTTTGTCCCTTATTTACAAAATTGCCACCGCGTTTTATTTACGTTGAATATTTTTACATGCGACGACAATTGGGTGACATAAAAGTCCTTTTCTGCACTAATGTTTGAGTTTTAGATGAACCTCACACATCAAAATGTATCACCATAAAAAGTTGATGACTTTTATTTAAAATTAAAGGAAATGAGGCTACGACTCTTTACAAATTCAGAAACACCACAATGGAAACTAAATATCATACTTTTTAAATAAAGTAGAAAATATTTTTTTTTTAAATACCCAAATGAGGCATGACCAAGGCGTCCATACCACAATTAGATTTTAGATTCTTTTTTCTCCTTTAAAGTTAGCAGTGCTTGTAATGATTCATCAAATCTTTTTGAAAGATTTAGGTAATATAAGTTTATTCTCCAAATACTATAACCAATTCATTATTTTGTTTTGATATATTTAAGAACACAAGAGTTAGAATAAAAAATTATCACACAAGATAAATCACTTATAGTATGAGAAATAGAAACAAGATTAAAATTTAAAGAATGAAAAATAAAGATATAATCAAGATTTAAAGTATTAGTAAAGTTTAAAGATCCTCCTCATTAATTTGTGCTTTATTTCCATTTGCAGTAAAAACATAATTTTGTATAAATGATTTAAATTTAGTGACCTTACTATAATCAAATATCATATGATTTATAATTCCAATATCTATAATCCATATATTATTAAAAGTATTAATAATCTTACTATGATTATTCATAATTGTTTCTAGTGTAAATTCTTTTTTTATTTTGTTTGACAAAAAATACCTTTTTTTTTCAATTCCATCATTTGTATTTCCTTTCTGTCATTATAACATACTTTTGAAAGAATATTAAAAACTCCTTAAGTTAGAACAATAAAATGAATTGATTTCATTCAAGGTGTATCAAATTCCCTTTCCTTTATTTGGAGATTTCAAAAGATTCAAGATCTAAAGGATAGTCACAACTCTCACACAAACTTAAAAAAATATAAACTGAAACATATTCATTATCTGAAATGAAATAAAATATATACAATCTATTTATAAAATACAAAATATATGTATCAAAAAACTAAAATATTTTACAATTATAACAAATCTTAATCAAATAATATACAATTTATACAATAATATTTTTTAAAAAGAATAAAAAAAATAAAACTCGGCCGATAAAATAAACTTGTAATCACATTATTAAGTGGAACAATATATAATTTAACACCCACAATCGATAGTCTTAATAATTGATGGATAATTTAATATGTTTTACACAAATATGTCATATTAGGATTTCAAGAGAGTTTTTTTTTATGTTAATTACATAATAGTCAATGTTTGAGGGTTTTAGGTTGAGTTTTCAATTTTATGTATTTATGAGATTGGGTATATAAGGGTATATTTCTAATTAGAAAAATGTAAAATATAAATTTACTAAATCATATCATATTTAAATAACTTATCATTAATTTTATTTCAACTGAAATTTTTTTAAAAATTAAAAAAATTATTTTTTTATTTTCAAACACTTATTTTATTTATTTATTAAGTTGTTTGATTAAATAACTAACGAAAACTTATAAATAACTTATGATATGAAATAAGATATTTTCAATAAAAAATTTAGCTGAAGCAATTAATGTTTTACTTTTCTATTTCAATAAACAATCTCATTAAAAATGCTTTAAGAGATTTTCCTTATAGCCAAATTGTATAGTGGAATCCGCATACACCTTCAATCCCAAACTAAATTATTTTAATTAGAAAAAAAAATTATACTTACTCTTGACAAGTAAATAATTTTTTTATTTTAAAATAAAAACAATTTTTTTACATTGACAATGGACTTTACTTTCAATTCATAATTTATTCCAATAATCAGTCATTCTCTTATATTTTTAATAAATAATTTTTTTAATGATGACATTATCTTCTTTATGTTATTAATAAAAAATTGAAAAATTAATACTTCCTAGAGGTTTCCTTAAATTGACGTTTACATGTGGTTGGGAAGGAAATCGTGTCTCGTGTGGGAAAAGTTATTGAGGTAGTGGAAATCACAGTATTAGAAATGGGATATTTAACCTGTTGAACCTGTTGATTAATATTAGGGTTTGATACTTTGACTTCATGGAGTTTTGTCTACATGATTTTATATTTGATGATTCTACCATTTCAAGATTATTCATAGTGTCTTCCACATGATTTATGAAAATATAAGTAATCAAAATTCTTCTCGCGTCAAGATATATGGTCCAGTAGAGACCATGGAGAATGTACGAGTGAAAGATTTATTGGAAAATGAGTTTAAAACATTCATTAAGTTTGTTAAGAAAATTTTTTATAAAATCAGTTAAGTTTATTATATGTTAACAAGCTCTTCAAAAGACTCATCCTCTCAAGTTTACCTGAAAGAAGAAAATTTGCTAAGAGAGAAAAGTTTTGTTATTAGTAAGTTCTTTTATAATGTTCTTTCTTAGTTGTGTTTATAAGTTGATGTTCCTATGCTTTCAATGAAAGTTAGTGATAAGTTTAGTTAGTCTGCCAAGAGAATTGGATGTAACTCTTAATTAAGGGTGAACCAATTTAATTCTTGTATGTATTGCTCGTTTTTCTTATCTTGCATTTTATATCTTTCATTATATTATTGGTGTATCTACAATTAACATTATTGATATATAGTTAATCTAGTTAAAATCTATTGTTCTGTGAAAATTTTGTTCGTGACATCCTTAGAAATTTAAAAGTTTAATTCAACTCCCTTTTCGTCAAACATTGAATCCTTATATTTTTCCGTCAAACATAGATTTAGCCCTTTTACTTAAAAATATATTAGTTCTCAAACTTAAAAATATGTGAATTTATTATTTTTTATTATTAACTGATAACAATAAAAACATTATTAAATATTAACCAAACTTATGAAATAATAGCATTAGCTTGATCCCACATCCTAAAAATAATGTATTTTTTTCATCATCTTAATCTTAACCAACAAATGTAACAAAGAAACACAAAAAAAAAAGGTCAGAAACATACACCACTTCATGCTTAAAGTATGAAAATGCACATGGACAATGTGATAACTCCATAATTAGATTCCAAAATCAAACTATATAGGGTGTTAGATGATTATTAGACTGTAAGAGAGTTAGACAGTAGATGGAGCATTGAACTTTTGATGACCCTTCTACTAGATTGGTGGTTAGACCATACAATGGCATCAAACAATCTACCAAACTACTTATAAATCTCTTTTAAATTTTTCTATTAGTTGATTATATATATATATATATAGCACCTATGGATAATCATGAAATATGGTCTGTCAAATGTATTCTTTGTGTAATCTTAGTTAAGAAGTTTGAAAAGATGGTCATTATGTTTGATATGGAGAAGTTCTGAGGAGAAAATGACTTTGGACTATGGAAGATCAAGAAGGAAGTTATCTAGATATGAGAAAGTGTGTTAAAGTGAAAAAAAAGGTGGGACTAACCTGTTACCTTCTTTAATAGAGAAGAAGACTGATATGGTTAACAAAGCTAGGAGTATCATAATTTTGTCTTGGTGATAAGACACCAAGGAAAGTTCACATAAGAGAGTTGGGGCAACAATATGAAGAGAGCTTGAGTCATTGAATATGAAAAAATACCTTACACATACTTTTATTAAGGAAAAATTGCATTGGTTCAAGATGATAGAATCAAGAATGATGGTGGAGCTATTGGTAGACTACATCATGATATGGGATGAAGCAATATGTTTATAATCCAAACATTTTAAACATTTTATGCTACCTATTTTTCTTGGATTTGGAAAAAAATGATGTAGAATAAGTTGGTGTATTGATATTTAAATGTTTAGATGAAGAATATGGTGTTTACAAATGCTTAGAAGAAAAAAAAAACATACTTTGATCCTTGGAAGAAGACACCTCATATCTTGATTTTACTTTATCATTCAATGGAGTATAGCTTGAACTTTGTCTTTTGAAATAATTTATATTCTTAAGTTGTAATTTCAACTTGGTAGCTTGATGAACAAGTTCTCTAAAAATTTATGTTCTTGAATTTCTAATATGTCTTCAATGTCAGGATGAAAATCATTTAAGAACCTTATTATTATAGTTTCCATGTAAAACTTTCATTTTCTTGTAATATTCATTCACACTTATACTTTCTTGTGTCTTAACCTTTGGCATTTAATGGTCAACTCGAAGGTACAAAACTCTCTCTTAAGTAAGCTTTGAGTGCATACTTGGTGATAATTGTCAGAGTCTTTCTTAATTTTAGCTATACCATTTAAGATTTGGTTCCATGGTATTAAAGCATGTCCTTCAAGCTCTAAGTTGTTAATATGACCATGTTTATAACTCACAAAGTCTATAAACATGAAAGACTTGTTCAAATTTTCTTTCCCAGCCATCCAATATACATTTTCCTATTAAAATTTTCATTAACTTTAGGGTTTTTTTGTATTATATTTAGGATTTTTTTTTTCTTGATATAAAGTCTTCCACATTTTACTCTTGGTGTTTGGAATTGATATTCCTTTGCATTATGCTCCTCAAGGTCTTTATCACATTCATAAAAGGGATGAGTTTTTTTTTTTATATTCTTATCTTCTTTCTATCTTATCTTCTCATTCTCTTTTATTTTCTCTCTTCTCTATTCTCTTTCTTAAGTATCCTTATCTCCTATCTCCGATCAATTTTCACGTATTGTTCATTTTTTTTACATATCATTTATTAGTGTCACCATTTCGGTTTCTCTTTAAATGGAGAAGAATTTTTGGAATACATTTCTACAAAAACAAATATTAAGAGGAAACAAAATGCAAATAAACAAAATATGTTTTTGGTTAGAGTAAAAAAACTCACAATTCTTCTAAGTGTTTACTCTTCAAGTAATTAGACTTTCACTCTAATTTTATGATATAAAAGGTTTGGTTCATTCTCACTCAATAAAATCTTTGAGAATTTTTAAACCTTTTTAAAGTATCATATCAAGAAAATAATTCAAGTGAAAAGGGAGAAAATTAACATATAAAAGGGAAAATCACATAATACTTGTAGACTTTTTCTTAAAAAGAAAAACAAAACCTTTTTGAAATTTAGAAGATAAACAAAAATTCTAAAAGAAGAGAAGCTAAATTAAAGAGAATAAGATGGTGAAAATACAAAATAAGATAATTAAAAGGAAAAGAAAAAATGGTAAAACTAATCAAACTATATTTACTACAAGAATCACCCTAAGGCTATTAATGAAAATTAGCCAAAGCAATCAAGTTATCAATATGGCAAAACTCACAATTATGGTCAATCCAATTTGGTCAAATGTTTTCATGGGCAAGGGATTTTTGAAACTTTTGTTTCCAAATCTTAAAACCACTTTTGTGTTTTCTCTTTTCTTTTAAAAACATTATTGTTTTGTCACCAAATCATTTTAGACATTTTTTGTTCCTTGTAACAAAAAATTAAACTTCATTCTTAAACTTAAACTCAAATTCAAATTTTTATTTAAGAATTGAAAAATTGTTGTGGTTTGGATTAATTATCCCATAACGACAAAAATCATGTGGGTCAAATATAACTAAATCATGGTATTTGGATTGCTAACTTTTAAGTAAAAAGAATTATATTATTTCTAGTAGTTATAACTTTATGATTATTAGTAAACACTCAATCAAAGAATTAGTATTTGAGTCATGTAACAAGTATTAAGAGGGAGGTTATTGTAAATTGCACCAATTCTTTCATAATACAGGTTACATAAGCTAGGTCACACTCACATTTGATTCCTAATAAAACAATTTTTGAGGGGAAGATTAGTGTGAGTTGCATCAATTATCTCATAATAGAAGTCAAGTAGATTAAGTAACAATCAAATCATATCATTTGGATTGTTATACTCTTAAGTAGAAATTCTAACTAATAGTTATAATTTTTTGGTCTATGATAAAGTACTAAATCTTTATGTAAGTCTGAACTCAATTTTAATAATAATTAAAATTTAGAAAACTTTTAAAATGATAGGAACTTATCTAATGTGTAGAAAAAAATTGTTGTTGAGTCCTGAGATAATACTTGACACACTAATGATGATAAACATGACCACATTACTACAAATAACTAAAAGTGAAGTTAATTATGATTATATCTTCATAATCATTTTTATTTATCAAGTCAAAACATTCATATTACTCTTAATTTTAGAGGTACTTTTATTATTTTGATTTATATCACATATTATCTTCATAATATCTTTTATTAGTGATTGGATAATTATTAGAGACTAAATATTAAAAAAATATAAAGTAATTCTTTTACCTATTTTTCATAATAGTATTTCTCAAAGCAACATCAATAATAATTCAATTTTGTGCAACAAGTTGTACTTATGCAAATTCATGATGTGGTACCTTCCTAACAAATCTTGAAAGCATGCAAATACTTCTAATAAAGATTCTCACTTCATTTGAGCAAACTTTTTTAAGTTGACTTATCTATTTATATTCAAAATTTGTGAGAAATCTTTTTCTACTTTCCTCCCTGGTGATGGACTTATTTGAAAGTTTTCCTATCCAACTAGTCTTTCTTATAGATGGGAAAATAAATAAAAGCAAGCTTGATTACATTCATAGCACACTACTTTATTTTACAATGTCAACTACTTGCATGAATTTATGTCAATTAGTCATGGTTAGATAAATATTTTTCTATCTTTTAATTTTATTATTCCTTAGTAATTTTTTGGATAATTAAAAATAACATGACTTGAATTAAGATCTTTTAACTTGTTTACTTTCATGACCTCCACTTTAAAGTATTGGAGAAAATGATAGAAGATAATTATAATACATTATCTACACAACTCTTTCAAATAAGTTAAAAAAAATTTCTTGAATTATTTTATGTAAAATGTCTCCTAAGGTCCGTTCATTTCAAGGAAAAATTACAAGCATAAGGTATTAAATATAAAGAAAAAATATGTTCTTTATTTAATATTAAAGAAAACTTTCCACTGTATTGTACATATTTTACTTTTTATTCGTATATAAAGAAAAAAATAATAAAAGAGTGTAAACGAAGGTGGTATTTTCTAAAATTACCTTTTTCATTTGTCTTCAAATATAAAATATGAATAACTTTATATGAGAGTAGCGAAGGGAACCGTAGGATTAAACCTAAGATGGGGATAGAGAGGTAGTGGAAGTTGGATGCGAGTGGGGAATGGGGAAAAGAATCTATAAAATAGAGGAGTTGGCGTATGGTGGGATGCAGAGGAGCAGAGCCAAACCCTCACCCGTCTCTCACTGCTCTGTCACTCCCTCATAGCCCGTAGCCGTCCGATGAAAGGAAAACAACGGTTAACTGAATCCGTTGCAGTTGTTACAGGCGTCGCATCCTCATCAGCACCCTCCTTTTCTTCCTCCTTTTTCCCAATTTCATTTTTCTAAAATCATTTTCTCTTTCCTTTTCCCTTGATTTTCTCTACAAAGCAATCAAAAATTCAAAGGCGAAGGAGGTCATGGAACTGGCAATGAAGGTGGCCGAGGCCGTCCATGTGCTCAACCACGATACCCAATCCTGCAACCGCGTCGCAGCCAATCAGTGGCTCGTTCAGTTCCAGCAGACCCACGCCGCCTGGGACGTCGCCACCGCCATCCTCACCGCCGATCGCCGCCTCCCCCTAGCTTCCAATTTTGAGGTCGAGTTCTTTGCCGCGCAGATTCTGAAACGCAAGGTCCTCTCTCTCTCTCTCTAAAATCTGCTTCTGTTTGATGCTTATGGATTTCGTAAATTGAGGTTTCCGCTTTTACTTAGTTATCGCTGTGTTGTGTGTTTATTGTGGATTGTGAACTCGAGTGGTTCAGTTAGGTAATCGAATTGATGATTGTTACGTGGTTCAAATTACAGATACAAAATGAAGGTTATCTACTGCAATTAGGAGTCAAGGATGCTTTGTTAAATGCTCTTCTTCTTGCAGTTAAGAGATTCAGTACTGGTCCACCTCAGGTGCATTGTTTTCCTTTTCTTTTTTCTTTTTTATTTTATTTATTATGCTGATACTCATTTCAAGGGAGGTTTTATGTATACGTTTACTGTTTTTTGGAATGGTTCGTGTTATGAATAGTTTGATTTCAACTTGTTCTTTGTTATTATCCTGTCAGCTTTTGACACAGATCTGTCTTGCCCTCTCTGCTCTTGTACTTCAAGTTGCTGCACATGGAAACCCAATTGAGCAGCTATTTTACAGTCTACGGAATCTGCAGAGCCAGGATGATGGCAATATTGCTGTCCTTGAAATGCTTACTGTCCTCCCAGAGGAAGTTGTTGACAACCAGCGTACCGATTCTAAAATTAGTTCATTACACAAAAGCCACTATACCCAAGAGGTATAGAAGCTTTTGCTTTGATACATTTATCTATCCCATGTTTTTATGTGTGCATCCTTTCTCTTTTACTGACTTTCGGCACTCTTTTATGTTTGCTTTACAGCTTCTCTCCCATACTCCTATGGTTCTTGAGTTCTTGCTTCAGCAGTCTGAATTAAATTTTGATGGTTCTATGCAACAACACGAAAGGAACAGGAAAATTCTACGCTGCTTATTGAGTTGGGTGCGCCATTATACCTCGGACTCATTTGATTTTGCATTTTTGCCATAAGTTGCGCTATTTTAATCATGGTTATATGGACAAGACATCTTTTGCTTTGATTTTCTTCTGTCTTACTTGAAGATGAATATTCATCTTTTCGAGCTTCATAAAAAACTTTCTTTTGTCTCGAGCTTATTCTAATATTTTCTCCATGTGTTCAGGTTAAAGCAGGTTGCTTCTCTGAGATATCTCCAGGAACATTGCCAGCTCACCCACTTCTAAATTTTGTGTTCACCTCATTACAGGTATTCCATTTCTGATGCACTTAATTCTTAAGATAATCATTCATACTAAGATTAGTTTTTATCGCTTCCTCTGTGTAGGTTCCTTTATCATTTGATCTAGCCATTGAAGTTCTTGTTGAACTTGTGACCAAACACGAGGTAAGGTTTTGCCCAATTTGTTAGAACATCTTTCATACTCATAAGTATTGATCTCTTTGGCTTAAGTGTACATGTCTGTAATTATTTTAAAGATGTCAATTTATTACTGGTCTACTAGTATGTCCTTGATGTACTTTCTCATCCTCTTAGTTTTTATGATATGTTCTAGACTAAAAGTTTTATACTAGATTTTAGAGTTGTTAGGTCCTCAAAATCACATGTAACTATACTGTATCTTTTGATGTTTAAAGCTATGCTCTCGTACTATTTATATTCCAGGATGGATGTGTGGTTGGTCTAAAATATTCAAATAGAACAGTGAAACACCTAAATTGTTTCTTGTCTAGGGTTAAGGATAGCCTAGGTCCAACCTATCAGCTGAATTGATGGTTATTTAGAGAGGCTTCTTATGCTAGGGGTGGTTTAGCAAGCTTAATTTGACCATTGAGGGTTAGTTTTACAGTTTTTTAATTATATATTGGAAGTTGTGTTATGAAGGTTCTTACAGCGAATTCCTGAAAGACAAATTAATAAATGATGTAGAGTCAGGAGAACAAGTCTAGGAGATGCTTTAAATTGAGGAAATTATATTAGAAATTAAAGAAAGAGCAGTGATAGACACCTGGCTAGAAATAATACATACCTTGTGTATCATGCTTAGAAATTAGCTGCATAAGCATGACTGGTGCAATAGCAATATTATGGACTAAACTTTAAAAACTGATGATGGTCTATAAAATAATCGATACAGCACAGCTAGAGTTTAAAATTGGATTTAGCTAATTATGGCACATAGTTGACACGTTTCAGATGCTTATCCTTAGTTTCTTGGAAATGTTTTTGGGTCAGTCTCATATTTTGTCTCTCTCTATCATTCCATCTTTCTGTGCCTCTCATAAACGGGCTGTCATAAATGGGAAGCTTGTAGAGTCCTACTTCTTTGCCCTTTTCTTTCTTTATTGAGTTAGACTTTAAAGAAAGCATATAAAATATATAATATAAGGCAGTCAGTTGGACTATAGACCCTGTTTTATTTGTATATTTAACTGTTATTTTAGCTCAAATTTTAGCTCAAATAGCTAAAAATATGTCAGGAGTAAAAAATTATGTAGTTTGAGCAGCAAGTTGGATTTTCTTTTACAAAGCTAAAACAAATACCTCTGGTTGAGACAATTGACTTTTTTTCATGTTTTTCTGAATTACTCTTCCCACCCGCTTGCCACCTTTCAGTTTCGCTAGCTGTATATTTCAAAATTATGTTCCCACTATGCTTGCTTTATGCCATTGGTTATATGTACTGACAGAAACAATGATTTTTTTAGTACTATTATTATTGCAGGAGGCTAGAACTTTTCTGGATTTATGTGTCTAAAGTTTTCTACATACATTTGGGGTGAATTTGTACAGTTTACTAAGTTAAACTACTAGTGTTTTTTCCTCACCTTGTATTGCCATGCATAATGCTTCTAAATGGGTAATTTATTGATTTTGATTTGGGTTTTCTTTAGGGAGTGCCGCAAATTTTGTTATGCAGGGTACAGTATCTGAAGGAAGCACTTCTTTTTCCAGCTCTTTCTAGGGGAGACATGAAAGTAATTGGTGGCCTTGCTTGCTTGTTGTCAGAAATTGGGCAAGCTGTAAGTATGAGTTCTCTAGGATTTCCAAAATCCTTGCTGCGGACACCTTTCTATGTGCTGTCTACTTGTGTGTTTGAATGGCTTAGTTAATGTAAATTCATACTAATGATGACTAGCGTTTGTTTCATGTTACATGTTGGATATATGAGAATGGATCTATTCCATATGGTTACTAACTTAATGTCATTCATTTAATTTTTCCGTTGTTATGTGCAAACCAAAACAATTCATGTCTCATTTACCTTGTCAACTTGTTAAATATTGCTAGGCTCCGTCTCTAATTGTTGAAGCAAGTGCAGAAGCCCTAGCCCTTATAGATGCCCTCTTGAGGTAATCTCAACAATCTGATTAGAATTTTTAATTGCTTAAGGCTTTTGCTCCTTTTTGGTTTTGAAGAAATCAAGGATTTTGGGTTTATTACATATGTCCTATTCAACATAATCGTTGAATGGGAACTCTTCATGCAGTGTATTTATGGGTCTAAGATGTCCTCTATCTAAACAGAACTATATACACGCTACAAATGTTAGTCAGCTTGCTTGTATATAACATTATTATAGATTTGGTTAGTGTTGAGATTAAACTGTTGAATATGCTAACAGCTGCGTGGCATTTCCAAGTGAAGATTGGGAGGTTGCAGACTCAACACTGCAGTTTTGGTAATGCGATTTTTTATGAACGCTTTACAACTTGTTTATTTGGGAAAATCATGCTAGGTTATCCTTGAGGTTTTCTTATGCACCCCCCCCCCCCAACTCTAGTTTGTCAAAGAACACTCACTACCCCTTGTCTTGGGATCAGGTTATGCCTGATACCCCTCGAGCTCATGTCCATTAAGTGGGAGTTGTTGACCTTGCCACAGTGACCATTATACCCTCTTGTCACTCTCTGCATTGTCTCTCTTCTCCACATTGATTCTCTGAAAGTAAAACTGATAACAGATTTGGGAACTTTCACCAATGATTTTGTGATATATGAGTATTAAAATGATCCTGTTCCACTTGGTAGCAGTGTTTTTGCTTGCCCTGCAAAATTTGTAAATAAAAGTGTGCACATGTGCTCTAGTGGTGGCAAAATTGAAGAAGCTACAAATGAGGTAAACCAGAAGCTAAGGTTGTAGGAATTCAAGCCATGGTTTGGTTAATGGGTCTAATAATTTCCAAAAATGATACCAGATTGTGGATGAGTGGTGTGATGCATGCAGTTTTTAGTTTGTCCAGATTTTCACAGTCTAAAATGAATCTTTGTTCTTCAGTTGCTACTTTACTTATCAATCACAACCATGTGTTGACCTTTGTTGTGTTGAATTCATTGGCTGTTTCCATGCCTTGACAGTAAAAAAATCTTTATAGGACAACCGCTTTCCTAAATTATGGGTGATCCCCTGTGATTCAGTCTCTGGTAGCAGACTCTTTGTTTCTTTACTTTGACAAATACCAGTTTGTAATGAAGCATATTGACATGTATGATATTTTGATTAAAACAACCATGGCACCAGTTCACTTCCATCTCATTAGTAGGTACCATCCTGTCCCTCTTTCTTCTTTAGTTTAAATTTGGCTGCTCAAGAATGACTTTGACTTGAAACAAAGGAGAATAAGAGAATGAGGATGGCAAAAAGAGAGAAGAAAGGACTGGTTTACATTTGCTAGGTTGAGACATGAGGAAGAGGTTTATATGTTTTTAATTTGAGGGCATATTTCAGATTTGGTTTTCCATTCCAAGGAATGCTGAATGCTACATTCTATGGGGTAGGTTTGTGTCTGATGTAACTAGAGTTTGTGTGTGCAATATAAGAAAACCTCAGCGGTATCAAGTGCAATTTCCTCTTGTTTATTCAGTTTAATGATCTCTATTCATGTTGATTGTAGATTTAATGTGTGTGGTATTTCTATGTTGCTCTATCTTTGTGCTCAGTCTTTTTTGAATCTTTTTGTGGTTATGATATTTGGAGACATTTTTTCTGCAAAGCATTTAAAATATTTAGTTGTTGTTCATGTTGATAATCTAAGATATAACATTTTCTTTTATCTTGGAATGTTCATGTTAGAATATCTTGTATATTCAAGATATAGCATGTCTTATATGTGGTAGAATAAATTAGGACCAATCTATTTAATATTGGATTATAATTCTGTACTAGGATTGAATCACTGTCATTAATATCATTGCGATGTAGAGACTTTGTGTGGATTGTCCAGAGTTGGTTTATCCCATATCAGATTGTTTTTAGAATTCTTAAGTTGGTAGTAGAGTCTGTTTCATCTTGTCTCTTGCAGCAAAACCTTAAATCAGTCATGTCCACTGACAAATCCTTCCACACTACACGTTAATACCAGCATGTCCTTTCTTCCATGACTCTTTACAGCGAGCTTCCACTAATCATCTTCCCAGTGACATCAAATTACATATTCGTTTTTTAAATCCTTGATATTAAAAATGCCAACTCTTGATTGTTCAAACCTTGATGTTTTTATTGCCGATAGTCTCCCTGCACTCCACCCAAAGTCTACTATACCTTGAACATTTGCACTAGTGCACAAGGGAGTGTGAGCCACTTTTATGATTTCACTCTTCGATAGTTTTGTGTTCCTATCGTTGAACAATTCTGATGAGCTCATTACTAAGGTCGACATCAAACACACCAGGCAGTGAAAGAACAATGGTGGGATGTGAAATGGCCAATTCTTCCTACCTACGCCCCACAAATCTCTTCCTACACCCTTTTTATCTAATAAAGAAATCCAAAATCACCCATCTCCACCATCAATCTTCATATTCGTTTTTGAAGCCCTTGATATTATAAATGCCAACTCTTGATTGCTCAAGCCTTGAAGTTTTACTGCCATTAGTCTCTATCTACAATCCACCTGATGTTCACTGTACCTTGAACATTTTCACTGGTGCAAAAGAGTGTGAGCCACTTTTATGATTTCACTCTTCCATAGTTTTGTGTTCCTATCTTTGTACAATTCTGATGAGCCTATAACTAAGGTCAGCATCAAACATACCAGGCGGTAAAGGAACAACGATTGGATGTGAAATGGGCCGATTTTTCCTACCTACACTCCACAAATCTATTCTTACACCTTTTTTTATTAAAAAAAAACAAATCCAAAAATTACCCGTGTCACCCTAATTCCCAATGTATTCTTTATATTATGGAACCATTCCAAAATTGGATGCCTATTGCTTATAGAGTGGATAATCATGATCTTTTATATTCTTGAATATCCATTTCGGAATACATTTATACGAATTAGAATACATTTTGGAATAAACATTTCAATAATAATATTATGCATCCAATTGTAGAATGATTTCTTCAGAATACAAAGAATACATTCTTGAATGGCCAATCTGGTAAATAAGAAAATACATTTTGGAATATAAACTACATTGAATTCCGAAATGGTTATTCCAGAATATTAAACATACATTCTGGAATAATTATACTGGAATATGATATAAGTAATACATTCTGGAATGTTCATGCCAGAATGCAAATAATCAGTACCCAAATCTGGAATATAAAGAATATATTCCAAAATAATTCCACAATGTTCTAAACATGAGGTGCATCAATTGATTTGTTAATCAGAAAGCAATTTTATATTATTCCAAACATATTTTCCAGAATAAGTACATGTTGCACTCTGGATTAGTAATAGGGAGATATCAATAAATAGAAAAAATAATTACGAGAGTGAAGAAGACAATAATTTAGGGAATTCAAACTTTAGTTAGGGTGTAGGAAGAAAAGTTCGGGAAGAAAGAGCTTGTGAAATGACATGTAAAATGGAGGGGTGAAGCCTGTTAAATACCATACAGGACAGGAAGCAACAGGAGAGTGGGAAAAGGATATGGAATCATTGATAATAAGAGTGGAATGAAGGATAGTGGAAAAGGCACGCAATCATTTGGGTAGTTTGTGGGGGTCTATTGCTAACTCACCACAAGGCAGAGAACTAGGGATGGCAAAACGGGCTAGGCCCGGCGGGCCGGCCCGCCATAATATGGCGGGGCGGGTTGGTGTTTTCAGTCCACCAGCCCGCTTTGGCCCGCCCCACCAAGCCCGCCAACCCGTCGGGCCAACCCGCGGGACGGGACGGGCCAGCCCGTGGCCCGCCTAATTAATAAAAAAATAATTTTTTATTGTAATAAAATTAATTATAAAGATAATATATAAAGTTAAAAATTTTAAAAAGAGAATTAAAAAAGTTTTATTCTCACGAGAAAATATTCTCCTTCCCGAAACATAACATTCTCTCCTGTTCTCCTTGTTTATCCTAAGCACTCGATTATTTTTATCCTTATTACTTGAATTAATGGTGTAAGAATTACTCAACCAAGAATAATATGAAATTTTATCAAATAAAAAAGATATAGGTATTTGAATTTTTCAATATAAAAAATATAAATTTTATAAGTTTAACGTTATTTATATATATATATATATTTGTTATTATTTATTATTATGTAAATTTTATTATTGTTCTAAATTATAATTTCTTAAAATAATGTATTGATTTATATTATTAAATTGAAATAATATATATATATATATATTGAATTATTGACAAACAAATAATAATTTTATTATTAAATTTATTAAAAAATATATTTAAAAAAAATTATTTTTTCTAAATTATGGCGGGCCAGCCCGCCAACCCGCCCTTGGCGGGACGGGTCAAGGTCTACAACTCGTCATGACTATATCGGGCCAGCCCGCCCCGCCCGCTTTTGGTGAGCCAAAGGCGGAGCGGGCCAAAACAGGGCGGGCTGGTCCGTTTTGCCTTCCCTACAGAGAACGTCCCCTTCTCTGATAATTTCTTGATCTGTTTTCTGTTTCTGAATTTCCTGTACTATTTTATTGTAATTTTCCTATTATTTATATAGAAAATTCCAGTTCCTATCTGATTTACTACAAGTATTTCTATTACTTTTTGGTGATATACTTCAATTAAGCATACTAAGATTTTTGCAATGTTTAGGATTTGTGAGACTGTTCTTACTGATTTTTTCTGCCAAAAACTTTTCAGTGTTAGTTATTTTATATGCTGATATGCAGAGACTAGATGCCTTTCTGTTCCTCTTAGCTTCTCAATTTTATTTTATTTTTATCCTCACTTTGTTGTCTTAGTGACACACTTATCCTTAGCTCAAAATATATTGTCACAGGTCCACTCTTGCGAGCTATATACTTGGCATTGAAGATGGTGCCAAGAATAGAAAACATGCGGATGACATTTTTTCTCCTGTGTTCTCAACATTACTTGATTCACTATTATTGCGTTCTCAGGTTTATTCCTATCTATTTGAATGTTTCCAATATGGCATGGGCTAATTCAATGTTGCTCACTTTTCTGTTTTTGTTTTTTGGGCTTGGGGGTGGGGGTGGGGGTGGATTATATTTGCATTTCCTGGCATGGAACTTTCTACTTTAAAAAATTATATTTAAACTGGTTCATTTTTTAATTAAAAGAGTGAAGGGAATTTGCATAACCATTGGTTTTTCTAATTGGTAGTCTAAATTTTATGAATGTTGGATCTATTATTTGTCCCATTTAAAATATCAACCTACCACTCACGGGGAACAAATCTTTAATATGATATTCATTCTTATTTGTGTGCATAATTTTTGTTCAAGTGCGTATATTAATTGTTCATCTCTTATTTGTTAATTGCCTTTGTTAGCTTCCCTATATTTATTTAGTCTTTCGAGTAAATTGCCTTTTCTTTCCCTCTGGTGGGTGCTTAACAGGTGGATGATTATACATACAATTATGAGGGAAGAGTAGTTGATTTGCCTGATGGGCTTATCCATTTCAGGACGAACCTAGTAGAACTTTTGGTGGATATATGTCACCTGTTAGGATCTGCTACTTTTATGCAAAAGGTGCTTTGGAAAGTTGGACTTCCTTTCTTTCTTTTTTGACTTGGTTTCCTGTGCTTGGTTTTATGTCTTACACTTTTATTTGGTACCAGTTATCTGAATATCTGATAACAATGATAACCACTAATATCTGATAACAATTGATACAAGTGAAAATTTCATTCAAACTTTTCGTGAATTTAAATTTGAAATTTTATATATGAATTGATACTACTAATAATGACAGATAAAAATGAAGATTTCATTTAAACTTTTGGAATATTTGAATTTGAAATTTTATAGGCTTGCTTACTATGGGAAGCTGATCCAATAGGGTGTTGATACATATCCTGATCATTCCCAGAAGAATATATTTGCTTTTTTTTTTTGGATACAAGGAGGACACTATAGAAGGAAAGAAAAGGCAAAAGGGGATGGTTTCCTTAGATCAAACAAACAAGGAAAGCAAAGCAAGGCTGAAGAACCAGTTAATCAAAAATAGATTTGGATTGTATTGGAATGAGGAAAAATGAATATTAATTTTGATAATTAAAAAATACAACAAAGATCACTGTTGTATAGCATTGATCATAAAGCTATTCCACATCAAAATTAGACCTGATTACAACAAGTAAGGAAACCTTGGCCAATCAATTCTAATGAAGGAATTTAAATTTATAGAAAAAGAAACAATTCACTTGCTTCATATTTTACACAGTACTCCCCCTCAAGTTGGTGGATAGATTTCTATCATTCCTGACTTGGCTATTTCATGGATATTCCTTCCTTCTTTGCTTCTACTTTCCAACTTCTCGTGGCATGTCCACCTAATAATAAAGCAAAACCAGGATCCTATCATCTAACTCATCCACATTTTAATCTTTATGATTCAAAGTTAGTTGTGTTGAATTTTACTGTTGCCTGTGTACTTCGGTGGAAAATTTGCAAATTATTTTCCTGGAAAGTTGTTCATCTTAGTTTTTGAATGGAAAATAGTGTTACTCAGTTTCAGGCTATATTCTAGTTAATGTATGTCAATATATTTAGTCATTAAAGTGTTAATCCTCAATATGCAAGTTGTATTTACAGCTCTTTATTGGTGGGTGGGCATGTCAAAATCTATCAATCGCTTGGAAGGAACTGGAAAGCAAGCTATTTGCTCTTAATGCTGTGAGTGGCACCTACTGCTTTAACTTGGGGTTCTTTATTGGCCTGTTAATTATATCATTCAGACTGGTGATCTGGCATGCAACAATGTTTTAAAGTTATAAAATCTGGGTCTCAGTGCTGACACTTTTGTTTACTGAAAATCTGGGTCATACGTTGTGCTATACCCATGTTATTTAAGGCAACACTTTCTTTACAGGTGGCTGATGTAATCATACAGGACGGCCAAAGTTATGATTTCTCTGTAGTTATGCAGTTGGTGACCATGTTGTCCACTAAACCTTCTGATGGCTTAAAGGGTTTCATTTGCATTGTATGTTATATACACTCTTCCATTCCCTCAAATTCGCAGTATTGCTCACTTTTCATGTCCATTCAAAAGTGCAATTTTATTTTTAGGTATACAGATCTCTGGCAGATGCTGTTGGTTCTTGTTCCAAGTGTATATCTTCTTTTAAGGAAAATTTTAGATCCTTGCTGTGAGTACACCACAAAACTCCATTTTTCCATGGTATTCATGATTAATGGGTTAATTTTATTATTCTTTTGACAAAATTCGTTAAGTAATTGATGATGGAAATTTTTCAGTATTCCATAATCACATGTTCATGTGCTACAAACCTTTCTACTTTCAGATTATTTCTTGCTATTGGGATTTCAGAACCTCTGTCTTCAAATGCTTGTGCATCTGCCTTGCGTAAAGTCTGTGAAGATGCTTCTGTAGTAATATATGAACCTTCAAATTTGGAAATTTTAATGTGGATAGGAGAGGTGGGTTACTCTGTTTATGATAATATCTGGATGATAATATCATGTTTTAAGTTCATGAATTTCTGTTAAAATCTTTTTTTATCTACATTTTTTACACTTGCGTTACCATCTATGCAAAATTGATGTGGCTAGAGATGCTCAGCGTCTTGATGTACATTGAATTCAATGGATTTAGTTTTTATACAATTTCTAACTTTCCAGATCAGTGTATGGAATCCTTTTGGTACATGGTATATGATATCTTTCTCAAATATCTTTTGAACTGGATTCACCTTTAAACATTCAAGTTATCTTGTTGCTGTAGGGTTTAGAGAAGTGGAATTTATCTTTGGAAGATGAGGAAGAAGTTATGCATGCAATAAGTCTGGTCCTTGGTTCTGTGCCCAATCAAGAACTAAAGAACAACTTATTGGTTAGATTGCTTTCATCTAGCTATGAAGCTATTGGGAAACTTGTGAGCCTTCTTTTTCCCATCTTGTGTGCATTATTGATTTTGACTGTGTGATACCTACTTTGACCAGCACTGGTGATAATTATTTTCGTAAAAAATATAATTATAAAGAAAACCATGACTTTCTTGCTTCTCTTTAACAACAGATTTTCTGATTCTTTTATCACATAAAACCAATTTTACTGTGGCCATTAAATTCAAAAAATTAAGTTCAAAAAAGCAGAAAAACTTAAAAGTAGCTTTTTATTGATATCACAGTAGTAGAGAGAAAATGTGTGTTTATTATATAGACTGAATGTACGATTGAATCTCTATTTAGCTGTCTATGAATAAGGTAGGCTGTTTCTATCTTTTTTCCATTATAAATTTCTTGATGCATTTGTTTGAGAGGATTTTGTGTAATGTGATATTTCAATTGGTGGATTCATTCTGCATTTTCAGGTTAATCGTGAGATCAGCCTTTCTCTTAAACAAAGCCCTGCTTCTTATGCACAAGTTTTAAATGCTGCCTCCAGAGGGTTGCACAGGTATGCTGTTGAATAGTATGCTTGGGAATTGTTTGTAAGCAAGTGTCTGATGTGGAGTTTGTTCTCTTTCAGTTGTTCACCCCCTCCCTCTGTATTTTTTATATTATTTAGTCTATGTGATTAACTCCATCCTTCAGTCTGCGGTTGTACCATGATGATTCTCAGCCTGTCAATAGAAACACTTCAATTTCTTTATGTTTCCAACTTTGAAGCTTCCAGCAAAAGCAGAGGAAGAAACATGTTTTTAGTTGACACCTTTTATCTAGACACTATCAATTTCTCAATGTTACAATCTTGCTTATGCTCCACACTTTGCAAACTGAAGAGATTTTTACTTGCAAGATTGATTTTTTTTGTTTTTCCCTCATAGCTTGTTATACCTGTTCCGTTGTCACTAGTATTGGGTCTTTTTTGTATTTGACTCTAATGTTGTGCTCCTTCCCTTCTCTCATATAATCCTTTAAATTCAGAATCGGAACTGTATTTAGCCATCTTTCCACATCCCCGGCAACTGAACCTGCTGCAGATGACTCAATACTTTCATTGCTAAGGGTTTTCTGGCCCATCTTGGAGAAAATTTTTGGCTCTGAGCATATGGAGAATGGCAACTTATCTGTAGCAGCTTGCCGAGCTCTTTCTCTAGCTGTTCAATCTTCAGGTTTACCTACTTGGACAGATATTTTGCCAGTTCATGGTTTCCTCTTGTGATAAATATTTTATTCTTTCGCATGTGCAGGTCAGCATTTTGTGACATTACTGCCCAAGGTGATGGACTGGCTTTCAACTAATTTTGTTCTGTTCCAAAGACACGAATGCTATATTAGAACTGGTTTGTGTGATATCTCTTTTTCCTTTAATACCCTATTATTCATGGTGCAATATAATTTTTCATTTGTGCTGGTTGAAGCTTTTGTTTTAACTTGATGACTTTGGTAGAGTACATGGTACAAGAATAATTTGAGAAAATAATTATATTTTTATTTTACATGGTATTTACATTAAAGGCTTGTAATTATGTGATTGTCAACAAAGCATGATTCAATGATGTAAGCCTGTATAAATCTTATTTGTGCTGTTTTCATGTTCTGATAATGTTGTTGTGCTCGATCTGGGTTGTTGCAGTGAACCTTTACTAATTTCCTTATGCAAACAATATTTTCAGCTTCCATTGTCATTGAAGAATATGGTCACTTAGAGCAGTATGGACCTTTATTTGTCACATTGTTTGAAAGATTTACTCATGCAGCTTCTGTTATGGCCCTAACTTCCTCCTATATATGTGACCAAGAACCTGACTTAGTGGAAGCCTATGCCAATTTTGCATCAACATTTATTCGATCCTGTAACAAGGTCTTCTTCATTTTGTTTGCCTCTTATTTTTTGAATTGTTTTACTAATATTTTGGTTAAATTTAATTGCTGTTGTAAAATGAAGTTTGCATATCCTTACCTGATAGATACCGTTCACAGGATGCCCTATCAGCCTGTGCATCCCTTCTTGAAGTTTCTATCCAAAAGGCAGCTATATGTTGCACAGCCATGCACCGTGGTGCAGCGCTTGCCGCAATGTCATATTTATCGTGTAAGAAAAGTTTATATTATTTTTTTGTAGTCATCTTGTTTGTTTTAAATGTAAAATTGTTTCTTATGTGGAGAGGAAAAGATACTAAAATTGAAGTATATAAATATAAGAAACTGAAGAATATCATGAACCATCTTTAACGTGCGGAAGGTAATGAATTCTACAAGGTAGTCTTCGGTTTCTTACATTTTTATAATGTTTCTTCAGTAATGAACTTGTTGAGTTTGACAGTATATTTGGTGGGATAATGTTTCTAGTTTCATTTGTCTGAGTTTTTCAGGAATAGATTGGCTTTACCCTTTTATAGGATTAGGGGCTTGTGGGTCAGGCTTGGACCCCCACTATTTTTGTATTTTCTTCTTTTTTATGATATTGATGTGCTGCATATGATTGATGTTGTTTGTGGTGCCATCATAGTTGGGATGACAAACAATATAGTGATGCCTTAGCACTCATGTTTATTAAAAAAGTAAAAAAAATAAAAAAAAAATGAAAATCATGTAGCCAGACTAACTTAAGAAGTAAGTTGCAACATTTTAGTAAATTCTATAACAGTGATGATAATACTTATTTGACTTTATAGGTTCCTTCTGTTTATATGTAAATCATATTTTTAATGTTTTCCTCTAGTTTTGTGATGCTTGGTGTAATATTGACTAGATTTGTTTGTTCATATATTTTATAGGGTCAGATGATGTCTCATTTTTTTTACTCAGTACTTGTAGTTCAGTGACTATCATTGTTCCTACTCTTCAGGTTTTTTAGATGTGAGCCTCGTCTCTTTGTTAGAATGTATGAATTGTATTCCTGATGGATCATTCAACATCACAGCCATTCACGTTATATCTCACAGTGGTGAGGGGCTTGTATCTAATGTCGTGTATGCTTTACTTGGTGTGTCTGCAATGTCACGGGTAAATTTCTTCAAATATCCTTGTGTGTGAATTTCTTTCATATTCACGACATAGTTATGACTAGATGTGATGAAGTAGATGCAAAAGGAATTATGGTAAACTACGGAGAAATTGATTCTGCTGGGACGAAATTTTGTTACTTTATTATCCTTATGAAGTCATTCTCTTGCTGGAAACTTGTCTTTCCTCTTATTATTTGACATAGAAATGAATCTTTGTTGTCTACCAGGATTATTCAACTTCTACATTTTCTGTGCATGACCCTCAGTCAACTTTGGGTTTAACATGTGATTTTTATTAAGGGAAAAGATAAAATTTCTTGTAGTTCTACTATTCACAAAAGCAACAGTAGGTATAATAAGCAAAACAGTTTACTTTTGAAACGTAGATTTTCAGACTCCCAATCAATGATTTAGTCAGGTTCTTGTTCTGCAGATTCATCTCTCACTTGAAAATTGAAATTATAACTGTATTTTCCCTACCCATATTGGTGTCTTTGAATGTTCATAAATAACCTAAAAGTATCTGAAAATTTTCTTATATTCTTTTCTCTTTTTCTCTCTTCCTAGCTTCATTTGTTTGTTTCATCCCTGATTGTTCGTTTAGCCTAATGCATGTAAGCTTGTAGTTTTGATTGAACATGGCTAAAAGAATTGTTTTTTACATGATAGGTTCACAAGTGTGCAACAATTTTGCAACAACTAGCAGCAATTTGCACACTATCCGAAAGAACAACGTGGAAGGCTGTACTTTGCTGGCAAACACTTCATGGCTGGCTGCAGTATGCGGTCTCTCTCTTTCATTTCTTTTTGTTCGCATGCTAAAACCTTTAAGATCCATTAATTTGTTTTATTTGCCTTATATATTTAACTGAATTACAAGAGTCTTTATATAGAATAAAGAGAGATTTACAACTATGATAGAAACAATTGACAAGCCTAATAACAAAATATCCAAAGGCCTAACAACTAATAGAAAGCTATACTACTCAATCATTGATTTATTTTTCTCCCTGTATCATTTATAACATTTATAATTTGACTATGAATGGTTGGATGGCATACCTTGTCAATTAAAGCTCTTATTGACTTCTTTTGATGTGACTTGAATTGGCTGTGAAATTCTCTAAGGACATATGGTCAATATAGCCTGGTGCATCTGGTTGTGATCGGTTGATTAGGCTGCAAACAGTGAGGCATATACAGATCAATTCATCCAAACTCTAGTTCATCAAGTCTAACTAGTTAACATGTTGGACTACGAAACAATCAGTAAAAGTATGTAGTGAAGTGTTGTTGCACTATTAGATAACATTGAATGTGGGATTAATTTGATTGGTGTATGGTATGCATTTGCTTTAGTGGTTTATTGTGATAGAGACCAACCTGTTGCTGAGATCTTCTTCCAGCCTTAACTTTGTACTTTCCCACAAGAATTGTCAACCTTGACCAAGGATATGAGCCAGCAAAATGGGATCTAAATGATATATTTGTCATACACATATACAAGTCTAGCAGAAGTTTGTTCCTTTTGTTCCTTGAAATGAGGCAAGACTTATAAATACTTAACCGACTCATCTTTAATAAATGTCCTGTCAACATTGTACGTTGGATGGTGCGAAGCTCAATTATGGACTTTACTGTCTATTTTACCTTTGTGGTGTTTTTAGTTTGTGGCTTCCATTTATTTTCAACAATTGTTCCCATCGTACTCAACATGATTGACAATTTATGATTTCAGGTTCAGGCTCTTCCTGCTGAATACCTAAATCATGGGGAAGCAGAGGCCATAGTGCCACTTTGGTCCAAGGCACTTGCTGATGCAGCCTCTGATTATCTTGAGAGCAAGAACTCTAATGGATTAAAGAGCGATTTCGGACATATGCAAGGGAAGGGTGGCAGAGTTCTAAAGCGGCTGGTTCGGGAATTTGCTGATGCTCATCGAAATATTCCAAATCTAACTTGAGCACTGGATGAACATTTTTGTTTTGTTTTGAACTGATGCGTTTAAGCATGCAAGTTCAATCGTTTAAGCATGCAAGTTCAAGCGTTGATGAGGCACGTTTGGTCTTTTCCAATGGCAAGGGTACCTGCATTATTTGTTGTAAATTGATGAGATATGTATAGATGCGCGTATGGTCAACTGTGGTGCCCTACCATCTAAAGTGCCTTCCCATTTTCCATACCTATTATTTTTCTGTATTTTTGTCCACTGTACAGTATATGCCCACAATTTTGGTCCTTAAAAATCAGGTTAGGATAGATGCCCTCTTTTTTCAAATTGTACAGGATATCCATGAAGGATCATCCACATATGGAATTAGAGATTTTGGAAGGAAAGAAAGTTATTGACATTTATATTCTCTTGTCATTGTCATTGTAACACATGCACATATTTCTGAAAAGCAGAAGAGAATTTGGACTCACTGTTTCTTTTATATACAAATTGTTTTATGAGTCTCAAAATATGTTTAGGGTATATAAAAGAAATTGTAACTTGAATTACATAGAGTAATTATCAGTATTATTTATTACATGTGATTTTATTGAGTTTAAATAGAAGTATATATGTACATATTAACCTTCTATAAAATAATAATTATATTTTAAAAATTAAAATTAAAATTATTTTTATTAATATATATATATATAATAAATTTCATTAATATACTTTTAACTTATATGTATTATTTTTAGTTTAAAAACTGTTTTTTATTTTAAAATTATTTGGTGATAAGTTAACATATTTAATTTTTATCTTATTTTCTACACATTAAGTTAACATCTTATTTTATTTCTATTTAATGATAAGTTCTCTTCATGCTTAATTTATGACATTAACTAATATTTAATTTTAACATAGTATATATCAAAATGTTGAATCTGAAGAAAAATTTACCTCGTTTCAGTATTAATTATATATTAAATTTAATAATTATAGTTTCTTTTTTCTTGAAAAAATACTTGATAAATAAAACATATTTAATTGAAAATTGTAAATATATTTTAACTTAATATTAATTGGTAAATATACATAATGTTTCATTTCTTAATTGTTATTCTCAATAATTTAAATATATGCTTGACTATATATTAAATTTGATATATTAAGCTGTTAACGTGGTAATATATTGATTATTATATATTAAATTTAATAAATTAATGTATGTTGCTTAAGTCTATGAATTTTTAATATAAAACTTATATTCTTAAAAAATAATATTAGATAAAAATGTAATTATTTCACAATTTAATATATATATATATATATATATATATATATATATATATAATATTAAAACATTATTTATAATAAAATACTTTATAAAAATATTCCTAAATAAAAAATGTAAATGCATTTAACACCATATAATATACTAAAAGGTAGTTTTGCGGCATATTATTTTAATTACAATAATATGGATGTTTTCATTTTATAATTATTTCCTTTTACTTGTTTTTATATGTAATTATATATTATATATTGGATAATATTTTTTCCTGTTTTCTGCAACAGGAATTAGATCAAATATGATTAACAATAAGATATTTAATAATGCACTTTAATTAACTATATAATCTTTAAAATCTCTCTCTTTTTTTCAATCATAAATGAAAATTATTATTATTATTATTATTAATCTTAAAAAAATACTCATGTAAACTAAAAATAAGTTATTACCGTTCATAATATATAAAATAAAAAATTTTTTCACTTATATTTTTTATATATTTAACTATTTAAGTCGTATTCATTTTACTAGGAATATTAGCCTTCTCTTTTAAACAAATTTTTATTATTTTTTATGATTTGTTCGATTCTATTCGATTTAGAAAACATCAATTTTTATTGATTACTTTTAAAGAGAATTGTTAAATAAAGAGAAAAAACATATAATATCTTTGTTGTCATTTATATAAATATTTTTTTAACATAATAATTTTTATTATTGTGTTTACTTTATTTAATAATATTTTTGTTGAAAATCTTAATTTTAATTAATCTCTAAATTTTGCATCATCATAAATTTATTTTATAAGTAAAATCTTTTAGAAAGAATACTAATAAAAATTAATACAGTTAGGTAGTAATTTTTAATTAACCATAAAAAAATATTAGAAGATGAGGTAAAAAAAATTTCTCCACATTTATTTCAATCCATTCAGTGTTATTATTACAATAATTTTCTTTTATTTTTCTTACACTTCTTATTACATTAGTTAGATACTATGAATTGAATGACAAGAGAAGATTCACTACAAGACAATAATTTACCTCAACGTAAGAAAAGAACGTTCATAGAAGATTAGTTCTAATAATACTCGAATTCATTCTCCTTCTTCTCCACCTCTGCTACAGACGCGCCGAAACCCTAGCCAGAGAGATTCTTTTTCCTCACCCAAACACAGACAGAGGTGAGCATATACACATCACTCCTTTTTATTTATTCCCAGATTTTTTTCTCTCATCACTGGATCTTTCGCTCACAAACACTTTTTTTTTTTTTTTATGGTTTTTAAAAGAAAAGTTTTGTTATTTGGTTTGATCTGTTTCTGGTACTGTTGTTATTATTAGCAGTGGAAGGATATCCATCTGGGGTTGCAGCTTGACTTTAATTTCCCCTGCTTTGACTAGAAAATTGGACCGTTTTCAAAAATAAATATTTTATGTTTATCTTGTTTAACACAAGAGAATGAAAATCCTGAAGTTGGGGTATTTTGAAAGAAAATGGAGAAGGGGGGGAAACTATGAACTTTGCTTGATTGAGATGGAGTCCATGGGTTTCCAGGCTTTGACACCAATACTCATCAAATTACTTTGCTTGCAGTTAACTTTTTTTTATGCTATCTTTAAAAGTTCAACAAAAGTGGCGATCTACTTATGGGTTGTGTTTGTGTAATACTTTTTTTTTTATTCCTTTTGGATTCAAATGTTTTGCCTGACATTTTTAATCATTTGTTTTTTTTTTTTTTTTACTCATGGGACCACTGTTCTTCTGTAACTTTGCTCTACTTTACCAATTATGAAATCATGTCAGTCTGCTGGTATTAAAATTATGTTCTGTGGTGGTGGTTGTTTACCAAATGTTGGAAGAATATTATTCCATTTGGGTACCGTGGTGTCAAATATGATGAACTTATCTAATCATTCTTCAAGCTATGATGTATGTACATGCACATCATTTTGTAAATTATTTTGAGCACCTTGTGCCTAGCGTTCTGTTAGATCTGGGGTATTAGGCTCCACTGTTCTCACATTCTTGTAACTGAAGTACTTCAGTACTTCAGTACTAATGGCTTATTTGAGTCTGTAATCATTGAAGAAGATGCTTATCAATTTACTGGTGTTTGATTCTGTCAGTCTTACCTAGAAACTTGCATATGTAGCTGACATCCACAATATTCCTTCTTTATTTTAATATCATTGTTCAATAAAACAAGAAATGTACTAAAATATTTGTGATTTGTAAGTGTTTTGTGTGATGGTTATCTGATTGTCACCTTCCATTTGGTTACACTTTTAGGCTATTCTTCTGTTATTGCCTACAATGGCTGATGGTCATGAATCAGACAAGAACATTGAGATATGGAAGATCAAGAAATTGATCAAAGCATTGGAATCTGCTAGAGGAAATGGGACCAGCATGATTTCTCTGATTATGCCTCCACGTGATCAAATTTCTCGTGTCACTAAGATGTTGGGAGATGAATTTGGAACTGCCTCAAATATCAAAAGCAGGGTGAACCGGCAGTCAGTGTTGGGTGCCATTACTTCTGCTCAACAGAGGTTGAAATTGTATAATAAGGTTCCGCCCAATGGTTTGGTTCTTTATACTGGCACCATTGTCACAGAAGATGGCAAGGAAAAAAAAGTGACAATTGATTTCGAACCTTTCAAGCCTATCAATGCATCACTTTACCTCTGTGACAACAAGTTTCACACAGAAGCTCTAAATGAACTTTTAGAATCTGATGACAAGTTTGGTTTTATTATTATGGATGGAAATGGCACCCTTTTTGGGACTTTAAGTGGAAATACACGTGAGGTGCTTCATAAATTTACAGTTGATCTACCGAAGAAACACGGTCGAGGAGGGCAGTCAGCTTTGCGTTTTGCTCGTCTTCGCATGGAAAAGCGGCACAATTATGTCAGGAAGACTGCGGAACTTGCTACTCAGTTTTTCATCAATCCTGCTACAAGTCAACCTAATGTTTCTGGACTTATACTTGCTGGTTCAGCTGACTTCAAGACAGAGCTGAGCCAGTCAGATATGTTTGATCCTCGGTTGCAAGCAAAAATATTAAATGTGGTTGATGTTTCCTATGGTGGAGAAAATGGCTTTAACCAAGCTATTGAGTTATCTGCGGAGCTGTTATCTAATGTGAAGTTCATTCAAGAGAAACGCTTGATAGGAAAATATTTTGAAGAAATCAGCCAGGACACTGGGAAATACGTCTTTGGGGTTGATGACACATTGAAGGCTCTGGAGATGGGTGCTGTGGAAATACTAATTGTGTGGGAAAATTTGGATATTAATAGATATATACTGAAAAATAGTTCTACTGGGGAGATTCTCATAAAGCACTTGAACAAGGAGCAGGAGGCTAATCAGAGTAACTTTAGAGATTCGGCCACGTCTGCAGAGTTGGAGGTTCAAGAGAAGATGCCCTTGCTTGAGTGGTTTGCAAACGAGTACAAAAAATTTGGTTGCTCACTGGAATTTGTCACCAACAAATCCCAAGAGGGATCACAATTTTGCAGAGGGTTTGGTGGTATTGGTGGTATCCTACGCTACCAGCTCGACATAAGATCGTTTGATGAGTTATCTGATGATGGAGAAGCATACGGGGATTCTGATTAAGAATCTGTTATACAGTATGTTGTGCTTTTCATCAGATTTTTCATAATAGAATGAAGCATAATAACCTCCATTTGAAAAACTCCTAGATATTTACCTGGATTTTTTATGATACTAAGACTTGGTCCTTTGTTGTTACATGCATCATACGTATCATGAACTTCCTTTGGTTAATTGTTTTATGCACATTACAACTCTGGGAAACCATTATTCGATTCAAAGATACGAATGTTTCAATGTATTGTCATGTCTTAAGGGGGGAGACATCTAAATTTAGTGTAGTTCTTGATTCCATGTCTCTGCTTGAATTGCTGTTATTCTCTTAATACTTTCGTTGTGGTTCTGCATGATAATTTGTTATAGGATGAAGATCGAAGTTTGCAATATTTACTCTTATTCTTTTATATCCTTACCATGTAAGCTTGTGCACATCCATTCAAGAGTTTTGAAAAGAGAACACAAATTGCAGCATTTAAGACAGGTAAAAGATACTTCCACAAATAATGGTGTGCATATTTTTTTACTATTTTAGAATATGGGGTTGTGTTGTTTAGGGTTAAGATTTTGAATATAAATTTCTTAGAAGTATTATCAGAGTTATACGATATTTAAGAAAAGATAGTAATATATATAGCTTTTATTATAATAGAGTATAGATTGATGTTTGTAGCTATATTAAGGTGACCCGAAATTTTATACCTGGCTAAACCCCGGACCCATTCAAAATAATTCAAATAAACAGTTTTTCTTACATATTATTTTTTATGTATTTATTATTATAATAATAAAATCAACATAATTTATATAAAAATTTACAACATAATCAATTATATAATATAAATATAATAATATATTTATAATATAATCAATTATAGTAAACCCACCAAAGATTAGTGTTTTCCTATTCGGACTTCCCGGCTCAGTTAAGATAGAATTTAAGAGAAGGTAACGAGTTTCGAGAAAATGTATGCAGCTGAGAACATGAACCTCGTTCCTACATGATCCACTGGTCATTTATTTTCATTATTCAATATTCAACTCTTTGATAGAATGAAAAATTCTACCCCTGCACTCTATGACTTTTTTTCATAAATAATACTGTTTTCAAAAATATTTACCAAAATAGCACCTCTGCAACTTTATTTACACAACTAGCACTGTTTACTGTTCACGTAATAAAATAATATTATTTCGCGTAATTGTTTACTGTTCACGTATTAAAATAATATTATTTCGCGTACTGAACTCTCGCTCAAGCGAAGAAAACCTTCGTTTGAGCGAGGAAATCTGTAACGAAGGGGTAGTCTGGGGTAAATTCTCGCTCAAGCGAAGAAACCCTCGCTTGAGCGAAAAGTATGATCGATTATTATCCAATTATAGTCGATCACTTTGACATATATGACTTTAGATAGCGGTTATTTGGCCAACCGCTATCTAAACTACTACATTAGAAAGCGGTTAAAGCCTAACCGCTATCTAATATATATTTTTAAAAGCGGTTGTTATCAACCGCTATCTAAGGTGACTCAAGCGAAAATTACATCGCTTGAGCGAGGACACCTGGAAAAATGGGGATTCTCGGGTTCTGTCGCGCTCAAGCGACATTATGAATGCTTGAGCGACAAGTGATTCTAATATGTGGTGAACCAAGTTATATTATTTGGCTAACTGCGTTTGGCGTTTCATGATTCGGTCATTACTCGCTCAAGCGACAAAGTCACCGCTTGAGCGATGAAGCCTTCAAACAAGGGGGACTCTCGGGTTCTTTTTCGCTCGAGCGAGAAACCATCGCTTGAGCGAGCAAACCTGCAACTATTTACAATGTTGAGTCACCCACCGAAGTCAGGATTCCCATGTCTTTCTGATGCACACAAGTAAAGAATCCAATGCTGAGTTACCCACCTAAGTTAGGATTCCAATCTTGGATTCCCTGCATTGGGTTAGACAAAAAAGCAGAAACCATGTGAGGGAGCATTGGATTCCAATCTTAGACAAAATCTTGGATTCCAATCTTGGATTCCCTGCATTGGGTTAGACAAAAAAGCAGAAACCATGTGAGGGAGCATTGGATTGAAACCAATGGACTTCATTATAAATAGACTACTTTCATTCTTTGAAGTTCTCACATTGCACACTCCTAAATCTCTGAAGCTATTTGCATTATTTCTTCTTCTTACCTTTAGTCTTCTTTGTGTTCCACACTCCTCAAATGAGTGTAGTGTCTACTATTGTCCACTATGATGGTTTCATGAACCCATGTCCCATGGAGGGAGTTACCTTCAATACTGGGACTGCAAAACTTGTTCCTTTAAAGAGAGGAATTTCTCTACAAAGGCTGAAGAAGTTGATCCACAAGAAATTGGAGAAAGAACCCCATGAAAATGTAGCAACCATCCATTTTCGCTGTCCAACTAGACTCGGAGTTGGGATCAACAACTTCATTGTTGTTGAGTTGAAAGATGATGACGACGTGGAGGCCATGTTCGATGTGCATGATTCAAACTCAAGTCTATGTGGTATTGAAATTTTTGTTTCATTTAAAACTTCTTCTTCTTCATACCCCAACACACACTCACCAGAAATTTCACCCTTACCCTACCAAGCTTTGCCAAACACTCACCCAGAAATACCCACACATAATGACTACATCCCTTTGACCCAACTTCTAAGTGGCCCTTCCACCAACATCAACGAAGAATTACCCACACAAGAGAACGAAATTGTTGGCCTCCCAATTGAAGTCGTTGATCCTTTTAGTGAGGATGAAGACGAAGATGAAATTCTCAGCCAACACCAAGATGATTCAGAGGACGAACAACCACATATCCCTACACATGCACCAAACTTCATGGAACCATTCAACCCACCACAACATTTTCTTAACTTTGAAAATCACATTCAACAACAAGACCCAAAGTATGGTCATGCGTTGGACAAAGAGTCTTTTGTTTCTCCAGCAGGAACTCTATTTCTTGGACAACGTTTCATAACAAAAGAACAAGTTCAAGATGTCATCAACCGTTTTCACATTGTCAATCACTGCACATACAAGGTGAAAATTTCAAACCAAAGTAGATATGTTGTTGAATGTGGTGATAACCAATGCAATTGGAGATGTCGAGCAATATTGCGTACAAGAGAGCAATATTGGGAGATTATGAAGCTTGAAGGGCACCATACATGCGTTTCGCCATTAATCAGCCAAGACCACAACAAGTTGGGATATAAAATGATTTCTCAAACAATTGGTCAACTAATTGATGCTGATTCGTCGACACCAATATCCACAATCATAGCCCACATCCAATTAACAACGGGTTACACTATAACATACAGGAAGGCCTGGTTGGCAAAACAAAGGGCGAGTGGAGATCATCTACGGCAATTGGGAGGATTCGTATAAGAAGTTGTCTTGTTTGTTACAAGCGATGCAACAATTTGTTCCGGATTCATCTACAAGCTGCGAGTCACAACCAGACTTACCAAGGTGAAGTCCTTCAACAAAATTCAAATATTTTTAAACGTGTGTTTTGGGCGTTTAGGTCATGCATAGATGGATTTGTTCATTGCAAGCCCATTGTTCAAGTGGACGGAACTTTTTTGTATGGAAAATATAGAGGTACCTTGTTGGTTGCAGTAGCACAAGATGGTCGCAACAACATCCTCCCCATTGCGTTTGCAGTGGTTGAAGGTGAAACAAGTGATGCCTGGTTTTTTTCTTAAAAAACCTTCAAAGATATGTCACACCCCAGCAAGGATTATGCCTCATATCGAATCGACATGAATCCATTAGAAGTGCATACATGAGAAATGGAAGCGGATGGACGAGAAAATAATTCAATGCATGTCTATCGCATTAGACACATTGCACGGAATTTTATGAGACATTTCAAAAACACCGCATCGAGGAAAGATGTTGTAAATATGGGTAATTCCTTTGCTTCAAATTTGTTTCAATTTATTCATTATATAATTGTTGCTAATAAATATTTATATTAACTATGTTTTTTTAATATTGTCGTAGCGTATGGGATGACTGAACCACGATTCTACTATTATTACAACATCTTGAGGCAATGTGACATACAAGCAGCTAATTGGTTGGATGAGATACCTAGAGAAAAATGGGCACTTGCATGGGACAATGGGCGACGTTGGAGCCACATGACGACCAACATAGCAGAGTCTATCAACTCTGTTTTGAAAAAAACAAGAAATCTACCTATTTGCTCCATGGTCACCGCAACATACACCCGTTGCAACAAATTTTTCATTGAAAGAGGGAGGCAGATAGATGCCATCATCAATGCTGGTCATGTATACTCTGAAATTTTGGTCAAGAATTTAGAGGAAGCACAAACACAGGCAAACACGCACAGGGTCATAACGTTTGACAGGTCTACCACAAAATTTGTAGTAGAAGAAACACAAAACCCGCGTGAAGTTCGACCAGCAGGGAAGTTTGCAGTTCACCTTGATGAGTTATGGTGTGACTGTGGGAAATTCCAAAAATTTCACATGCCTTGTTCATATGTTCTTGCTGCATGCAAGCATGCACACCATGACTTCAACAACTATATTAATTCAGTGTATACCTTACAACAAGTTTCAAAGGTATACGGAACACAATTTGGGTTATTGCGAAATGAAGAATATTGGCCAACATACACAGGACCTACTTTGTGTGCAAATCCAGAAATGAAAAGAACTTCAAAGGGCCGACCAAAATCAAGTCGTATAAGAACTGAGATGGACATTACAGAACATCAAAGTAGGATTAAAAAATGTTCATATTGTCATACCCCTGGTCATAGCAGAAGAACATGTCTCAATATTACATGTGCATCTACTTCGCATCATTAGATTGTGTTAGTTAAGAAATGTCTCAATGTAAGAAACTTAGGAGTTTTTCAATTAATTGAAAATGATGAAGATCTTATTGAATCATTTGATAAAACGAAGATCTTATTCAATGTATGTTTAAAAAGTTCAAGCAAACTGATTTTAAAGAGTATTTTCATAACTGCTGCATTAATTAATCTGTTGAAAGTTTGTTTTAATCTGTTGAAATAGTCGTTTCAATCTGTTAAAAGTCCTTTCAATCCATTACAAACTTCTTTTAATCGATTAAAACCACTTTGGAAGTCAGGATGATCGATCATAATGAAATTATTACCGATCAGAGTTGGTTATGATCGATCAGAATTGAATTATGACCGATCAGACCTATTTCAATCGATTAAAACGAATTTCAATCGATTAAAATGACTTGAAAATTTTTCTACAGAGTTTCAATCGATTAAAACGCATTTCAATCGATTAAAATAACTTGGAAAATCTTTGTACAGAGTTTCAATCGATTAAAACGCGTTTCAACCGATTAAAACAACTTAGAAAAATTCATGCGAGGTTTTTAATCGATTAAAACTTCTTTGTATCAGCTTAAAATAACTTGAAAAGTTTTATAAGAAAGTTTTAAAGCAAATCAATCGATTAAAACGCGAATCAATCGATTGAATCACTCGAGAAAATGTTTGTAAAATGTTTTAACTGATATAAACATGGTTGTATCAACTAAAAACATTTTGTTAAAGAAACAAGAACGCATTAATGGGTTGAAAGGACTTTTAACAGATTATAACGACTATTTCAACAGATAAAAACAAACTTTCAACAGATTAATTAATGCAGCAGATTTGAAAATTCTCTTTAAAAACAGTTTTGCTTGTCCAATGGTAATCTTGAAAATGTCAATCAGGGGATTGCTAAGAAGCGGAGGAGAGCTCCACTGGCTTTTTCTCAATCTAATAAAAGTGCCATCAAATTTGACGCCCCAAAATACGAGAGCAACCTCCAAATTAAGAAATGGGTCCAGAGCCTTCAAGATCAAGGGCGAAAGAAAGCTCGGATATTAAGGAAGGTCGGATTGTAACGAAAAATGGGAGTCATCCACGGAGGAGGCTTACGTATCCGGGAGAGATGCTTCGAAGGTCCAACAGTGGTCGACGAGTGTGAAGAAGAGAATGTCACAAAATGAAGGTAGTTCTGACCAATGCATTGGTGGATATAACGAGAATCCCCCATTTTTCCAGGTGTCCTCGCTCAAGCGATGTGATTTTCGCTTGAGTCACCTTAGATAGTGGTTGATAACAACCGCTTTTAAAAATATATATTAGATAGCGGTTAGGCTTTAACCGCTTTCTAATGTAGTAGTTTAGATAGCGGTTGACCAAATAACCGCTATCTAAAGTCATATATGTCAAAGTGATCGACTATAATTGGATAATAATCGATCATACTTTTCGCTCAAGCGAGGGTTTCTTCGCTTGAGCGAGAATTTACCCAGATTACCCCTTCGTTCTAGATTTCCTCGCTCAGCGAAGGTTTTCTTCGCTTGAGCGAGAGTTCGATACGCGAAATAATATTATTTTAATACGTGAACGAGTAAACAGTTGCGCGAAATAATATTATTTTATTACGTGAACAGTAAACAGTGCTAGTTGTGTAAATAAAGTTGCAGAGGTGCTATTTTGGTAAATATTTTTGAAAACAGTATTATTTATGAAAAAAAGTCGCACTCTATCTATTCAAGGGATGAAAAATCTCAAAATTCACATTTCTCCAACTCTTCACAATTCTAATTATGAGATGACTTTTTACCACAATTTGTGTTTCACTCTTTTTTTTTTTCTTTTTTATCCAAACACGTTAAAATACAATTTTAAACATCAAAATGAAAACATTTTTTATATGATAAATAAAATAAGAATTTAAGGTATTTAATTAAAAAGATGAAAAAAAAGTACAGATAAATGAAAAACACAGTTTTATGTTTCATTACTTAAACCACAGCTAAGTTTTTTTCTTAAAAGAAAATAGAACATGTTAACTCGTTGCTAGAAGTTGAATTTTTAAAGTCCTAAACTCAAACATATCGATTCAGTTTGATTTTCAGAAAATTGAACCGAACTATTGAGTTCTACCAAAAGGTATCCAAAAAATAATCAGTTTGTGTTAATTTTGGATAATTTTCAGTTTTCTTTTGAATTCGAAAACCCATACTTTCCTTTGAAAACATAAATAGAAAACACTTATTCCAGGTACGTTGTGATCTCACTCATAAAATTGAGTAGAATATACTATTTAGTCACTTGAAGTATTTCAAAATTTGCAATTAATCTCCAACAAACCAATACATTTTTAATTCTTATATTGCAATAGAAATACGTTTTTATTCCTTGATATGGAACTAAATTCGCATTACATTTAGTAAATATAAACTCATTAAATTTTTATAGGAGCTAAAAGTACATTTTGAAGATATCAAACCATTTTTTACACAAATTTTAAAACAAATAAAGGACCAAAACATCCCATGAAAGCAATCCCTACAACTATTTGGTGAGTTTATTATTTCTTCAAAAATTTCAAAAGGTAAATAACTTTCCCAAAAATCAAATTGAGTCTCTGCTTTTTTCTTTCTTTTAGTTATATTTGGAGAAAAGGGTATGCATAGTATGTTGCAATTTGCAAATCACACACTGGAAATGAAATAAAATGAGATGCAAAAGAAAAAGAGAACAGAAGTTGCTATCTTCTATACTAGCATTGTTCAATTACACTCCACCTAATTTCAACTTTCATTTAAATCAATGTTTATTAGAAATTTGAGAGGAGTAGCAAAGTTATTCTACTTGATGAGGCCAAAGCTCATAGAGCTTAAAGAACCATGGAAATATCCCACATGAGAGAGTATGAGCTCCTTTTGTAGGGCTTATTTGAGAGGTAAGTTACAAACAAAACATGCTAAAGAGCCTAATTAATAATCAATTTTTTAAAGTACACAAACCAAAATCAAATTTGATGAAAAATATAAAGACCAAAAATATATTTAACTTTAATTATTTTATGGGGACAAAAGAGAAAGAGTGCAGGATGGAACTATTTATATAAACAGATAGATTATAATTTTAAGAAAAGAAATATGAATGAGTTATTTATTACTTCACAAGCGCTAAGATTTCCCATAAAAATACACATACACAAGGCAAAATTTGTCCTGTTACTTCTCCTTGGCTAATATAACTTTCCGATAAGTACTAGTAATTCACTCTCTAACACATTATTTCTAATCCACTCTCTTTTATTGTTTAAAATTTATTGGAAAGTACAGAAATCTTGTGAAGTATATGAAATAAATAGTTGTAACTCAAAGTTGTGATTTCCAATAAATTTCAGTTGATAATAAAGAGTGTGCTAAAAGTGTGTTTACTAGCATTTCTCATACCTATAATAATATAAAGTTTGGGACTTCAAGAATCTGCCAGTTCTATAAGTTGATTGACCACGTTTGGATCTGCAAGTGTACTTGTATCTCCAAGTTCATCCAACTGCCTGGAAGCAATTTTTCTCAGAATTCTTCGCATTATCTTTCCACTCCTTGTTTTTGGAAGGCCAGGTGCCCAATGAATTTTGTCGGGTGCTGCAAAGGCTCCTATCTGAAATGTTACAGCAAAGAATGTGATTGTTCATTTATAAGTAAGTATTCATACAAATTGACCTGTAAAAAAAAAAAACTAACTGAGAAATTCTTTTCCTACATGTAAAGCTGCATGATAATTATTGGTGGTGATAAATTGTAATGTAGAATATGTTAAGCTCAAACAGAGACTTAAAATATTGTCTAAGGTACCACGGGATGTTAGAATCAATAACTAAATTAATTCAATTATGTGATTCATGTTATGAAAAGTTTTAAAACTAATGGTAACCAATTTAGTGGATAGAATGAGGAATTATCCAATTTAGCAGATAGTACGAGGAATTATCCAACTTAAAGGATAGTACGAGGAGTTATCCAACGTAGTGGATAATATGGAGAGTTATCTTTTGAAATTGATGGTAACCAATTTTATGGAAGTTGGCTATATAATAAAGCAAGGGTTTTGTCTCTGTCATAGGGTTTTTTAACTGTTACCCATCAAAAAGTTTGAAAGAAGAAAGAAAGACAAAACGATAGATTGGGAAAAGAATATTGGAGAGACACTGAAGATCGTATTTTCATTGGATCTTTCATAGATCAAGGTAAGATCTCCCTATCATGATTTATATGAATGTGTGAGAATCATAAATTTTATGATCATATAAAGTAGTTTTCTGGATTTGAATTAGGAACGCATGAAACTATTCGAACTAACACTGGATTCACAAATTACTTACCAAAGGAACCAACAACAAAATTTGAGATTTCAGTACATCTTTTCAGTTGTTTCCAATGAAATGATAAAAATCCCATTTATTTTTATTTATTTATTTTATTTCCCATAGATATCCTCAATCAAAATCAAACCTGTTTGAGGCATGGTTGGTCACTAAATGTAGACACATCTCCCACATGGGGATTTTGAACCTTGGTTCACACCATAATGTGAAATGATAACATTCCCATAAATATTTTAAACAACTAATAACACTAGAAGGAGTTCAAAAGGATCAAAACCTCGTCAATCTAGAATGTAACTAACTATTACACTGGTAGTGGTGCAGACAAATGTGATCTAGAGAATTTATCAAGGCATAATAGTTTCTTATTGTCAGTTTGAAGTACAGACCTGCTTTCGAACCGTGACTATGAGGTCCTTCCGTAGTTCCTCACTGTAAGGAACACCATCCACAATTGTAACAAATGCATATATACCCTGTCCTTTCACCTACAATAGTAATGTAGTTGATTAAAGTACAACAGAGCAAACATTTAGCATGCTTGCTACGCACAAACTGACATTAATTTCTTTCATACATACATACGGAAACATACTTGATGACTAACACACGGAGAGAATATGATATGCAATACATACCTCGTGCTCCACACCAACCACAGCAGCCTCTGCACACTTAGGATGCGAAACTAGAGCTGATTCCACCTCTGCTGTGCCAATTCGATGCCCACTGCGTGTAACACAACTATGAGACTAGAACACCAAATAGATTGGAACCTCATGGAAAATAGACCTGTCTATTTTTGTTTTCATGCTTATTTCTATAGAGAAGAAAATTGTAAAATTGAGAAATCATCAGAAAGAGATTTCAAAATTTAAAGAATACCTGACATTGATGACATCATCAACTCTTCCAGTGAGCCAATGGTATCCATCTTTATCCCTGAAAAAAGTTATATGAGCATATTATAATCATTGCACATATTGTCTCGTGTTCTGGGGGTGTTTCCTGTATTTGAGGTAAAAGAACAGATATATAATTCACTTAGGCTAAATTCAAATTCAAATATTGTTAATATACTTGGCAAATAATGTTAGTAAAACACTAACCTGCTGCAACCATCACCACTGAAATAGTATCCCGCAAATGGCTTGAAATATGTTGTTTCATATCTTTCATGATCACCATACAGTGTTCTGAATGCTCCAGGCCACGATTTCTTAACACACAAATATCCGCTGCACTCACCTTCCAGTTCAACACCTTTCTCATCCACTATGACAGGCTACAGTTGCAAATAAATTAGTCAGTGATGAATGAAAAGGGAAATAGTAATATAGAAGTAAAACAAAGTTACATTACATTACAAAAGGAACATATAAGGTCAGCATAGAAGACCTGAACTCCAAAGAAAGGGAAAGTTGCAGAACCAGGTTTCTGGGGCCAAGCACCTGGCAGTGGAGTTATCTGCAAGCAACAGAATAAAAAACATTAGACCCAAACACAAGTGCACAAACATGATAAGCATCCCTCTCCCTGTGTGTGCGCGCATGTGTGCACAAAACCCAAATCTCTATTACCACTTGAGCTGTGCACATGTGGTATGCAACAGATTAATTGTGATTTTGTGACTAATAAAATGAAACTATCTATGTTCATTGTCAGCCATTAAGAACCAAATTTAACAGAACAGATAATCATTGAAGCTATAATACCATGAAGCCACCAGTTTCTGTTTGCCACCAAGTGTCAGATATAGGGCACCTTGAATCTCCTACTACATTGTAAAACCACTTCCATGCACTTGGATTTATGGGCTCACCTACACTTCCTAGGACTCGTAAAGATTTCCTTGAGTACCGAGTAACAAACTGCACAGATTACAATAATTTGGATGAACAATTATTAAATGAATCAACGGACCTTTACAAATTCTTACATCACAGTTCCCTTGTTCTATCACTATATTCAAATATTTTAGTTGGAACTTTATTCAAATTATCAATATAAACTACAAGTTTAATTCCTAAAAGAGATGTAAAAAATTCAATTTTACCCAAGGACCTATTTAAATTAAATAATCTGAATAATTAAGGACCTATTTGGTTTGAGAAAGCGTCTTTTGTTTTCATTTCTTGTTTTCATGAATGACTACAAAAGAAAATATCTTGTTTTCATTTTGTTTTTGTTCCAAAAGATTTGTATAGGAAACAATATAATCAGGATTTTCTCAATAGAACAACAATTAACTTCTTTTAAAAGTGCAACAATCTTATGTTTGGACAACCTTCAAACTAAAACTAATGTGACGTATGGCCAGTGTAGATCCAAAAAGATGAGAAATGTCGGGCAGTGTAAGTACACAAAAGCATTCATTCAGTCAAATCAATTTTCTTAGAGACAAATACTAACATACTAACACATGTAATCATAAGGCATCTTACCGCATCACCATCACGCATGAGGGACCGTACCAGTGTGGGGGCAGTGTAGAATATTGTCACCTTATATTTGTCAACTATGTCCCAACATCGTCCAGCATCAGGATAATTAGGAGCCTGCATTCAGATTAATATCAGATTTGAAGTGAAGTATTCTTAGCAACTCATTGACTCGTAAATTTCTATCTATGAACTTAACATGCCAATACTATGATGTTGACGGAAATTACTGTACTTTTTATTCATAAAGCCTGTAAATATATAGATAGATACATAAAGACAGTAAATGTGTATATTTTTTAAATGTGTTGCCAAGAAATTTGTGTATCTCCGAAGCTCAGTATGAGGGAATCAAAATAACAATGTATGTGACCACAGCCTAGACAACCAACCGATCTGGCATCAATTACTTACCTCTCCCTAATAAGGGCCTTAAACTTCTTTCTGTCAACTATTGATACATGAAGCAGTCGCTTGAAAAAGCATTTTAGCTGCTCATTTTGTTTTTGTTGTTTAGTAACTGTTCTTGAGACATAAGAAAAATCTCTTTTCTCAAGCTATACATTCACTGGTATAACACAATCTGTACTTTCAATTTTTAGAATTGTTAACAATACATAGCAACGCCGAAAGCATTTTTCCCACTGGGTGGGGTTGGCTACATTATCAAAGAATATCATCAAGTCCAGTCAAACGCCAATTCTTCAGAGATGCAATTTGGTCTAAAGTCTACGTTGGTTTTACTAAGTTTTTCTTGATCTTCCGACACTGCTAATTAGCTAGACTATATCTGTTCAACTGGGTTGCAATCGTTCTTCTTCTCACATGGTCAAACCATTTTTCAGAATCCTTAATTGTATAAATATATCAATTTATGGTTGAATTGGTCTTTTGGTTCCAGTGATAACATGTCATTTGGATTCATTTTCTCCAGCTCTGCCACACATACAAATAAATAACACTGTTTCAAGTAAAAATTTATTACCCCTTCATACACAATAACAGATGCACCGTTGAGCATGGGTCCATAAGTGACATAGCTATGACCAGTAATCCAACCACAATCTGCTGTACACCTGTAGTCAGAGTATAAAGCATTAACACAAGGGCAGTGAACCAGATTCATCAAGAACGTGTCAAAGATAAAGTTTCAAGGGGATACCAGTAGATGTCAGACGGCTTGTAGTCAAATGCATACTTGAATGTTGTTGCTGTGTACACCATGTAACCACCAGTTGTATGCAGGACACCCTGTTAGGAACATAAATATTAGAAAGCAGCAGCCTCAAGTATAGAAAGGAAAAAAAAAAAAAAAAAAAACTAGACTGTGTACAGCAGTAACAGCAAAAAATACCTTAGGTTTGCCTGTACTTCCACTTGTATAGAGTAGAAACAGTGGATCCTCTGCATCAACCCACTCCACGGGACAACTAGTTGGATATTGAGGAACAACATCCTGCAAAACCAGTCAAATGTAGCAAAAGAAAAGTTCAAAAGAAGTATGAAATTTTATCATTATTAATATTATATATAAAGTTGGATATTGAAAACATCAGCAACCTTATCATCAGAAACAAATTAATCTGTTTGAAATAACTGAAGAAATTCAGATTGAAACAATTATGTAACTAATTATTTGGCATGGCATGTAGACAATTTGCAGAGCACTGAAAATAGAATAATATTCTACACTCAGCTAACCGTGAGAGTATATATGCTAAAGGTGGGGATTTTATATACCAACCTGCCACCATATATCACGCCCATCCTTCCATTTAGTATCTTCCCTCTTCGTTGCCCATGAGTTTTCATAAACTAGGCATTTATCTGTTGAGACAGGGAAAAGAAGCAAAAGAATATGAACAAACATAATAAAGGGAAAAAAAATGAACTAGAGATTAAATCGGATGTAGAATATACATTTTCACAAACCCTAAAGCTAGTAAGCTCCAGTTATCTCGCAATAATAAACTTTGTACTGGTACATGATATTTGCGAGATTGGTCTCTCTTTCACTTTCTCCCTCAGTGTTTGTGTGTGTACACATGTATGTTTGAATTTTAATCACAAATCAGAACTGGGCAATATTATTGCAGTGATTGTATAATAAAACTTTTAAACAAACTAAAGATATTCCCACCTATAGAAACTCCATTTTGGGCTGAATCATTGATTGCAGCATCAACAATATCTTTCAGATAGAGAGCCTTAGAGCCCCTTTTAACACCATTGCAAGTAATTACAACTTTCGGTTTACAGTCAATGATTCTCTGGGCAAGAGCTTCTGCAGAAAAACCAGCAAATACAACCTGAACAGATGAAAATAACTAACTATTAACGCAAAAGGCAAATGAAACATATCAAGCAATCTACTAATTTTAACATAAGTAAACAAGAAAGTGTGGACAAGGAATTTTTTTTTTCTAAGTTCTTATTGATACCGAATGAACAGCACCAATCCGAGCACATGCAAGCATTGCGATGGGAAGCTCCATAAGCATAGGCAAATAAATAATTACAGCATCTCCCTTCTTCACACCATTATCTTTCAGGTAGTTAGCAAGCTGAAACAAGAAAAATATTCAACTGTTTGGCCACTTTCCATTGTGTCTTCTACTTCAAAAACAAAAGATATTACCACCCGAACTTGAATATCCTCTTTGCATGCAGACAGAGAGGAAAGTCAAAACAAACCTGGCAAACTTTATGAAGAAGCTGTGTGTATGTCAAAGTACCATCCAAACCAGGTTCATTGCCTTCCCAGTAAATGGCTACCTTATCACCAAGTCCAGCTTCAACATTTCTATCCAAGCAATTATAACAGATGTTGGTGATGCCACCCTTGAACCACTGAAGAAATGCAACAAGCGAACACAGACACACAACACAAGGTACAACCACACTCAGCCTCCGAACAAACTATCAGAAGGAAAAACAAAAGCAAAAAAAATATCCAAACCGTATAATGGAAACAGATCAATTACCTCAATCTTGATATTCCCTTTCCTAACATCAAAATTTTCATCACATACTTTATCACCCCATTTCTGCTTCCAATAAAACTCTGAGGCAATATCAGACCAGAACACAGCAGGGTCCTCGATCGATCTCTTGTACATCTTCAGATACTGATAAATCACAAATCAGATATATATATATATAAAAAAAAATTCAATTTTTACAAAATCTTGCACAAAAACTTAATTAATTCCAGTAAAGAAAAAAAAAACATTTTTTCTCTTCATTTGTAGATTAGTCAATAGCGCAGAACCGTAGAAGGCATTCATAAGCTACAATAAAAAATTCAACACCGATCAATATAAATAAACACTCTGAAACCTGTTCTGGGGACTGGACATTGGCCTGGCTAGCAAAGTCCTCACTAGGAAGAACGAAATCATCCTCTTCAGTGGCGAGAGAATCACCAAGTATAACAGCATTCAAGTGTGGAATATAACCTGCACCTGATGGCAAAAGCTTCATTGATTCCACATGGCGCAGGAAATTGTTGGTCCTGATATTAGAAGCCATAGTAGTAGAGAGTTTCCTCCTCCTTCTGCTCTTGCAATTCCAGAACAGAGAAAGAGAAGAACAAGACTTTTTAAGTGAGTGATCCAACGCAATTGGGTGAAGAGGGTCACGGGGCACTCCACCCAGATGAACAGCGACTGAGTTATGCGACAGAGGTATCATCCTTGCATAGTTGAAAAACAGATATATTATAATTAATAGCACACAATCGCTTTGAACGTTCATTAAAATTTCATTCCAAACCAATGAAAAGTTATTATTTTAATTATTTAAAAATAATTATCATAGAAAATAGCAAACTTATCCTACAAAACTTTTTCATATTATTAATCTAAAACTTATTTTCCCAAAATGTTAATATTTTTATTTTTCTTAATATAACATAAGATTAATAAGATCAAATATTAGTTAAAGAACATGGTAACAAAAAGTAAATCACAAATCAAATTTATTTTTAATTGGTATTCAATAAATCAAACTTTGGAGATTGAAAAAAAAAAGTCAAAAGTTGCAATTATGATAGATACAAAAACGTGATATTCAAGATCACAGGACCAGAACAAACAAAAGAAATAATAGTTTCCAAAGAGCCGCAAGTCACAGTTTTTATTGGAAATGTTTTTATCCCAGTTCGTTTGTGGGGAGGACTTTAGGGTGATGTTGCAAAATTCAATTTTATGTTATTGATTTTTCATGAAGAGAATGATCTACTTTTGTGAGGATCAAAATTCACTGTGATTCAAAAACTAAAATGATAAAACCAAAGCCAATTTGTTATGATCCCAAATGGTCAAAGAGGCGGCATATAAACTAGTAGGTACCGTGGTTAACACAAATTAATAAAAAATGGTAATTTATTTCGTGACAGAAAATCACAGAGAAACAGCTCCAAAAGATAACAATTTTTTATAAGAAATAAGACCCGTTGTGCACATTAGATTGACTTAATAACAAAAACTGAAACAAAAGACAGCTATTTTATCTGAACCTTCTTCTCCTGCAATTGCTAGCAATGGAAAGAAAAAATTGAATAGAGACTAGAATTGTCTGAACTCCCAGAAAAGGCTGAGAAGTGATGCAAGGTACTATGAGGTGGGAGGGACTAATCACCACTGAGACAAAACCTGTTGAGTGGTTTGAAATTGACCCTTCAAATGGTTCTGTTAAATAAGTCTCTTCTTGAAAACATGGTGCTTTGATGATTAGTTTTTGTTGTGGTTTTTGATGGGATTGAGGTAGCCGTCTAGCACCTTGTTGGTTGTTTAGTCCCTTGGTTTGGACATTGCAGCATGTCATTTTTGCAAGTAGTTACAAAACACAGTATCCTCAGTTTTTGCTCCTCTGGTTATCGTATTTCAGTTAGCAAATTTTGGTTTTTCTTGTAGATTGCGCAGTTAGTTTCGGTGGCATTTTGTGGTACTTTTCAACCTTGAATCCTATTGAATGCTGGAACCACAGATGGCATGTAGATAGTAAGTTGCTAAGTTTGAAACGATTTTCCCCATGAGAAATAGCAAGATATTATAAAATTTCGGTTTTTGGATGTAATTTTTTTATGGACTTAAGTGAGCTGTATGTGTCGGGTCGGGTCGGGTCGGGTCGGGTGAACTCACCTTATATTAATTATTATTGTTGTTCTACTTTATTTTTTAAAATACATTTTGCTGAAATCAAATCTTTTTTTCATTTGAAAATAACTAAAGTGTTCTTTTTTTTTTCAAATTTGATCACCTAATTTGTGTAGAATTCGGTCTCTGATATTTTAATTATATAATTTTAATCTATTTATTAGTTTGAGATATACCATTTAATAAAAAAATTATAATATATCCATTTAAATAAGTTAAAGAATAAAAGGAATCTATTTAATTAATGTTTAAAACTTCATTACTTTAAATAAAAATGTTATAAAAAAAAATAATCATTCAAATTTTATTTTCATAAAATCATTATTTTTTTTAAATTTTACTTTATTTTTTTCTCTAAATTTTTCAATATTTTTCTCTGCTTTTTTTATATTTAAGTACATTCTAGTACCGCAGAAATAGATTAAAGCATTCATGTTTTATATGAATTTTTAATAGAATAAATTTTACAATTTTTTTTAAGTATTTTGCATGTTGGTTTGTGACGGTTGCATGTGGGATCTAGGAATTTTATAGGTGAAATATTGTGATATTTAATTTGTTTATTGAATTTTTTGTTAGTAGGATTTAACTTTTTTAGAATTACAAGTATATGGAGGTTTTCTTGGAAAGAGAAATTAAGCTAAAAAAAATTAGTTTTATTTAATATTTATAGTAATATAAGTTAAAAGAACTCCATGTGCTAAGGTGACTTGCTTATCATAATTTATAATTGATAGAGACATATTCTTATATGCAACTAGTAAGAGATTGCATGTGTGGTTTTGTGAATAGATAATATTAAAATCTTAAAATGATTAAATATGTGATTCAATATATTATAAAATTAAGAGTTTGGGTTTATTAGCTTACCAATGAATTATCATGGTCTATGTATGTTAAGATCATGATTGTAATTAAATCTCATTAACGGTGTAATATATATATATAAAAATAAAGAGAAAAATAAATAAAGTCTAGTTTAAGAAAAAGGAAAAGAAATAAAAAATTTGTAAGTTTAGCTTTTATTTAAATAGGATAACGTAACTTGACATGGATACACAACAAATGAACCCTTTACATGAAAAATGAGGTATGATCACGTAGGGTTTATGGATTAGTTTGTGCACCCCTTATATGAGCTAAAAATGAGGAAGAGACAAACATGATGTAACATGCACAAAAAATGACATTGAATTGGATGCAAAATAGTCATGTGAAGGGTGATCTAAAAGATGGGGATAGAAGGAAAAGCACGAGACAAATGAAAAAGAATAATATATTCAATGATTTTGTATTAAAGGACATATAGTATGGTAAGAAATGGTAAGATATTCCTTCTGAAACTCTCTCTTAAATATTTTGTTTCTTCCTTGCTCTCTGTTAATTATTCTTATGTGTTTACTTGCTTTTCCATATTCTTATTATTGTTGAATTCAAGAAATTACTATAATGTATATAGTGTGATTTCCTCATTTTAATTTGTATTGGTCTCTTTTGTTGAGTTGTTTCATTTTATGCTTTTATTAACACCATGATTGAGAACATGGGTCTTAAGGAACTACAAGGTGAGGTTCATGGCCACTCTGAAGAATTAAAATAATTAATAGAGCTATTAGAGCTTAGAAATCAAGAGGAGGAACTTCATACTCAAATAACAACCCCCAAGTGCGCTTGGATCAAATTCAAAAAGCATTAAATTTGATTCTACAATTTCAATCTCAAGGGGGTGCATCCTCCTCAAACAATTCATATTCCAAAGAGAAACACATGCAAGCCTCATTTTCAATTAGGGGTAGTTTTTTAGGATTTCTTCATTTTGGCGGTCAATCTTCAATGTTGTAATGGATTTTAAGACGGAGAAATTTTTTAATTACCACAACACATCAGATGTTGATAAGGTGAATATTGTTGTGATCCATTTGAGAAGGATGTTGTGCCTTACTTTCAAAAGTTTCAACAATTCTCAGCAATTAAATCTTGAATGGATTTGACGAAAGCTTTGGAAATGCAATTTGTACCTTCTCCTTTTTTATTATCTAATGGCAGAGTTAAATGAACTATAACAAATGGGTATAATCACTAGTACAAAATAGGCTTTTAACATCGATTCTAGAACCGATGTAGATACAACCGATGTAGAAAGTGTGACTTTCCACATCGGTTGTAAGGAATCGATGTAGAAAGTCTAATATTTTTTTTTTATTCATAACACATCTCTAATTATCCTATCTATTGATCTAGAGTTTCCTAGATTATCCTCCCTTTTATAACCCTTTTATATTATATTTTTATTATTTATATTTTTTAGGAATTTGAATTATTATCAGATTAAGAGAATTGTCACTTGCAAGATTCGAACCCAAGTACTTTAGAGTCGGAGGTCGATACTCCAACCACTAAGTTACCGGGATTTTTCGATAATAACTTATACATAAATTATATTTATATACAAATAAAAATGTATATCCATGTAAATATATAAATATAAAATATATAAATACAAATATATTTATATATTTATATGTTGGATGTGAGGACGCGCTCGAGGATAAAAGTGTGTGTCGAGTGAATTTTTAAAATTTGATGTCAAATTTGTGAGCGGGTCTCTTTATATGGATTATAACTTAATGACAAAATATAATCTTTATAAATTATTTATATAATGATATAAAATAATTTTTTTCTTTATTTTATATCATTATATAAATTAATTATAAAGATTATATTCTATATTATTATAAATAAATTATAAAGATTATATTCTATCATTAAATTACAAATTCATATAAAGAAACTTGCTCACAAATTTGACATCAAATTTTGAAAACTCACTTGACACACACTTTTACTCTCGAGCGCGCTCTCACATCCAACATATAAATATATAAATATATTTGTATTTGTATTTATATATTTTATATTTATATATTTACATGGATATACATTTTTATTTGTATATAAATATAATTTATGTATAAGTTATTATTAGAAAATCTTGGTAGCTTAGTGGTTGGAGTATCGACCTCCGACTTCAAGGTATTGGGTTCGAATCCTGCCAGTAACAATTCTCTTAATTTTATAAAAAGACTTTCTACATCGGTTCATCTGGGAACCGATGTTGAAAGTGTTTTCTACATCGGTTCTTAAAGAACCGATGTGGAAAGCCCGATGTTAAAAGTGATTTCTGTACTAGTGAATCTCTTATTATTATTTGAAATCTATGTCTCTTGCAAATAGATCATTTAGGTTACAAGATGATGTTTTGTTGAATTGCTTCTTAAGTGGTATTCATGTTGAAATTTGTTGTGATGTAGTTACTCAAGTCCCAACATTTTTAATGAGGGAAGTTGCTCTAGCCAAGTTATGTGAGGATAAATATGTTATTGTCCATAAATATATCATTGCATCTATGTGTCGTTATTCGCCTATTGTTGTGTCCTTGCTTATGACTCCTCATAATATACCACAACATATGGTTAATACTCATTCCATTTCTAAAGTTTATAACATGAAATTGATGGATCATAGTGCACAAACATTACCATTACTTGAATTACCAATGGATATGGAACCAAAGTTAGTTCTTCTATTTCGTTCATATGCTTCAACTTTTTATATTGCAGTTGTTTACCACCTCTTTGTTTCAAGTTTTCACTATATTCCTTTAATTGAAGGAGAAACTCCAGTGAAAATTAAATCCACATAGTTAAAAAGAAGAAATTGAAAGGTTAGTGGTATATATGCTTTATGAAGGGACTATTCAGCCAAGTAAGAACATTTTTTCACCCCCTATAATTTTAGCAAAAAAGAAATATGGTTCTTGGAGAGTTTGTACAAATTATAAAGCTCTTAACATCATAATTATCAAGGGTAGTTTTCCAATTTTCACAGTGGATGAATTATTTTGTGCTTCTTCTTTTTTTCTAAACTTGATTTGAGATTCAGTTATCATCAAGTTTTGTTGGCACTAGAGGATAGATGTAAAATTGCTTTTCACACACATCACAGGCACTTTGAATGACTTCTCATGCCTTTTGGCCTAATGAATGCATCGATCACGTTTCAAAGTTTAATGAATGATGTTTTTCAAGATGTCTTAAGAAAGTTTTTTTATTTATAATGTCTTACTATATAGTTCTTCATGGAATGAGCATAGACATCATTTAGAAGTGGTTATGCATGATACTTCAACAAAAGTAATTATATGCTTGGTTTTTCAAATATTTATTTGAAGTGCAGGAAATTGAGTATTTAGGCCACATTTTATCGAGTCATGGTGTTGTTATGGATACTTCAAAATTTAAAGTTAAGGGACTGACTTTAACCAACAAATTTAAAGAAATTACATGGATTTCTTGGTTTAACTAGGTATATTATCGATAATTTGTCAAAGGATATGCGCAGCTAGTAACACCTTTGATTGACCTATTACAGAAGGATGTGTTCCAATGGACTAGAGTAGCAACACAAGCATTTATACAATTGAAAAAGGCATTAAGTACAACACTAGTGTTAGCGATTCCAAATTTTTTGAAACTATTTGTTTCAGAAATGGATGCATCAACATTAGGAGTGAGAGCGGTATTGATAAGAAATCATCTCATTGCATATTTCTCAAAGAAATTGTCTCTGTAAAATAAAAAACAATTGACATATACATGAGAATTTAATGTTATTACAAAGAAGTTGGCTAAGTTTAGACATTACTTACTTGGTCACAAGTTTGTAATCAAAACTGATAAAAAAAGTCTCAAAGAATTATTAGACTAGCATTTACAAACATTAGAACAACAACAATGGTTACCTAAGTTTTTGGATTTTGATTTCAGTATACAATACAAATCGAGAAAAGAAAATATACCTATAGATGTTTTGTCAAGGAGTTTCATAATGGCATGGTCTAGACTCTATGGCTTAGAAGGGTTGCAAACTTGATCCAAACTATAGATAAATTAAAGAAATTGTATGATAACTATGTAACACATAAATTGCAGTTTCAAGAATATGCATTAAAATATGACTTATTTGTTTTAGAGAGCACGTATTATGTTATTGGCTAGTGAGGACATAATTAATCAAGTATTATTTGAGTTTCATTTCTCAAATACTATTGGTCATGTAGGTGTATCAAAGACTATGGCTAGAATTATTGCTCAATTGTTTTGGCTATGGATGTGACAATGAATTCGCAACTTTGTGTGTGAATGTCAAATCTGACAACAAGCGAAATCAGAACAAATGTTACTAGTTGGCTTACTTATTCCTCAACATGTTTAGGATGACATCTCAACGAATTTCATAAAAAATTACCTGTAGAACATGAGTTCTCTACTATTATGGTGATGGTTGATAGACTTTCTAAATTTAGGCATTTCATTCCATTAAAAGTTTAGTATACCAGTAAGATAGTTGTTAATGCATTTGTTAACAACATTATAAAGTTATATGGAATAATTATTAATGATAGGACAAGATTTTTATAAATTCTTTTTGGCAAAATCTCTTCAAAGCTCAAGGGACAATGTTGGTCATGAGTTCTTCCTATCATCCACACTTATATAGGTAGACAGAGGTATTAAACAAAACATTGGAAATGTATCTTATATGTTTTATGTTTAATAATCTAAAAAACTGATATTCAATGCTATCATGGGCACAATACTAATGTAATTCATCTCTGCATTGGTATGTTTTTATTCAAGGCGTTATATGTTAAAGATCTTGTGTGATGAGATATGAGAGTAATGTTATGGATTTTGTGTCATCTTATTCTTCACATTTTCTTGCTCAAGAAATCCATAGGAAATCTTTCATAACAAGACATGTCATTACCGCTAACCACTATAGAATTTGGTCTCTCAGTTGAACCATTACAAGTTTTGGACTCTCGTACCATCATGAGACAATCACAACTAATTCCTTAAGTTTTAATTTAATGGAATTCTTTAGATTCTTGAGCTCCTAGCTGGTTAAAGAGATTAAAGAAAACTTTCTCAAATTCAACTTGAGGACAATGTTGTTTTTAATGACAAAGTATTGTAACATACACACAAAATAATGTTGAGCTGAATAAGAAGAAAAAGTTGGTTATGCAAAATACTCAAATGGAGGATGATATGAAAGATTCAAACCAAAGAAAAAGTATGAGACAAAAGAAAAAGAATATATTCAAGAATTTTGTCGTGGAAGGGACATAAAATGTAGTAAGAATTCAAAAAATTAATATCATAAATATATTGTAATTTCCTTATTTCAATTTATATTAATCTTTGATATTATACTTAATTACATTAAAAGATATAAACAAAATTCACACATATTATTTAAAAAATTTTGTTGTTTAATTGTTAAAGATGATAACTAGGAAGGATATATCTCCATACTTCATTCTTCACTATATTATAATTTTTTTTTTCTCCTCAATTTCTTGAAACAAGAAGAAAAAATGGTATTTTGTCATATACACATTTTTTCCCATTGCACGGCATCATGTCCATAGTCTGTGAATATTAGTTTACGGGTTACATGAGAGGGAGAATGATCTAAAATAAAGTAAGGTACAAAATTTATAAAAAAAATAAGGTGTAGAATTTTAAGTAATAAAGTAAGTATACCTAAAGAAAATTTTTACTAGACATTAAGATAATTGTTTATTTAAATATGAATAATCATTTCAAAGAATTATAGAGAAATGAGGAGTTGAAATGAAACTAGAAAAAAATAAAGACAAAGTTGTAAAAATAAACTAACTCCTTGGATAAATAAATAGAGTGAAGAAACAAAGAAGAAAATACGAAGAGAGAGAAGAGAAGTACGAAGGTGGTGAAGTGTTGACATGTCACTATAGAATGAGCCACCTTATATAAGTTATGATTATCGTCACTTGACTAAGTTCAAAATAAGATACTCAAAGAGATGGCGACACTTTAAAAAACTTTACAAACTTATCATAAATATTCAATCTAATTATACGAGGAAAATTTTTTATTTATAGATTAAAAAAAATTATAAAATAAGACATAAATTTAATCTAAACATAAATGTTAAAAATTCATGATTAGCTAAATATGTTAAATTTATTATAGTCTATCACAAATATCTCTAAAAATGTGAAAGTATATAAAAGAAAAAGATATATTTTCTTTTAAATTATCTCAAGCCTACCAATTCCATATCCAAGCTTATCACAAGGCATTTTCTCGAACAGTCTCCTGGCTGTGTCCAACTTCCCACAAACAAACAACCAACCCAGCAATCACGGAGGTCCAATGCGAACACGTTGCGCACACGCATCTTATAAAACACCTTCCATCCACCATCCACATCCTCACACTTAAAGTATAGATTCATCACGTTGGTCTGCACATAAAGGTCACTCCAAAATCCATTTTGATGGCAAGAGCATGGGCATTAGAGGCCACACAAGCACTGATTACAAAAGGGTATGTGAACTTGTCAGGTGCAAAGCCCTGAACAAAAGAAGTGCCATTTTACGCGAACCACCAACGGTATAAGCTCTAATCATGACATTCCAGGTGAAGGTATCTGGGGCATGGAGTTGATCAAATACAAGAGTGGCATAACTCAATTTGCCATAAGAGGAAGACAGCTGAATCAACTTCCGCATAAGCAATTGGTCATAGGTGAGACCAAAACGGATTATTCTACCATGCACTTGCTTAAGCTCCTTGAAACTGCTACATTTTTGAAGAACCACAAGGGCTTCCTCAGAACCAAACCTTGCTCTTGGGTTCTCATGTAGCGAACATTAATCTCTTGGCTACAACATGCCACACCTTCATGGCATGCCCAATTCCAATTTGTCCAAGCTAACTACCCAACCATTAATGCCAATTGGGAACACCTAAGAACACAAAAAGACAAACCCATAACCAAAGGAATCTAAGATGATGTTGCTAAATGCTCAACCGCAGGAATAGAAGAAGATTGGTGTACTATTTGGATAAGGTTATGTTTATCACTCTTCCAAAAAATCAAAGGGCATGAATGTAGACAAATATTTGGACGTGTGTATACAATAAGATATAAACTATGAATTTGGTGCATAAAGTTTAAAGACGGTTCAAAAAATAAATTTAAGGAATAAAGTGATTATATATATATATATATATATATATATATATATATATATATATATATATATATATTTTTTTTTTTTTTTTTTTTAATTTGTGTCCTGCAACTTGAATAAAAGTTAGGATTCACAGGGAGTGTCAAGAACGAACAAGAAATTTCTCCATCTTTGAGCATAAAATAATTTTAATATTTTCTCTGAAATATCAGAAAATCGACTAAGAACCTAAATTTTCATCTTTTGATTATATTTTAGTGGAAAGAATAACGACAAAATATGGCAACCATATATGACATTATGATGTACGATTATAATACCCCTACCTAAATTTCATAATCCCATTCAGAAAAAAAAAAATCAACTAGATATAAATTATAATATTGTTCAGAAATAATCTAAATTATATAATATAATTTGTATATACGAAAAAAAAAAGACAATAAAACATGTATAATCTTAGCTTAATTAAAATTTATCTACTATTTATTTTATTTATTTATTTAATAACAAAATGTTTAATTAAGTTTGACAATTTAAAAAAAAATGCATTAAACATGATCTTTTATTCGTTGAAATTAAATTTATTAATTTTTTTATTTTTACTGTATGTAAATAAAAATTTCAATATTTATTTAGTAAATTGAACGAAAAAGAGACTATAAAAAAATTAAATGACTTCACCAAATCTCGTATTATTACAAAGATTAAAATAAAAAAATAATAATAAACAAAAAGTTTAACTAAATTTATATCAATAATCTCCATGTTCTTGATAAATTTAGAGTTAAGTATGAAAACTACTAATAACACATTTTTAACATATTTCTTTCAATAGACACTTTTCGATTATGTAAAATTGATTGAAATTGTAAAATTAAAGAGAAATAGTAAACATAATATCAAAAATCACATTTTTTTTGAAAAGGTTAATAAATTTTTATTTTTAACAAAGAAAAAAATACATTAAGAAAAGGTAAAATATTATAAAATGATAGTATTATTTCTTGGATAAATAATCAATTCAATGATGTTTACCAATTTAGTTCTTAAAAAAAGGAAAAATATTAATTTAATTTACGAATATTAAAATATTATTTTTATGAAACCCAACATCTACGTATTCTTTTTTTTTTTTTTTTTACTATTTTACCATTTTGTGAAATTTTATCTACAAGTAGCACGTATTCGTTTTTTAATTACTTAAATAGCATAAGTTTTATTTACCTAGATAGCACAGTTTTTTGTTAAGTTAAGAATTGGATTTTCCGAATATGAAACCCGAACGTAATTATATTTTATAATTTTTTCAAACAATTTAAAATTCGATTTTCCGACAACCGAATTCTAAATAGTTTTCTTTTTATTTTGTTAAGAAAAAAAACTAACTAAAATATATATATATATATATATATATATAATATGTTATAATATTTTATTTAACATTTATAGTTTAAAATTAGGTATTTAAAAAAATATGTATATTTCTAAAATTAATAATATATTTAGATTTATTATTGAAAGTAGTAAAATAATATTTTTAAAATATATTATTAAATATTATATTTAAATTTATTTGTATGATTAAATTTTTTGATTTATTTGATATTATAATTTTTTTAGAAATTAATAATAAATTAGGAGGATAATAAAAATCTTAAAAATTATATATATAAGAAGAAATAATATTTTGATGTAAAATTATATATATATATATATATATTCTAAAATATAATTTATATTAATTACTATAATATAAAATATATATTCCAAAATATAACTTATTTTCATTTATATATATATTATAGAAATTAAAATAATTTATATTTTAAAATATATATATATATATATATATATATTAAATATAAATTATTTTCAAGTTGATAATTATTATTCTAATTTATGCAAAAATATATATATATATATATATATATAATTAATTTAAAAATTTAATTTAAGTAATATATCTATATATAATTATAATTTATATAATATATATAATTTATTTAACATTAGTTTTATAGTTATAATTTTTTTTAAAGTTATAATTATAAATAAGATTTTTTTAATTATATAATTATAATTTTTATACTATATAATTGATAAATAATTTTTTTTAATTTTAATTTTAATTTAATATATATTTTTATTTATAATTTTTTAATATATATTTGAGAAATTAATCAATTATAATCTATTATTTGAAAAACTAATCAATTATTTAAAAAACTAATCGATTATAATTAATTATTTGAAAAAATTATCAAATATAATCGATTATTTGAAATTATCGAATATAATCGATTATTTGAAAATAATCGATTATAATCAATTATTTGAAAATATAATAAATTATTTAAAAATTTAATCGATCATAATGAAATAATTAAAAAATTAATCGATTTAGAATTCGATTTGTTCCAATCAAATTCTGAATAGATTTTTTTATTTTGATAAGAAAGAAAAAATAACTAATATATATATATATATATATATATATATATATATTCTAAAATATAATTTATTTTAATTTTACATAAAAATATTATTTCTTTTTATATGTATTTTCCTCGTAATTTATTATTAATTTCTAAAAAAATATTACAATATCAAATAAATTAAAAAATTAAAAAATTTAATCATACAAATAAAAATTATATTTTACTACTTTCAACCATAATTCTAAATATATTATTAATCTAATAAATACATAATTCTTTTTAAAACTATATTTAAAACTATAAATTTTATATAAAACATTATAAAATTATATATATATATATATATATTACTTAATATAAATTTGAAAAATTATTTAAACAATTAATTTATTAATTTATAATTATTCAATTATGATCGATTAATTTTATTACTTTTTAAAAAAATTGAGTATAATCTATTATTTTTTCAAATAATCGACTATAATCTATTAATTTTTAAAATATACATTAAATAATTACAAATAAAAATATATATCTAGTTAAAATTTTAAAAAAATATTTATAAATTATATAAATTATAATTATAGAGTTAAAAAAATTATATTCAGAATTATAACTTTTAAAAAAATTATAATTATAAAATTAATAAGAAAAATAACTATTTTTTATGTTAAATAAATTATATATATATATAACATAAATTAAAATTACATATATTAATTTCAAATTAATTATTATTATTATTATTATTATTATTATATATATATATATATATATATTTATTGTATACATTAAAATAATAATTATCAACTTAATGTATACATTAAAATAATAATTATCAACTTAAAAATAAATTATATTTAATATATATATATATATATATATATATATATCATTCAAAATATTACAAATACATAAGAAAAAAATGCATTTCAAAAATATAATTTTACATCAAAATATTATTTCATCTTATATACATATAATTTTTAAAAATTTTATTATCCTCCTAATTATTATTAATTTCTTAAAAATATATTACAATATCAAATAAATAAATAAATTAAAAAAAATTAACCATACAAATAATATAAATATAATATTTAATAGTATATTTTAAAAATATTATTTTACTACGTTCAACCATAAATCTAAATATATTTTTAATTTTTAAAATATATAAATATTTTTAAAATTTTAAATTTTAAATAAAATATTATAATATTATATATATATATATATATACCAGTTTTTTCTTATCAAAATAAAAAAATCTATTTAGGATTCGATTGCGAACAAATCGAATTCTAAATCAATTACTTTTTTAATTACTTCGTTATGATCGATTAAATTTTCAAATAATCGATTATATTTTCAAATAATTGGTTATAATTGATTACTTTTTCAAATAATCGATTATATTTTCAAATAATTGGTTATAATCGATTACTTTTTCAAATAATCGTTCACTTTTAAGAGCGGTTAAAGTGGAACCGTTATCATATATGTGTCACTTTTAATATCATATATATGTCACTTTTAAGAGCGGTTAATATTTTAACCGCTCTTAAAAGTGAACATATAATAGTAGTTCCGTGTTAACCGCTATCTAAAATATATTTTTAATAGCCGTTAGTTCTAGAACCGCTATCTAAAATCTCGGGTCAATTCTTGCTCAAGCGACGGGTACTTTCGCTTGAGCGAGAAGTGATTGAAATATGTGGTGACCCAAGTTGCATTATGTGGCTAAACGTCCAGCGCAGCTAGCCACATAACGCAACTTGGGTCACCACATATTTAATCACTTCTCGCTCAAGCGAAAATACCCGTCGTTTGAGCGAGAATTGACCGGAGATTACCCCTTTGTTACTGATTTCCTCGCTCAAGCGAATGGTTTCTTCGCTAAGCGAGAATTGACCCGAGATTACCCCTTTGTTACAGATTTCCTCACTCAAGCGAAGGGTTTCTTCGCTTGAGCGAGAGTTGATTGCGCGAAATAATCGATCATAATATAAAATAATCGATTATTTTAATACGTGAACAAGTAAAGAGTGCTAGTTGTGTAAATAATGTTTCGGATGTGCTATTTTAGAAAATATTTTTAAAAATAGTAGTATTTATGAAAAAAAGTCTTTATATTATAGAAATGAAAATAAGTTATACTTTGGAATAAATATATATATATATATATATATATATATATATATATATTAGAAATGAAAATAAGTTATAGATAAGAAAACTAATATATTAATATTTTTGAAATCCTTAGTACATTACATAATAGCCCATACTCGCACGAGGTTTAACTACCATCAACTTTAATCGGACGGTTGAAATTGAATCTGTGGAGATTAACGCACATGATTTAGATCTACATTGCACGTGGTCCAACAAGCTTTTATTAAGCGTGCAAGCTTTTAGTCTATATATTTTGAAAGGGAAAGTTCAATAACCACACTTACAGTCATCATAATCATATACTACAATTTTTACAAGAGCGTTAGTCAAGATTGAAGAAAGAAGGTTAACAAAATGTTGTTGTGGAGACAACAAGAACACAGAGCTGCCTACACTACTTTGATGGTATGTTAGTTCTATTGTTATTATTGTTTAAGTTATTTTTCTCTCATTAAATAATGTTATTTTTTGGTTATATAGGACGCAGAACAAAGTATTGTGTCGTCGTACTGTCATTCAAAGTTGGAACCACATCCTCTTCTTCTTCCTGTAATAGAAGAAGCTGGATTCGACGGTGTTGCTAAATTAAGACATTTAAAGGTAGATCATGCTTTAGTTACAACTTTGGTGGAGAGGTGGAGGCCTGAGACACATACTTTTCATCTGCCAACAGGACAATGCACAATAACATTGCAAGATGTTTCACTTCAATTAGGGCTTAGAATTGATGGTCCACCTGTGATTGGACCAACGATGTTTGATTGGGAGGACATGTGTCATACGTTATTAGGTATTATCCCTACAAAGGGGGAGTCCCTGATAGGGTCTATGGTGAAGTTAAAGTGGCTTAAGGAAAATATGGTCTCATTACAAGAGGAATCAAATATACAGGAAATACATGTCCATGCAAGGGCATATATATTAGGATTGATTGGAGGGATTTTAATGCCTGATAAAATTGGTAATAAGGTACACTTAATGTACTTGAAATTTTAAGTAATCTATACAGAACTCGACGATATAGTTGGGGTTCTGCTTGTTTAGCTGTATTGTATAGGGAGATGTGTAAAGCAACAGATTGACGTGCGAAGACCATGGGTAGATGTGCGTCGTTATTACAGTCCTGGGCATGGTTTCGTATGCCCTTTATTGCACCAATTTCACAGACTCAATTGACGTTCCCCCTTGTATGCCGATGGAGCGGGGGTCGTGTACTGAACTATCAAAATGTTCCCCACAATGATTTATTTGGCTACCGATCAAGGATAGACCACATTGAACCTAACCAGGTTCACTTCTATTTTTAACTTCACTTTTTAATGTTCATAATTTATGAAGTTTCTCACTTTAGTATTGTTGACATAGTCTATATGGGTTCCGTATGAGGGAATGGAGTCAATCATTCCTGCCGAAGCATACAGGGACCAAGCATTGTGGACCTCTTGCACAAGTTTACTTTGTTTTTCAATTGTTGAATGGCACCAGTCAGACAGGGTGAAGTTACAATTTCGTCTGGTACAAGATGTTCCTGACTCACCCAACAACCTTGATGATCTACATAAAGTAGACATGAGGGGGAGACAAGATGAGAATTGGGCTACTAGACATGCAGAATGGATAGACGTATGGAAGAACAGGTGTGATCTGACATTGATTGGATTACCACTTTTAGGGCCACTTTTCCACAGTAGTGAGTATATGTCGTGGTTTGTGCCAAACTCATTTTTGTATTTGTCTGTTCCACAAATGTTACATGACCCGAGGATGCATCGGGCATCGACTTCAACACATGCAAAACCTCCTCAACATGATGACATTCAGCCCAATTACAAAACTCCAGAAGCAGAAGGAACTATGGATGAAAGAAGACATTCAATTTCTTCCTTCTCTGATTTAGGAATGCCAAACATTTTTGGAGCGTATGCCCCAACTCCACCTTCGGCACAGGGTTTTGAAGGACCTTATCAACAATTCCCTTATAATATCCAATATCATAATGAAACGGTGTCATCCTCCGACACATATAAAGCTCATGAAGATGTAGAGCATCATGAAGCCCAACCTTTAGAGGAAGAAGCACCTAGACTGCCCCAGGGAAGGAGGAACCCAACTAGGAACAAAAGGCGACCCCGATGTGGAACTGGACACCATTATGGGGATTAAATAACAAATATTTAGTTTTAGTGTTTGAATTGTTCTTATTTAGCTACCTTATGTTGGGTTTGTGATATAAACTTTGCAAATGATGAATAAAAAACCTACAAATTCAAAAAAATTCGTATCGTAATAATTTACAAATACAATGAATTATTATCTTAATAACTTACACATTAAATTAAATTAATATCTTAATAACTTACACATTCAATAAATTATTACTATGCATTGACTCATTCATTCTCTCAATCAATGCTCTCACATGCACCAAGTCACTAAGACAATACCTATCAACTTTATTGCGTGCCAAGGGAGATATGAATTATTCCTAATGCAAAAGTTGGTAACTATTATTATGCATTGACTTATTTACTCTCAATCAATGCATTCACATGCACGATGCCACTAAGAGAAGACATATCAACTTTATTTGGTAAGTGTGTCTATGAGGGAGATATGAATTATTCCTACTGCAAAAGTTGATGATTATTAACATGCATTGACTCATTCACTCTCTCAATCAATGCCCTCACATGTACGCTGCCATTAACACAAGACACCTCTATTTTTTTTTTGTAATATTTTGGAAGTATATATATATATATATATATATATATATATATATATATATTATAATTAAAATTAATAATTTTTTTTAAAGTTGATAATTTTTATTTTTATTTATGCAAATATATATATATATATATATATATTGCATAAATTAAAATAAAAATTATCAATTTAAAAAATTTTATATTTATAATTATATATATATATATAATTAATTAATTTAAAGTTCATATATGTAATTTTAATTTATGTAAAGTTTCAAAAAATTCATATACCGTGTTCTCATGTGTTAGCAACTTGCAAACATGTCTATCATGATTTTAACATGTACATCAGTCCCCACTATAGGTTGGATGTCGTCATGAAAGTGTATGACCATATGTTTGGGGAGTTAAGGCATGAACAATATTGGCCACCATATGAAGGCCCACAAGTTTCGCCAAATCCAACCATGAGAAGGAGTTCAAAAGGTTGGCCCAAATCAACTAGAATCGGAACCGAGATGGACATCGGGAAGGAGGACACCCACGAAAGTGCTCATACCGTAAAACACCAGGGCACACAAGAAATCATTGTCCTCACAACCCCGACATTAGAGGATCCATATCCCATCATTAATTGTATTAAACTTTTGTACTATCTTTCATCCATTCAATAAAAGTTCTATTCACTCACATGTTATTTTTTTTCTTTTACATTTTAACTTACATGTTATGAAAATTTTAACAAGTAAAACAACTTTATTTTCGAAAATGTTACAATACACAAACATAATTTTTAAGATTTTTCTTATCCTCCTAATTTATTATTAATTTATAAAAAAATTATTACAATATCAAATAACTCAAAGAATTAAAAATAAAAAAATTTATATTATTATATAAATTATAATTTTATATATATATATATATATATATATATTTTACATATGAACTTTAAATTAATTATATATATATATATATATATTTCATAAATAAAAATAAAAATTATCAACTTTAAAAAAATTATATTTAGAATTATAATATATATCTTCCAAAATATAACTTAATTTCATTTCTAAAATTATATATATATATATATATATATATATATATATATATATTTCAAAATATTACAAAACACAAAAATAAAATATTTCAAAAATATAATTTTACATCATAATATTATTTCATCTTATATACATATAATTTTTAAGATTTTTATTATCCTCCTATTTTATTATTAATATCTAAAAAAAATATTACAATATCAAATAAAACAAAGAATTAAAAAAAATTAATCATACAAATCAAATATAAATATAATATTTAATAATATATTTTAAAAATATTATTTAAATAATTTTAATAATAAATTTAAATATGTTATTAATCTAATAAATATATAAATCTTTTTAAAACTATAATTTAAACTATAAATTTTAAATAAAACATTATAATATTATATATATATATATATATATATATATATATATTTTTTTTAACTATTTAAAAAATTAATCGATTATTTCGAAAAATAATTGATTAGTTTTTTCATACTGAGAACCGTTTATTTTTTAAAATAATTGATTAATTTTTAAACAATTAATTAGTTTTTCAAATATATATTAAATAATTATAAATAAAAAATATATCAAATTAAAATTAAAAAAAATATTTTTAAATTATATATATTATACAAATTATAAATATCAAGTTAAAAAAATTATATTTAAAATTATAACCTTAAAAAAATTATGATTATAAAATTAATAAAAATATAACTATTTTTAATGTTAAATAAATTATATATATTATATAAATTATATATATATATATATATATATATATTACATAAATTAAAATTACATATATGAACTCTAAATTAATTTTATATATAAAATTTACATAAATAAAAAAAATTATCAACTTAAAAATAAATTATATATATATATATATATTCTCTAAATTATAACTTATTTTCATTTCTATAATATAATATATATATATATATTAACTATTTAAAAAACTAATCGTCGATTAGTTTTTTCATACTTGATTTTTTCATACTTGATGAGAATCAGTTATTTTTTTAAATAATTGATTAATTTTTAAATAATTAATTAGTTCTTCAAATATATATTAAATAATTATAAATAAAAAAATATATCAACTTAAAATAAATAAAAATAATTATTTTTAAATTATATATATTATAAATATAAAGATAAAAATATTATATTTAAAATTATAACCTTAAAAAAAATTATAATTAAAAAATTAATAAAAATATAATTATTTTTAATGTTAAATAAATTATATATATTATATAAATTATATATATATATATATATATATATATATTACATAAATTAAAATTACAACTCTAAATTAATTTTATATATAAAATTTACATAAATAAAAATAAAAATTATCAACTTAAAACTAAATTATATTTTAATATACATATATATTCTCCAAAGTATAACTTATTTTTATTTTTATAATATAAAATATATATATATACTTATATATATATATATTTAACTAATCGATTATTTCAAAAAATAATCGATTAGTTTTTTTTCATACTTGATGAGAACCAGTTATTTTTTTAAATAATTGATTAATTTTTAAAAAATCAATTAGTTTTTTAAATATATATTAAATAATTATAAATAAAATATATATCAAATTAAAATTAAAAAAATAATTATTTTTAAATTATATATATTATATAAATTATAAATATAAAGTTACAAAAATTATATTTAAATATAAATATAAAGTTAAAAAAATTATATTTAAAATTATAACCTTAAAAAAATTATAATTATAAAATTAATAAAAATATAACTATTTTTAATATTAAATAAATTATATATGTTATATAAATTATATATATATATATATATATATATATATATATATATATTACATAAATTAAAATTACAACTCTAAATTAATTTTATATATAAAATTTACATAAATAAAAATAAAAATTATCAACTTAAAAATAAATTATATTTTAATATACATATATATATATTCTCCAAAGTATAGCTTATTTTTATTTTTATAATATAAAAAATATATATATATAAATATATTTTTTTAACTAATCGACTATTTCAAAAAATAATCGATTAGTTTTTTTTCATACTTGATGAGAACCAATTATTTTTTTAAATAATTGATTAATTTTTAAATAATCAATTAGTTTTTTAAATATATATTAAATAATTATAAATAAAATATATATCAAATTAAAATTAAAAAAATAATTATTTTTATATTATATATATTATATAAATTATAAATATAAAGTTAAAAAATTATATTTAAAATTATAACCTTAAAAAAATTATGATTATAAAATTAATAAAAATATAACTATTTTTAATACTAAATAAATTATATATATTATATAAATTATATATATATATATATATATATATATATATATTACATAAATTAAAATTACATATATAAACTCTAAATTAATTTTATATATAAAATTTACATAAATAAAAAAAATTATCAACTTAAAAATAAATTATATATATATATATATATATATATATATATATATATCTCTAAATTATAACTTATTTTCATTTCTATAATATAATATATATATATATATATATATATATATATATATATATTAACTATTTAAAAAACTAATCGTCGATTAGTTTTTTCATATTTGATTTTTTCATACTTGATGAGAATCAGTTATTTTTTTAAATAATTGATTAATTTTTAAATAATTAATTAGTTCTTTAAATATATATTAAATAATTATAAATAAAAAAATATATCAACTTAAAATAAATAAAAATAAATATTTTTAAATTATATATATTATAAATATAAAGTTAAAAAAATTATATTTAAAATTATAACCTTAAAAAAAATTATAATTAAAAAATTAATAAAAATATAATTATTTTTAATGTTAAATAAATTATATATATTATATAAATTATATATATATATATATATATATATATATATATATATATTACATAAATTAAAATTACAACTCTAAATTAATTTTATATATAAAATTTACATAAATAAAAATAAAAATTATCAACTTAAAACTAAATTATATTTTAATATACATATATATTCTCCAAAGTATAACTTATTTTTATTTTTATAATATAAAATATATATATATACTTATATATATATATATATATATATATATATATATATATATTAACTAATCGATTATTTCAAAAAATAATCGATTAGTTTTTTTTCATACTTGATGAGAACCAGTTATTTTTTTAAATAATTGATTAATTTTTAAAAAATCAATTAGTTTTTTAAATATATATTAAATAATTATAAATAAAATATATATCAAATTAAAATTAAAAAAATAATTATTTTTAAATTATATATATTATATAAATTATAAATATAAAGTTACAAAAATTATATTTAAATATAAATATAAAGTTAAAAAAATTATATTTAAAATTATAACCTTAAAAAAATTATAATTATAAAATTAATAAAAATATAACTATTTTTAATATTAAATAAATTATATATGTTATATAAATTATATATATAATATATATATATATATATATTACATAAATTAAAATTACAACTCTAAATTAATTTTATATATAAAATTTACATAAATAAAAATAAAAATTATCAACTTAAAAATAAATTATATTTTAATATACATATATATATTCTCCAAAGTATAACTTATTTTTATTTTTATAATATAAAAAATATATATATATAAATATATTTTTTTAACTAATCGACTATTTCAAAAAATAATCGATTAGTTTTTTTCATACTTGATGAGAACCAATTATTTTTTTAAATAATTGATTAATTTTTAAATAATCAATTAGTTTTTTAAATATATATTAAATAATTATAAATAAAATATATATCAAATTAAAATTAAAAAATAATTATTTTTATATTATATATATTATATAAATTATAAATATAAAGTTAAAAAATTATATTTAAAATTATAACCTTAAAAAAATTATGATTATAAAATTAATAAAAATATAACTATTTTTAATACTAAATAAATTATATATATTATATAAATATATATATATATATATATATATTACATAAATTAAAATTACATATATAAACTCTAAATTAATTTTATATATAAAATTTACATAAATAAAAATAAAATTTATCAACTTAAAAATAAATTATATTTTAATATATATATATATATATATATTCTCCAAATTATAACTTATTTTCATTTCTATAATATAAAATATATATATATATATATATATATATATATATGTATATATATATATATATATATTTTTTTTAACTATTCAAAAAGTAATCGATTATTTCAAAAAGTAATCGATTAGCTTTTTCATACTTGATGGAAACCAGTTATTTTTTTAAATAATTGATTAATTTTTAAATAATTAATTAATTTTTCAAATATATATTAAATAATTATAAATAGAAAATTATATCAAATTAAAATTTAAAAATAATAATTATTTTTATTATCCTCCTAATTTATTATTAATTTCTAAAAAAAATATTACAATATCAAATAATAATTTTTTTTAAAAAGTAATCATACAAATAAAATATAAATATGATATTTAATAATATCTTTCAAAAATATTATTTTAATACTTTCAACCATAAATCTAAATATATTATTAATCTAATAAATATATAAATCTTTAAAAACTATAAATTAAAATTATAAATTTTAAATAAAATATTATATATATATATATATATTATTTAATGTATATTTGAAAAACTAATCGATTAGTTTTTCAATTACTCAATTACAATCATTTCTTACCTATTATTTTTTCAAATAATCGATTATAATCAATTAACTTTTCATAGATTATAATTGATTTGTTTTTCAAATATCCATTAAATAATTACAAATAAAATATATATCAAATTAAAATTAAAAAAATAATTATTTATAAATTATATATATTATATATTTTTTATAAATTATAATTATAAATTTTAAAAAATTATATTTTAAATTATAACCTTAAAAAATTATAATTATAAAATTAATAAAAATATATATATTTTTAATGTTAACTCAATTATATATTATATAAATTATAATTATATATATATATATATATATATATATATATTCTAAAATATTACAAAACAAAAAAATATACATTTCAAAAACATAATTTTATATCAAAATATTATTTCATCTTATATAGATATAAATTTTAAGATTTTTATTATCCTCCTAATTTATTATTAATTTCTAAAATATATTACAATATCAAATAAATCAAAGAATTAAAAAATTTAATCATGCAAATAAAACATAAATATAATATTTAATAATATATTTTAAAAATATTATTTTACTATTTTCAACAATAAATCTAAATTAATTATTAATCTAATAAATATATAAATCCTTTTAACATTATAATTTAAAACTTTAAATTTTAAATAAAATATTATAATATTATATATATATATGTTTTTTATTTTTTTACTATTTCAAGAACTAATCGATTATTTCAAAAATTAATCGATTAGTTTTTCAATTACTGGATGAGAACGATTTTTTTTAATAATTGATTATAATTGATTAATTTTTAAATAATCAGTTACTTTTTTAAATATACATTAAATAATTATAAATAAAAATATATATTAAATTAAAATTAAAAAGATCATTATTTATAAATTATATATATTATATAAATTATAAATATAAAGTTAAAAAATATTAAATTTAAAATTATAACCTTAAACAATTTTATAATTATAAAATTAATAAAAATATAACTATTTTAATATTAAATAAATTATATATCTTATATAAATTTAATACATATATATATTCCAAAATATAACTTATTTTTATTTTTATAATATAAAACATACTTTCAAAATATTACAAAACACACAAAATAAATTACATTTCAAAAATATAATTTTACATCAAAATATTATTTTATCTTTTATATATATATATATATATATATATATATATATATATATATATAATTTTTAAGATTTTTATTATCCTCCTAGTTTATTATTCATTTCTAAAAAAAATATTATAATATCAAATAAATAAAAAAATTAAAAAAATTAACCATACAAATAAAATATAAATATAATATTTAATAATATATTTTAAAAGTATTATTTTACTATTTTTAACAATAAATCTAAATATATTATTAATTTAAAAAATATATAAATATTTTTAAAATTTTAATTTAATTCTATAAATTTTAAATAAAACATTATAACTATATATATTAGTTAGTTTTTCTTTTTAACAAAATAAAAAAAATTAGTTCAGCGGTTAACGAAATCGAATTTTAACTTGTTTAAAAAAATATATATAAATCTAAATTCAGATTTTTTCTTTCAAAAAATCAAATTTTTAACTTAAAAAAGCGTGCTATATTGGTAAATAAAATATACAATATACTATTTGACTAATTAAAAAAATAAATAGGTGTCACTGTAGAAAAAATTTCACGATTTTGTATACCTTGGTTTAACTTATCCACTAAGGATAAAATAATATAAACATAATATATAAATAAATAAATAAATAACAACACCTATTACCGATTCCTTTCTTTCCCATCCGCATAATTTCACGGAGCTGCGATTCTTGGTTGATTCACTCGTCGACTGTGTGTAGTGCGAGAGCAACAATGGGCGCGAGCAGCGACCCGACTCAAGACGGGTCGGACGAGCAGCAGAAGCGGTCGGAGATCTACACCTACGAGGCGCCTTGGCACATCTACGCCATGAACTGGAGCGTCCGCCGCGATAAGAAGTACCGCCTCGCCATCGCCTCCCTCCTCGAGCAGTACCCTAACCGTGTCGAGATCGTCCAGCTCGACGACTCCAACGGCGAGATCCGCTCCGACCCCAATCTCTCCTTCGAGCACCCTTACCCTCCTACCAAGGCCATCTTCATCCCCGACAAGGACTGCCACCGCCCCGACCTCCTCGCCACCTCCTCTGACTTCCTCCGCGTCTGGCGCATCGCCGACACCGACGCCGAATCTTCCCCCCGCGCCGTCGAACTAAAGTCCCTCCTCAACGGAAACAAAAACAGCGAGTACTGTGGGCCCCTCACCTCTTTCGACTGGAACGAGGCCGAGCCCCGCCGCATAGGCACCTCCAGCATCGACACCACCTGCACCATCTGGGACATCGAGAAGGAAACCGTCGACACGCAGTTAATCGCGCACGATAAGGAGGTTTACGATATCGCGTGGGGCGGTGTCGGCGTCTTCGCCTCCGTCTCCGCTGATGGCTCCGTTAGGGTTTTCGATCTCCGTGACAAGGAGCACTCCACGATAATCTACGAGAGCTCTGAACCGGATACTCCTCTGGTTCGGCTCGGTTGGAACAAGCAGGACCCGAGGTACATGGCCACGATTATCATGGACAGCGCCAAGGTGGTGGTGCTGGATATTCGCTTCCCCACGCTCCCTGTGGTGGAGCTGCAGCGGCACCAGGCCAGCGTCAACGCCATTGCGTGGGCCCCCCATAGCTCCTGCCATATATGCACCGCCGGGGATGATTCTCAGGCGCTGATTTGGGATTTGTCGTCCATGGGTCAACCCGTGGAGGGCGGGCTTGACCCGATTCTTGCGTACACTGCTGGCGCGGAGATTGAGCAGCTGCAGTGGTCGTCTTCGCAGCCTGATTGGGTCGCCATTGCGTTCTCCACTAAGCTTCAGATTCTTAGGGTTTGAGTTTTATTATTCCTCTTCTCTTCCCTTATGTTCCCTCTATGTGCAAACCGGAATTGGGGATACTTTAGACTTGAAACCACACTTCCATTGCTGTTCCTTTTATTGTTGAAACCGATGTTAACCTTGATGATGATTTCTTGCTTTTAAACCGGAGTAGTTTTCTTTAGGGTTTAGTGCGTAATACAAAGCTTAGTGTATTTCTTCCAAGTTAGTCTGTGAAAAATTTTGGCCTCAACATCAATGTTTTAGGTTATCTGCGGCTGCATTTGTCCATAAGTTTCTAAACTTTAGCAGTTTCCTTGCAATTTTTGAAATCGAAGGAAATTGTAGACAAATTTGGCTTCAGAGATTCGAAAACCTTGATGTTGTTTGTCGCATTCTTGTTCACTAGGAAATGGCCTGGTATGTAAATGTTTAACGGTGACTCCTGAACTTAAAGAATTTAGCTTATGATGCGCACATTGATTGTGTTATGTGTTTGACATTGACTATTTGTTGTTTGGGTTTTGATGCCTTTTGATGGCAAAAGGATCATGGTAACCGAGGGAAAAGGCTTGGTTCTAGTTGGTATTTTTTGCATTAGCTGTTTGGTGTTGGCTTGTTTGATTGATGGGTGCATTTGTGTGTGGGCATGCTCTGATATCTTTATTGTTTAATCTTTATGGGATGCCCTAATTAAGAGAAGACTGATCCAAGAGTGGTGTCATTGGAGTACAAAGTGGACTCTGTGGTACTGATTCCCTTTCTTTTCTTTTATCTTTACATTGTGCTATGTTCGTTTCCTTTCATCTGACCATGGTTCTGCTATTGGATTCCTAGCTTTCCTTTATGTGCTCTATGCTTAAGGTCATTGAAGGTGAAGTTAGAGTTTAGACTTTAGACTTTAGAGAAGCCACATAACATTAGACATTATTATTATCTAAAACAAAAGAGAGGTTAAAGCACTGAATGACAAAACCCTTCAATTTATAAAACTCCCTTGTGAACATCGGATAATACCCACTGATTTAAGATGCATGCATGTCTGACTAACACGAGATCAATAGTTTCAGTTCAGAATTTTAACATTCATCATGCCCCAAAACTACAACAATATTGTTCTTCCCCGGGATTTTGGTTCCGTTATTATCAAAAGGGATGGACGCATCTAAACCAATGAACTTCTTTCCTCTTCTGTACCTATATGAAAAATGTCCAATTCCTCTCAGTGACACCAGGCAAACTGTGATTGTTAGCAACTACAGATATAAAAGACTATTGGAAGCCGTTTGCACTCAAGCAATCGTTACAGGAAATTTTCTTTTTTAATTAGAGAAATTATTGTTATTGTATTTGTGTGTACATGAAAGATAAACAGCATGGTGAAAAAAATTGATTGTTGTAAATTATGTTAAATAACTCATCTGGTAAGTTGCATTGTGCTTGAAAAGATGTCTATGCCGATCGTTAAGAATTCTGTCCAAGATGGTCAAACCTGATAAGTTTCCTTTTTCACAATAGGACTGGATGTTGATGGCTGTTAGATTTTCAATTTCAAATCTTGTGCTAAACTGATCTAATAAGTTAATTTGAGCAGCATTTTATTATATATGACCCTTATAAACTGACCCTCAATTCGAAGAATATTTGATCAGGATATCTTCAATGGAAATGGTGATTAGTGTATGTTTAGAGCGGATTATAGTTGGAAAAAAATGTTTAAAAAAATAAAAATAAAATCCAATTACATTATATAAACTAACGGGAAATGTTGGGTGATGTGTTAGAATGCAACGGAATAAAAACGTAAGATTTTTATTTTGTTTGTTTTGTTTTGAAAAAAAAAAATAAAACAAGATAATAGATGGGACATCTTGATTCTACCGAAGAGTATAAATCAAAGAAAGCAAAGAGGATAAAATTATCTTGTCCATTTTCCTAAGACTGTTAAGGGACGCAGGAAACCCCAATTTCACATCTCAAGATCAATTGTAATTTCATTGGAAGACTTTTTTTTGTAGACAATAGCGTGTTCTATTTCGGATTAAAGAAAACGTTATTGGAAGAAATAATCCTTTGTTGACTCCCTAGCAGAATAATTGAAAGAAATGAACTGATATAAGCAAGAACCATTGATTGCAACTTCATTTAACTAAGCATAATTGCAAACAATTACGCTTAGAGGTTTATGAAATGATGGATTTTGGACGTAGCCGTGAGATCTGCATTGACAATTAGTTTAATAAAGTATATTGAATGGAAATATATTGAATGCCTCAGTTCAAACAAATCAAACCAATACCATTTTTTTTTATATCTATTATACCTGTCAAATTGCAGCATTAATTCATTGGTGGGCTCCATTTGAATCATTTTAATGGCAGTGGAGTTGTTAATAGCCACGACTTGGCAGGCTCATTTTTTACTATTTAATCAACCACTTGTTACCCTCCACAAACTTGGTATGATGCAAATTTTTGTAATGATATCTACTCGTAGATGACGATATAGGTAGATGATTGTAGTTAAGCATACTCCTATCTCTCTTCTTGTCCACATAATCTTCATTGACTTGCGTATCAACGTCGTGATTGACTGGATGAAAAACTAAATCAATCTAACAAAAACAAATATTATACTTCTGAAATATGAACATAGTTGAAAGGATCCTTTTTGTGGATTTGAGAATATTAAGGGGTGTACCTTTCTGACATCATACTTAAAAAAGGATTCTATTTGTGGAGTTAAGAATATTGACGGGTGTATACTTCTGGATTGCATCATCATCATCGTTCATGGTTTTTTAGTTCCTATTAACGAAAGAAAATAAATAAATGTAGACAACCTACAATAATAGATGATGCCAATTTCATATGCACTGGTTGGATCTAGATTTCACATAACTTGACATCCAATGGTGTTCTTGTCACCAACATAATCACCCTGCTTCCTCTGTTGGCCAAAAGATCAGTGGCTTTAGTATTCTTCACCACAAAAGCTATAAGGAAGAAGGATTAATAATGCTTTAAATTTTTTTATTAAAAATAGTGTCAATATTTTATATGAGGTGGACTCGTGTCGACTCACCCGGAAGAGGCAGCATGTGAAGATTTTACACTACAGGAGCTGCAACTGCACCAGACTAAGCATGAGATGAGTTTTCATATTAGCATATAGCCTCGTTCATCCAAGGATGAACACCATGACAGACATTCACTTCTACAGAAGGATCCTCCCATTTTTCAAAAAGCACTTCTGGTCATGTTCGGTTCCTTTTTATCTTTATTTGACATTTAGTGCAATCCTTGTTTTCTCACTTCATACCCTTTTTCTCACTCCTCAACCAAAATATGTAAAGACTCTATATCAGTCAAAATTCTTCAGCTTAGAATCTGTCCTCCCGTCTGATCATCAAGATCAGCTATATCAGATTCCTTTGTCCTTTGTTTCAACATTTTCTTCTTTGTCCCAGCTGCATTTTTACACTGTGCAACCAAGTTGAGGGAACTGAAGGTATCAATGAACTCATCTTTTATCTTTTGGAATGCCTCTTACATGATAACATAAATATTTTGTCATGACTTTGTAACCAAATGAAAAGATTTGGTCAATATTATGTTACCCTCGCGTGTTTATTTTCACTGGCTATGCAAATCCTTTCTGAATGCCAACCACGCATCAACAAAATTTTCTAAAATGCAGCATAAATGTTGCTACGTTTCACTCAAAGAAAAGCTTTATTAATGTTAAAATTACACATTAAACAAAAAAATTATAAGTAAAAAATATTTGTAATTTAATATTTAATTTTTTTTAATATAATGTTATATTCTGATTTATTCTAATCTTAATATATCTACGATAAAAATTCATTAATTACTTATATATAATTCATATAATTCACATTCTTAAAATATATTTCTACAACAACTCATTTATATATATATATATATATATATATATATATATATATATATATATATATATATATATATATATATATATATATATATATATATATATTTAACCATAGAGATTATATATGGATACAAAATTAAACAAGTAATTAAAGCATAATACAAACATTTGGTTTAAACAACACATCCGTGTGTCTTTCCATCATATCAATAATATCTTATCACACATTTATATTCCTTTCTTTTATCTGACTTTGTTATAAGATATTATATAAATTTATTGCATAAACATAATTCCTGGAACAACCAAGTTGGATCCAAATTACGAGGAAGTATTGATCCAATGCAGAAGAACCCAAGTGAAAGAATGGCCATAAACTTCATTTATCCATTCGTATCCCCTCTCACGTATATGTATCTGTCGTTACTCTATGTGTGGGTGTCTCTTGTTGCCCACAAAATTCAACCTTGATATTTTTCTTTCAAGTTTTGTACTCTGAAAAAATAAATCTTTTCTTCAAGAGGGTAGAATTTGAGTGAATATTTTTGTCCACTGATGTAAGTGGAAAGCCCATAACCTGGTCCACTTTGGACTCAAGGTTCAGATCCAACCATCAATATATAGTAGAATAAGCGAGAAATATTATTGAATCGAACTTAGAAGCACAAAAATAATGCACCAATCACAACCATTCATTGGATGAGAGGCTATCCATAATCTCATCCTCACTTAGGCTCAGGAGTCACAGCCACACATCCACGTTGCCTCCTCTTGGTTTCCTATTAATCTTTACGAGACATAACAACATGGAACCTCAAATTCTAGTTTCTCGCACAAGGCTCTACTCTACTGCTTCACCTTCTGCTCCACGAAATTCAGTGCTGAAACATGGCTTCGGCTACTCTCTCTGTAGCCAAACCTGCTCTTCAGGTTCAACAAGTTATTCATTTGAGTTTCATTTTCATGCACCCTTAGAAAGAAAGTTCTGTTAGTTGTGGTGTCATATTGTGCAAAGGTTGTTGTTTACAGTAGTTTTCCATTCCTTGGTCTATTCAGGCAAATGGGAAAGGCTTCTCTGAGTTCTCTGGTCTTCGAAGTTCATCAAGCTACCTTCCCTTGTCCAGGAAAACTTCAGAGGATTTCCATTCTGTCATTTCCTTCCAGACCTATGCAGTAAGTTCCTTACTCCATTAATGAATGTCTAATTTTATTGTAAAGTAAAAATACTACGTAAGTGAATATATAGATATACAATCATATACAAGAACTTATCACGTAGATATACTTCCAGAATTATGTAACAAGACCAAATTTTTCAGACGGTACATGCAAAATCTATTATTTCCATTTTACTGCTAGAAGCAAGGTCTTTTAGTAGTTGTTATACCACATTAATGTATCTGAACCAAAAACACACACTTCAATTCGTGATCACCATTCTGTACATGTTCTTGCTTTAAACTACCACAGTTTGAACTAGACCTTTCAGCATTTGAATATAGAAAGAAACAGGGAAAGGAAACACCGGGGTGAACCAATGATTGTTAATTATACATGATAATATCAAAGTGTTAATTTGAAAAGAAAAGTTGAATGATGTGTTTAACAATGTTGGATGTATGTGAACTTTTGAAGGTTGGAAGTAGTGGAGGATACAAGAAGGGTGTAGTAGAAGCAAAACTGAAGGTTGCCATAAACGGGTTTGGAAGGATTGGAAGGAACTTCTTGAGGTGCTGGCACGGTCGTAAAGAGTCCCCTCTTGATGTCATTGCCATCAATGACACTGGTGGTGTGAAACAAGCCTCTCATCTTCTCAAGTATGATTCCATCCTTGGAACCTTCGATGCTGATGTCAAGCCTGTGGGGAGTGATGTCATCTCTGTTGATGGAAAAGAAATCAAAGTTGTCTCTGACCGCAACCCTGCCAACCTTCCCTGGAAGTAAGCTTGTTTTTCAGTTCCATGCAATTGGGGTCTGTTTGGATACAAAGTTAGAAGTACTTTTTAAAGTTTCTCTAGGGTAAAAAAGAAATCTATATTTCTAGTAGAGAAGCTGTCAAAAGCCTATCTGATTTGTATTCAAACATTTTCCTAGTTTACTAAAATTTTGAAGAAAGTTGTTTTGTATAGAGAAGAGAGTGACACGCATGATGGTGACTATGCGCTATTATTGCAGGGAGTTGGGGATAGACCTGGTGATTGAAGGAACTGGGGTGTTTGTGGACAGAGAAGGTGCTGGAAAACACATTCAAGCAGGAGCTAAGAAGGTGCTCATCACAGCCCCTGGCAAAGGAGACATCCCCACCTACGTGGTTGGTGTCAACGAATATGATTACAGCCCAGATGAACCCATCATCAGCAATGCCTCTTGCACTACTAACTGCCTTGCACCCTTTGTCAAGGTTCTTGACCAGAAATTCGGTAATGTGCCTTGTCACCACATTTTCTGTCAAATTCATTCCCCATCCATGAATTTCAAAACAAAACAACTCAACTCTCACCTCAATAACTGAAATCATATATTAAAATAAATTTTTGTTGCAACTAAAAACTCAAATGAATCAACATGAGGTCATATGGTTAATACATAGTCTTAAGGACATAATCAAAGGTGGATTGTCAAGTCATATGTATGGAATAACATCTGTTGAGAGAAGTCAGCATTAGTTTTGATTCTGAATGGAAATATATCCTGGTTTTAGCATGAAAACTAGAATGACTTTGCATGCAGTATTAGAGACTAAAGTGAAGAAGGTTTAGATGTTTTAAAGATCACATTGTCCACAATGGCAATGGAAACTGACAATCCATGACAGGTATCATCAAGGGCACCATGACTACCACTCATTCCTACACTGGTGACCAGAGGCTTCTTGATGCTAGCCACCGTGACCTGAGGCGTGCTAGGGCAGCAGCTCTGAACATTGTCCCCACTTCAACAGGAGCAGCAAAGGCAGTGGCCCTTGTGCTGCCAACCCTCAAAGGCAAACTCAATGGCATTGCACTGCGTGTGCCAACCCCAAACGTCTCAGTGGTGGACCTTGTTGTTCAGGTCTCAAAGAAGACCTTTGCAGAAGAAGTGAATGCAGCCTTCAGAGAGAGTGCAGAGAAGGAGCTGACGGGAATCCTCTCAGTCTGTGATGAGCCCCTTGTGTCTGTTGACTTCAGGTGCACTGATGTGTCCTCAACCGTTGACTCCTCGTTGACCATGGTCATGGGAGATGACATGGTGAAGGTGATTGCCTGGTATGACAATGAGTGGGGATACTCCCAAAGGGTTGTGGATTTGGCTGACATTGTTGCCAACAAATGGAAGTGATGAAAACTCATTGGTAATCATTTATGTACCATGCCATTGTAATTTTGTATGCTCACCACTACTACTACAATACTCCTTGCTTCATTTTTCCTTCTAAACAACTACTGAGAAACAGAACCATCAATTTTCTCTGCCTTCTCATTGTGCAATAAAATTCTTACCTTGAAATCTGAATGTTAGTGATGCTAGGCCTCGGGTAACCAAGAACATGGATAATTATTGCATGTTAAGCAATATCAGATAATCATATACAAAATTATCACCATCCTCTGAGAACAAATCAATCTGAAAATTTTCAGCATATTTAACCTTATTTGTGTCCAATCTAAACTATTCTTATTGGAATCTTCTAACGTTTCATCTCTGCATTTTTATTAGAACACTAAATGTTACCTAAAATATGCATTCATGAATTTGTTGAACCATCTTTTTTCGCCACTTCTTTACTCTTGCTTTTTAAAATAAAACAAAATCAATTTTATTTTTTCTAATTTTTATTTAAAAAAGTTAGCAATGGGTATTTGGTTCTATGTCATTATACTCTATTGGATTTAAATAACTTAATTTTGTTGCCTATTTCACTGTTCCCAATTAGTGTAGATAATAAAGTACACATGTAATAATATCTTAATTTCAAGTTAATGTTATAAAAATGAATTAATTAACTATTGTATAATACTGATTCTCTTATAAATGATAAATTACAAATAAAAATTTAATACAGTGTGTATTGTAAATATCCAAATTAATATTTTATGTACAACGAAACATCCTTGATTTTAGCTCTTGTTGATTATTACAACTGACATACTATTTTTTTTTAATTATTACAAATTATATTTTGATATGTTTTATGATACAAAAATTATTTTAGTTAACAGTAATTACAAATATTTTATTAACATGTTATATAAAAGTTATTTTATCTTCTTATAATTATTGTTTAAAACAATAGTAACCTATAATCCTAGTTGACTTGACTACAGTTATATCCGAGTGAGAAGAAACATAGCTATGACCTTTGAATATATATAGCCAGAAGGGCTTGTAAGTCCAAAAATGATGAGAAAATTCATAGATCATTCCAAGCCCACGGGCCAATGTCCGAATAACACTAGAAAATGATGTAATTAAAAAATAATTTTTTCTTTTTACACATCACCAAGTGGCAGAGAGAGTTACGTTAAGAAAAAAAGAAATACTTATTAAAAATTTGGGAGTAAAGTATGAAGAAAAATTATTTAATAATAACAAAAAAAAATCTTTACTTACATTAATCTCTTACTACACTTTTTAAGTCACTTTTTTCATCTCTTTTTCATAACATTCCTGCATTTTTCTCTCTCTCTCTCTCTCTTCTTGTAAATTATATAGTAATTTTGTGTTGTATAAATAACAATAACCAGCATGAGGTCATAGTTTCATTGTGAGAGATGCATTATCCAAAACATGATCACACACATTCAAGAGGACAATAAATAACCAAAGTGTTCGTATCCACTAGAGTTCCTACCTTTTATATCTGTTATTTTATAACCATGCACAAAATATTGTGATTAAATACTAAAATAAATTAATACAACTTTCATTTTTGTTTGGTATACTCAATACCAAGAAACATGTCATTACAAATTTTGGTCTTAACGCACCGACAGATTGAAATAATTTGACATAAGACACTAGAAATGTGAAGTGCATAAAATTGAAGATTTTTGGTTATTTGCGTTGTTTACAATGAACTTTTTAAGAAAGGTCAAAAAGTGGTGGGCGCGTAGACTGTCCAAGGAAACCATGGTCCACCATGTTTGAATATCATTCTTCACCAATCTAATTTTCAAAGATAATTCCGCGATCACGTGCTTTGTTTTATTTTTGTTTTTTATAAGTATATATATATATATATATATATATATATATATATTTATTGATAATTTCAAAGATCATTTTTTGCATTGTAGTTTTATTTATAAAATTTAATTTCAAAACTTGTTTCAAATTTAACCTACTTCCCACCAACAATAATAACCTTCATTACCTGGTGTTGTAACGTCACTTTTCATCTCCTCGTCAAACAGTTGTCGCTGCTAGAAACAGTGTTGTTGTGCCAGACTTATGGGTACTGTGTCAACATTTCCCATTCTAACTAATTTCCTAATTCTCATCTACCCAATCAAACTTCACCCCATCATCACAAAGATCAATAGGACACACTGTGCAAAAGTTGTAAAAATTAAATTAAATTCGAAAAATAATATTTACCAATTTTTTCTCCTTTTTTTTTTCCTTAAAAGTTTTAAAATTGTATCCTATAGCAGTTACAACTTCGCCGACCCTTTAAAAATTGAAAGTTTCAAAAAGCTACAGTGACAGTTTAAAATCTTAATTTTATTTACCCTAGCTAATGCTTCAGTCATAATGCACATTAAAAATGTATATATGCCCACGTGCCAAAGCGCAAGCAAACCACGTTAAACATCGAATAATGATGCTCCAGACAGCCTTTGAATCTAGTCAAAACTAGTAAAAGAAATTGTTGGTTTTAGATTTATTTCTTTGTTTTTATTAAATATTATTAATATTTGTATTTGTATTAATGATTAGTAAAAAAAAGAAATTTTGGTTAAAATATTTACTGCAACAGTTCTCATATGCGGTTCACATGGGGAGCGCCCAGTGGTGCCACGTTTCGGGGCCAGTGATTCCGCGACACAATATTCAATAGCACCACTTTTTACTTTGTCATTTCCGGGACCAGAGGATCACATCGCAGATCTATATGATTCACCCAAAAACCAGAAAAAGGAACACAGATCTCTACATAATACAACTGGCTCTGCAACGATGGCATTATTATTACCACAGAACCAATACAATAAAGCAAGAACATAATAATAGCAGCAACATGTGGTTGGACTTGAGAGGATTAAAAAACTGTATTCATTCGTTCATTTTTATCTGAATAGCAGTTTTAATTCATAAATGAAAGTGGAAACTCACATGATATAAAATTGTACATAGAAGTGACAACAAAGTGGCACGGTGATAGAATTATGTGGTGAAAATAAATGGTAAGTTGGTAACAATGATGATAATAGGAAGAGGTGGGTGAAAATTTAAATGTCACCGTCTCTTCTGCATTCAGGGGGAAGTTGAGGGTAGCGTTTTCTGTCAGTGCAGTAGTTGTAGATGGTGAATTTCTGGCGCACCCATTTGAGTCTTTGCCATTGGGCAGCGTCAAGGTCACGGAACTCTGGTTGGTCCCACCATCTCTTGCCCTGTGATTCGCAGAACTTGGCGTTCACCGAGGCCTCACACCCGTCGATGTGGAAACCTTTGTAGGCTGCTATGAAAGGAGCTTTGGACCAGTCTGTTTTCTCCAAACCACCCCTTGTTGCCCAGTCATCAGCGTTCCACAAACTGTTGTATATCTTCATCGGTTGGTCGAACGGGAACTTCACTCCCAAGTCCTTGCTGTTCTTGAACACCCTGATTGGCACATCGTCCACAAAGAACCTGCACACCCCCACATTTCGATATTTCTCATTATCCACGTTACACTCTTTGCTTTTATACCCCAATATTTAATCATCTTAAAATTTGGGTTCAGTCTAGTTTTTTCAAGTATGATCATATCTTACCAATGGTGGAAAATAGTGACTACTATTACGCCTTGTGGAATTAATGTTGATATTTTTTTTCTTCGAAAACTATCTCATCTCAACAAAGAATTACTTTCTACTGTATTATCTTGGTAAGAGATTCGCAAGAAATGGTGAGAACTGAAAAGGGTATGGAAGAGTTGAGTGAAGTGAAGTGCTTACACAATCTGATACAAGTTCCAGAGAATAGAGTATCTGTGGTATGCTTTGGTGGGATCAAACCAGAGATAGATTCTTTGCTCTCTGTCACCCTTGCCTCCGGTGAACACATTTGTCTGCAAAATGTAAGGTTGTCCTGTTCTGTTCCCCAAGAACTCAAAGTCTATCTCATCGTGCTCCGCGTTTTGAGAAGATAACTGCAGGTTCCAACCATAACAAAGGTCACATTCACGTACTCCACATAGAGACTAAGTAAATCGAAACTGTTTTTTTTTTTTTTCATTTTGTTCTTACATAGAAAGCAGTGACTGTGCCAGCTGAATCTCCAGGAACCATCTTTATGTACATACTGAAATGACCAAACAAGTATGACCCCTTGGACTGAAAGCCAGTACCTGTACAACGTTGTGTGGAACATTGTTATATGATTCAAATCTCCCATTTCAAATAACTGAGATAGTGTTTACAAATACAAAGTTCGTATCTTGAAGTTTGAGCATGAACACATAACTTGAACTCAAAAGTAAGAAAGTTAAAACTATTTTGGTGAAATTACACTTACCAGTGTATTTGTCAAGATGAAGCTGAATCTCAGAACCACCATTGAAGTATTTGATGTGATCAAAAGCCCATGTAGGGACATAGTTTCGGCCAAATTGTACATCCACGGGCCTCCTAGGGTTCGCACAGAGTGCTGCAGAGGCCAGTGATGCCAATATCAGACACACGGTCCATAGTGAACCCATTTTCTGTGTTTCTCAGTTTGTGAAAGCTAGTGGCTTGCAAAAGGGTATATATAAGCATTACACACCCTACCCAACACCCATGTTCCTCTCTATTTCCCTCTACTTTCTTGCTTTGTAAATAGAATATAAGCTTATGTTAATTCAATAATACATGGTCCATCATTTAAAAGAAAATAAAAATTTATAGATATAATAATGATTAATGATATATCTAAGATTTGTTTTCATGTCAGGATGAGAGAGAGGTGAAGACAAAAAATCATGCATTTGCTTTAGTTTGGATTTGGTGTTGGAAACAACTAATAGAGAGACACTATTACGCGTTTATTTTAATTGACTGCTAGCTAATCTGCCTAATCATCAATCGTTTTCAGATTAGAGTATTGTTGTTAACAATAATGATAAATTTTCGCATGCATTTTAGGCTATTTTTTGTAGATCACTTCGTGATTTTACAACTATTTCATCACACTTGATAATAACAATCTCTCCTTGGGGTGGCTCATTGCAAATCAAAGAGGTACCCTTCATATCTTTTAAATATTTTTGCATTATATTTACATCATTTTTGTAATTATTTTAATTGAGAAAAATGATGAGATAAGATTTTGGTAACAAAACAATGTGAGTTTTTTGGTAAAAAAATAAATGATAAGTTTGGTGTATACAGCTTCATTGCCTTATATGATAGAGTGGATTATTCTTTTTATTTATTCATTAAAAGAATCAATAATTCGTTGTAAGATAATTATGAATGTCTAACTTCTCATTGTAAGTTTGTTTTATTCACTATTTGTGCTTTCATTGTTTTACCTTAATTTGTATTCAAGTTACCACTCTATGTCCTGTTTTAAAAGTCAACAATTTATTATCTTTATTTTGACTATTTATCATATTTCCTTACAATTTATACAAATCCATATTAACAATTTGTGTTTCAATTTTCTTCCCTCAATGCAAACAATTTTTTTATTTATTATTTATGACGATAATTTACACTCGTCGTCAAAAAATCTTAACATATAATGTCTTCATCAATAACATATTAAAATTCATCATACATATTTTTAATAGTCGTTGTTGACTCTTAATGCAATAATACTAATTGTATTTTCACTTTATTTTAAAAACTTAACACTTTAAAACGTTTCCTTTATACTAGGTTATCATTAAATATAGAAATAAACAATAATAAAATATATAAAAAATGATAAATGATTTATAATATATGTTGAATGTAAATCTAGTTTATGCATAAAGAACTAATTAAATAATAGTGTTTCAATGAATGTAATAATTACTTAATAAGGGTTCATTTATGTAAAAATTCATTAAAATAGTAATAATAATGTCTCAATCAATTTAATAATTACTTAATAATGGTTAATTGAAGTAAAGTTCATTAAAATAGTATAAATATGCAAAGACTTAAGTGTATATGCATTTATTACCTCTTCTTACTCATTTGACTTCATGTTCTACATGATACATTTCATCAAACATATGGTAGTAGATATCCCAACTTAGAAAATACAATATTTCAGCTTAAAAGGAGATACATCATACTAGAAATAAAAGATCTTACAAAAAATACTTGTTAGTCTATGTATCATAATAAAAATACAAATTAAGTAAGATGAGTATTGTCATATATATATTACTTGTCATTATAATATAATAATAATTTAGGAGTATTAAAGAAAGTCAAATTACCCCAATTTTTTTTATATTTATTAATAGAAATACACATGTTCATCCACGTGTGTTTGTTATTTTTATTATACCTTTTATTTTAATAAATTATATATATATATATATATATATATTAATTTTTAAAATATAAATATTTACCTTGAAAATTATATGATTAAAAGAATAGAAAAGAAAAAGAGTAGAATAGAAATATTTTATTAAATTTCTGATGGATCTTTTCAAGAGAGAAAATACATTACTAATGATACATAAGTTTTATCGATATAAGATATTGATATAATTTTTGACTTAAAAAACCTTTAAAGTATTAAATTATGTATATTTAACTTTCTTATTTTTATTTAACATAGTACACTGGTAGATTTTATAGCAAATTTTTCTATATTCAATTTAATTATATTTAAAAAAATTATAATGTCAGACTGATTCTACCTTCTTTTTAAAAGCAGACTTGAAGATACAACAAAAAATTTTCATTCTCTGCTTATTCTAGTGGTTATAGTGTTACATTAGTTTCAACCTTTTTCTTATGGTAGTGTGAGAATACTATTGACAGACACCAAATAAGTTCAATATGAACACACATGATCCTTTGAAAAATGAGAAAAATCATAAAAAAAATTATAGAAACCTTTTAAATAAATGCTGTTTGGACCTAATTGTCCCTTTTTTCTAAGAAGAATAAAAGTTAAAAATAAATTAAGTAAAATATATTTTAAATAAATTACAAAAAAGCTCTTATATATTGACTAGTCTTAGTCAATAGGAGAGAAAGAAATGGGAGGAAGGGAAATAGGAGAGAGAAATGAAGAAAGAAATAGAGAAAAAATATTGTTTAAAATAGTTGTTTTGCCAGAAATAGAAGTCAAGTTAAAAAGAAATAACATTGAATTTTATTGCGAGACTGTTTGGTTTACAATGAATAGAGATCAGAAGAATGAGATTATAGATAACTGTTGTATCTTAGCGTTAGAAAGTCGCTTTTGGCTTAAAAAAAAGGAGATTTTGAGGCAATTAATCAATTATGGCATGCATCTGATTGAATATCACATGTAAAAGAAGAAGTTATTATTTAACTGATAGAAATTTATTAATGAAAATGGATATTCACCTTCTACTAAAAGGACCAAATTAAAATAACCAGAAATAGACCTCGAGATCGGAAATAAATGCAGCAACAAGCTGTTGTTGCTACCATTAAGGAACAGACCATGCGTTAAGTACAATCATGAGAATTCAATATTGGATTATTGGTGGTGCCACGGATAAGAATAGAATTACATATAAATAGTTTTATCAGAGTTTTCCCTCTGTATTCAAACCCACGCCTTGATTACACAACTGAAACAATACAACTGTAATAAATAATGGTAGGAATAGAGTATGGTGATTGGTAAATGATGAATGCAATGAGAAACGAAGCCATAAAAATAGTAAATGGAAATTTAAATGTCACGGTTTCTTCTGCATTCTGGTGGAAGCTGAGGGTAACGGGTTCTGTCAGTGCAGTAGTTGTAGATGGTGAATTTCTGGCGCACCCATTTGAGTCTTCTCCACTGAAAACCATCAAGGTCATGAAACTCTGTTTGATCCCACCATCTCTTGCCCTGTGTGTCACAGAACCTAGCATTCACTGAGGCCTCACACCCGTCGATGTGGAAACCCTTGTACTCCGCCACGAAAGGAGCTTTTGACCAGTCTGTTTTCTCCAAACCACCCCTTGTGGCCCAATCATCAGCATTCCACAAACTGTTGTATACCTTCATGGGTTGGTCAAAGGGGAACTTCACTCCCAACTCCTTCAGGTTCTTGAACACCCTGATTGGGATGTTATCCACTAGGAACCTGTGCATGTAACCCACAAGTTTATCTATGTTATCAAACATATATGTGTGTGTGTTTTTGCTACTTTTCTATCTCAAAATAGAATTGGAATTTTTTGTTTGAGTACTTACACAATCTGATACATGTTCCATAGCACAGAGTATCTGTGGTATGCTTTTGTGGGATCAAACCAGAGATAGATTCTTTGCTCTCTGTCACCCTTGCCTCCAGTGAACACATTTGTCTGCAAAATGTAAGGTTGTCCTGTTCTGTTCCCCAAGAACTCAAAGTCTATCTCATCGTGCTCCGCGTTTTGAGATGATAACTGCAGGTTCCAATCATCGCCATCAACAAGGTTGAAACAAAAATTGGAGAAGCTATACACAATCCATATATATAATCTAGGTAGAATGCATTATTACTACAAAATTGTTTACTTTTTACTTAAGAAAGTTTAAAAAGTTGTGCATACATAGAAAGCAGTGACTGTGCCAGCAGAATCACCAGGAACCATCTTTATGTTCATGCTGAAGTGACCAAACAAATACGACCCTTTGGACTGGAAGCCAGTGCCTGTTCAGAATTGCATGAATCAACATGAAAATCAACCAACTTTACTACAACTAAATAGATAATCAGGGATAGTTAGTTATCCTGAACTTTGTTTATATATTACATACCAGTGTACTTGTCAAGATGAAGCTGAATCTCAGAACCACCATTGAAGTATTTGATGTGATCAAAAGCCCATGTGGGAACGTAGTTTCGGCCAAATGGAACATCCACTGGGCTCCGTGGGTTGGCACAGAGTGCAGAAGAGGCTAGTGAAACCAAAACAAGACACAAAGTCCACAAAGAAGAACCCATTTTCTGTGTTTCAACGAGGGAAAGATGAAGGTGTTGTGAAAGTCTGAGGCTACAATAGGGTTTATATAGACATATCTTATTCCTCTCTCCCTCCACAGTTTTCTTTCTGCGTCATTCTTGGAAGGAAAGCTAGCACGCGTTTATTACACTTTTTTGCCTTCTAATTAGCAATCATTTTCTACCATAAGGGACAAGATTATATAAATTGTTAAATTTCTATTAAATATATAGTTTAATTTATTAAAGTTTTATTTTATATGAATAAAACGTTTGGGGTTTAATTTTTGTTTGTTCTTTCATAAATATTTTTAATTTGGTCCCTATAATACAATTCCAACCTTTTTTTCTTCTTTTGTTTTTCACTCAGAAGAAGCTGAGCCATGGGAACCACCATTCCATCCTCACATTAACTCAAAGAAGCTACCACTTTCTTCTTAATCAGCTATAATTCATGTCACCAAAAGTAATGATCAATGTTGACATATGATACCAAATACACTCATTAATATGATATACTAACATGTTGGTGTACATAGCAAATTGTGTGTGTTGATTATAAGTTTAAGATAATAAATTTGTATAATTAAAATAAATATATTTATCATCTTAATATTTAATATTTTTTTACTTATTATAATTATGATCTCTATATTATATAAAATGTGCATATTTTTTGTTAATATTATTTTTTCTGTAACTTTTGTTTCTCAAATTTTAATATCTATAGCCATTGTTTTCTTCTTCTTTTTTTACGTGATTTGATCTCTTAATTTTAATTATTAGTAATAATGTTCAATTTTTAATTCAATTATTCATAACTTTTTGTTACTTTGGATATGATAAAATGGGAGGACAAGGAAAAAAATATGATGTGTGTAGGTTTTTTATAAGATTAAATAAAAAAGTAATAATTGTAGGTTTATTCTTAAAGATAATTTTGATAGTGATTCAGTATAGCTTTAGTTTTAAAACTGAAAATTAAATAAAGTTACCTAAATTTAAAATTAAGAAATCAAAACTCTGTTAAAAATATTTAGAATTTAAAATTATGGATGATTAAAAACTAAAGTTTAAATTTACAAAAACAAAATAAAGACTAAAATTATAAACTTTATAAAACATAAGAACCAAAATTATAATTAAATATATATTTTTATATAATGAATATAAACATACACTTATTTTTTATATTCATTACATCGCTTTATCTATTTTTCATAAAATAAATTATAATAAAATATTTATTTTTATATTTCCGACAACATTATTTATTTTAAACTAATAATAAAAATATATTAATTTTAAAATTATAATAATAAATATTTAATAGTAAATAAAATTATATTTTCATAATAGTCATAATTTAAAATAAAAACACAATCAATTCATACAGTAATAAAATATGTAACATGATTTTATAACATAAATTAAACAAATTGAATGACAAAATAACTATATATATTATCACCAATACCAATAAGCTAATTTAGCATGTTATTAGATTTTTAAGTAAATCAGAAATCATTTTATTATTAAGCTATAATATTAAGGACAATATATACTTAAGATTATACTAAAATATTTTTATTTAAAAAGAAAACTAAATTAACAATACTTCAATATTTAACGGTTAAATTTTTCATCTACTTAAAGTTGATTAATAATTAATAATTTATGAATAGCCAAGTAATATAGGCTACAAACTATTTAATTTTAAAAAATAAAAAATAAATATACAATTTAATAAAAGAAACCGTGAAAGAAAGGTTATAATTATAATAAAATCTGACTTTATTTCAAGACCAAACAACAACAACCAACACCTACTATCTATTATCTTAATTATTTGCATTTTTTTAATTGCATAGTTATTATCTATTTTTATATTTTTTTAAATGAAATTGTATAATTTGTTAAAGAAATGATTAATAATTAAAAATAGTTTTGTATCCCAATTTAAACTATTAATTGCAATTTTAAAATATATATTATACATTCAAGTATATTTATTACAAGTTTAATTGTATATACACATTATTAATTATATAAAAAATAACTACATATATAGATATTTATTCTATACAAATAAAAATGATAAATAAGTTAGTGTATAGAAAATTTTTGTTGTTAAAATATTATCATAATCTTCTCTAATTTATTCTTCTTAATTCTGACATATTTAAATAAGCAATGATTAGATATTTTCATAAGTACATTTAATAGTACTTGTTTTTACATATCATTAATATATTAAGAATTTTCTTCTCATCTAATTAATTAGTTTGTAACCTTTTCATCTACTTATGAATAATAATGAAATACTCAAATCAATTTGAGTATTTATTTACGGTATAATATTGAAATGAATCGATGTTATTATATTAAAAAACAAATGATAATTAAATTGGAAATTATCAAAAAATAAAAACCACAAATAGAGGAAATAAAGAGATATGAAGTTGACATGATTATAATGTTTTAATTTTTAAAGCAATACATATTAATTATGTGCTGTACAAAAAAAAAAACTTACACAGTATTTTCCTCTCAAATATCCTGTTGAAGTAACTGATATATGTGATTGGACTTTTGAATAAATATTTTATAAATAATTTTTATAAGAAAATAAATAAATATTTTTATAAATATTTATAAGAAAATACAAAAATTGAATCTTTTATAAATGTATACTGGTTAAAAAATTTGGTTTAAATTAAGAGGAGAGAATATACCACTTAATTTATATAAAAAAGTGATTTTAACATATAAAAAATCTTTATTTTATATATATAAAGTGTTTATAGAAAAACTTATCTAAAACATGTTTTAGAATTTAAAAATGTTATTTATATTTCTCGATTTCTAAATATATATTATCAATATCTAGGTTTGATGCTCAAATTAAAATAAATATTATTTTTAATAAATTTATTGTTTTTAAAATAGTATTCATATAATTTTAACATGCATTTTTCATCTAAAATTATTTTTAATATTTTTTCTATAATAAATATAGTTAAAAAATATAATAAATAAAAAGATAATTAATATAATTTTAAATTTTACAAATGACACATGTTTAGAAATATAATTTTTTAAATCAACAATGCAAACAATTAAATATATATAAGAATAATATGCATATATTATCCATAAATAATTATTAAGTACCGTAACCATATATTAATTTTATTGCCAAAACATTTACACAACTTTTGTAAAGATAATGGCATAATTAACCCTACAAAAATAGTATAAATCACCACCCTTGTGAACCAATAGAATTTGAGTTTGAATGATTTTTTTTAGCCCTTTAAAAATGTATATTTTTTTTGTTTAAATGTTAATAAATTTGTGTTAAGAAGGTTCCAAACCTAATTAAAGAGAAAATCATTAAGTTAAACTAAAAGATATGTTGACTTCAACGTTGCTGTTCTTCATACACTTGATAAAAGGATTTGGGAATTCTTAATTTTGGAGAAACAAAATTAAAATAAAATTTCAAAAAAAGTAATTTAAAAATATATATTTTTTAAATGAAAAAAAAAAGATTTTAAAGATGAAATGAACTATATTGTGTGTAGAATTTGCAGGAAATGTATGAATCTATATGAAGTTTCAAAGAAGAAAAGCATATGGGATTGGGACCAAGTGTCTGTTGGTTTTGGTGCAATGGCCCGTGCACGCCCTTTAGTTTTCTTTTGTTTCTTTTTACTTTTAGGGTTCCCCCAACCAATCTTTATTTCAAATCATTTCCTAATTCATAGGTCAAACTTCCATAAAAATTCCAACCTTAAAACTCACTCGATACTCAACGAATTCAAGCATGCCACAGGAAAAGGCACAAACATTTGAATAAAAAAAAATACGATAATCGTGTTTTTGTATAAACCACAACAACTGAAAGAATGTAAGATAAAACAAGTATGTGTCTGAATTGTGGATATCGATAACAGTGTGGGAGGTGAAAGCTGCACATAAATGTGAAGAAAAGTGAAAGAAAAGCATTGCATGTGGGATCATGAGTTGGGTCCAAACAATCTCACATGATCTGATTAATTGAGATAGCCATGTTTATTTGTATTCTTAACTGTATTCAGCAATAATTAGAGCATTATTAGTTGGTATATATAGAATCTTTGAACCACCTTCATTCTCTCTTTTCCACTTTCATCATCTTTAGCCCACTCTACTCTCATACATAATAATAATAATAATAATTAAGCCATGTCAAAATGTAATTGTCTATTTTTTATCTTTACAAATATAAAAACATGATTACATTATTTCGTAGATTATTCCCTTCTAAATACTTGTGGTTGTTTTAATATATTAATATTCTTATCTGCAATACTTTTAAGTTTTTGGCTAAATTATTACATATTTCAAAATTAAATACACCTTATAATTGGTTCTTATTTTGAAAACCTTAATAAATCTTTAAGTCCAGCTAATTTTAATAAAAAATATATTTAGAATCAATTTTTTAAATATAATTTTTTTATAAAAGATATAATATATTTAGTTTTGTTTATTTTGTATAAGTTACGTTAATTTAAAATAATATTTATTTTATTATATTTTTATTTTATTTTAGTAATTTTTTATTTTTTTAATATATTTTATATTTATAATTTTTATTATAATTTATAATAATAATAATCTTTATTTTTTTTATAAAAAATATTATTATTAATAATAATATTATATATTTATTGTATTATAAAAATATCATTTTATATACCAATTAAATTCTTATTCACCTTCACTCATTTAATGACTTTTTTTATTTTAAAAACAATACTTATTTATATTATTTACTATCCATAATCTTCAACCTAATTTAAAATTTAATTTGAAGACTATTAGTTGAATTTCACTACACAAATTTTACATATTAGTTATGACACATTTTATAGTTATTTTATAGCTAATTTCTCGTTGATATGTTTTGCTATAGATTAAATAGTTATAAAATATTTCGTCGCTAAATTCAAGTAGCTAATTAGATAAAGATGTATTATCTCTCAAATTTGTAGCAAATTTTGTCGTCAATTTGTCGCTAAATCTCTCGCTAATTTAAGTGATGAAATTTGTTTTCCTCTAGCTAATTGATCTCCTAAATTTCTAGTTAACTGGTAGCTAATTCGTAACTAATCCCTCTTAATTTTTCTCTCGTTAATTCGTAGTTAATCTATCGCTAATTCGTAGTTAATTCCTCGCAATTTTTCTATCACTAATCTGTAGCTAATATCTGACAATTTATCTCTAACTCATCTATAGTTAATCCCTCGCAATTTCATTCTCTTTAAATCGTAGTTAATCTTTCACAATTTTTCTATCGCTAATCTATAGCTAATCTATGACAAATTATTTCTAGTATATGGAGTTAATTCCTCACAATTGTTTCCTCGTTAAATTGTAGTTAGTCCTTCGCGATGTTTCTCTCATTATTTTGTAGTTAATCCCTTACAATTATTTGTCGTTACTATATATCAAAATTATTCTCTCACTAATCCGTAGCTAATCTCTCGTAAATTTATTTACAGATAAATTGTTAATTATTATTATTGGCATAGTAGGTCTTCCTACTAAAGTATCATCATAACATTATAATATCAAATGTTTAACATTTAAATTATTACTCATATTCTTGAAAAAAGAAGACAAACTTATCAATTTTCAATATAAAAGTATTATTTAAACATAGTCAAAATAATGTTTCAAACAATTAAAACATAACAAAAATAATATTTCAATTAAAAAGTTCTGTATCAACATAGGCAAATGCAGATTTAGGTTTGGAAACGAAAAAGGGGATGTAGTTGGAAGTGAGAAGGGGATTTTGGAAAAAAGATTAATTTAGTATTTTTATTAAAAATTATAAAATTTCTATAATTTTATAAAAACACCTTTATTATTATATTAAAGATGTTTATATTTAAAATAATATTTAATTAAATAAATTTTTGAATATAAAAAGTTTTTTATAAAGACTAATTTCTAAAAAAATTAAAAAAATATATTATTTATAAAATTTTCTACTAATTTAAATATTATTAAATAATTCCTACAAATTTAAATCTATAAAAAATGTACATAAAATAATTTTAAATATTTATCAATTTGTTTTAGATATTTTTTGAAAAAAATTATAATTATTTCCAAATAATTTATTTCAAATACAGAAAATAATTTATATATATATAATTAATATATTTATAGTAAATTTGGTAAAATTAATTTTTAAATATATTTTTTTTAAAATTTACAGTTAATTTTTGTTGATATTTTTTCAAAAATATCAAAATTATTTTTTATAATTATATATTTTTAGAGAAATTTACAAGTATTTTTGTAAAAAAAAAATTGCAAAAAAATATACAGAAAATAAATAATTTTTAGTAGAAAGTTGACTTGTATTTGTAAGAAATACGTAAAGAAATCTCCTACAAATTTGTATTAAAACTGTGAGAGAATGGTTTCCAACAATTTAATATTTTTTTTAATTTGATATTTGTTATAAATTTGCTACATGTTAGTTATGATACACCTAAGAAATAGCTTCAAAAAATAACATAATTATCTTTTTGTTAAGTGAGAAAATAATTAAAAAATATTAGTTTTTTAACTATTTTACTACAACTTTATTCTTTTACTGTATCATCACTAATTAGCTACAAATTAGTAAAAAATAAATTTTGTAACAAAATTTTCTAGTTAATTATAAAATTTATTGGGGTGTTTAATTTATAAATAAAACTAAACGAGGTTAACATAAAAAATTAAACTCAAATAAGTAGTTTAACTTGAATATTATATATATATATATATATATATATATATATATATTAAACAATATATTTATATTATTATTTTATAATAAAATAATTTTGTATTAATTATACATTAATTTAATTAAATATGATAAATATTTAAACTAGTTATATTTTAATTCATGACAAGTGGATGAATTAAATTGAGTTTGAGTTAAAATGGTCATGAAATATCCTTATAACCCTATTTTTATAGGACTAAGAGCATCCATACGTACTTAACTTGTTATTTTAAAAAATAATAAAAAATGCATGTGTCTTATAGATAATGCATAGGAGAGTTCTTAAAATATTAATAATTTTGTTTTACAAGCAATATTGCTTAAAAAGAAAAAAAATTACAAAAAATATTTTATTTAAACATTTCCAACCATTCTAATAATCAATCTCTTAAATCATATTTATTAAAATAAAAAAAATTATTTTTTAGAAGAATAAGAATAATAGGAATTTTTTATTTTTATTTTATTTATTAAAAAATATAATATTTATTTAAACATTTTTCTAAATTCTGTAAAATTAATTTAGTTTTAATTTTCATCTTCTATTTTTTTCTAAAATAAATTAGTTTTATAAAAATAAAAATAAAAATAAAACGTTTATAAAATTTTAAAATATTTTATAAATTTATCATTATTTTAGTTAAAAATATTACGTAATAGTTAAATTACTTTTAAATTATCCGGTAAAGTATAAATGAAAAATTACAAATAACTATTAAAACAAAATTTATAAAAAATTAATATGAATTATTTAAAATAATAACATATAACAAATTTTATTTAAAATAAATAACAACTTTTTATTGAGGTGGATATACTCTAATGAATGAATTATCCTGTGTGTTGGTGGTGTGGATTAGAATTCAAATTCATGGAGTAATGAAAGAGATAACGTGCTCTGTCTTCAACCCAATGATCATCAACACGTGTGCTTTCTTTTCGCAGAATAGAACACCACAACTACTTCTATATTAATGGTGATTAAAATAATATTTATTTACTAATGTTTTTTAATCCGGGTAAAAAACTCAACTAACTAAATTAGTTTCATTTACTTTTCATATATTAATTTAATTTAATATTTTTAATCATATTATTCGTATAAATTATTTACCAAAAATTGATAATTAATTGTCGAAAAATTTTACAACCGGTTTTATGAAAGTTACATTTATATTTTCTTCTCGTTGAACATTGTAAGAAAAAATATGAGATAAACAATCAAATAACTTAAATATCTGTATTAATCTAATAATTAAAAACAATAATTTATTAAGAAATAATCTAAGTAAAATTATTCTAAAAATAATTTATTTTAAATTTATATAAAAAATCTTAAACATTTAATTTTAAATAGTATTCTTTGAATAAAGATAATACAAATGGACAAAGAAAAGCTTCATTTGCAACCTAAAAATTTGTTGAGGTTACTGGGTCTAAAGAGATGTGAAGAATATGATTGGACGTAGAAACATGTGTGGGAGTGGCAATAATTGAGGTGTTGTGGTTGATTTACTCATTCTGCATGTAATCTTCACTGGAACATTTAATGACATGCTCTCAACCTGACAAGTAACACCTCCTACACCACATGACCTTTGCAACTCCCAACACACAGTCACATCCACTATTATTCAATACCAATTCATCATTTCCAACATCACCTACATTCAACATGCATAAACAAATTCTAAGTTTCTTTATGCAACCCTAAATTTAATTCATTTTAATTTCATCATTTATAACTAATGAAACTCATCAGTTCAGTACAAATAACCAATTAACATATATGTAAACCAAAGTTTCTGTTTGTGATTTTAAGCACACTAGATTGATTTAAAATTTTCATTATAATAATACTAATGGTTAGTGTTAAATTATAATTTATTAATATAGTTTTTATGTATTAAATAGTTACATTGGTATTGTTAGTTTCAATTACAATTATGATTATCATATAAAAATTTGACATATCGTATCATTGACATGATGGACTTGCAATATAATACAGTAAGAATAGGTCAATATTGGCCTTTGACTTGCAGAAGAAAAAAAACAATTAATTGGTTTATGCATGTGAAAATAATATTATCCTATTAACTAATAATAATAAAACCAATAAAATAAACTTGATCGTACTATATTTTGATATTTTATTGATTTTATTATAACTGATTTATGCGAATTTACTCAATAGTTTAATAACAATTTGTTGATATTTCAATTAATTAAATTAATTATTATATTTCAATTATTTCTAACTAAATTGTAAAAAAATTAAATAACTTTTAAAAACAATTATTCTACCTCTTAATACATACAAATATATACAAATAAAAGACTAATTAGAATACTATTTATTAATGTATTTTTATTTTTTATTTAAATTTTTTAATTATCTTTTTAATGACAATAAATACATCCAAAATTATTTTCATTAATTTTATATAATAAAAACAAAAATATATTTAAAATTATTTTAATTATATTTCTGATGACTTGATTGTAGCTAAATTAGAATAGCTAATTTGGAAGTGCATGCAAATAACTATTACCTAAAACTTTATTTTTATAACAAGATAATACATATTTTATAAATAAATTGTTATAACAAAGATTTAATTAAAACGGTAAATCAAGTAAAAAAAGTGATTTCAACTACATAATTAGAATAAAATCATAATTATGTAAATAAATAAATAATAAATACAATATCATAATTATATAAATAAATAAATAAATAAATAATAAAAACAAAACGTCGCATGAGGCGAATATTCTTCTTTCAAAAAGTTTGTTAACGTTTTCTTATTGCAACAATTAAGACAAGATTTGAAGAGTGTTATAATTTTTTTAAAATATTAAAAAATATGAAACAATAAATAAATAAATAACGAAAGGAAGAAAATATGCATTGGGGTCATCAGCCTATTCCTTCTTATGTTAACATAAGCATTTTCTTTTTCTTTTTATAATTTTTTTACCTCATAACTAAAATAAATATTATTTTATTTTTATATTTATTATTTTTAAATCTTAAAGTATTTTTATTCTTCTTTCAACTATTTTTATTAATTAAAGATCCATTATTCCATAAAAAAAACAGTAAGAATCTTGAATTATTTTTAATTTGTATCTTCTTTACCACAAATAATATCTTTAAATTGCATGTGTTATAACAAGATTTTTGGATATGATTTTTCAAAAATATATTTTGAAATGGTGATCCATAATATATTTTTGGAAATCTTGTTTTAGATTCATTATTCTGGAATGTGTTTGTAGAAAATCGAATTTGAAAATTTTATTCTAGATCCTCCACTTTGTAATTATGTTCATAAAACAACACGAGACTCTGAATTGATAATTATTCAACTTCTTGTTTATAGATGCAATGGAGGATGAATTTTTACATAATATTATGTCATATAAAGTTGACATGTTAATGAGTTTAGATAATATAATAAATCATGTTCTTGATAATTTAGTTGTTTGTACGGATACATTCAAAACATATGAAGTAGAGTTTTATTTATATATTAATGTCATAACTTATAAATTTAATTTATAATTATTTAATATTTATTATTATAAATATTTGCCAAACAAGATAATTTGTTGAAATGAGTGGAGAGATTATATTTAAGTTTAAATTTGTGGTTGTTATACTTAGGTTGGGTACAACAAGTGGTCATCAAGAAAGGAAGATATATATATTTTTAGGTAGGCGGTAAATATAAAAGATATTGAAAAGATTTGCAACCAACTCTTACAGGAAATTGAAAACGTAAATGTCTCTTTAAACTATGGGGAAAACCTGTAAAGAATGGTAAATGATGAATCCTGAAATTAGTTTGTGAAAGTCATAATCACAACTTCTGATACATTGATAGGTCATTCATATCCTGGTAAATTAACAAGTAATGAAAAATTCGTGCTAAATAATATGACAAAAAGTTTGGTCAAACCTAAAAATATGCTACATACCTTGAAAAGAACAATGAAAATAATGTTACGAGTATAAAACAAGTGTATAATACAATATACATATATTGTAGTAGTGTAAGGATCATAGAACTGAAATGCAACAACTAATAAAGTTATTTAAGCAAAACAAATATATTCATTTTTGTTTAATGAGACTACAAATATCAAAACAAATATTTTATAGACACATCTTGATTCTGTCAAATTATTGAATGTATGTAACTTAGTATTGATGATGGATAACACTTACAAAACTAAAAGGTCTAGGTTGCCCTTACTTTGGTGTAACATCTACATGAATGATGTTCTTTACTGCATTTGTATTATTGGATGTTAAACGTGAATTTTTTTGTTAGGGCTTTTAAAAGACATAGAGAATTGTTTTTAAGAGTTTATTTGCTCCCTTGGGTATTGGTTTGTGACAAGGATGACATTAATGAATGTAATTGTAATTGTGTTTCCTCATATGACCAATATTTTATGTCGCTTTCACATAGTAAAAAATGCAAAATATTAGTACATTTAGTAGAGGAGTGAGAACAAGTAATAGATACTAGGGGAAGTATTATGGATTTCAACATTGCGTTATAACCCTTTAAAGTTTTTTGTTCATCATGACCTATGTTGATTGAATATGTGAAAGACATATAGTTAATTCCACATAAGAAAAAATTTGTTAAGGAATGAGAAACATGATGAAACCACTTCATATACCCACTAAGACATGTTGATGGATGAGATGCTTCCATAAGATCAACAACTAACTGATTAGCAAAATGCAAACATCGACTATTCAACACTTCTATTGTAGGTGGAACATCACATAGAACAAATAGATGATGTGAAATTTTTTGAATATATCCATATTGTCGAAGGACACATTCTGACAAATGTAGATTGCAAAGAGAGCTCAATTTAAAATACCTTAATAACATAATAATAAACTCAAATGGTTGGGCTTCCCTATGATCCTCATATGACATCCATATCATCGCATTTAATGATATATGGTTAAATTGAAAACAAATGGTAGCAATTGTCGATAATTAACCAACCACATACTTCATACAAGGTGGGGATTCCTTAACATAATCCCCCACCACGTCTCTGAAACTTTATTTCAAATAAATGTTTATATATCCAAACTTATTTAATTAAAAAATAAATTAAAGATCACTCTATGTTAAGCTAATATATTAAAGGAACCTAAAATAAAGTTACATATCTAACCAATTATTTTGTACTGTCATATACGATGCATCATCAAATTGCTCATACGTATAGGTAAGTATAGTTGCTCCCTAAGAATATCCACAACAAGTGGTAAAATCTTAAAATAGACCAGAATATGATAAACTAATGAAGGTCGCATTTTTGTCAACAAAAATAGTACAACCCACTAGATACATCAAATATGCTCTAGCTACAATTCTCCATCGTTTGTGTATACAAATATTATTGTACACTTATTGCAACCAACTAAGACTGACATGTCCACCTTTATAATATCTCGTCTCTATAGAAGCCATTATAGAATTAAATCCTACGAGCTTTACCAACACCTTTACAATTTTGCGTACTTTCAAGCGAATATAATCACAAAATTGACCAATAATTGACAACTACAATAATAAGGACACACCATCTAGTGTAATGGTCATCTCATCTATGAGTAGATGGAAATTATTAGTCTCACTATATCATCTCTCAACAAAAATAGGTAACATTCCCTTACCTACTGTGTCATAATTAGCACCCACAAATACTTCCAATCCAGATAACTTAATTGCAATTTTAATCTGCGAGTGTAAAGCCCCAACTTATATTCATTTTTTTATTAGTAAAAACACATTTTAACTTACTACGATCCTACAAGAAAAAATAATTGTTTAAATTTTATTACATTAACATTTATATACATTAACTTATATGATGTGAATGATACTTACCATTCATTCCTACAAACTATGAGCTACGTGATCTTCATATCTGGTTAATAATGAAGTATCTACAAGTCCTCTATAAAATATTGATAATTTGTTTTAGGATTTTCATGTTGTTCATCTACAACATTCTCCTTCACATTATATTTATACTCATTAACAACCCTTGATTCCTTACGGGCCCTACGCCTTATAGTGACAATTGGGAGAATATCATTTGTGGGTTGAGAATCACTGCCCCTAGTCCTGACCATAATAAAAATTATACTACACAGAAAGGAAAAAAATCAACATATGTGAACATTTTCAGAATGCATTTCTGGATTGATTGTTTTAGAAATGACTTCAGATTGGGTAATCTGGAATTTATTTCTAGAATAGTCAATCCAAAAATGCATTCCAAAACACATAATTTAGAATGTATTTTTGAAAAATCAATCAAAAAATACATTTTAGAACACCTAATAATAAATATATTTTAAAAATAACCAATTCGAAAATAGATTCCGGAACACCCAATCCAAAATGCATTTTAGAATAGAAAATTTGGAAATGCATTTCAAATTGAATGTTCTAGAACTCAATTTTAGTTTGAAAATTCGTTATGATTTGATTAGTTTGAATCCCTGTATACAATTTTAGTACAATTTTTATGTAATAGGTATACAATATTAACAATTTTCACTTTATGGGTTAAAAACAATATTCAATAGAGGTTGAATAATAAGAAAATGAAATTGAAAAAACTATTGAGGTTGTGTAGAGGAGCGGGAGAGAAGAAGCTTGCAAGATTTGAAACAAAAATTACTAAAAGATATTTAAGTTATTTTACATGGGTTGCAGGAAAAAAAATCATGGGGTGTACGAAAAGAGAGCCGTGAATATATTGCTCTCTCGGTTGCAAGCCCAATCCATAGAAACTGGATCCACAACTCCTCCAACCAGTTTTGTATTAGTATTTTCTACATTTTTGCTTCCTACACCCCGTTACTTTCACTAGCACTCCCGTGTTTTTGAATAAGACCATGGGACCTCTTACATTGCATTTCGGTATGAGAACAATTTGTTCTCCTAATATAAAATATTATAAATATTTCAGTCGAATTTTTTTTTAAGTTCCAAATGATTGTTAAATTTGAAACATATTTGTTAAAAAAAACAAATAAATAGCTTGACGCTGAAAGGAGAGGATAAGAAAAAAAAAAATCAATAAAGACACGATCGAGAATTGTAAAGAAGAAAAATAAAAATAAAAAACTACATGGTTCAAATTTGAATATATATAAAAATTCAACATGTTTTTATTTTATATTATAATTTTTTTATATCAATTTAAATTTTAACTAGTATGAGAGTTAAATTTTGAATTCACATATAATATATATATATATATATATATATATATATATATATATATATATATATATATATATATTATAATTTTTTATATTGATTTAAATTTGATTCGTTATTACAAATGATTTGAATTTTTTTATAACAGTTTAAATTTAATTACAAAATTCTCATTATAAAATTTATTTTGTAAATAACTAACTGTATTTACTGTCTTAACCTATAAATGTTTTGGTGTGGATTTATCATTTAAAATGCTTTTAGTCATTTCTTGCAAAAAAAAAAAAACTATTTTTCCAGTTCATAACACAATGTTATTGTATTATTAGTTTAAAAATTGTATCCTATTGCATGTTTTTTACAAAATTGTATTTTTTTAGTTTCAAAATTTCTATCACTTCTTATTAAGATGATGTAAATTTCTAATAATAACTAGACCACATTTTTTTTTATACTACTAACTATAATTCTTATTGGATCTAACAAAATTTATATGTACTAATTGAAGATTTTGATCAGTTGATACAGTATTTAATTTTAAAAATACTCTTTTAACTTATTTGTCTTTCCTATATGCTTCACATAAACGATTGTATTGAATCACATAACTCAATTCTTTTAGAACGTTGAGCTTTTGTAAATTAAATATTAACCTTAAACTAGTATGTCCATACTTTATTAATAAATTCTTAATATTTAATTGTGAATGTGATTTTTAGTTATGACCCTTTGAAAATTTATTTAATGAGTGTGATGATGAATTGTTATTATAAATATAAATAATATATAAATGCTACTCAAGATATACTTATAAGGATATATAATATAAATATTGATTAGAATTAAATGAATATCTTTTGTGTTGAATTCTAAAATCTTATTAAATGAGACATAGCTTAGGATAATATGAAACTCAAATCGGAAAAGTTTCTCATAATAAAAATATAATATTCTTTACTTTAATGTTTTTTTTTCTTTATTTTTTAATTTCATTATATTCTTATAATATTTTTTTAAACTTTAAAACAAGGGGATATATTGTTTATTGACTTTCTCTATTCATATTATTTACTAGTAACATGTGTCAAATATAATATGTTTATAATGAATAAATTAAATTTTATGACAACGTGAATAAATTATAACTAGAAAAAAGGAAAATATTGATGATAAGACTTGGTAAGATTGAAATTATATTCTGTAGTCTAAATCTCGTGGCACACTTGCCCATCCCCAGCACCCTTTATATGTGACCCAATCACCGCTGTAAAGGTGTTAATGCTACTCGCTTCCCTCTCTCTGCTTTCCTTTCCATTTTTTTCTGCCTGAGTTTGTGCTTCTCCTTCGCCATGTCCTCCGACAAGCCCTCCCCCGACGATGCCGTTAGCGGCTTCACTCGACCGGAGATGTACAAGGAAAACCTCGCTGGCACCGTTGACGGCTACGATCGCCACATCTTCCTCTGCTACAAGGGCCACAAGTACTGGCCACCGCGCATCGAGGCCTCCGACGCTGATCCCCTCCCCAAGCGCGTCGCCGCCACGTTCAAAGCTCGCAAGAACGACATTTCCCTCAAGGTTCGTTCGTTCGTTCTTGATTTTCAATGAATGAATATATATAGAAAGCTTTTCTATGTCGGTTGCCGTTTTCGCTACGATCCGAGGTTGACTTGGGTGGTTTGATTTTGCTCGGTTGGACTTTGCAGACGAAAATAACCGTGTGTGAGGCGCGTGAGGAGGCTGGCTTCTCCGATGGTGACGTGTTGATCTTCCCCGAAATGATCAAATACAGGTGAGTTGGAGAATCTGTTTGGATGTGCTATTACTAAGTTCCGTTATAGAACTGAAGTTGAACTTCTATTTTTTTTGTGCGGGTTACAAGATTTAGTTCCTTGTGTTAGGTAAAACTAAGTCTTGTGTGTGCAAATGGTTCAAAACATTTAATAGTATGGGTTACAAGATTCAGGTCCTTGTGTTAGGTCAAACTATAAGTTTTGTGTGTGCAAATGGTATATAAAACATTTAATAGTATTACAAACACATTGAGCATTTAATACTTTTATAATGCAGCAACTTAAAGGGATTTGTAATGGTGCATGGTTTTACCCATTTTTATTCGGTTATATAAGTAATAGGAATTCCATGAACTTCAAAGGGATCCAAGAATACAATTAAGGCAGGAAATTCTAAAAAAAAAAAAAAGAGTTTTGAGAATCGTTATTGATAGAGAATGAGATACAGAGAAGGGATTTTATAGTTGAATTCACCTGCCCCTTCCATGCACAAACAATCATTATTTACAGAATTAGTTTACTAACTTCTCTAAATGTTACCTTTAATTAACTAAATCTAGAAATAGCTACTCCAGCCATTTCTCTCTCCTCCGCAATATTTGATCTCTAGCCATTAACACTGCATCAATTCTATATCCGGAAACATTCACTTCTTCTATGACAGTCTTACTTAAACTGAAAAATATGATGAAGTAGCTTAAGATATTAGCGGATCCATTTATTTATACGAGAAAAGACTGATTACAAAGAGTGTATGTATCAAAGGCTACATATAAGGGCCAATACCCAATAGGAAAAAATAACTTTTAGTTAAAATAGGTTAATATATCCGAACACGTATCTAATTAAATACTCTATTCTAACACTTCTTTTTAAGTAGAACATATAACTTGTATGTATATAGTTTGAAAGAATTCGAGGTTCTCTAAAGATATTGTTAAGGCATTTGCAAGTTGACGATTGGAGTTAATAAATATTGTGCAAATTTCCTTGTTCATGTTTTCAATTTTCTCATAAAATTTAACGGCCTAATTATCACAATAAATCCTTATATGTTGAGTTTCACATAACTTCAACTCTTGGAGGAATTGTTTAATTCATATAAACTCACGAGTGAGAGATGCCATGTCCTATACTCGACTTTGATAGTAGGTTGAACAATTATATTCTGGTTCTTATTTTTCTAAAAAAACAATATTGCCTCCAACCAATATCATAATATCCAATCATATGAATGTGTCTTTATCTTCATACAACAATTCTTGTGCTGAAGTATATAAGAATGCGAATAACAACGTTTCAATGATCAATATGAGGAACCTATATAAATTGACTAACCACTCCAAAAACAAAAGACTAGTTAGGTCTAGTAACAGTGAGATAGATAAGTTTCTTAACAAGTATTCTATATCTTATGGGTTGAGATAGGTTCACTATTTTGCCATCAATTTTTTATTAGGATATGTAGGACTAATCATTGGTCTTCAATCAATTGTGCTTTTTTTTTTTTCAATATATCTAAAGCATATTTTCTTTTAGAAATAATTATATCTACCTTTGATTGAGCTAATTAAATGCTTAAAAATTATTTGAGACATTCAAGATTTTTGTTTTGAAAGTGATTGCATAAGTGCTTCTTTATTTGAGAAATTTTATCAACATTATTTCTTGCAATGACTATATCATCCACATACACAATTGAGTAAAAACATTTTCATGGAGATATCTGACAATAAAAAAAAATGGTATACTTGAATTCAGTTTAGTCTAAAGATTTGAACAATGTAACTAAGTTTTCCAAAACAAGCATGTGGAGATTGCTTGGGACCATGGAGAAAACCACAACAATTCCAAGAGGTTTCTCCGTGTAAATTTCTTTCTCTACATCACCATGAAGGAAAACATTCTTGATATTCATTCGATGGAGAGACCAATAACAAATAGTTTCCATGACAAAGAAGAGACGAACAATAGTCATTTTGGCTACAATGAAGAATGTATCATCAAGGCTATATATCTAAGTATACCCTTTAGTCACCAATGTAGCTTTGAAGTGATCAACTTCACCATTTGGCTAAACATTAATGGTCTAAACCCAGTGGAAACCAACAACATTCTTTCCAAGTGGAAGAGGAACAAAGTCCAATGTACCATTATGTTAAAGAGCCTACATGTTAAAGAGGAATTAAGGCTTGTTGTCATCTAGGATGATCAAGTGTCTCTTTCACATTTTTAGGAATGATAATAGCATATACAAAGGAGATAAAAGAAAAATAGGGAGGAGATAATCAATGATAGCTTAAAAAGTTGTAAATAAGATGAGTGCAAGAAGAATGAGTACCTTTTTAAATAACAATAGGCTATCTAGAATCTTCATTATGAGTAAGAATTTGATGAAGAGGATTTATCATATGGCATTGGATTATTCAGTTGGGTCGGTCATTAGTAAGTGATAAGATTGGGTGATGATGGTGTAGGTGGACTTGGATGATGAGTGGAATTGGGATCATTGGGGGAATTTGGAAAGTGTTAGGAACAAGACACACGAAAGGCTCAACTAAGGGCAAGATATGCTAGAAGCAAAGAAAGGAGTTTCTGTAAAAGATGTGACACTTACAAACATGTAATAAATTTTAGGAGAATAACTTAATTACCCTTTTGGAATGAGAATATCCTAGGAAAACAAATTTGATAGCTCGAATTGAGAGTTTATCTAAACATGTAAACACATCATGTACTAAACACAACAAAAAACATAGGAAATGTGAAAAAGGAGGTTCATTTGGAAAAAAAAAATGGAGTATGGAACTGTATTTGCTAGAGAAGAAGAGGGCATCCTATTAATAAGATAACATATAGTAAGAATAACATCACTTAATGGTCTTGTTATATTCTCATATCCTTTAACAAACCTCCTGTAATATATAAGACCTAAGCAACCTCTTAGCTATTTAACCGTTTGAGGCAAAGGCTAAGTTTTGACAGCTTGCATTTTCGCAAGATCAGTAAAGATTCCATTTTTTGACATGAAATGAACAAATATTCCACTTTATCCACTCCAAAGTAGCATTTAACTTTCTTGGCAAACATGTTATTATCCACTGTGACTGATAACTCCTTTCTCAAATTTTGTGTATGTTCATTTTAATTGATGATATAAATCAATATATCATCAAAGTAAAATAACAAAATTTGTTGAAAAATTTATTAAAAAACCACATTCATCAAACTCTAAAAAGTTGCAAGAGATTTTGTAAGCGCAAATGGCATGATAAATACACATAATGACCATTGTGTGACAACTTAATTCTGCTTATTTAATCTTGATTTTGTGAATTGATTGTCAAGATTTAGTTCTTCATGGATGAAGAATACAAGAACAATTTGGACCAAAACAATGAGAAGAATAAGAAGAGTCATAGCGAAAATGAGAGAGAAGAGAGAAAAGAGAAGATGTAGACACATTTTTTAAACTGAAAATCTAATAAATTGGTTTCTTGATATTAATTTAAAGCACATTTAGGCTATTTATTTACTCTCAAATCTAAAGTAAACATGAGCCTAAGTCCAATTACAAAAGTTAAACTAATATAAAGAAAATCTAATTCACTACAAAATTTAAGTAAATCTACTTCAACTTTGAAAAATCGTAGAACATTATAGAGAACTTTAAATCCAACAAACCATATATCCATTTGAACGCCCTAGAAATGTAATCTAATGCAACTTAAATCAATAAAGGTCAGATGAATTGAAAAAATAAAATTAAAGCATATATGTAAATTGAACCTAATTTATTACTATTGAATGAAAATGAGTTTAAAACTAAAAAATATAAAAATTATTAAAAGTACATTCACTTAATAATAAAGCTATATATGTGTACAAAATATATGCTATCATTCATCTTAATTGGACATACTTTGCACACACTTTGCAAAGTGGTGACCTTAATTCGTACCATAAAAGGAATAATAATGTGCCCAATAAATACTACCACATAATAGTCACTACATATAATTTCACATAATAAAAAACTAAAGATTCTACTAATAATTAGGGAAAATAAAAAGATTAATATTAATTTATTTTCTTAACAAACTTAACAGGTTGTATAAAACCATAATTGATCAACAAGTTTATTATAGTAATTCAAGTGAGTTGAAATTCCATATGAAATAAAAATAGTAAGGGTGAGTATATAAGTGAACAAGAATTATAATCCTAATATCTTAAGGATTTGGGTTGAAGGTAGAATCATATTTTCTAATATGGTTGCCTTGTGTTGCATTCATGAAAACCAGCCCAATGTTGCCCCGCTTGCAAAAACCCTAAGCCCTTAAATAATTATGAATTCCAACATATATAAATAATGTCCTTTTGATTTCTTTCATATATCTAAGATTTTTTATTTATTGAATTAGTACCTTGCAACAAAGGTCTTCAGTTTATTTAATTGAAATAACTGTCTCTATATCCTTTTCTTCATTCCGTACTTCCACCATGTGTAAATGGACCTTCTTATGAGTTAAGATATGCTTTTATTTATTGGATATAGTTGTCTCTATATCCTCTTCTTCTTCATTCTCTATTATAAGGACTCAACACCGTAAAATAGAGAATACACAATAAATATAATGAACAACAAATTCTATTTGATTGAAAGCAAGACATACAAAAGGAAGAGAAATCCTGTTGTGCAAAGTACAAGCTCCTTTAGAGCACCCACAAAGGTCCTACCCAAAGCAATCAACTCAACCGAATCCCTTAAAAGGTCCTGACACCTAGGGGTGTCAATATGGGTTGTAACCCGTGAGCCAACCCCGGCTCATCACGGGTTTGAGCCGGGTTGGGTTAGGTTGGGTTTTTTTATTTGTATCGATAATGGATTAAAACTGAACCCAGCTCACTTAACCGATTAAGTGGGTTCGAGCCGGGTTATGGTAGGTTGACCCGTAACCCACAACTCATTTTAATTTTTAAATAAAATTATAATAATTTAGTAATCTTAATTGATGTTATCCTACCTCTCCAACTCTACTCCATGTCACCACTACAAGCTAAACTCTTACTCAAACTTCTTATTAATTGTCCGTTGCACCGCTGCGTTCATCGCTGCACCTAGGTCGTTTTCCATCAGTCTATCACACCATTGCGTCATTGTGCTCGTGTTTGTCGTGCCACCACATTACAATGTCACATCTTTTGTCATGTTTCAATTCCGTGTTTTAATCACGTCACAGCGGTTGACGTGTGCCACTGCACCATAACGTTTTAGTTACGCGTTTCAGTTGTACCACGACTTTTGCCATGCCACCATGTTTATTGCACCATTGCATTCGTCACTTCACCACGTCAGTGTGATTTAGTTGCATCATAGTGTTTGTTGTGCTACTGTGTTATTGCGTTTTAATCTCGTGATTCAATCGTGCTTATTAGAAAAAAATTGAAAAACAAAAAAATAAATATGGGTTTGTGAGTCAACCCACCTAACCCATCAACCCGTGGTGAGTTAAGCCGGATTGTAAAATTTTTAACTTGCCATAAAATAATCTGGGTTGAACTCGTTTATTTTCAGCTCAACCCGTGCTGAGCCAATCTGTGTGAGCCAGGTTGACTCACTTTGACACTCCTACTCACACCTGATTCTCGATATAATGAAAATTTCTCCTTTTTCTCTCTCCTCTAACTAACCTCTTTCCCTTAGTCTGCCACGTCACCCTTTCTAGGCTTCTTCCTCACATACACCATTCCCCATCTACATGTATTAGCTTCTTGGATCAATGACCCATTATGCCCATTTGTATTAGTGTCTGTATCAATACTTTTTCCTTGAAATAAAGTCTTGCACTCAAGGATTAATTCGGAAACTCCAGATAGCTACCTCATCTTCCCATGTAGCCTCTTCCACATTTTTGCCCTTCCACTACACCAATACTTGCCATAGTGTCTCATCTCTTTTTGTAATGTTCCGTACAATTAAAATAATTTGAGATTTAACCATACCAGCTTTGTCATCCTCAAGTTCATAGATAATTCATCTTTCACTTTATAAACTCCCATGACCTTCTTTAATAAGGATACGTGAAACATAAGGTGAATCTTTGATGTTGGCATGCTTATCAAACTCGGGAGTCAACTTGTTGACTCGGACGAGTTAGCAAGTCCAGTTGGTCACGAGTTAACTTGTGAGTATAGTCATTTTAGAGTATACTCAGACTTAAACTTGGTGGACTCTCAGCAAACACACGGGTGTGAGAGTGAGTTGTTCTCTGTTCATTGTCGCGTTGCTTGCTGGTCGTTGTTTGTTGTCATGCACTACTCGCTAGTCTTCATTGAAGTTGTTGTTGGTCGTTGTTTGTTGTTGTTATCGCGCGCTGCTAGTTGTCAAGTGCTGCTCGTTGGTTGTGCACTGCTCATTGTCGCATTGTCGCATGCTGCTTGCTAGTCGTGCACTGTTCACTATTGAAGTCGCTGCTTGTCACCATTGAGCTCTTTGTTGGTCTCACTAGTCGATGCTGGTCTGCTGTCCGGGTTGGATAGGGATTAGGGATTTTAAGGTTATTCTTTATATAGATTAGGAATTTTAGAGATCTTATTTCACCTGCTCCTAGTTCTTCATCTCAGTTATAATTTTGGTTTAATTTTTTTTTAATCTGTATAGCCTACTGAATTATTTTTATTATTTTTTTTATTTTGATTATTTATTTCAATAATGTGGAATTGATGTTATCATATTTATACTTTTTTGTTAAATACGAAGGAGACTCATTTCCAAGTCGAGTCTACAAGCCTCCCACGAATCTACGTAACCTCTCGAGTATAATATCCTTGGATGTTGGAGGCAAATTGAACCTATATGCCACTTCCCCTACTTTCTCCTTAATCCCAAATGGTCCATAATACTTGGTAAGGCAAATTGAGTCTATATGCCACTTCTCCTACTTTCTCCTTAATCCCAAATGGTCCATAATACTTGGTACTAAGCTTGGGAATGTTTCTGCTTGTTACTGATTTTTGGCGATGCTGTTTTAGCTTAAAAAAAAAACATATTCCCCACTTCAGACTTTCTTTCTTTTCAATGCTTATTTGCTTGAATTCTCATATTATTTTGAGCCCTCATCAAATGACTCTTAATCTAACACAGAGCCTCATCTCAGTCCAAAAGATCTCTTTGGACTACTTCCACTCTCACCTCTCCTTGAACTACATGCTCAATCTTTAGTGGGGGGCCCATAAACTGCCTGAGAAGGTGTCGTTTTCGTAGCCATGTTACCCAATCTTTGGGTTTAAAAGAGATGAAGCACCTTAAGTAGGTTTCAAGACACCTATTTGTCACCTATTTGTCACTTTCGTCTGTCCATCCATTTGTGAATGGCTTTGCTCATTTTTAATTTAGTTCCCTACATCTTAAAGGACTCCTGCCAAGAATTTAGCTCATAAACAAGGGATCACAATCACTTACCACCGAGTTTGGTATGCTGTGGAGTCTTACTACTTCCTTGACAAAAATTTCAGCAAGTGCTCTAGATGTTTGTGAGGTACACAATGGCAATATTTGCTCAATCGATCCACTATTACCATGATAGCCTCGTGGCCCTTTGGACCTAGGTAGTAGTAAAATCAATGCTCATATCTTCCCAGATTCTATCAGGAATGGATAGAGGTTGAATAAGTCTGTTAGGTGTAGTAGTGATCTACTTTTGTTTTTGGCAAACATCACAAGCTTGGACAAATCTTTGAATATTCCCTTTCATTCCCTTCCAATAGAAATTTGCTGCAACACGTCTCTAAGTTTGATAGAAATCGGAATGCCCACCCATAGGAGTGACATGGAACTCTTCTAGAAGCCTTGGAATCCATGTTGAATTCTCTACAATTACCACTATTTTTGTAAAACAACACCCTTTGTTTGTAGGAAAGCCCCAGATAGGATCTATCCTCATTCCCTTTCTGCACTTATTCAATTATTCTCTTAAATTTTTCATTTTCTTGGACTTCTGCAATCAATTCTTGGCAATCTAGCCAAACAAGGATATAAACCATATTGTTTAGCTCCATCAGCTCGTTTATAAACTATCTTGAAATTGTAGCCCAATAGCTTACCTAACCAATTTTGTTGTCCCGCTGTGGTAATACGTTGTTACAACAATTGTTTGAGGCTTCTTTGATAAGAAAAAATAGTGAATTTTGGCTCAATAGGTACGACCTCCAGTTTTGAATGGCTAATGCTACAACAATCAATTCATGTTCATATGTTTACTTAGTTAAGTTACGAGGAGTCAAAGTTTTACTATAATAAGCAATGGGTCTCTTTTGTTGCATTAATATGGTTCCAATCCCAATTCCAGAAGCATTGCATTCCAACACAAACTATTCCTTAAAGTTTGAGAAACTCAAAATTGGACCTGTAATGATTCTCTTCTTGAGTTCATCAAAAGCTACTTGAGACTTTTCATTCCACCCAAAATTGTCTTTCTTGGTTAATTCAGTGAGAGGCTTTGCTAATTTACTGTAATCTTCGACGAATTTATGATAATACCCTGTTAGGTCCAAGAACTCACGCACTCCCTTGACATTCTTTGGCATAGGCCACTCCATGACACTTCTTACCTTAGATGGGTCAACAGCTACACCCTGAATAGAAATAATATGGCCAAGGTACTTTATATTTTCTTGGTTAAAAATACACTTCTCCTTATTTGCAAACAACATATTTTCCCTCAAGATCTCCACTAGCTTCGTTAATAGCAACATATGTTCTTCCCATCCCTCACTATAAACAAGTATTTCATAAAAAAAAACCAATACTCCTTTTCTTAGGAAAGCACGAAATACCTCATTCATCAAGGTTTGGAAGGTAAATGGGGCATTCATAAGCCCAAATGACATTACGAGATATTGGTAGTGTCCTTCATGGGCTCTAAACGTGGTCTTCGGAATATCTTCCTCCTTCATCCTCACTTGATGATACCCAAAACAAAGATCCAACTTTGAAAAATAACTAGACCCATGCAGCTCATCCAGTAGTTCTTCAATTACTAGAATAGGGAACTCATCCGGAAGTGTAGCCTTGTTCAAAGCCTTGTAATCAACACACATACGCCACTTATTGTTTTTCTTTTTCACCAAAATAATTGGGTTGGAAAATGCACTTTGACTAGACCTAGCATGGCCCACCTCTATTAGCTCCGTCACTTGCCTTTCAATTTCATTTTTTTGATGATAAGGATACCTATATGGCCTTACGTTGATTGCTTGTTGTCCCTGTTTCAGATTATCTTGTGTTCTTTAGCACGCATTGGAGGTAATCCTTTAGGTTCCTCAAATACATCATCAAATCCTCGTAGTGTTGCTTGCAACACCCGCTTTTGCTCTAATCTGAGTCCTTGTTCGTCTTGCTTTTTGCTTTCTTCCAACAACCCAAAAACTGACATTATCAATGACCCTTACTGAGGAACTCCTCTCAACATTTTAGTTCCCTGTGTTGGGTTTTTGAAGGGTTATGTGTATATGTATTTCTGATATATCATGTGTGTATATTTCTATTCATGTACTCTATGTATATATAGAGTAAAAATATTACAAAATATTAAATATTCATAATATCTCAATCATAATGACCTAATTCGAATAATAACCTAATGTCTTTTTACCTTCTCTCTTAAAAGATAATAAAATCTCTTAATACCTAATTTAAATAAAAGATAATAAAGTAATATTTCCAACATTCCTCCTTACTTTAATATCTATTTATTTGAATTTGATATATTTTTTCCTCCTTTTTTGTTTATACTTCTTGTTATCTTCTTTCTTGTATGAGATCATATCTTCATTCTTCACTTTCTTCATCAACATATTTCTTCCTTTATCAACTTCATCTCCTTTGTTTCTTTCAAACTTCATGGTAGTACTGTTGACTCTTTGATGGACGTTAAAAACGGTTTCTTCATCTACATCTTTATTTTCCTCCTTAACATGAAATTCCTTCAAGAAATCTTCTTCATGCTTTTTCTTTGACTTTTCTTTTATATCTTCATTTGTAATCATCTCTTCTTTCATCAAATCTAAAGTGAAACTTTTTTCTTTCATGTGAACTTTGAATATTTCTAAGTTATTTGTATCTTTAATCACACAAAGTTTGTGTTCAAAAGACACCTTATAACTTTTCTCCAATAATTGAGCAACACTTAACAAATTATGATTTATATCGGGAACATATAAAACATCAATAATCAATTTGATACCCGAATGACTTTTAACTCGCAATTGTTCCCTGTACCTTTCACATTCATTTCTTCTCCATTACCAATTCTCACTTTAGAAATATGTGATTCGTTGAGCTCTTTGAAAAATTTTCGATCATGAGTCATGTGGTTTGTACAACCACTGTCTATTAACCAACCTGTGGATTTGTTGATTGTAGAGCATGTTGATGCAAGGAGAAGTACCTCTTCTTCTCTATCCTCTATAACTTGAACGACTTCCTCTGGTTGTGATTTGCATATCTTTTTTATATGTCCCAATTGACCACATTTGTGACATTTCACATCAGGTCTCCACCAACACTTGTTGGGTGTGTGATTATTTTTCTTGCAATAAGGACAAACAGAAAATACTCGTGATTTTGTACCTTTGTTGTTCTTGGCTTGGACAGAACCTCCATCATGATATAATAAAGAACCTTCACTAGCAGCATGATCTCCTCTCATCAATCTTCGTTGCTCTTGTGCTTGTAAAGCATGTAACACTTCTGCTTAGACAAATCTTTTGTGTTTTCCAATGAAACAATTGATGTTTCATATATCTTCAGCACGATTACCAGAATTTTTTCAACTATTCTAGAATCGAAAATTCTTTGCCTAACAATTTTATTTTGTTAGCAATACCTAACAATTTGTTTGAGTATTCATTAATTGTCTCGAGACTCTTGCATCTTTTGTATCTCAAATTCCCTTATCAAGTTTAGAACTTTCATACCTCGAATTTTCTCATCTCCTTCATATTGATCTTTCAAATAATCCCAAATTTCTTTGGGTGACTTTAGCGTCATGATTCTCGGTGAGGATCATTTGTGAAACACCAACGAAACGAGACATGATTTAGCTTTTGCCTTTCTCATTTTTCTTTCTCTCGTGAGATTTCATTTGAGCTATAGTGGGATTTTCGGGTAGTGGATCAACAATATAATCTTCTTCTACAGACTTCCCATACATCCAATCCTTCAAGATAGGATTGCATTCTCACAGACTCCATAAGTCATAACTTTCGCCACCAAAAACTCGGAATAGCGACTTGTGAAAAGTTTATTTCTCCTTCCATTGTGTCAAACCAAAGCTCGATACCAATTTGTTGGGTTTTTGAAGGGTTATGTGTATATGTATTTCGATATATCATGTGTGTATATTTCTATTCATGTACTCTATGTATATATAGAGTACAAATATTACAAAATATTAAATATTCATAATATCTCAATCATAACAGCCTAATTCAGAATAATAACCTAATGTCTTTTTACCTTCTCTCTTAAAAGATAATAAAATCTCTTAATACCTAATTTAAATAAAAGATAATAAAGTAATATTTTCAACACCCTGTGGAGTGGTTACTATCATCACTTGTTTCTTCCAATCCACCACCATTTCTCCTAAAGTAGTAAGCCACGCCATACCCATAATCATGTCCATATCTTCAAGATAAAAAAGAAATGTATCAATCAAGAATTCCCCTCCATCAACTCCACTTTGATTCCTCTCCATATTCCTTGTGTCTTAGTTCGATGACCATCTCCCATTAAAATCTTCATGCTTCATGTTTTTTCCCAACTCCACCCAAAGCGTCAACCAATTTGCTGGAAACAAAATTGTAAGACACACCACTATCGACCAGAATCAACAAAGGGAACTCACCCACCTTTCCTCGTATCTTCATCGTCCTTGGAGGTCCTCTACTTTCATAATCGCCTGCAAGCTGATGGCAGTGCAAGCTCAGTCTAAGTTTGTCTCTTCTTCACTGAAACTCTCTCTTGTTTGTCTCGTCATCTTCACATTCGACCCGTAAGTCATCATCCATCAAATGACCCAAAGTTGCTTAACCGGTGGAGTGTCCCATAAGACCCCCCACACTTGTAACACAACCCACGTTGTTTCCTATCCAAGAGGTCTTGATAAGAGAGATGGTATACTCCTTTGTTTCTTGGTCCATTTTTGCTTTTATCACTCCTTTCTACTTTTGCAATTGGGCCTGGCCCATTCTCCCCCCTCCCCCCCCTCCAACTTTCACTATTTTGACGCGGGGTGGATCTACCTGCCATATTGAAAACAACTCAATTCCACAATTAGGTTTTTCCATCTCCACGTGTGTTGCCCTTTCCCTGCCACAATCTACTTTGCTCAGATAATTCAGCGCCTATGACTCTAACCACGCTCATCATTCTACCTCGTGTCAGAGGACTCGCCATGTGAACACTCCTCATTCTTGCTCTGATATCATCTTGAGTCCTTGGGTGAAATAAGAAAAATACTGATCCTCGTGCATCTTTGGTACTTGAGCGATCATCCACTCAAAGTTTCAAATGTAGTCCTCTATGCTCCCGTATGACGTAACAACGCCAATTGATCGTATATGCTTGCCTCACCTCTACCTCCGTATCTCTCCAACATCTCTCATTTCAAATCTTTCCAAGTCAGATCTTCATAATCATTCAACGAGTGAAAGAAGTGTATTGTTCCCCCTTTCATATAGACTTGAGGAAGATTCACTCGTACTACCTCACTTGTTCGTCTCTTGGACATTGAAATAAATTTCTGGGCGAGCAATCCAACCTGTAGGATCTTCGCCATTGAATGAAGGTTGCTCTATTTTCTTCATGGGTTGACGAAATTTGTTCGAGATGGTTTCATATTCGATGTTCCTCCATATTTACATCTCTTTGTTCCTGATTTCTTCGACCCAATTGACTCCTCTCCTTCCTTCTTCACTGTTTTTTCTTAAGACTTGACATGAGATTAAGCAGCTTCGATTGATTTTCTGCTGCTTCTAGAGGCATTGTCTCCATCTACTTTTGGTTATGCACAGATTGATTCACTAGTTCTTCAACCACCTCCTTCAATTTGGTAAGTTGCCCAGCCACATATTCCACTCTTGTATCTTTTTAATAAGATGTTTTTGGTTCCTCTTGTGTGTTGTTCTTCCTGGAGGCATTCTCTCCAGCTAGATGAGTATCTACAGGTTGGACCAATTTATAGGACTCAACACCGTAAAATAGAGAATACACAATAAATGTAATGAACAATGGAATGATTCTGTTTGATTGAAAGCAAGAAATACATAAGGAAGAGAAATCTTGCTGTCCAGTGCACAGGCTCCTTTAGAACACCCACAAAGGCCCTCTACCCAAAGCAATCAACTCAACCAAATCCCCAAAAAGGCCCCCACACCTGATTCTAAATATAACGGAAATTTCCCCTTTTTCTCTTTCTTTAACTAACCTCTTTCCCTTAGTCTGCCATGTCACCCTTTCTAGGCTTCTTCCTCACGTACACCCTTCCCCGTCTACGTGTAGTAGCTTCTTGGATCAATGGCCCACTATGCCCATTTGGATTAGGGTCTGTATCACCTTACTTCCACCATATGTAAATGGACCTTCTTATGAGTCACGCTATTCTCATAAGTAAAAGGTTACCACAAAAGATCTTTAGCCCTTCTTTCATTCATATAGGCGGGGTTAAATTTCTGTGCTCCTTTCCCTTAGTCCCCTTGATTATTATCATTAAAGACGAAATTTTTTGAAGAAATCAAATGTTTAGAATTGCTTTTGAAGTTTCCAATCTTAACTGTATTTCCCTTTTGGTTAGTAGATTCAGAGAGTTTAGCTAAAGTAAAAGCTTTCATCATTGTAGTAGGTTGAAACATTCTAACCATTATCTGAGTATCATGTTTAAGCCCTCCTAGAAAACGACTAAGCAATATTCTTTAGAAAGGTTCAATTAATTAATTATGGCATCAAATTCTTCATGCTATGAAGTAACAGTGGAATGTTACCTCAAATTCATCAGTTCTATCATTGGATCTTCCCCATTTTTTCAAAATCTATCCTTTAATAATTTCACATATGCAATCCAAGTTGGAAATTATCGTGTTTAATGGATTTAGCAAAACCCTGATGCCACTACAATGGTGTTCCTTCGAAATGCACTACTGCCAAACGTACCTTAAATTCTTCAAGAGTAAAATCAATTGCAAATTACATTTCGCATTGGTAAATCTAGTGATTCACGTTTTCACCATTGAATCTTGGAAGTCCGATTCCAGCTACCCTAGTTCCACATGAATAAGGAGCAGAAGAATGTGAACAAATGTTACTAGAACCGGAATCTTGGCCGTCATCTGGAGTGTGATTTGTTCTATGTCCTGAATTGTAGCATGTGATTAGTGGCGGATCTTGACCATTGATTTTGGGAGGACCAAATAATATATTATTAATAAATATAAAAGAAAGAAAGAAGAAGAACGGGTGAAAGGATAAAATTGTAGATATATAATTAAATATATTAAATGATCATTAACTATAAGGGTGACAAAATCATAAATTATATGAGAGTTATAAAATTGAGGAGGGGCTGAGAGGATAAAATTGTAAATATACAAATAAATATATTAAATGTTCATTAAGTTTGGGGGGTCAATATCATAAATTATATGGAAGTTACAAAACTTTGGGGGAGCCACGACCTCCCTCAGCTCCTAAGAAGATCCGCCTTTCTGAATCTTCAAGAATTTTTGGTGCAGTTCAGTAATGGTGCCTTTTAAGGATTCATTTAATATCTTTTGCATCACCCTTTCCAATTCCATAATTTTTGCTTCAATATTCTCATGAATGCGAGTTTCTACCTTTTCTCCATTTCTCGCAAAGCTGCTTGTCGAGTCCATAGTTGAAGAAGCATATGTTCAGGAACGTGACAACTCTGATAACAGTTGATATAGAACTCAAGTAATAGGAATTCCAGGAACTTCAAAGAGCTTCAAGAATACAATTGGTGCAGGAAACTCCAAAAAAAGAAAGAGTTTCAAGAATCATTATTGATAGAGAATGAGATATAGAGAAAGAATTTACAGTAGAATTCACCTGCCCCTTTCATGCACAACCAATCACTATTTATAGAATTAGTTAACTGACACAATTAACTTCTCCAAAAAGAGATACTCTAACATTACACCATCATTATTTGGATAGGTGGAAATTATAAACTTGTTTAAACTGGTATTTAGTTGAAGTGATCTCTATGAAATTTGGTCTTTTATTTATGAATGAGGGGTTTCGGGTTTTAAGTGTTGCAATTTTCTATTGTTTTTGAGGCCCTTTTTCTTTTTCCTTTGATTTGGCAGGGGTTTGGAGGAATCAAATGTTGATAGCTTTTTTGAAGATGTTTTGCTGAGTGGTAAACCATGGACTGGTGTAGCCCCGGAGGTGTTTAGTGGTTCACACGTTTATGTATGTGCTCATGAAAGTCGTGACGTGAGATGTGGTGTATGTGGGCCAGCTCTCATCAAGAAGCTGAATGAGGAGATTGAGCTCCGAGGCTTGAAGGATCAGATATCTGTTACAGCCTGTTCTCATATTGGTGGGCATAAGTATGCTGGGAATGTTATCATATTTAGCCCAGAAACAGATGGAAAAACTATGGGACACTGGTAAGATCTCAAGTTGCATCCTCTAATTTTTAAGGAATTCAGTACGGTTTAATTATAGTACATAATTATTATTTACAGGTATGGCTATGTTACTCCTAATGATGTTTCCGAATTGTTGGACCAACATATTGCAAAAGGAGAGATCATCCAACGACTTTGGAGGTTGGTATTTTTGTGGTCATGAATTTGGTATCTTTTAATCAATGTTATTTTGAAGGATATATTGTTTCTTATGACCAAAAAGTAAACATTTATAACGTATTTTTTGTCATTTTAGTGTATTCTGCTTTTGGGTATTGAACTTTGTTGAAGATTGTTCAAAAACAATCACTGTTTCATTTCACATGCATGGACAATTGATCTGAGTGTCTGGATAGTTAGAGACGACCTCCACCCTTGTTAGATATTTTTGCTCTAGGCTTCGGATGATTATCAAATTTTGATTTCGTTTCCTTTTTTGTTTCTTCTCTTCTGTCAACTATTCTGGTATCAACAAATATTTGATTGTGACCATTTTTGTATTTGAAATTATTGCATCGTAGATATGATATTCTGTATCGTAAGGTGAAATATGATAGCAGGCATGTGATTAAGCAAATATATTCTAGAAGGAACATGTTGCCAATAAAGCTTGAAATTGTGTATTAGGATTAACAATTTTTCATGATCATCGAATCTAGAAATTCTGTATTAAGGATTGACAATTTCTTTCCTTATAATCGAGAAATATTGGCTAAACTTCATGAAATTGTAACAGGGGCCAAATGGGGCAATCTGTTGCAATAGATAAGGGAGCAGATGACCAGAAAGTTGCTAATGGAGAGGATGCCAGCAAGGACAAGAATAATCAAATTGAAAGTGAGAATCTGAGGAGCGAAGAAAACGTTGGTTGTTGTCAGGGTGCTAATGGGGTTTCCTGTTGCAGAAGTGAGAGTGTTGAGAGAAACAACGGGATTGAAGAAAAACCTGAAGAATATACAAAGAAGGGGAGCAAAGTCTGCTGTAATTGGCCTGTATTACAGCAGCGTGATATTCTGACAGCTGTTGGTGTGGTTGGAGCTGTAGCCGTTGTAGCTGTGGCTTACAAACTTTATAGAAGAGCATGATAGGTTACTCTCTTATATATGTTTTCCATTTGGAGTTCATCAGCACCTTACTTTTTAGTTCAGGTTCAAGAAGATCAAGAAATAATATTACGGAACTACTATTACCAAGTCACGCGTAGATTTGGAGTGCATGGAACGATAGTTAAAAGTCTAGCAATATATATGTACTGATGAAAACTTTATCATCCTTTAGACAAATAGTCTTATGAATGCTTATGCCACTGAGTTTATTCACATACGTTATTATTATTTTATTAAGAATTTAATAATATTCTAAATGCAACTTCGAAAATCATAATGATCTTAAATCACATGACTATCATTAACATATTCTATTATTTGTTAAATTAATTTAAGAATGAATTTAAGTTATATATATATATATATATATATATATATATATATATATATTAATACAAGATATATATTTGATTTTTTACATAAATTCACAACAATATGCATAATTAAGGAGTGAAATATTATTTTGTAAATGTTATTTTCATGAGTTATGGGTGTGTAGTGTTGCAGATTTAGTTGACCAATCATTCTGAAAATTAAATTTCTTTTTGATGGATTATTTAAAAAAATATTATTATATAAACTTTAATTTCATATATAAGTTATTGATTTTTTATTTTACTCAATTTAATTTTACATAATAATTAAGTTTAATATAATAATTTACTTATATCAAGTCAATTTCACTCGATATAAGTTAATAAGATTTGACCTAAATTAGTTGGTCTTGTTAAATTTAAGATTGTTTGATTCCGTTTATACTAGATTTAAGTTAATTTAAGTTGAGATAATTTAACTTGAACTAATCTTATTTAATCTAATAATGTAGTCAAACTTGATTTGACTTAATTAGAATTAATTTAACTTAATTTGATATCATTTTGACTGATCTTCCTTATTTAATTTAATCTAACTTGACCCTTCGATTGGATCTAATGTGATTGACTGGGTCTAATCTTTAGTCAAATTATTTTGTTTGATTTAGATATAATATTGTCTAATTAGACTTAACCTACCTTACCTTATTCTTGATTTTTTTTTAATCTCAAAAATAGTCTAATATGAATTTAGATTTAAGATAAATCCATTAAAATAAACTTAAGAGTGGATTAAATATGAATTATTATTGATTGGATTTAAATATGTGAATTTTTTTTCCAACCCAAATAAAAGGAGACATTAGGTTAGGTGAAAGCTATCTTGGATTCTAAGTAAGTTAGTAGTTGGTTCTAGTTACATTTGCCTAGTTCTTTATGGGTTACTATTTTCATAACTTTTGTGAGTTTCATAATTTCATGTATCTTTCACAATTTATTTAAACTTCTTGTAACTTATCTTGTTATTTCATTTGTAACTATAACTTATCTTGTATCATATTTTATGAAGTTCCATAATTATGTATTTTTCGTTGTTAGCTATGCACTCATGCTGCTACATGAGGGTGAATCGTTTTTGAATTCCTATGTATTGGTTATACACCAAGTATCACACGAGTATGAATATTATGATTAAGACTTAAGTATAATATACCATCCAAAACATACACAAATTGAGTTTAAGTAACATGCTTACTAGGATTCTAGAAAAACAATAGCACACGTAACTCATCACACACAATCATCAAAGAATACCCACAAGTCACCTTTGAACAAATTATACAAATGATAAAAATACTATCATATAATATATTTCATCATACGAACAAATAGAAAAATAATATTATGCTTTTCATAGGTTTTTTTATTATTATTACGGATAATGATATATATAGTACATGAATAATAAAATATTTACTTTTTAAAGAATTTAAATATATAGATAGATTATTTATTTTTATTTTCTGACAATATTTTGCATTTGAGTTGATCCAAATTTATGATGCGTGTTTTGTTTGTTGATAATAACAGTCAAATTCTATATTAAATTCTCCTAAGAAAGAAAAGGATGAGAATGCATGAATAAGATATAATAAAAAGATAAAAGAAAGGCGATTTCATACTTCATCGCACGTTGAAAATTATGTAACATTATTTTGAATCTTTACTGGACTTTTTGTTTTTGTAAGTAATTTTTAAATATTAGTTGTTATTATATACTTATTGGATAATATGATGAATAGATCTAATTAGTAAGAATTTATTAACTTTTATAACAAGTTTTAACTTTTTTTATTGACGAAATTTTACGTTGTATGATATATTCTCTACTAATTCTTGTGAAAAAAATTCTCATGAATTAGTTTAACATAGTAAATTTTTCTTGTCTTATCAATCAATTTTAATTACAATGTCGTTTTCATCTTTTATCTCCTTTTACATTTTTTATTTTTTCAAATTTTTATAATTTTTGGATGGAATATTAGAAACGATCCATTTTCATTGGTAATAAAGCTTTCATCGGTTTTACTTATTGAGTGCATAACGTATTTCAGGATTTACATTGCAAGTATTGACGTTTAATTCAATGTTTATAACGTTGTTAAGGATTAATTCACAGAAAATGTCATAATTGTAATGAATAGAGACTAATGAAGAAAAAAAAACGTAGCAAAAGAAAAATCTTAGTTTGAAACATAATAATAATAAAACCTATGAATGGTTGTGCAGTGCATTTCTTTTTATCTTGATGAATTTTTGCATTCCTGTTCTTTTATTCTATGATGATAATGGTGCCTTTTGTTCTCTTGGTAAATCCACTTTTACTTTTTACCAAATTTTGCTCATTCAAATACAACATATCACACATTCAGGTCCTAGTTGACTATTTACCCCAAAAAAATGCTTAACTGGGAAGAGAATAACAAACATCATCCTAAAAATAGGAAAGGGAACTATTAAGAGGAGAAATAAAGAGGTTAAGTTTATATTAAAAATGATGAGGCAGTTAAAATTATAAAAGGTTCAGATGAAATATCAAACGCACACTTTACATTAATTGGATGGCTTAACTTAAAGAATCCACATAAAAAATGCTTAACTTAAAAGACTATCAATTTAATCCAGTTTCATGCTGCTTGTCATACAAATATAATGAACAAGCAGCTTCTCGACTCAAGAAAAAATTCATTTGGTAGAGTGTCTTGCAATTCTCTTAGCTAAACTGACTTAACAACAAATACTAAATTTGGTGGTTCTTACTTTTCTTCTTTCTTGAGGCAAAGCTGCTTGGTCCAATTTCTATTGACATTCTTTTCGTTCTGCAGGAAAAAGAAAATTCAACATATATTGGTGTCAATATAGAAAGTCAGACATTACTACTATGTCCTAAAACATTCAGAAACTATATTTTTCCAGTATTTCATACTGAAGCAAAATACCTTGATGACAACTCTTCTGACTCCTTGCAATTCTCACCGGCAGCACCATCTATGAGAAAAAACATCATCCACTCAATCATATTTTATAATACACAAGAAAGTAAGGAACAACATGAGAGATCAATACTCTCTCACTTCTAGTTGCAATAAGAAACGACCAACAGTATGCGCATGTACTAATGTCCAATGCAGTAAAACTCGAGGATAATAAAAGGTTAAAGGACAAAAAGAGGGGTAAAAGATAGTAACTTGAGCAACAAGATCCTAAAATGCAAAATTATATTATACAAATGCATCTATATAAGTAATTTACATAAGAAAAATAACTAACAGTTACTCATAGTTGTCATAAATAACTAAGAACAGAAAACAGAGTATTTCTTTAAGCACCCAAAAAAACTCATCCTGCACCCCGTTTTTACATTAAATATGGTGCAGGATGATTTTTTTAGGATAAATAACGAAATACCCCAGAAAATAATACGCCAAACAGAACAACAGCCAACAGGTTCAAACACAATAAGAACAGAGGGCAATAGGCCCAAACAGGTCAACACACTCCAAACACCTTCCCGCAACAAACACTTCAACAACAACATGGAAATATAACAATGGACACATCTGTTGGGTACGTGAAACAAAACATTGACATAGGACAAGAGAGTCTTCATTTGTCTTGGGGTAAAGAGGATCAAAGTGGATCGATGATTTCAGCAATCTTCCACTAAAACCCAATCCAATCCAAAAGCAATATCCACACAGCAGAGCAATCCCTGTGCAAGACACCCCCTCTCCCTCAAGACTTGTAGGATCGTATGAATTTGTGAGTTTACTCGCAATTTTTTTTGTATTCACTGTTCAGTCATTATTTAGGCATTTATCTTCAGTGTCAAGTTATAAATCAGCTAAATACTTGTTTGAGAAACACTCAGAAACAAAAACTCATGACACACATTACAATATCAAATCTATGATCTGGATTAATCTGGGCATGCATCCCAATCAAGTTCAACATATCAAAATCAATTATCCCAAATTCAAATCAAACAAACTCTATGTTATTGACTGTCTAAGTTAATTTGATATTAAATATGTTGAGCGAGCAAGAGGGGGTACACATACCAATTACATTTTGATCTTCAGTTTCCTGCTCTGACTCTGACTCGGAACCCCATCGATCTCCTCCATCATCATGGTCCCACCTCTTACCAACAGGAGGCATCCAGAAGTCTTCCTCTTCTGCGTCACTATCCTCATCGGAAGATTTCCTAACTTCTGATATACTCTCTGCAATTGCCTTGTCCTTATTCTTTTTCTTCTTCATTCTATCCTTTTCTCCACCATCTTCTGCACTTTTCGACTCCTTTAAGTTCTCCTCGTCAATTTCTTTGTTCTTATTCTTTTTCTTCTTCTTTCTATCCTTTCTTCCATCATCTGTACTTTTTGACTCCTGTAATCCCTCTTCAACTTCCATTCCTTGGGACGACAGCTTCTCTTCTTCCTCTCGCTCTATTTATAGAAGCAAAATGTGTATCAGTAAATAAAGCTCCCAATATCCATATCGAATTACATATCATATAATCTGCAAATATTAAGCCTCGCTTCATTATTGAAGCACTAGCATCACTCCAAATCCAATATTGAGTGGGTAAAAGACATAACATCACTGACCTAATTTATTGAGAAATCTTTTCCCACTCATATGCTTCCAGATATGTTCCTCTGACTTGTTCACGTTGTCCCCAGTTAGCTTACATATCAACTTGGAACTGAAAAAGAGCAACAAAAATAACTACGTTAGTACATACATGACATACACAAAAAAAGGGAAAATTAAAACTTTCACCCTTGAAATTTGACACATTTTCATATCCAGATTCTGTTGCTAGCTTATACACAAAGGCCCCAAACAAATTCAGTGGAAAAATCACATTTTTTAAAAAACAAAGATGATTACAAACATAAGTTGAAATGTTTGAGAGCATTATTCACAGGGTTTCGAGGATATTCTGTTAAACCTAATAAAAAAACGTAAAATTGGTATGACAGACACACGTGAAGTGCTATAGGCAGAGAGAGAGGAACTGGAAAAATCGAAACATTGGAAACGAAAGAGAAAGGAAAAGAGTAGTTTACCGGCAGAGAGGGTCTTGCTTGAACATGTTGAGAGGGGGTTTGTGCTTGGACAAGGCGAAATCGATGAGACCCAAACGGCATTTTTTGCTGTGAGAGTAGGAGGGTATGTCCTTAGAAAGGACTTCGTGCCCAGTTTCTACGCACTTGAAACGCCCGTTTCCCAACTCTGTAAAAGTGGGCGAGCCAAGCAAGTTGGTCCCTTCCTTCTTTCCATTCTCTTCGCTCGTTGCCATGGCCAAAACGAAACCCTCTGCGTGCAGCTTCTTTCGAAATTAATAGTATTGTGAAACGGTTTTAAGCTGAAAAATACAAGACCTAATTTCACTTTTTTATTATAATTATTATTAGTAGTAGTAATAGTTGTTTTTAATAAAATTAAAATAGTTATTTAATAATGAAAATAAATTTTTATTTAATTGTATACATTGACAGATAAAATACAATAAAAATATAAAACAATTAAATAAAAAAATTCACCCTTATATCTTTTATTACCAGTATTTAATGCGTGTATGTGGAGATATATGTTTGATTTATTGAATAACAAATATTTGTATTTTATATAAATTAATTATAAATTTACTTATAATTCTGTGACTATAAATGTTTAAGATTGTTTATAAAGACAATAAATATAAAATAAATCTAATAAAATTGTAATATTAAAATGTGAAAATAAATATTATATTGATCTTATATCGTAGAGAAATTTTAATAAATTATCAATATTCATATTTACGTGATAGAAGGGTTGACTTTTTCTTTATTGTGTATCAAATTTTAATTTAATTTTAAAATTAAATAAATTAAAACAAGTGTTTGAGAGTAGTCGCAATTTTTTTAAAATAAATTCATCATATTATTATTAAATATAATTTAGTTTCTTTATTTTACAATAAAATATTGTACATAAATAAATAAACTAAATTATTTATTATCATTCAAGAAATGACTATAAAATAATATACATTTTAAATTATTAGAAAGATCTGTTTTATTTGTTTTTTTAATTTATTTATTAATTTGATTGATGAAAATGAGCCTGGTGACTTTTAATAATGTGATAAATCTTTAAATATATTAGGCATGACAATTTGGACTAGGTAGGTAGGTTTTGTCTCCTCGGTTCATGTTCTTGTCTGGATTTTTATTTCAATCTATATTATTTATAAAAAGATAATTATATTTATAATAAATTAATTTTATTATGTATTTTTTATATATAAATAAATATTTATAATTTATAATTATTAATTAAATATATATTTTAATTTATTACATTTATATTAAAATATGTATATAAAAGAAATATTTAATCATTATTTATATATATATATATATATAATATTTATAATATTATTATTATTATTATAACACTATATTCAAATATTTGAATATTTATATTATTATTATAATAATAATATATTCAAATATTTGATTATATATATAATTAATTCAGTTTTAAGCTATTATTTAAAAATATGAAATATATAATTTATAATGAAATATTTAATAAGTTAATTCTTATTTAATTAATTCAAAATAATAAAAGTTTAAATTATCAATTTTTTTAATCATTTAAAATACAATTATTTTATTAAGATAAAATTTGATATATGACAAATAAGAATAATAAGATTAAAAAAATGACATAATAAAAGTTAATAAATATAAATTATATTAGTTATTACTACGATTTATGTAAAATATTTAGAAAAAAATAAAGAAAAAAATTAACTTTGTGTTCATCAAATTGGTTAAAAAAATTTGATCAGAGAGATTAAAGAAATGTGAAAAAATGAAAGACAAGAGAAATAGAATAAGATAATATATTAATTGATATAAAAGATTAAAAAAATTAAAAAGTGGATACAAGAAAAAATAAAAATAATAAAATATAAAAAATGATCTTATATATAATAAAAAAAATATTTTAAAATTTAAATTTAAATATAAAATCGGAGTCGAAACGAATACAATGATTCTCACGTATATGAATTAAATTGTCATCCCTAAAATATATTCACCATTTTAGACTCAATATCAAAATATAGAAGAAAATATCTCCATCTGAGGTTTGTTCTAAAGTCATTTAATTTCTATCAAAAACATTTAACATTTATAAAGAGTTTATGTTTGCATTTTTTTAATCATATGCATAAAGAATTTACATTCTGACAATCATGAATTTACACCTTTATGAGATGAGAAATTACCCAAAAACTATAAATGATATTTTAATACAAATATTTTAATATTAATAATTTTCAATATTTTTTCACTATTACCTTATTTTTCGCATATTATAAAAATATTTTAATACTATTATCTCTGTAAGGTTATCTTATACAAGTATTTTTATATAGCTTAAATATATTTTTTAGTTTCTAAAAAATTCACTATATATGTATTAAGTATTGATCGTTGATTTTTAGTTTCCAAATTGGTCATTGATTTTTATTTTTTTTATCATTAGGTTTTGTTATTTAAGTATTGATGTGATAATTAATTTTTATGTCAATGTTGAATTGAGCACAAGACTACACATATTAGTTAAAAAAAAAAAAAAAATTATCCCTAATGTGACGTATGCTTTTTACTTTGCAAGAAAACTTCGTAACGAAGTTTTTCTCATGCACAAGTAAAAATTTTTCTTTTATATGTTCGAAGGGGGATGAATGGTTTCTGCGAGAATTTCTTCCTCCCATACCACATGTTCCTCATTATTCTTCTTCTATAGTCTAAATTTCAAGCAACGAACTCTACTCGTGCAGGATCTGGTGAAACAGGAGAGAGCTTGAATTAAGTGGGAAAACTTCGGTAGAAATACCATACCAGGTAAGAGGAAGTTTAATTCATTCAATATATGAAATTGAATTGATGGATACTATGTGAATAAGGAATAGGAGTAGAGATATGAATTATTTGAATTTCTGATTTTGATCAACTCTTCACCGTTTGAAAGTTTTTGAAATTCTTGAAATTAAGGATGAATTATATAATAAAATTGTTGTTTTTAACTTAAATTGAACATGTTTATGGTTTAATTTTGATTTGGAACTAATTTGAGTGATTGAAACTGAGAAATTTGAAACCTGAATTTTTAAAAATGGCGTACTGGAGGTAATTACTATTCATATTTTGCAAAGTTTTAAATATTGATTAAATTCTTGAAATTAAGAATGAATTATATGGTAAAATTGTTGTTTTCAACTTAAATTAGATATAATTCATGTTTAATTTTGATTTGGGACTAGTTTGGTTGTCTAAAACTGAGTAATTTGAAATCTGTCAAAATTTGTAAAATTTGAAACTGTTACTTGGCGAAGGAAGAAGAAAGGGATATGTTGGGAATTTTTTAAAAAGATCAAGGGTAAAATAGTCATTTTTCATCCTAGGGACATAAATGTAATTTTCGAAAATGTTCAAGGGCAAAATAGTCATTTTACATCCTAGGGACATAAATGATATTTTTGAAATTGTTCAAGGGTAAAATAGTCATTTTCGGGACATGGAAGGAATTTTTGAAAATGTCCAAGGGCAAAATAGTCATTTTTGGTACATGGAAGGAATTTTCAAAAATGACCAAGGGTAAAATAGTCATTTAGGGACATAAATGGAATTTTAAGAAAAAATTAAGGGCAAAATAATAATTTAATGATTTCGAAAATAGTTTCGGAAATGATTTCGGAAATGATTTTAGAAAAAAAAAAAAAAAAATATATATATATATATATATATATATATATATATATATATATATATATATATATATATATATATATATATATATATAGAGAGAGAGAATGAAAGTAGTGTGTTGTGATGTGTGTGGGTCAGACTGAGCCTGAGGGCTGATGCCCAGAATCAGTCCTGAGACGTTATATATTGGCTAGACTGAGCGGGAGGGTTGGTGCCAGAATTAGTCAAATCCTATTTTTATTGACCCGAATGAGCCGTGAGGACAGGTGGTCCAAAATCCGGCAAATGTGAATAATTTTTTGTTATGTTTGAATGGTACCCGGGGTGGTACAGAGTACATTAGTGTAATAACTATGTCGGAGGATTTTGAATGAGGTCCCAGACTTCACTGATTGGTCGGGTCAGGTAGACTACGAGATCAGGTGGTGAGAAGTCGATGGGGGGATGACTGGTGGCGCGCTCGGAGGGGTACTCCAGTATGAGTGATGAAGGGCGCCAGTAATCTTACTTTGTGTGGAGGGTGGTCAGAATGGTACTGCGGGTACCGATCACAATGTGCCCACAGATGATAGCCTCTGAGTTCGGGCATAGTTAGTGTATACTTTCGGAAGGTGTCTTAGTGTGTTGATAATTTCGTAATTGATCATAATATATAATTATTACTTTTATATATGTTTTATTATATCGAATAATTTAATACTTACTCCTATTTTTCTATGTGGATGGGACTGCGATGATCACTTTTATGTGGGAGCAGATCAAGAGTTGAGAGATGGAGATGTGACTACTGGACAACAGGGATAGTTCAGTGGGATAACTTCGAGGAGCTACTTTTACATGTATAATATATAAATAAATTAAGTTACTATATTTTGAGGTTCAGTTAGTGAACCGAAATTTCAATCTATGTTACAATTACAAGTAATCTAATGTAAAATAGATGTCGTTATTTACTTGTTTACTACTTTGCGAAGATATCATTATAGTAGCGATTTATAAGGTCGTTACACCTAACAAATTCACTAATTTTATATTTTGTCTTTAATAAAACTTTATACTTTAATGATACCTAACAAAAATTATTTTGGATTTAGTATTTGTCATTAAGTTTCACTATTTAGTGGTCAATTGAGGGTTGACAAAAAAATGAGACCAAAGAATGAGGTTGACAAATCCATTGAAAAATCACTACACAAGTACTTGTAAATCAAACAGATACAATCAGAAACAAAATTTCACCTTCAGTAACCCCAAGTATTATTTCAGAGCCCCAAGATAACAAGATTTGGATAATAAATGTCCTACTGAAAATTTCACGATGAATGTTAGAGATTAAGTTTAGAAAAGTGGGAAGATAATTTTTCTATTTGGATCCTCTAACTTAGAATTTCTACTTTGATTGAGTGCCTAGTGATCCAAAAAAGTAAATACCAAAAATTTATCTTTCTTATCAAGTTTCTAAGATTTTGGTTGAGCACTTTTAAACTAAAAGATATTCAGAACTTTATGCTTAGTTGATTTTCATGTGTCGCACACTATTTGAACGTTGATCGAGAGCCTCATTTTGACTTAGCCACCTAATGGGTCAGAAAGGTAATATTCAAACCAAATTTTAAGATTATAGCTTAGCACTTTTAAAAGAAACGACATAAGAAACATTTAAGTTGAACTAATTTTAAAGAAAATGTCATTTTTCATAAGATTGATGAGGGTCCAAAATCTAACCAAGTCATATTTCAATATGACCGTGTCAAATTTCAAATATCATCTACGAACTTGTTTGCAAAAAAGATCCAATCTCCTTGATTGTTGATTCTATTGTTTCTATAGTTTATTTATAATAACTTTTATATTTCTTATTTGATTTTAATTATGAACTATTATTAAATTAGTTACTTAGAAATAATTGAAAGACCATAAAAATGTTAATTTTTATAATTAAAATTCATTTATCATAAAATATATAATATGACAAACAAAATTAGGTCCAATTCAATAATGAATAACGAGTAAAATGAATTATTTTAGTTTGTCTTGTTTTTTATAACATTAGAATTAAAAATATTATATTTTTTATATTATATTATTAAAAAATATAAATATATTATAATTTAAATTATAAAACCTAATTAATTAATTAATTAAATTTAAATTATTAACTATAATTAATTATTTTAATATACAATATAATATTTTTTAAAAAATTTATTTAATAAAATATTAATTAATAAATAAAAACATAAAAATCATTTATATAATTAAATATATGTTTTAATATATATATATATATATATATATATATATATATATATAAAAGACTCTTGACACGGCGAACCGATTCTGTGACTCGTCCTGTATGGCGTGCGAGTCCATGCCACCCTGATTTTTGCGGGCAAAACGGGTCCGGTTTCATCCTAATTCTATATTTATACTCCTCTCTTTTGAGGCTACCATATCAATTTAACTCAACTCAATAACTATTGAATAATAAGGAGATAGACGTAACCAATTAGGGATTACAATTAAATCTGTCCCCGTGGGAATTGATCTGTATCTGATCCGAGTTTGATGGAGAAAATCCGAGTTGACCGAGGGCGGGATGTGTTTGGATTTTTCCCGCTTTATAAAGTCGGGCGGGGATGGGTAATACAATCCCCACCTCGAACCCGACCCGTTTCGCCTCGACTTTATATTTAAATTTAAATTTTAAAATATTAATATTTTAAAAGTATTTTCTTTTCTTTTTCTATCATATATAAGATCATTTTTTTATATTTCACCAATTTTGATTTTTTTTCTACTTTTTTTTCTTTTTTAATATTTTATATCAATTAATTTATTATATTATTCTCTTTTACCTTTCAATTTTTCACATTTCTTTAATCTCCCTTATCAATTTTTTTTTCAATCTTTTCAATCAATTTGATGAACACAAAGTTAAATTTTTTTATTCTTTATTTATTTCTAAATATTTTACATAAATATGAGTAGTACCTAATATTATTTTATTTATAATTTATATTTATTAGGTTTTATTATGTCATTTTTTTATCTTATTATTCTTATTTATCATATATCAAATTTTATTTTAATAAAATAAGTTATTTATATTTTAAAGGATTAAAGGAATTGATAATTTAAACTTTTATTACTTTGAACTAATTGAATAATAATTAACTTATTAAATATTTTCTTATAAACTATATATTTCATATTTTTAAATGATATCTTAAAAATGAATTAACTTATATATAAAATCGAATGTTTGAATACAATATTATAATAATAATGTTATAAGTATTCAAATATTTGAATACAGTATTATAATAATAATAATGTTATAAATAAAAATGATTAAATATTTCTTTTACATATATATTTTAATATAAATATAATAAATTAAAATATATATTTAATTAATAATAATTATAAATTATAAAATTATAAATATTTATTTATATATAAAAATAGATAATAAAATTAATTTATTATAAATATAATTATCTTTTTAAAAATAATATAAATATTACAAAGGCAATCGAAGACGAAAGACGAGAATGATTGAAAAAGTGAGTACGGGAATCGGAGGCAAAACCTGAACAGGCCCCGTTGGCATGCCAATAAGCAAAGGTAGACTAACCCATTTTTATTATTAATTTATGAACAAATTATTTAATTTAAAAAAACTGAGGATTTATGCCTTATTTAAAAATTTTCAAAAGTTGTGTCAACGTTTGCGTTAATAAAAACTTAACAATAAAAGAACCTTTTACGGCGGTGAAGACGAGGTAACTTGAGTGCTAAACCAGTGCAGGTAACCTCAGTCCCCAACTATGACCGTTTTTCATGTTCCACTTCCCAAACGAAACACGAAACGCGAAACTTCCATGCCATTCATTCTCCTACACTTCCACAAAACCTGTGAAAAGGAAGAAAAAAAAAGTCTCTCTTTTTTTCCTCTTTCTAGTGCTCCCTTGCACCACCTTTTCAAGTTTTCAAAAGGTTCTAAATTCGAATCTCAATTATATTACTCATTTGCGTATACACCATTGAAGATTCTCGTCCTCCGTTACTTCACGCACCATCACCATGTCACGTTTTATTCACTTTTTGTATCTCGTTCATTTCGGAACCCCCACCGTCGTATCCGCTTAAACGCGAGTCGTTTTCCCTCCATCGTTTTTCCTCGGCGAAACATGAAACGCCGTTTCGTTTAATTTGCCTTTTGTTCGTTGATATGTTGACTCTTATGCACTTGAGGAATTTACGTTGCTCTCATCAGAATCGAGTGTTTTTTTTAAGTAGTTTTATCTGATTCCTCACTTTATCTTTCCCCTTCGAACATGTGTCAAACAATCCTGCTTGCTTGTGGTTGAAGCTATCAGCAACTACGTTGTGTTACTTGCGATGGTGGATTTTGTTAGACACAATCGTTTTCTTTTGTGTAAAGCTTCCTTTTGCTCGTTACTTATTGCATTGAACAAATCTGGAAGTTGCTTGGAAAATGGAAACTGCAACCTCGAGGACGATACACTCGCGCTGTTTTATATAGCCTTTGCAATTGGTTTGTGCTCATTGCTTCATTTTTCATCGTGTCATTTTTTTTTCCTAGAAGTGTTTTGTGTGTCAAATGGGTGGTGAGAGTTCTAAGGAGGATAGTTGGAGGCAGAGTTCATCGGTAGGGTCAAGTTATTCTGCTTCTTCTTGGAGTGCTTACTTGGATCCGCTATCAGGTTACGGTTTTGAAGATCCACAACCGTCTTATTCTTCTTTTGGCTATGAAGCTTATGGTAGTGATAGACTGGTACATTATGATGGTGCAAAGCTAGAGAGGAGATACTCAAGAATTGCTGATCATTATAGTTCCATAGAACAGGTAATGTAATGGCTGAATTCAATCCCTGAACAGAAAGATAACTGCTCTGCGTCTTAGTTATTTTAATGAGTTTAGGACTATACAATATGCATCTAGCTATCCTGTCTATTTTCATGTGATTTGGGATGGCTTAGGTTGGTATTAATATTGTCTTATTGTCAAACTCCATTTTAATTGATGATGCTGTTGCCTTTCCTTGTATAACTGGAAAATAATCAACAATTTGTATTTGTTTTAATTCTGAACATTGTTTTCATTTGAAATACTTTCAGGTTACTGAGGCTCTTGCACGTGCAGGGCTTGAGTCGTCTAATCTTATTGTTGGTATTGATTTCACCAAGAGTAATGAGTGGACAGGTAAGGCTTTCTTTATATATCGTGACGATAGTTGGAATTTATGACGTGTTTTCTAGTGTAGTTTGTTGAACTTGGTGTTGATATTTAGGCAAGAATTCGTTCAATAGATGGAGCTTGCATCACATTGGAAATCCTCTGAATCCTTATGAACAAGCAATATCAATTATTGGGAAAACCTTGGCAGCATTTGATGAGGATAACTTGATCCCCTGTTTTGGATTTGGAGATGGTATTTTTCAATACAACTTCTTCACATTATGTATTTCATTATTTTGAAGTTAATATATGGTTAAAAGAATTACTATGACATCATGGCAGCATCAACACACGATCAAGATATCTTCAGTTTCTATCCAGATGAAAGATTTTGCAATGGATTTGAAGACGTGCTAAGTCGGTATAGGGAAATTGCTCCTCATCTTCGACTTGCAGGTATTTTTTTTACTAATTGTTCCAAGGGATACTATTTACTCCAGTCATAAACATCCCAACATCGAGTTAATGACAGGTATCTTGATTTCAGGTCCTACTTCGTTTGCGCCAATCATTGAAATGGCCATGACAATTGTCGAGCAGAGTGGTGGCCAGTACCATGTTTTGGTGATAATCGCAGATGGCCAGGTATTCTTGTCGATATTTCTTGAGTAAAGAATTGGATATTTTATCCATGTGATTGACTTACAAATAATCATCGACAAATGTTTGATATAGGTAACAAAAAATCTCGACAGACACGGGAAACTAAGTCCACAGGAACAGAAGACTGTGGATGCCATTGTTGCAGCCAGGTAATTGTGGTGTAGTTTTAACTAAACAATGTTCCATTGTTGAAACTTCTTGTGCCTTATATGCCCCCTTTGTCACAGTAAGTTTCCTCTTTCAATTATATTGGTTGGCGTTGGAGATGGACCATGGGACATGATGAAGGATTTTGATGACAATATCCCAGATCGGGCCTTTGATAATTTTCAGGTAATTGATGACAAATAACTTCATAATATTTGACAAAATGTTTCTACCAGTAGAAATTGATCCAATGAATTACAGTTGATTTCTCCTTCTTCCTCTACAGTTTGTGAATTTCACGGAGATTATGTCAAAGGACATCCCTCATTCACGAAAAGAGGCATCATTTGCGCTTTCTGCTTTGATGGAAATTCCTTCTCAGTATAAAGCAGCAATGGAGCTTAATCTACCTGGGTAATTATATTTGGTTACTTACTATCGATTTTAAATTCTGTGAAAAGTTTTGTGATAATGTATTATACTTATTACTGTTGAGGTAGTCGGCGAGCCAGTGCTCCTCAAAGAGTTGCCCTCCCACCTCCCATATTTAGTTCTCATGCTGCAAGGTTTGAGCCAACTATCGCTCCTCAGCATGGCAACACCCACCCAGTTGCCACAGCTCCTTCTGCCCCAAGTTTCACTTATGATAATCAAGTACGTATTTTTCTAATAGAATGATGTTATTTTCTTATATCTGTTGGGAGCTATATCCTTGAGGAATTTATTAATGAATTGCATTAAATTGTGTGAATATATATTTGTTTCTTATTTCATTTCCTGATCCAATATATTTGTGTGAATAATGTTTGTTTGGTTCCTTCTTATTTAAATCTTTAAAATAAAATTGATTTAATATATAAATATAATTTTTCAAAAAAAATTGCTTGAAATGATACGTACGTACAATTTATCTATAAATATTTTTTTACTATTCCTTGATTTGTAAATCCCACGTCTGATTGGATTTGTAATTCATTTTATTAAAAAAAAACATTTAAACTATAAATTCTCAATTACATATCACGACCTTAATATAATTTAAATCTTGAATATATATATATATATATATATATATATATATATATATATATATAGTTTTTATTCTAACTCAAACTTCTTCAAAATATTAAATATTTACATATATATATATATATATATATATATATATCCTAATATTTACTCTCCTATTTGATTAGTGTCTAAATCATATTTTAGTATTTTTATAAAAATACGATTATGATATTCATAAATAAAACATAACACATAAGTATATATACAATATTTTAATTAAATCTCAAAACATACTAAAATATATTCACAACATTAATAATCTTAAATAGTCTAAAAAAACGTTCATACCCACAACATTAATAAACTAAAGACTTCTTATGGTTATGAATTCAAATGTCATAGATTAAACTCTACGTTTCTAAAATATGGTCCTTACAGCATACTTTGATCCAACGTAATTTTGAAAGTTAGTGCATGTAGTGATTTCAATACTTCTAACATCTGGTTAAAATGACTCTTTTTTTTTTATGATAAAGAAATATAAAGTTTAAATGGATTGGATCTTTTTGAGGGGCTTTCTGATTTTTGGTTTTCTTCTAGAGAGAGATTAAAAGGTACCAGTTCTCTGATTATTGATCAATATCGATATGAAATGAAACAAGCATGCTTGATGTAAGTGATAAAGCAAAATGTGTAAATCTAGAGTGCCATTTGTTGCATAAACTTGGTGTATCTTCCTAACCTCATAACGTAACGTCAGAATCTAAAATGGTGATCTGCCTTATTGCACCACTCATTTTATTGTATTGACAATGTATGAAATGGTTATTGTTGAGGGGTTATTCGAACGCACAATCGTTGACAAATTAAATTTGCCTTATTCAGCTTTGTCCCATTTGTCTGAGCAATGCGAAAGACATGGCCTTCGGATGTGGGCATCAGGTAAATAGAAATATCCTTCCTGTATTTGTTCAGAAAACATCAAAGAAAGTGAATTGTATTTGACATATTTTGTTTTATTTTTCTGCCAGACATGTTGTGAATGTGGACAAGATCTTCAGCCATGCCCCATATGCAGGAGCCCCATTAATACCAGAATTAAGCTTTACTAATCATTCGTGGCTTCAGAATTAATGTTACATATCTTTTGCTTTTGTGTTCTGCCAATACCAATTCTTTGGTTTTTTTCTTCATTGGTTAAATTCATTAAAGATTAGTATTAGATGTTGCAAATACAGCACTTGATATCAGTTGTCTATGTTTCCAGATATTGAACGGGGAACTCACAATTATTACTGTACATATACATATCCGGCTGATTAATTTTATTTTATATTATTTTTTTCCTATAATTGTTTTCATACCTTAATGTTTATGAGTTTGACATTTGGGATCTGGTGTTTTAAATTTTGATTTGGATAAAAACTTGTAATGTATAATTTCCATATTATATATCATTTATAGGGTGACGAAAAGAATATTAATTTTTTTTTCATTCATACAGAAAAATGTAAAAGAATAAATATAAAATAATAATGATTAAGAGAGAAAATTTAAATAAATAAATAAGGAATATTAATTATTATTTTTTCATATTAACTAATTAATTATTTTTTTTATAAATTATAATATTTATTTAATTAGTTCTTTTAATTATATTAACTTCAGCATAAAATTTATATCTATTAAATTTAAAATAAAGTTACTAAACATATTTATGTAACATTTATTCTATTATTATTTTATATATATTAATATTATTTTTTTAATTTTTTATTTCATCAATCCACAAATAATATTATATTTGAATAATCATAAATGAAATGACATCATAATTCATAAATAATATTTTGCGTAAATAATCCATAAATTATAGTCAAAGTGGAAAATCCTCATACAATAATCTAAATACATAATTCACATATAATAGTTTATATAAATAATTAAAAAAAACTTTATTTAATTAACCACAAATATAATATATCTGTTAACTTATATTATATATATATATATATATATATATGATACTTTATGAGAATAACCTGCCTATTAAATATTATTTAATGGTATAATATTTTATTTTTATCAAATGATACAAATGAATAAATTCTTATATTTTTTTTATTTTTTTGTTATTATGATATTTTGTTTAAATTATTTTATTTAAATTCTCTTGATTTTTATTTTTAAATATACTAAGTAGATGGAAATTATAAAAAAAGAAAATAAATAATGAGTAATTAAATTAATAAATGCATAATAATAATAATAATTAAGAGAAAAAAATTAAATAGATAAACTAATAAAATAAAAAATAACTATCGCTCTAATTATGTGCCTAAGGGCGCATGTTACTCCAACTAATAAAGGATATACTTCAAAAAATATTTTTAAAGGAAAATTGAGCACAATGCAAAAAGCACTCCAAATATAAAATAATTAGAGAAAAACATTATCTATATACTTAAATTAAAAATACCAATCTAATTTTGTACGTGTTATTTTCAGAAGGTTTCAAATGGACTATCATATCGTTTCAGAGTCCAATGAAGGCGATATTTTGGATCCAATTTTCTTTAGTTTGATACTAAGAGACTTCACCAACCTAATACCAATCTAACCTCTGATTTCGTTTACGGATATTAGAAATGAAGAATAGGTCACAATCTTGAATCATAAATAAATACGCCATTATTAAGATTGATAAGTCCAGCAATTGTTTACTTTTTTATTACTTTCCTCTTCTCATCATCACTACTCAAACTTGCTTCTCAATCTTTCTCTTTTCCGTCCTTTTCGTCTCCCATTTGCATCTTTCGTCATTGTCAATAATTATTATTTAAGTATTTATATTTTTTTCATCAACATTATGTTATAGTTATTTGTTTGAAAAAAATATCATGTTAGTATTTTTTTTTAAAGTTAGTTAGAATTGATCGGTGAGATGCAAAAATGTTTACATTCATGCAAAGGTAGAAATATCGTCATTGTTGGAACATAATAACGTGTATCGAGAACCCTTTACTCCAAAAGCATAATAAGTGAATGCATGAACATAAAATTATGAAATATAAGCCTTTGAGAAATGTTTACTATACAAGCGTCAAGCTATCTAAAAAAGAAAATATAAGAGTTTTCCTTAATCATTCAAACAATGAATTACATTTCGTAAAGCAACCTCTTTTTTTTTGGTTGAACTTGTCAAGAGTGTAGAAGGTGGAAAGAAGGAAACTCATGGGCCATGTGGTTTAAATATACCATCACTGCATTATTAATGGGTGACATTGACATTGTTTATACAGAGCTCACATGCATGCCGACATGGTTTCTTTCCTCCATTCATGGACACAAAAAAGTAAACATCATTTATTTATTCACAAAGTGATACTATTATAGTTCAACATTCTATTTCTAACAAATTATACACGTAAACAAAGAACAAAATAATTTAACATACGTAATAAAATACATAATACGATAACAAATTATTATAGAACTGTATTGTGTACTTACATTAATTGTACCATAATTTTAGGCTCCATTAACGTCACATGCTAAACCAACGACATATCCTTGCCCTAGAGTCGTAGCTTATTAGGCTCCATTTAAAATATGTGTATTTTTTTCAACGTTGGTTTATCCTAATCACAAGGTGTGACCACTGATATATATATATTTACCAAAACAAAGATTGGTGGCTTTCTTTCTGCCACAGACCAAGATATGTTATGTAATAAATATTTGACTATAATATGTTACATGTTCAGTATTTAAAATGGTAATTATAAATTATGGAGAGTGAAGAACATCAAGTGTGTGTGTGTGTGTGTGCTGGCCAATATTTAATTTCCTAGACATGCAGTGTTTGACTATTATTTAACCAAATTTAATTTTATCAGAACAATAAGTTGCAGAAGAAACTTCAAAGAAGTTCGTTCATTAATGGTGGAGATTGTTTGGTTTGGAACATCCAGTGCATGTGCTCCATTATGTTTTTAAATATTTTTGCTAACACCGGACCTTAAAATCAATTGTACTTACTTCCATAAGAATTGCAATTATTATTGCATATTTCTTGTATTAAAATATATAAATTTTAGTCTATTTAATTGAATTAACACCATTAAAATAAATTTTACTTTGTTTCTATAAAAATATGAGTATTTTATTACCTTTCATTTTGACGTTGAAACATATAACAATTTTTCCCTTTTAAAGATGTGAGTATAAATTTATCTCGCCTTTCTAAATGTATAATTTAATTTATCATTACTAAAATAATATTTTCTATTTAAATAATTTATTAAAATATATATACATATATCCTTGAACAAACAATCATTTTTTTCATTTCAAGTATGGTTTTCACAAGAATATATATGAGTAAGATGGATGCTCTTTTCACAATTGAGTTCATGCGTTCCGTAAGCTTGATTGTCATATACTCGTACCTCTTGTCCCATTATAGTTTGAGTCTAGTTTTAAAAAAAAATCATTTAATCAAAAAATGACACGATGAAATTCAAATCTTATAACATTCATTAGGTATTAGTTTATATTGTTTCTTCTCATGTTATGCAATAGTAAGAATTTATAAGTTAGTAAATATAATTACTAAATGAAATTAAAAGTGAAAATATCTAGTAGTAATAGTAAAATATATTATTCATGCTAATAACTTGTTGTTTCAATTATGTACTCCTAAATTTCTTAACGAAGTTAGAGACAATATGTCGAATACACTGATTAAAGATCATATGTAAGATAGACAATATTACGATTCCTTTGACTATTATCAAACATAAGTTTGGTTGAGATGTTGCATATTATCTCAAAAGCTAGAAAAACTATATCAAAGCTTCTTTTGTGTTCTCTTTCAACTATTGTAAATGTTGGAAGAAAGATGTTTCAATTTTTATATTGTGTAGTTATCGTCAACAAAGGTACATGATATTTACCTATTAGAAATGTGTCATCCACTATACCCGTTGCAATAAAGTTGTGCCTTAGACCACAATTTTGATACTACTTAGTAATGCATGCACGAACCCATTGTGTTGGCTTATCAACCAACGTGTTTGTGTTCTCTACAAAAATGTCAACCTATTTGAACACCATTATTTCCTCAATTGCCGACATTATTTCCTCACAATATTTGCTCACAAGTTCCTCTCAATTTTCCTACATATACAAAGCTACCTCACTTCACTATATTGCATTAGATTTCTTATCATTGTCAATATTCAATATTTCATATTTAAACCACTTTTGAAAATGACAACAATCGTCTTTCATTTGATATCTCTTTATTATACTTTCAAGATAAGCATGTTACCAAAACATTAAGAGAAGAAAATGAGCAAATTCTTCATCCTATATTACATGCATTATGAGTTACTAAGCATTTACATATGCTAGATCAAGGAGTAAGAAATTGTATCAAACATGTTGGATTTGACCAATTATAACAATTGTCAATGTTGATATCAAACACCAATTGATCACAATGCTAATGGAGAGGTGGAGAAAAAAACCCACACTTTCCACTTTCGAGTTAGAGAAGTGATTGTTACATTAGAAGATGTGAATTACCGTTAAGTATTCTAATTAATGGAGAGTTTGTAATCGATGTGACTAATAATGATTTGACACTTTTTTGAAAATCTTTATTAGTATATCTCCACCTAATGACATTATGAAAGAAAATTTTGTAAAACCTTTTTGGTTAAACAATGTCTTCCAGAAACTACTTGATGACACTGACGAAAATGTGATAATTCAATATGCAAGAACACATAGTTTGACCATCATAACCAACTTGTTGATACCAGTTACATCAGGAGCAAAAGTGCACCTTATGTATCTTTTACTTTTGCAAGACCAATCTATCGTGTAGAATTATAGTTGGGGTCATTATCGAGTCTTAGATCATGGTGTGGGTTATAGACAAAATAACACTAGTGGTTGTATGTTAATAAGAGAGTTCGGTCTTGGCCAAAACATTCCTTAAGATCCAATGAATCTATATTAAGTGCATAAAGAATATATGAGAGGAAGAATCGATAGATATTGAATAGATTGTCATTGTAATTGAATCACAATGTGGAGCGACTATCATAATTTCTTAATACATGTTGAGAATTTAAGTGTGTTTGAAGTCTCATATTGGATACTATCTTTGGTAATCTCTCTATTGTTAGTTCTTTCGAAAATACCTAACTTTAGTATCAAAGTCGATAGTTTGTGCGGTAAATGGCTCGATTGAGTACTAATTAAGAGTAGGTAAAAGATCCTATAATATGAATCCTTGTGTCTAAAATCTTCTTAACATGGGTTTAGGCTAACATGAGTTTTAGGCAAGCGAGTCTTGTTGAGTTTAACGAAAGTACAAATAAGATTACTATTGGTTTATGTTTCTATTCGAGGGTGTGTGTTTGAAGTCTCACATTAGATAAAAATGAGAAAGTTTAGATAATAATAATTGAAAAAAATCCATAACCTAATGCCTTAAAATTTTGGGTTGAAGGTAATATCATATTCTTTTATATAATTAGTTCGTGTTCCATTTGTAAGAATATTTTATTGTTAGTCTCCTAAAAAATACCTAAAAATATAAGGAATTGAGTTCCAAGCAAATATTCATTTACAATATGCAATACATGCATTAATATTTACAATACACTATATGTTATATTTCTCCAAAAATATTTAGATTTATACATGATGAAATAAGTATAACATATTATTTATATCATAATATTTTTATTAATATTAATTTTACACGTTTTTTATTTTTTCAACATGATGGAACACATAAACATCGAACATAACAATAATAAATTTATTAATAATTTACATCACAATTCACATATCCAAATATTAGTTTATATAGTTTTCAATGCCTCCCATTTATGGATATAATATATTTTTATATTCATCAAATATGTTTATCATGACTTCAATGACACCGTTATGAGTACATGATACAACACTTTTAATGAATGGATATGATCCAACTTTATCTACATTAACATCATGTAAAAAAAAAACATATTATGAAACAATTTCACGTTATTAATTTTTTTAACGTATCTTCCACTGTTTTTTTTAGATTTTAACGTACGCTTACTTTTTTTTAAAATATATATTTAAGTTTTGTTTTATTAAAATTTTCTCATTATATTAATATATTTTTATTAACAATTTAATCTATTTAACAATATTAATATCTAAATAAATAAATATTATTTATTTTGTTAATTTTAAATTTTAAAATAAAACTTTTAATATATATATATATATATATATATATTTTAAATTTATCCATTTTAAAAAAATGACTCCATGAGTAAGCCGCATAATTAATCAACACCACTCAATCCAGCATATTTATTTTGGAAATTGACGTGAACTTTTTAGCTACAAACGTGCGACGACATAAGTGGTGGTTAAAGCTTGGTTTTGGCCACATGCGATTCTGGCAGTGTCTTGGTGGGGCCTCACTTTGGACATATCACATTTCATCTTCAAATCTCAAGTCATCTCTTGGCTGGGACACTCCTGCCACCTCCCTTACATAAATCAAAAACTGTTGACCCAAGTAAACGCCTTTCACTCTCCAACTAAACAACATGCCTTCATTAGTTTTTTTGTGTTTCTGTCATAACTCTACCCTTATATATTTAGAAAAATGATACTTTTACAACCCAATTTTATACAATTTTAACAAACAACTCACTTTTAATATTATAATAATAATTTTAACTTGTTTTCATTTTTATTTAATCTCTTTCATCATTATTATATTAATAAAGTGAGTTGTTTTTTGAGTTGTTTGTTGTTAAGGATGTCACAATATCATGACCATATATTTATACGTCGAAAAAGCTTTTTTTTTTCGTTAAACTTAATTTTGGTTTATGTATTTTAAATTAATGTAATAATTAAATATGTGAATTTAATTTTTCATATTCAAATTTAATGTTAAGAAAATGTGTTATTATCACAAGATTAAAAAAATTAATTTAAGTTCTTTTAAAATAAAATTGTAATAATGAATAAGTCCAATAAAATTGGTCAATGAATTCGTATATGGGTCAATAAATCTCAAAAAGAAAATAAAGATAAAGAGAGAATTATGAACTAGAATAAAATATTTATAAAAAAATAGAATGATCTTATTTATAATATCTTATTAAGATATTTTAAATAATAAATTATATCTATTTTAATACTAATAATTATTTTATAAATATATTATTATATATAACTGAATAATAGAATAATTATATATTATTATAATATATATTTAATTGAATTAATTAAAAAAACATTTATATTACAGGTAATAAATATAATAAAGGTGAAAGCATTGATTTACAAGAGAACTTTACACTAAACTATAGAATTTCAAAAATAATCATATAGTTCAGTACTTTCCTAGCTTTATTATTAATAATTATTATTCGATTTGAAATGTTTTGAAAAGTATTCGTAAGAAGATTTTGAAAATATAATTCTACTCTCCTTGTATATTTTATCTCCGCATTTTTTTTAATGAAGAAATTACAAATAATAAATTTGTTAACGAAGAAAACGTTGTTAGTTGTGGTTCTCTCATATATTTGAACATGTTTCATAACGGATAAGATCCACACATGGGCGAAATAGGAGACGTCACCACTTCTTTCACTGCGTTCTCATCCATTGAGCTCTTTCCAAATACACCAAACCAAAATCATTTATCGTCTTCCTATGATGTTGATGGGGTTGAAGCATGTATTAGTTTGAAGAATTAATTATTGAAAAAAATAAAAAAAAAAGTTCTATCCATTGATGTTTTAAGACCTAACTGGGTTATTTGTTTAAGTTGATTTGGGGGACTAATATGAAGTTTAGTTGGTAGAGATCTCATTTTAGGATCCACGTGCTTTGATATTTGGACAATTCATGACATAGCGTTTGCAAAACAACATGATCTTTAGCACTTCATAATAACAAAGATTACGATGGAAACTTGTCGTGTTCTCAAGTTAATTATTGGTTTATTTTCTTATAACAAAAGTATAATAATAAATTATATTAAAAAGATTGTTCAAAGAGTTTGTTTTTTTATCACAAATATATTAATATGAAAATATAAGTATAATGATAAAAAATTGAACATGACTATTAATTAGTGTGTTTAAAAGAATGGAGTATTCTTATTCATAATATTATTATTAGCCTATTTTAAATAATAATTTATATTTATTAAATATTATACAATTGATTAATTAAATATATTTATTGTGTATTATTATGATAATATAAATTTAAAAAGAACAACTAAAAAAATATTTTGTTGAAGTTAATAAATATATAATAAAGGTAATAGTAGTATGGATGAGGCTGATATGAAAGCTAATTGAATATGGAAAATGTTAGGTAGTTCAATTTGGAAATAAGAAATAATGTAACGATAGAGAGATGAATCCATCTTATTTTTAACACAGCTTATGAAATTATATTTTTAACACTGGATATGAAATTATATATACATGGATATATGAGGAAAGTACAATGTCATGAAAATAATTTTTAACTCTATGTTTTATTATGTTATTTATAATAATATCTAATAGTTAATAATTATTATTTTCATTGTCCTTTTGCACTTTTTTTTTTATCTTATTCATTCTCAGCTTCTCACCCAACATGTGGTTTCTTCTATCTTATTTTGCAAATAATAATAATAATAATAATAATAATAATAATAATAACTTTCTTTTGCAAATTAATATTATGTGATACGTTTTTTTTAAATTAAGTATTATAATGAATATATGTTTATGTGTGGTAAAGTTTTCACTTCGTATTTATACCCAATTTTGTTTGTATTCTTGAAAAATAAATTCTAGGTTTCATACGTGTAATCTATTTGCAAGAATGATTAATTACAAATAGTAAAAAATTTATAAAGACAAAAACTGCATAGATAAAAATTAAAATTTATAATACTAAAATTTATCAAAAAAATATTATTGTTAAATTATTATTAAAAAAAATAAAATTATTATTAAATATATATAATAAAAATAATTAGTTATTAATTAAATAATAAAAATAATTAAAACTTAAAAATAAAATAAAAATATAGCAACTTATCTCTTTAAGAGATAAGCATGAATTTAATGAAAACAAGTAAAAATATGGCTATAAATACATATGGGTTGGGGAGGGGATTTACGGGGGAAGAGAGAGAAAAGAAGGAGAGCTAAAAAAAGATAAATTAAGGTATTATTTGTAAACAGTGAGATAATGAAAAAATATATTTATCATTATATTTTTTTTAATTTTTAATTGTGAATGTTGAGAGATGTTTCTCTAATCTCATTTTATTATATTTATTTTATTTTCAACTGCGTATTGGTTTTATTTTATTTACTTCTAATTATGCCTTACTCATATTTTATATTTATTTATTTTATTTTTAGTATATATTAGTCATATTTTATATTTATTTATATATTTCTAAATACACATTTATCATATTTATGCACTGATTTTATCTCATTTATCTTGACTTATGCATTGCTCTTATTTTATTTAGAAAATGTATTTTTTGACAACCAATATTTACAAACATGTCATAGATAACCTTAAAATATTATTATTTTGGTTGATTGAGGGAGATAATGAAATAAGATAGATAAATAATAATATAAAAATGTAAAAGTGGGTTGTTGGATGAATATTTTTGTCTTTTTGCGGTATCAAAATATTATTACTCTCTTAATATCTCTAGTCACACATTAGTCATATTTCTTTCTTTTATGTTCAGCTACACAATGGTTTATGTTTTTATTAATTTATATTTATATTATTTAATTATTTTAAAATAATATTTATTTATGAAAATTTGATGAAATTATAAATAGAGATTGGAGCTTGAAAATATAAATGAGGGGATATTACTTAAATAGTTATTAGTTTTGAACTCATAATATAAAATAAATAAAATATGTTGATTTTATATATTATTTTGAGATTATATTATTTTATATAATAATTATTCTCACTCTCTATTATTATATCTTGTACATGTTACAACTAAAATAGATGAAGACATCAAGATAAAAAATAAATATCATTGATAAATCAACAACTTTTAGAAAAAATTATTTATTAATTTTAATAATTATTTCTAATTTAGAAATAATGTAAACTTATAAAGTTCATATATTTATATATATATATATATATATATATATATAAATATTAAACATTTATATCATGACTTGATTTTGTCAAAATTTAATAAAAAATAAATATATCTTAAAATATAATTAAATTGATAACGTGATAAAAAGGATGTGGTATAATTTTTTAAAATAAACTTTTAAAGAAAATAAATAAATACTTATAAGAAAATTTGATCCTTATTTCATATGCCATTATCCATTTTTAAAATATATATCTAACCAAATATTATTTTTTTTAATGTTTTCCACGCGTTGCAGAAATTATTTCAAACTAAAATTCATTAATCATACATCCAAATTAAAATGATTAAATGTAGGAATTCCAATAGAAAATAGTATACCGTCTATAAGTCAAGTATGATAATAACATATACTGTATAAGTCAAGTGTTAAATAAAATAAATAAAAAAACACAAAAATAATAAATGATTAAATTTACCAAAGTCAAATATAGGAAAAATATATACTTAAATTAATCATTTACACCTACCATAAACCTTTTTAAGTTACCAAATTGTTTATAATATTTATATTGATTTATGTCAAATCTAAGAACAATATTGTCTCGATTTCATGTCCGCGATAATTGCGTTATTAGAATCAATTCTCATGTCCGAACATTGTCCGTTTTAAAATTATAATTTGTTACAATTTTATCATTAAAAGATACTTTAGTGGGTTAAGAGAAAATGATATATATAAACTACTCTTAACATCGACTACTAAACTATGTGAAACTCTCGTGAACGTACTGAAACATAACTCTCAAGTCGAAGACTAAGAGGTAAGTAGGAGTGGAACGAGACTCTACTCTCGATCTCACACTAAGCGGCAATATTCCGTTTAAAAATAAGAATATTTCGATCTTATGTTCACTATGATAATATAATTAGTGTCTATTCTCATGTCAGAGGTATTGTCCATTTTATAGCAATAGTCCATCATAGTTTTATCCTTAAAAGACGTCTCAATAAGTTAAAAAAGATTATTATTTTATGAAAAGGTTAATGTGATCATTATTGCGAAAGAGTATGAAAATTTTAATGCATCTATTTATTTACATTGGTATTTTCAATTTTATTATGCATAAGTAGAATAAAGAAATGAGAACAAATATAATGTAAACCAAATTTTCAATTTCTTTAATATATTTGATTTTATTTTATATTAGAAATATTTGAATTAATTTTGTAGTGGTCCGGCAAGATAAAGGAGCCTTTGTTATGATTATTCGACCTCCAACTACAATATCATTAAATTTTTATTTGTAAAAAAAATTATTATTCCTTAACAAAATTTAAAGTCAAATTAAAAAATATAAATATAAATTAATAAGATGATTAATACATAATTGAAAATAAATTAAATTAATAAATATAAATGTATAAAGAGGACTAATGGGTAAGTGGATATAAATTTATAAATAGATAGGACTAATCCATAATTAGAGATAAACAAAGAAGACACAATGATAATTTTAAAATTACTTCCAACTTTTCAACAACAACTGCCTCAGAATTACCATCATATATCATATATAAAGACATTATAAAATGAATTATCATTGCATGTGTGACACATAACATTTTACCAATAATGGGTATATAATAATCGTTATTATATGTCATATATGACGACTAATGCATTTACCATCATCGTATGTCATGTTATACTATTTTGCCTCCCTTTATTTATCATTTGTGTTAGTACACCTTTCTTCTACCCCTTCATCCTCTCCCTCTCTTTGTTGTCATCAACCTCTATCTATCTTTGATAAGCCCTCTCATTTTAATTCGTTCTTCTCCTCCTCTATAGGGATGTAAAAATAGGTTTAGCCCAATGAGCAGCCCGGAAGGCCCGAGAAATAGGTCAGGCTAGGTCAAAAGTTTGTAGCCTAAATTGAACTATGCCTATTTTGATATAGCCTATTTAAGTCATGACCTATATAAGTTTAGGTCAGGCTAACTCGTAGACTTACGAGGTGACTCGTTTTATAAAATTATTATTATTTTTAAATAAAAATAAAAATATAATTATTTTATTAATATATATATATATATATATTATAAATTAATTTGACAAATATTCACTTAGTCTAAAAGTAAATATCACAATAATTCTGTAATGATAACTATTTCCAACCTCATGATTAAGATTAAGATTATTCTAACTATTTTGAATTTAGGCATTCTCCCATAATTTATATACTAAATTATTACATCTTAAATAAAAACTAATTTCATTGATAAAATTTAAATATTCAAAATATATTTATATATTTTTTATTTAAATAATTTTTTAATTAATTGATTTTGTATAGATTTGTTAATATTTTTTTAAAATTTCAATCGAGGCCAAAATTGGTAGTTAGCCCGTTGGCCTAACATAAGGTCGACTAGGCTAAAATTTTTTGTCCGTTTTAAAATATAGATCAGGTTGAACCATCAATTTTTTTTATTTGGCCCGTAGGGTCAAGTTAGGTTAAATTGGAACATTTTGATAACTCTACTTCTCTCCTCTTTCTACTACATGTATTATCTTTCTTGCTCTTCATCATGAATCTCGCTTGTATGTGTTAGTTGTTCATGGTGGTTGTTAGATGTTAGATATTATAGATATTATTAGTCACAATATATGTATTTACCATATTTACTTATATGACTCTTAGTTAAAAATATATTATCCTATGTGTATTTTAAACACAAGGGAAATTAACCTTATACCTACTTTTTTACTATATTCAATATGGTATCTAGAGCTTAAGTTCTTTTTTTTCATCGTCGCCGATGTCCCTGCACCTGCCACCTCCAAAATGTAGATATGGATCAAAAGTTAGATTAATTTTGCACAAGACAATATTTTTTATAGTCCCGATGGAGGAAGATTTAAGTGTTCATATGTTAACTATTTAAGTGTTCCTATGTTAACTATTTAAGTGGATGAGCACTGAGTGTTAAAGAAGTCAGGGGTTATATTCTTTTTTTTATGAATTTCTTATAAATTATACAATATGAACATGGTACGGTGAATTAGATTTTTCAAGCATAAATGAATCCAATGATCTAATTGATTCAATCATAGATGATCCTGTGGAGAACATGATTTGTGATGTTGGAGCTTAATCGTTTTGCATAAGTCCATGTGTTTGAAGATATATATAACAATGTAGAGACTTCATTTTATCCTAGTTCAACTATCTTCACACGATTGTCAACATTGTTAAGATTTATGAATTTGAAGGCGATCAGTAGGTGGACTAATAAAAGTTGCATTGAATTGCTTCATTTGTTGAAGGATACTTTTAGAAGGAAATGTACTATCAATCCTAATTATGATGTGAAGAATATATTTTGTCCAATGGGTATGGAGTATAGTTAGATAAAAAAATGAGTTTGAGGAGTTGAAAAATGTGTAATGTATGGGTTATCACATTACAAAGTGAAGGACAATAATTAAGACAATAATGGATAAAAGAATGTCTTCCTGCCAAGTCCATTTGAATTAAGTGTTTGTTTGCAAATCCTAATGACCTTAAAACCCTTAGATGACATGCATATGAGTGGACCAATGATTTTAAGAAGTGTGATAATAAGTTTTCCCAAATTAGAGATGAGTCAAAAAAATTTGGACCTTAACTATCTACAAATGGAATGAATTTGTTTAGTAATTTAACTACTAATCATAACTTATAACCTATTTTGCTAGTTTTTCACAACTTATCTCTAGGCTTGTGCATGAAATGCAAATACATGATGTTGTCTATGTTAATGTTCGACCCAAAATAGTCATGAAATAACATAAATGTATATCTTAATTCATTGATTGAAGATTTAAAAATTGTGGGATGAAAGATTAAAGTGTTTGATGGGTTTGCATTTGAATATTTTCATATGCATTCCATTCTATGTTGTACTATTTGCAATTTTCCTATATATGGAAACTTGATAATTGATTGAAGATTTCAAATTATTGTGGGATGAAAGATTAAAGTGTTTGATGGGTTTGCATTTGAATATTTTCATATGCATTCCATTCTATTTTGTACTATTTGCAATTTTCCTACATATGGAATCTTGATAATTGATTGAAGATTTCAAATTATTGTGGGATGAAAGATTAAAGTGTTTAATGAGTTTGCATTTGAATATTTTCATGTGCATTCCATTATATACTATCTGCAATTTTCTTACATATGGAAACTTGATAGGTTATAATGTTAAGAGTAGTAAAACTTGCCCTATATGAAAAGAAAACATTAGTTATGAGCAATGTATTTTAAAACTAGACCAATCACTAAATCGATAAAGATACGGATTTAAGATTTAAAGATTCAACCAAAGTCTAACCGAATTCAATAAAATAATATTTTTTTATAATATAATAAGTATATAATAAGTTTATTACATTTGTATGTATATTATATTTTTATAATATTTTTTCATGTATTTTTTTTTCATGTATATGATTTCAATTGCAGTTAACTAATCATAAAATTATGTCTTGTGGGATTATCAAAAGTTTGATCAAACAATGATTATGGAGGAAAAAACATGAGTTGCGTACTCATCAAATGCTTCTACATTTGACTATCCATCACCACATTCCCACCATAAAATGTGGAAAATTACTTGACTTAAAAATGCAAGGGCAAATACTTCTAATGACTCACATTAATTGACTAAGCTATTTTTAGTATTTTTGTTGTTATTGTTGTTGTTGTATTCATGTCTTAGTATTAATTATATAAACATATAATGTAACATAATTTGATTATGTTGTATGATTATTTTGTTAAAGAATGTACCCAATATATTTTTACTTCTCATGTTCACTAGGTATCATGACTATTGCCCTTGGGTAGCGTGAGTACCCTGGTCATATTTGAGCTACTAGAGTAGGTGTTGAGATTAAATCATACTTTGGACCACCATTACGTGAATGATACTTTCTCTAATGGTATATTTATAAAACATTGGAGTACAAGGAGGTCATAAAGCATGTCATAGAGAATGTTTCATAGATGAAGTGTCGAAATAGGTTTAACTTGATGGACCAACCTGAAAGACCCGATAAATAAGTTAAGTTAAGTAAAAAAATTTGTAATCTAAAAATGAATTAGATCTATTTTTGCTAGAATAATGGCATACATGGGCTTAGGTTACGCTAGTTCATAGATTTATGAATTAATAATCATTTTTAAATAAAAAATAAAAGCAATACTATTTTATTAAAAATATATATATGTATTATAAATTAATTTAATAAGATATTCACTTATTTTAAGAGTAAATATAAGATGAAGTATCTAACATCCACTTATTTGATGATTTAATGAGTAAGATGAATTACTATTTTAGATTAATAAATCATTAAAAGAATAAATGATGATAATGAAAAATAAATTTTTAACTCTTATTTTGTGACTAAATGAATCTCTTCTTCTATAATTTATATATTAAATAATTATATTTGAAATAAAAATTAATTTCATTAATATAATATAATTTTTGTATTTTTAATATTTTAATTAATTATTTTTATATAAACATATTAATAATATTATAATTTTCAATCAGATTAAAATTTGTTTGTTAACCTGTTGGTCTAATATAGGGCTAGGTTTGATAAAAAAATTATGATTCATTTAAAAATATAGGTCAGGTTAGGTTAATTTTTTTTTTACTTAGCTTGTAGGACCAAGCTAAGCTAGATCGGATCACCAGTTTTCATAGTCTTATTCACAAAGATTGACTGGAGTTTAACTAGTTGTTGATGAGCTTAGAGCTCTCCTAGAAAACTAGTGTTGTATAATCAAATGATGTGCTTGTTTTAAAAAAAGTCATCCCAAAAGGGAGTACTAGTGCTATAGAAAATTCATCTAGGGAGGAAATAAGCATCATAACTCAATGTGAGCTATATGTTTTGAGAAAGATATTTGAAAAGGTCACTATGTTACATTGTGTGTCTCCTCCCACTAATTTGGTGAAGGTCATTGTGGAAAATGTTCATGAAGAAAGTGTCGTGATACTTGTACCAACGGATAAAGGTTTTATTATGACACAAACACTTAAGACCTTCGTTGCATGACCTAGACATTTAGTTTCACCCATAGTAGATATCTCGGTATGTCAATAAAATTTCATTATTTTTTTTTAATTCTTTAGAATAAGAGAAAAAGATATTAGGCTATTATTTTAATATAGGTGATGATTGAGATATTGTTAATATTTGATATTTTATCATATTTTTACTATCCCTTTCTCTCTATATATAAAAAGAAAGTATGTGAGTACATGAATCAAAGATGAGGATACCCACGTGAGTTATATTTCATATATAAAAAATACACATACACAAAAATCCTAAAAATTTTCATCATTCGTATCAAAGCTTTGGTTTATACAAGAAGAATGAAAGGAGAAGGAAATTTGTCATAAGTCGTTATTCTAATTTTTTATAGTGAAAGTTATGATTTATAGACTATGAGAATGCAATCTTATCTTGAAGGACTAGATTTATGGGAAGTTGTGAAAGAGTATTACATTATTGATCCACTACCTGAAAATCTCACCATAGTCCAAATCAAAATTTAGAAGAAAAGGAAAATGTGGAAGACAAAAACGAAGTTATGTTTATATGCATGTGTTATTGACAAATTTACAAATGTATCGAAGGGAATAAATCGAGAAGTATAGCAAGTGTTGAAGGAAACAAAGATAATGAAAGAGAATAATCAAAGTTCCTGAGAGTTAAATATTGAGGCTGGAAAGATCAAATTAAAAGTAAAATGTGAATTTCAAGCAATGAGTTGAAATGTGTGGATCGAAGGTATTCGCTTTAAATGTTTAGGAAATATTCGAAGGCATATATTATCAAAAGGAGATAGTGTGATCATTTGAATGTTGAAGATCGATGAGTTGAAAATATCAAATTCAGAGTTACAAATCGACAGAAACAAGACATTGAGAAAAAGTTATGTAACCGAGAGATATGCGGAAATAGTTACAATCTCATTATGTGATATGTGTGCTTATGGATATTACGTGGATTTTTATTTACATTTTATGTATTTTATTTGACTTCATCTTAATTTTATTTTTATTTCTTGTTTTTACATTTAAGTGTTTAGCGGTTATACAAGAAAAATATAAATAGGGTGAAATAAATATAAAAGGAGTGATTGTCAAATTGGATGATGAAACTTACATTCCGAAAAATGCTACGAACACGAAACAAATATTTTTAATTGAGTTTTTTGCAATTTGGATCATCATCTTTATCGATTTCTTTTATCATTTCATGTTTTATTATTGGTAATGAGTTATATTTACTTTTCTGCAATTTACTTCTTTCACACATTTATCTTTTGTTGCTCATTTGCTTTCTAGCGATTTATTTTCATTGTATTTTTATTATTCTTACAATTTACATCAAACGTTTCAAATCATTATTGAAAATCCAGATTATATGTAAGCGATCCTTAATTGAAATGCATATTATCTTGATTGTTGAATGATTGACATTGAGCACATATTAATCCTCTATAATTAAATTCAAGAAAATTTTGTGTTGGTTAGGAAAAAATTAAAAGAATCCACATGGTATTTAAATGATTCATTGCGTACTAGGACATATATTATTTGATCAAACAATGAATTATTTACACTAGAAACAACAGGTGTTTCATAAATTATTCTCCTCAGAATCATAACCTCAAATTTACCTAAAAATATTTGAGATTATTTGAAAAAAAAAAAAGGAATATGAAGTACATATAAAGAGGGGCAGAAGAATGTTGAAGGAGAAAATCCTAACAACCAACCAAGCCAATATTATTGTTGAAAAAACAAAACTCTAAGAAATTACAATCATAAAAAAAGTAATTGCTTAAAATGTAAGAAATACTACAACAGATGTGCCTCGAGAAGGAGAAGATTGAAGAATCTTAAAGGCCAAAAACAAGGTTCTCAAGCTAAAGAACATAGAGTTTAAAAAAAATGTGATCATGAAAAGATAAACTTAAGGCTGAGCTGCAAAAACTACAAAAGTTGAAGGAATTTTCTACCATGCCTTTGTTTATGTTGAAAGACAATAACATAAAGAAAAATAAGAAGAAGAAGTGGTGCTCTAAGAAAAATATATTTTCTTTGCATTACCTTTTATGGATGAAACATAAATGGAATGAGATCAAAAAAGTAAATTTCAACATGTTAGAGGTTAAATGGAAGATTGTCAATACAGAAAAGAAGAAGTCTTTCGAGAAAAGATATCATGTTAAAAAAAGTTTGTCGACAAATGATTGCAAAGGAAAAATTTAATAATAAATTAATGAAATTAAATGAAGAGATGATCATATACAAGCAAGAAGATGACAAGAATTACAAGAAAAAGAATAAGAAAACAATAATAGACACAAAAAATATCAAATTCAAATAACATATTAAAGTAAGGAGAAATATTAGGAGTGTTATTCTATTATATTTTATTTAAACTAGGTATTAAATTTTTTATTATTATTCTTTAGAATAAGAAAAAAATATATTAGGTTATTATTTTGATTTAGGTAATTATAATTAAAATTTTGTTAATATTTTATATTGTCATATTTTTACTCTATTTATATAGAGAGAGTATACGAGTATATGAATCAAAGATACATATATGCATATAAGATATATTTCATATATCAAAAATACACATACATATAAATCCTAAAAATTCTCATCAAGTAAGTACATTATCTTTGTAATAAATATTTTATCTTTTACTCAATTGCAATTTTAACAACAATTATGTTTAAATATAGGTGCGATTGACAATTATTTATCTTATCCATTATTGATTTGGTTTTATTTGTTATACCAAAAATTATTTATTCTTATATTATTATGCTCTAAGTTTTTTATGTTATTAGTGTTTACTCTATATATACCATATTAAGAAGTAGGTCAAATACTTGAGTTTACAACTTAATTTGAATCACAAAGTTTTATTTTTTTTTCTATCTATCAATCAAATTATTTTTATGTATATTTTGAGATATTGTAATACAAAAATAGATGATATGTGTGGATGACCATCATTGCATGAGTAGGAAGTGACAAAGGTTGGGATAAGGTAAGAATTTTTTTTTTAAAGATGCTAAATCAAAATTATTTATTTATTAGTCATGTACTAACATAAACTTTTATAAATGTAATTTTTAGGCAATATAATTTATATTTAGTTTATATTATTTCAATTTTAACAATGATTTTTATACACTATATTATGATTTGATTTGTTTTATAGATCATGATTAATAACTTTTATGATTATAGTAAAAGTATTGCAAGAGACTAGAAAGTATTTATAAATCACATGTTTTTGGATACCCAAAATTAAGAGATCTTATCATTAATTCTCCAATTAAGAGATATATCATCATTAGTTAACCCAAAATTGAACTCAAATATAAGTAAATAAAAAATTAACTTTTTAACATTCATTCAACTCAGTTTAAGAAAATAAAAACATGAAGACTCTATTTAGAGATGATTCTCCTCTTCTCACTCGTTAATTTAAGAGAGGTGGGACTAATTCTCTTTTTTACATAAATTTTTACATATCCTCCTTTAAGTCCTCCACGTTAGATTTTTATTTACATTTTAATGTTTGTAAATAATAATTCTACCACATATTGCTACTAAGAGATGGAGATGAACCTTGAGAAATAACTTTCAATGTCTTTACAGCAGTACACAATTTTTCTTTTTCTCACCTAGACATCATCTATTATACTTTATTTAGGTAGAAGTTACATTCTCCTTTAAATGCATTCATAACTTCTTCTTTTCTAATCATCTTCTATTATTATTATTATTTTTATATCTCTTTATTCTTAAATATGTCTTACAAATAAAATCATTAATATAAAATTTTTTAACTTAATTTATTAGCATTAAAACTTAAAAGTATACCTCGTCTAATTTATAAAAGTGTTAAAGACTAAATCATCTTGTCTAAAAGAAAAATTGAGAGAAAGCATGGAAAAGAGTGAAAAAAATACACTATAGTATACTACGTATATAAAACATTTTTACGATAATTTTAAAATACTAGTTATTAAAAAAAATTAATTTAAAAAAAATAGTAAATTTTTACTCTATTATTATTATTATAAAAAATAATGAAGTTTGTACTATTGATATTAATTTTTAATGAATATTTTGAATTTAAATTTATAATAATCTTTAATTGATTGAAAATTTATATTTCTTATACAGAGATACTATATTAAAATAAAATAAAAATAATTTGTATGCACTATTGTATATTCTACACTATCGATACTAAAAGAATATTTTATACCACCAACTAATTAAAAATAATCATATATATAAGTTTGGTAGAACTAAACCTCGTTAATTATTATCTTCTATTATTTATCTCTATGCAGGCCGCATATAATCATCAAAGAAATAAAAAGATATCCAACTACCATGTGACTCAATATTTCAACATATATATATTTAAAAATGGATGATTTCATTATATAGTTATGTCTTTAAATATTGATGGATTAAAAAAGGAAAATATTTATAAATTGTTGACTTCAGTTATTCAGAATTGTTAAGTTATGTAACACTTTCACCAATCTTCTGGATAAGACTTCTATTAGGTCTTTTGGTTATGTTAAAAAAAATATATTGTTAAATGGGGATGTATTTTTAAGCAACTTTAAGTTGTTTCTAAAAAATAAAAATTCTTTTTACTTTTTTATTTTTAAAATAAATTTATCTGAACATTAAAAATGATAACAAATTATTATTTTATTAAAAAACTATTTTTACTCATGGACAAACTGAAGCCATTACTACCTTTTCTGGTAGTAGTGGGAGTGTCTTCATTCTATCACTTTTATTTTATTAAAAAAATAGACAATTCGTTAATGGTGAAAATAAAGACTGATTTTTAAGCACAAGATAATGTTATTAATTTATTTACTTTTCCATTTGATTTTATTTTTTAATTTTATTTAATGACTTTAAATAAATTAAATCCCACAGTAAAAATCATTCATTAAACATAATGTCCGTTCATCATAAAAGCAAGCATAAGACCTTTTGAAGGTGTTGGTGAATCTTATGCTCAAGAAATTCAAATTACACATTATTAAAATATTTTTGAAAATAAATATATTTTTAAAGAAATTAATAAATATGCATTGAGTATACAATTTTCTATGAGTTGATACATAAAGAGCTAACAAGTAAAAAAAAATCATATAACAACGATTTTTTCTGACAATATAGTAATAACAAAAAAATCCTATGCTTTTAAAAGGATCCAACTTAGTTTCAGAGAACTAAGTTTTATTTAACAGGATCCGTCTATTTTAACATATCTTTACATACCCTAAGACTTGAAACTTGAACTCTTTATCACAAGTTTGATACACAAGGCCATTATTTGTCAACTATGTTAGATTGTATTCGATAAACTTACAGATAAGATAACTATTTTATAATTAAATTAAATTTTTTTTTTTTTTACCAGAATCAGAATAAAGAATAATTAAACACTATGACCAATTTCTTTATTTTGTAAAATACAAGCTGTTGTATTAAGCTGAAGAGATGGTTGCTATATAAGATGATGCCATTGCTGCACCCCGTTAAAGCTTTATCACTCTCTTTCCCTATTTTCCGTGGAAGCCTTTCTTCTTTGTTGCTTTTTTCATTCTGCTAAGACAAGCATACTTTCTTCTGACTTTCCTACCATTTATGGTTTCATTCATCTATTTGTAGTAACCTTATGCTATGAAAACAAATAAAACCATTATCATGAAAGGGTTCTTGAATCTTCAACACCTGAACCTTCATCTAAGCAATTGTTCAACCTAAACGCCAAAACCTTGTTGGCCAAAACATCACCTTTTTTTCATGCTGGCTTTCTCATGCAAGGGCTTTTAGATATGCTCCTTTGTGTTGAGGATTGAGCCTCACCTGTCCATGTTTCCACGCTTTTTGTTTTATTGGTTCATTTTCAGACACCCCCAGATTCTCAATTCACAACCTTGATTTTGATTCTCCCCTGTTTTCCTTTGTGTACTTCAACTGCTTTTTGTCTTCTGCTAGAACCTATGTCGTCTGTGCCAGCACGAACAGGGCGACAAAGACAGCGTTATGAAGACAACTTGCGCCTTGTCTCTGGGTAAGTTTTCCATTTCAAGGCCATGGCTTCTTTACCTTTCTTAGATTTCATCTTAAAATCAATTGTCATTTGTTGAAGGTGCCCAACATGTATTTAAAACTCACCCTTTGGTTCCTAACACTTGTGTAAGGAGAAAACCTTGTTGAGTGCTTCAGATCCTTGAAGGATATTACTCTTGTTTGCAACCATATGCATATCCAAGAAAAAACACATCAAGTAATTGTTGGATAGTTCCACATGCTTACCTCAATTACTTGGATGTGGTTTAGATGTCTATTAAGAACCTTTTACAATAGGTGTTGTGATCAAATCTAACATGGTATCTCTAACAACCATCAAAATCTCATCCTTTTCCTTTTGTGATCAAAAGTCTCTTCATCCTTTTGACTTATATCACTCCTTTTTGTTATAGCCATGCATTTCACAGTACTTGATCAAAATCTGGTTCCAATTCTGCATCTGTGTCTTCTTAGTGAGTTACCTACCTATTCCTCCCTTCCTTCTCTGCTCTTGTATTGTAAATAGAAAACTGATAAAGTCATGTTCAGTAGTAGAAATCTAAATTATTTTTGCTTATGGAATAGAAGAGGGACCTCATAAAACTGTTGATACATAATTGTCGTCTCTGTTTGATGTTAAACTATTTTATTATTTTCATGCGGATGTGTCCATTACAATCATATATCAAAATAGTGGGCCATGACATTGACTTAACGTCTATATAATAAAATGCTTCAAATTGCGTGATCTATTTTGGCTTTTATCTGAATATAATAAGAGGACAATCTCGAGAGTTATCAACACTGTGCGCATGCAGAGTAGTTAACTGGGGTAGTGTTGTTGTTTAGAAAATTAATAAAACGTTGCCTTTGCCAATTTCCATGCAAGTCATGGGAAACATGTTTGTGGTTGAAGGTTGTATTCAGCCTGCTATTTCCAGTTGCAGGGAAATTTCGGATCTATTCCTTTTATCAGGCTGGAATCATTGATCCTCATTTCAAGCAATCAATATATCCAAGTGGCCATAAAATAAACCCAAAAATGGATTAAACTAAGGAAAGCTACTCTCCGAATTTTTAAATCTTTTGGCTGCACAAAAAAAAAATGAATAAGTGGGATTTGGTAAAAGAAATAATTTAAAGTTTCACTTGGACATTTAACATTTTACTTTTCTTGTCTTTTTATCTTAACATGTCTCATGAATTCTAAAAATTTGGTATTGCCAAAATAAAAAGCATGAAAACCACTACACTTTTTCTTTCAGCATGATTTACATTTAACTTTACTGTTCCTTTCTCTCTCTCTTTTTAGTGAACTGTGAACCTTGAACATGTAGTTGGATCAGGTTCGAATTCTTTATACCATAATCATATATGCCCCAGAAGAAGAAACTGTGAGGTCGCGTGTATGGTAAATGATATGTTTTCAAAACCAAAGATCACCTGTCCATACTATAGGCATCTACCAAAAATATTTTTTTACTAGAAAGGTAATAGATCAGTGAAAGAAGAACAATAAGAAGCTAGAAGATCTCACCTACCTGTGTTAATCTCAATTTTGAAGTTCTGAATGTTGGTAATATCTAACTGGGATAAATATTCGGAGCTCTTTTTGTACAGTAACCGCTGTTACTACAGATACAGATTTTGAATTGAGACTGCTGAACCCCTTTCAAGCTGTATACAATTTGCTAGTAGAGTTCTACGGACTAGCATCTAATGAGAATTATTAGTTGCAACAGAATCTTATCATCCATGTGATTTTAATTAATTTTTCTTATGCATTTTAATAGATGTATTCCCTATAGATGGAGAAAGTTCAACACAGATCTAATGGGAGAAACTGAGGAGATAATAGAAGTACTAATGGTTTCTTCTCCAAAACGTGATGACCTTGTATTCCCAAAGGTACCTCATATTGTCTGCACTAATGATTAATGAACTTCATTAACATGAAACCCTTTATATTGAAAATGTTCAACTTCTTCCCTTGCAGGGTGGATGGGAGGATGATGAGACAGTTACAGAAGCTGCTTGCCGCGAAGCTTTAGAGGAAGCAGGAGTTAAAGGAATACTAAGAGTAGGTTCAATCATTCCCTCTTGATTATTGAAATATTGGTTATAATCCATCTACATCATGGAATGTTTAAACATAATAATTAGAATGACATAACAAAAGGAAGAATCGATAGTATTCAATAATCTGTGTATGAAATGATATATCATCCAAGGATTTTGACCATGCCATTAATATCTCATCGCTTTCAGCTTCTATTTTGTAAGTTTTCTATATGTATAAAAAATTTAACCATCTAAGGAAGATATGAGATATATAGTGAAACCTTTCTCTAAGTTCAAACAGTATTGCAAAGCTGTTAGTGCTCACATATTCTCAAAACAAACCTTCATTGGCGGCTAACTTCTGTGTAATTGCATGGAAACTATTCACTTATACTGTAATTCCATGCATATGTGCAACTCAGATTTGATTCAACCTGGTGGGAAAAAGATGTACTTGGAGTAAATTTTGGTCTTAGACTTCTTGAAATTCCCATCTCTGGTAGCATAGATTTACATTCACCTGGTTAAGCCCCAAACTAGTAATAGAATCATCCAAGTCCCCCTAAATCACTCTTCTTGCAGTTTAAAAAAGGTAGGATACTACATAAACATCTCAAGTCTTTTATGAAACCTGCTTCCATATCATGAAGCATTAACTGCAAACATAACTGATTGAAAATCAGGTTCGTGGTCCATTAACTGTACATTTTCTTCTGGTTACTGAAAAATAACTGATTGAAGTAATGATTCTTCCATGCAACAACTGGGATAATGCTGAGATGATGTTCATTCTTGCTATACGGTATTGAGTTTCATGAATCTTTGTCTAATTGCCTTGCATTCATTTTCAGGAAATTCCATTAGGAATATGGGAGTTCAGAAGCAAAAGCAGTCAAGACTTGTGTGTCGTGGAAGGAGGCTGCAGAGGATACATGTTTGCATTGGAGGTGACTGAAGAACTTAACACATGGCCAGAGCAGAAAAATCGTGCTCGGCAATGGGTAAGTGTTATGAATAATCCTTAAAGAATTACACACCCTTAGGAGAATTGCATAATTCAAGTTTCAAATTGTTAAAAGTTCAAAAATTACTGGACCTACATAAGTATATTGCATTAAATATGTACTTTTTTGACATCACATGAAGCATAATAATGCTTTCACTTTCACATTTCGAGGACAACTCAAACTGAGTCAAAGTTCAAATTTTGTCTTCCTAGTTGAACATAGAACAGGCATTCAGACTCAGCAGATATGACTGGATGCGTAATGCACTTGAGGCGTTTTTGAGAGTGATGGCAGAGGACAGAAAGCTTGATGAGAAGGAAGACCAGAATATTGAACTTGAAGCACCTTCAATTATAGTAGCAGATGTGCCAGAATGCCAAAGTATATCACCTAACTGCTATAAAATATCCTCTACCATGCAGCACCATGGCATGCCTCCTTCGGCCAATCTTTTGTCATGTGCTACTCAAGAGATAGCCATCCACTTTGGTTATTGACATCACCATGAAACTTTTGTAAAATGTTTATGTAGTGGATCAACATTGTGCAATAACTCCTTCAAATTGTGAATTTATGACTTGGATGCACATTCCATCTCGACCTCTCATTGTTGTAGGATTTTTCTCTTTCTGTCCAATGTGATCGTGATGTCAAGTGTGGTGGTCAAGGTCTCAAGTGTACGTATATGGACTTAACAGTTGTTTGATTCACCCCCCTGAAACTGAAGGCTTGTAAAATAGCATCATTTGTGAAAACTAGTAGCGTCACAAAGGGCAAAGACTATGCTGCTTATGACACAACCTTCTAACATGTCACATTTCACACAGCACCCTTGATTCATCTCTCAAAGTTCTTGTGGCCATGTGGCTCTATCCTTATCTGTTTCAGTGGCTTTGATTTCTGTGAAGTTCATGTTTCTCTTACCCATGAAACGGATTGAACCATGGAGTAAGGCATGCCTTTTGATCTTCTGATAAAACTTTGAGGATAATAAACTTGGTATCATGGTGAAGAACAACAAAGAATTTGCTAAGGATCAAACTTACATAAGCATATCTAAAAGGAATATATGTAAAGCAAAATAATTCAGGACAATGTGATTAAAAGTTGACTCCCAAGTTGCAAATTGGAACCAAACACGCCTTAGTCGTATAAGAGTTAATACCTTGTCATGAAATATCTATTTCAAAAGCAGATGTTAAATGAAAGATCTTACTACTTCAAAAGCATAAGATGTTATATCAAAGGTCAAACTCTAGACACTATATTTGGTTTAAAGTCTGAAAAGTGCTTTGTGAATTCTAAGGACATCCTCAAGTGTGCCAAAAACGTGAGAGTTGCAGGTAACATCAAGCATGTGAGAATCTCCCGATTAGCGTCTGTGTTGAATCAAAAGGCTTGTTTCATTGGGTAGTTAGTCTTTTGATCAGTAATTTTATTAAGTCATGTTCACCTCCTTACTTAAATTTCATGTTAATACCTTTCTCACTTCTTGTCATCTAACCTAAACATGTCAAAAAATTAAATGAGTGAAGTTACCATATTTGTTAATTAAAAAGTAATAAGGAGTGTGACTATTAAGTTAATCTTGTGTGTGTTTTTTAAGATGAACAGCACTAATATTATCGTTATGATTCATTCATATTTCTAAACGTTTCTCCCTAATTAAAACATTGAAACTTTTGCTGAAGTTAGTGTTTTATATGTTTTAATTTTTTATTGAAATTAAAATCTTGATTTTTTTTAAACCTCACTCAAAATAATGAATGAATGTCTCCGTTATATTATTATTATTATTAAATGTCTAAAAGAACCCAAAACATAAGAATAACAATTTAAAAAAAGTCAAAGTAGAGGAGAAAGTCACAATTAAATTTTTTTATTAATTATAAATAAAAAATAAAGTAATTTATAAATGAAAAAACGTATAATCTAATATTTTAATATTTTTTAAGTTGGAAAATATATTTACTTTCTTCCCGAGAATCCATGTATTATCATAATATCTAAAACAAAATCCTGTGTGTAGAAAAAGAAGTTTATAAGTAAACATATAAGTGAGCATGTTCTTTGGGTAAAAGAATACGGAATTAATGCAAGAGAATGATTAAAGTTTGAACATTCCAAGAGGATTCACATTCTCCAGTAAATGCCTGGACTATAAAGACCAGTGAGGTAGTCACTTGTAGCTGTAGGCAGGACCCATCATCCATCGAGATGATCACATGAGTTGAGAATATCCAAACAAACTGTTAAATTCAACACCTTAACATCTCTTTAATTCAAGTTTTACTGTTTGTGATTTGACAGAAAGAAGTAAAAACACATGCCATTGCTTCCTTTGCATGCGTTATTACAAGTTTTTAAATGGCTTCTTTGTTTCATGTTTGGTAGCGTACAGAACCAGAGCCATAAAAATAATGCTCACGCCACTATAGCCGCACACGAGGAAAGGAAAACTCCACGAGCACAGATTTCAAGGAGGTTGGAGTTTCCCAGAAAACGAAAACGACGACATGAACGACCCTCCTTAGTGTTCATATGTAAACCACTTAAGAACATGAAGCATGAATGAGATTGGATTGTCGTTTTGCTTGGTGAGTAAGGAAGAATAAAATTCCTCGACGTTTACATCTGAAAATTTGGTCCATCTTAGTTTGGTATACTTGGCGTTTGTGCAATGAGTACTATACAACACGGTTTCCAATGAAGTTGTGGACAATGAAACCGTTTGGACAACACGGTTTCCATCTTAGTTTTAGTCACAAGACTATCCAATGCTTATTTGTTTTTCAACAACTTTAGAAAAAGTTTATAAATTCTATTCAAACTTCGAACTAGAGTTAACCTATTATTTATGTTGGTATAAGAGCTAATCTTTTGTTATTAGCTTTTTCAAGGATTGGAGAAAAATATCCTATATAAGCATGGAAAATGAAGAGACATGTTAATAGATTTTCTATGTTCAAATAAGTTAAGTTTAACTAGTGAAAACAATGAATGTTCGTATTCTTCGAATTATATCAAATTGACATATTGGACATTGTGGAGATGTCTACATTCCTTTGGAATTATGAAGAATATTCTTCTAAGAAATAGGTGGATAATAAATAAATAAAAAAATATTTGTTTGATTAAAAAGCAAGAAACACATTCATGTATACTCTATCATAAAATTAATACTTGAAAGTTCACACATTTAAAAATGCTAAAGAAATTTATGATATTTCAATGATAACATAGATGTTTCAAGGAGGTAAAATAAAAACATAAAAAATAAATTTAACAAATTTAAAAGATATTAAAAAAAACATTTATTAAATAAACACTCCCATAATGATAACCATATTGCTAAATTCTTATATAATTTGCCCATATCTTAAAATTGAGAACATTTAAAAACATAAATGATCCATCTTTTTAAAATTCTTAAGATGCAAAATGGTCTTAGAAGAAAGAAAAATCTCATACCCTCACAGAACACAAGTACAGGATAAGTACACCCACCAAAACCTTAAAGATAAACAAACTTTTAGACAATTTATTAGATATTAATGATAAATAAAAAAATAATTATAGTTTCATTAAGACTTAAAAGAAAATATGTATAGAATTAAAAAATATTGAGAAGGACAATATCTCAATATAAAAAAAAATATTGACCGTATGATTCTTACATTTCCCATGTTTTCAAAGTTTATCTAAGCCTAAATATTTATTAAGTATAATTTTTTCACTGTACTTTAATTTTAAAGAGAAATGAACCTTGTATTATATAATTTATTTTATCAATATTAATGTATTAGAAAACGAAAATCTTATATATCAAAATTAAAATTTTGACGTTGATATTAATATTGAGGAATATGTTTTTCTTTTTTTATTTTCTAATTTTCTAAAGTAGGTCATTGTCATTACTTTAACAATTTGAACAAAATTAAAGAATAATATTGTTATAAGTAACTCAATTTTAATAAATAATATTAAATATTTTTAAATTCATACATTTAAATTATTTATTTCATCATATTCATTTCCTTTAGAATCATTCCACCTTACTCGAAAATTGTTAAAATTGAATAAAAATTTAAACTTTATTTAAAAAAATATTAAACTTATTAATGAATTTATTTTACCATTTTAAAATAACTTCATTGATTTATTTACCACTTTAATCATTAATTTCTTTCCTCATCTTATTATTCCTTCCACCGTCTTAGTTATCTATTAATAATTAAGTAACTAATAATAGAAAATTCTGTTGACAAATGAAAAGTTGTTAAATGTAGTTTAGAAGAGATAAAGAATAAAATTCCAAAGCACATATAATGCTTCATAAGTTTTTAAAAATGACTTGTATAAAAATATAAAAATAAAAAATCTTAAACGGTGTCCAAAAAAAGTATAGTTTAATAGAAAGTAATCTTGTTGATGTACTATATATATATATATATATGATAGATAAAAGATATGATTTGAAGAATGACAATAATGATGAAAGTTTAATGTTTCCAATGTTTACACCTTGAATATAATAAAAAGAAAAATGAAATGGTGCATGTTGAAGCTAATATTTTAAGAGAAGTGATTGACTGGTCTGGGAGTATCTTATTTTGGGGGTGTGGGACAATTACAAAGATGCCTTTGGAGCCAATGAAGACGACAAAAGTTGTCATTACGAGACACCAACCTAAACTTATGAAAGATCAATACCATGTCCTAATCCCTATGGAACTCTCATTAAAATAAGTATTTCTTTTCTTTTTATAAACCTTTTTTCTAGAAATATGAAGTTTGTAAAGTTTAAAGTTGTATTAATTATTTTTTACAAATTATATTCTTATTTTTTAATTATATTTATTATAAAGAGATAAAAAGATAATAAATTATTTAAAAATATTTTGATTTAGAAAAAATATTAAACTAATAAAAATAATAATAAAAAAAGATTAATAAATTTATTAAAAATAATACTTACATTAATTTGTATAACGAAATAATAATTATAATGAATTTAAAGATCAAATATTATTATACACCATAAAAACAAAAATTAGTTCATTCTTATACCATAATATTTGTCTTTAAAATTTTACTTTAAATCTTATATATCATTATTCCAAAAAAAAAAAAGGAAAAACGAAATTCTCATTTAGCCAATATTCTTAGTTTGTTTGTTTTGCGTTTTTAAAATCAGTTTTCGCGTTTTTAATTTTTAAAAATAGAAAACGTGTTTGATAAATATTTTATTAAAATGATTTTTGAAATCGATTTTTTATTTTAGTTTTAAAAACTAAAAATTTGAAACCGACAAGAGGTGTTGTCAGTAATAGTTTTTTTCTATTTTCACCTAGATATCAATCCTTTAATTCAATAATTATATTAAATCACTTGTTTTATCAAAATCATTTTCTAACTTTTTGTCATAATCAGTTATGAGATGTATTTTGTTTAAAATAATTTTTAAAAATAAAATTATTAAATATTTTTTAACTTATTTTCAAAAACTAAAAAATAAAACTAAAACAAACATGTCCTTAATTATATTTCAATTATTTGTTAGGGTATCATAACAATAAAGACACAATTAGATTTTTGTTAGATTGAGACTATGAAGTTTTGAGTACCAAACTAATATGAAAAATAAACAAGTTTTTCATTCTCAACAAGGGGTTGAATGGAAATAGTACTAATATTAGAATAAATGCTTAAGTTGAACTTTAAAACATCTAACAATCCAGCTTTATTCAAAATATTGGTAATAGTATTATGTTTTACAAAGTACTACCATCTTTTGAAAAGATTAATTAGTTTATATCAAGCTATTTCAACACATACGAAGGAATTGGAATAATAATTTTTTTCATATATATTTTTTTCTTAAAATACTCATGAATATATTTTATAAAAAAATCTAAAAACTTAAAATATGTGTGTATTCTGACCAATCTATCCATGACTAATAGGGTAGACACCTTACAGATAAGGCTAATATGCATTAATAATTAATTAAAAGTGAACTCTATCTGAGAAATCAGTGAAGAAAACTAATTTAAGCCTTAATAAAGCTCATTTTAATCTAACTCAAAAAATTTCATGCTCTGCACAGATCAGATACTACTCAGAACACAATCTCATTGTAAAAATAAAACAATTTATTTAAAACAAAGGAAGCATTAGTCAATTTCTCAGTAATAATGTCTTGCTATGTATATCACAGGGATTTATGAGTTTTACTTTGTGTAGATGAGATTTTTGTAGTTAAGTGGTTGATTTTATCTTTTGATTATATATCTAAATTTCATATAAAATAATATGAGATGTTCATAGTTATTAAATATTTAAATAGTTTATTTTTCTTTTTGACACTAATTTTTAATGGGTGGATTATCAAGTGTTTGAGCATTTATTGGTACAAACAATTTATTTTTTTATTTTTAAATTAAAGGTCATGAAATTCCAAAGAACAAATGTTTTAGCTTCTGGAATTTATAATCTTTTTCATTGATATTTTAAATAGCTTTCACTCTAGCCTTTTAAGTATAAGCCTAATGAAAAATAAAATTTAAAAAATATTATAATAAATAACTTTATTTTATTAAGTTAAGAACTAACAAAAAAATTAATGACAAAAAAAAAACTTAATTATACAGTTTTCAAATGTTAAATTAAAATTTTATTTCATTTATGGGTGTTGGTTTTTTTATTTCAATCATTATTTCCACAATGGAGACGCGTTTCTCTATAAATATTTAACATAGTTTCAAATTCAAAATCCTCGTTCGAAATCACATATTAAACTACAAAAATCATATGTTAATTTAATTTATTTGGTGATTTAGTATGCTAATTAAGCCGGACAAGTTAGTTAAATGAAAACTTTGAAAAATAAAGTTGTAAATAAAATAATTTATTTATAATTATCTGTATATCTATGTTAAAAATGCTTGTTTGAATTGGTATATAATTAGATACTATGTATACTAGAAATTTTAAACATATTTACTGCATTATTTTTTTAATTAATAAAAATTGCATAAAAAAATAAACGAAGTTTACTCTTCTAAAAAATATATGTTGTAAAAAAAAATGAATATTAGTGTAATTTTACTTTATTTTTAATTAAGTTAATAATATATTGATGAGTTAATTTCTGTTAACAAAAGCTATGCTGGCAAATAAAATCTTAACACATGACATTTTTTATTAATTATAATTTTTGGGGTGACATAATTCAGCAAACCTTGTTAGGTAAGAGACATTTGGTCAAAGTCCCACTAAGGAGTGGCAATTATAAATTTGTGCTAATTAAGAATTAGTTAGCCATTGTTTTCCTCAAGAAAGGTAAGCCTATGTGTTTTTCTTTTTTCACATGCTACCCAACAACAACCCTTCAATTTTCTTCCTATTCACTAATTCATTTGAAATCAAATTTAAAGAATATGCATGGTGGAGTCATAGAAGAATCCAAACTTGGCAAAATTATACAAGAAAAAAAAAATTAACAATTAAATATGATTATATTAAAAAAAGTTATCTTTAATTAATTTGTTGATAATAAAAAGAAGGGAAGACTGTGGAGCTTATCATTGACTAATTGGTTGCACATGGGTGAGTAATGATATTCCTTAAACACCATATTATATCAAAAAGGTTATTTTATATATATAAGTTTATAGACTTGCACAATAATCTAATAAACTACTAAAATTTCCCTTAATTACAATCTTTAAAAAACGTTTCAGAGTGAAATTATCAAGCTAATTAGTGGATTAAGTACTTTTTAAACTGTCTCAATGAAATATAAATACTATTGGTAAATTAATTCCACTAAATGATCAATTTTATAACTGATTAATTATTACTAATTATCTCTGTACGTAATAAATATAATTATGAGTAATTAGGACGTTGTAGTTTAATATAATAAAACATTATAAATGAGCCATATATTGTATAATAATATAATATTTTTATATATTTATATCTATTTTAACAACTTATTAATTTATATTTTAATCATATTTTGATTCTTAAATATTATTCATTATTAAAAAATTATTGATACGTACATGATGATTTTTTTTTGTCACAATAGTGTTGTTATAAACAAAACATAGCTAAATTACGACAACAAAACATATATTTTTGCGATATATACACTGTTAGTATATTAATTATTTAGCTAATTTTTAATCATATATTTTAATTTTGAAAATGAGACATCTTAACTTATATAGCATTGTAAAAAAAAAAAAAAACTTATACATATGTCATAATATAAATAGCTTATTAATGTTTTTCGTAGAGTGAAGTTTCTTTTGTTACATAATTTTTTTTTTAACTTTTAAGCCTTAATAACATAACATTAACTTTAATTACACTATTTTTCATTATTACTATTATTATTATTTTGTTATTATTTTAAAATCTATTATTTTTCCACTAAATCTAAACTATAAATAATTTTAGAGTTATTTAGTATTTTATGATATATTTAATATTCATTGAAATTAAAGAACAAAAAATCATAACATAGGAAAAGAATAAGTTGAATTTTGGTTTTGTAAATATGAAATGTAAGAAAAGTAGAAGTAGAAGTTGTAGAGCATGGTTCATAAACATGCAGCCAAATGAAGAATGAATTGACTGGGCATAGCACACCCACATAATTACTAATCATAAATATAATAAGTTTTGTATTCTTAAAGATCTTAGCTTCTAAAAGGACATGCACCTCCTCCCACCTGTAATCATCATCAGAATGTGAATCTCATGAATTCATATCAACTTTTGCCTCATAAACAATAATAAAAAAGACTGAGACATCAAATTATTTGTGGATTCTTTATCTTAATAGATTTCGTGGAGGGTCTATTCGTGATATAAGTTCCACGTTCATGTACAATCCCATCATTTCATAGAAAGGGTCACATGCACCAACTTTGGACTTTCTGGGGCTTATTCCTACATAATATTAAATTTTATTCTCGCTAATTCTAAACCAAGCATAACTAATTCATTGCAAAAATAATCATGAAATGGGGTATCTAGGAGAACATGCTTATCATTGATCATTTGGATTTCTAATTATGCCACCCACTCATTATTATAACTCTCTTTTTTACCCTAAAACTGACATATTCATTGTTTTTTCATTCTTGTTTTTTCAAACTCTTTTCTCTCAAATTTCTTTTCTTTATCAAGATTTTAAATTATGAATGGGTGGATTCAAGAAGCTTAAAAATATAATTTATTATTTTAATGCATTTATTTTTCTCTCGCATTTTATTTTTTATTTCTCTTTATTTCTTATTATATAAAAGAATACTAGAATACTATCTTTAACATACAAAAATTTATGATCTTGGCATATCTTTGCATGACACATAATTAAAAATTGTCAATTTATGAAAAAAAAGTTACAATCAAATAATTAATAGTGTATCAAATCATGTAATTGTGGTTGAAAACTCGACAAACACGCACAAAGTACTATAAAATCTGCATCAAATTAAAAGGTATTTTATGTATGGCGTAATTTGTTGTTTCTGAGAATCTAATACAATAAAATTAAATTTTATAAATTTCAATTTTTTAACAACACTTTTTATTATAATTAACAATAAGAGAAATGTTATTCTAATTCTACTCGTTATATTATTTAAACCCTATAAATATATAACATCAAATATTTTTCTTCTTCTTTATTTTTCTCTTTAATTCATGCAACAACACATCTTAAAATTAAGATTTACATTTATCATCTTCCAAAAGATAAAAAAAAAAAGGCACATGCTGAGACTGGTTCTAGAAGGAAGGGCAAGATGGGAAAATAGAAGAAAATGAGGGTAAAAACGAGAATTTACTCACCCCGGTGTGTCTTATTTAAACCACGGAGTCGACCACAACAAAACAAAACCTTCTTTCACCAACCTTCTACGATGAACCCACGAACGACGTCGTCGTCGTCAAAGGCGAAGAAGAAGCAAACGGCACTCGAGCCGCACCAAACATCATGGGGCGGGAGATACCTCGGCGTGCGGCGGAGGCCGTGGGGGCGGTATGCGGCGGAGATTCGGGACCCTTCCACCAAGGAGCGGCACTGGCTGGGCACCTTCGACACCGCCGACGAGGCCGCACTCGCCTACGACCGAGCCGCACGTGCCATGCGTGGCTCACGTGCGCGCACCAACTTCGTCTATGCCGACACCATTCCCGGCTCATCCCTCACTTCCATCATCTCCCCCGACCAACGACCCCTCCAGGAACCCGACCCGGTTCTAACACTCGACCCGTTTTCCCTCCTCGGGTTTCCCTCCGCTTCTTCCTCCTACGATAGCACAGCAACTTCCCACTTGAGTCAACAAACGTTTTTCCAAACCAACAATAATAATAATAATTACAATCCTTACAATAACGATGATAGTGATAACAGAGGGAGCACGGTGGAGCTTCCTCCACTGCCACCAGATATTACTAGCTCCATTGGTTACGAGATGGAACAGCAGAGTGATGGATTTTATTGGGAGCAAAGTCCAATGTTTAGCGCAATGCCAACAGTGTCAGAGAATGTGGGTGCAGAGTCTCAAGTTTTTGGGAGCTCCTCCTATTTCTTATGAGACTCAATTCTAGGAAACAGTAATGATGCATGCTGTGTACTAGAAGACTTATTTTCGTGTCTGTCTCTGTTTCGTGGGTTTTCGTATGTTGTTTGTTTTCGCATTTGGGTAGTGGAACGAGACTTTATGTTGGTGAAGCTTGTTATTCCGCAACCACGTTCTATTGTTAAGGGTTTTTTTTGTTTCACAAGTTGTAGTTTTAATTCTCAACATCCAAATTTTTCAATAGATAATTTTAATTTTTATTTATTTATTCCGCAACCACATTTTATTGTTAAGTTTTTTTCACGTTGTATTTTTAATTCTCAACATCCAAATTTTTCAATAGATAATTTTAAATGTTTTTTTATTCCGCTACCGCATTCTATTGTTAAGTTTTTTTTCACAAGCTGTATTTTTAATTCTCAACATCCAATTCAGAAGAGATAATTTATAAAAAAAATCATTGATAGAAAGACAATAAAATAAAATAGATAAATAATAATATAAAATAGATAAATAATAATATAAAAATATAGAAATAAATTGTTGAATGGATGTTTCAGAAAAAATGGATTGTAAAAAAATGGATGTCACTAGATATAATTACAATCTAAGAGATGTAATTAATAAAAAAAATTCTTAAACTTTTAACATAATTACAAATATCAATAAAAAAAATTAATTAAATTTATAACAAGGTTCAGGATTTTTAAAATTGATCAAAATCAATTTGATTCGATTTTTGGTTTGAAAGCAAGAAAACTCAAATATAATATGAACTACATTTAAAGTTTTGACGTCTATATGATAATGAAAGTCTTGTCTTCCATCTTTGATTTGTTGGGATCGTCTTCTCTTTATAATCTTACTTTCTATTCTTAAGACGATGTCAAATACGTGGAAGAACTTCGAATTGGAGAGATATACTTCGAGAAAAAAAGAAAAATGAAGAATTGAGGGGTAAATTTAAATTGCATTGGAGGAAGAGAGTTAAATTCGGATATAGAGATAAAAAAGAAGCAAATTGACAATAGAAGAGAAAAAAAAAAAAAAGTTAAAACGATAAAGAAAAAAATTAATAGAAGAAATGAAATAAAACTTAGAATGAGACATTCAAAAATAATTATTATTATTATATCTCATATATAATCACGGTTATAAATTAATTCTTGTTAAAAAGTAAAAGATAATAAAAAATATTATTGTATTTTTTTAACCACAGTTTATATATATATATATATATATATATATATATATATATATATATATATATATATATATATATATATATATATATATATATTAATATGTTTTAAATGAAAATATTAAATTTTTTAATTGAATTCTTATATGAATGTTATACGTCGTTATCTCTCTTTTATTATATTTTTACAAAAATAAATTTCAAACATCACAATGAAATAAAACTAGTTCAACTATATCAAATTATAAAACACCAAATTAATATTATTACAAATTTATATGTTGTCATAGATATCAAATCTTTGTTGCAAAGATAAGCATCCTTATAGTTTGTGTGAAGATTTAAAAGTTATAAGGTTGTTTATTCTTTTCTTTTATTGTAATAAGATAATATCTTCCATTGTTTTTATTTTTATCTTTCTTTCATTTTTATCTTATTCAAAAATTTTAACTTATTTTATATTTAAACTAAATCTAGTCTTAAATCCTAAACCCTAAACCTTAAATCTTAAATCTTAAACGCTAAATCTTAAATCATAAATTCTAAATCTCAAATCTCGAACTCCAAACCCTAACTCATGAACCCTAAATTCTAAACGCTTATATTTTAAACCCTAAAGTGACATATAACTTCGTAATTCTATTTTTCTATTGCATAGATATAGAAAGATAGGTAGGAATGGATTTTATTCTTATCAAACCAAAAATTTAATGTTAATATTTTATAATATTTTATTTTTTAATAATAATATTTTTAATAAATATGTAATAAGTATAGGTTATAAAAAATTATATTAACTTTTTATTTAAGTTATACTTTAATTATTTATGGAAAAAATAAATACTTTTTAAATATAAATAATATATTTAATTAATTATGGATAATTATTTTTAGAATAAACATTTTTACCGTTTAGTAACCCTCTTCGGAATTTAAAATCTAATTAAAAAAAACTTCTTCATTTTAAATAATTTTTCAATGTTTTTTTTAATAAAAATGATACAAGAGTCAAAATATGTTTTTTTTTCATTGGTTCATAACTAGCACTTAAATATATCATTACATGACCATTGCATTAAAACATAAAATTAAAATATTTAAAGATATAAATACATTTAATTATGTATATCATATGTCTAAGTATTTAAAAAAAAATATCACATTATATAAGTTTTCCATATATATTTTTAAATAGAATAACTGAAATATAAAGTTTCATCTTCACTTATTCAACAACTCAATATTGAAATTAGATCACTTTGAATATCATTTCTTCACGTGTAACAACATATTTATTGTAGTTCAAACCAACACACCACACAAATTAGAGTAAGCTAGTAATAAAATTCTTCATTCATATGTTTATCACAAAATATTCTCAATATTCACATCTGAATAAATAAATTGAACATCACAACTATACAATAAATCAAATGTCTAATCTATCAGCATGTAAGTCACATCTCATATCATCATACACTGACATTCACAATTATAGATATTTGATTCTACTTTTGCAAGACTCTCATGCATTGAATTTAGATTCAAAGATTGATATTTATCACAATATCTTTCTTAAGTAAATATCTTCAACATTGGTACATAATTGGAACACGTTCTCTCATGTGACAAGGTAAATCCCTACAACTTATCAGATACAATTATTTTTTATACCACAATAGAGATCTCCTTCAACTCTCACCACCTGATACTTTTCTTTGTGTGAGAGTATAAGTAGAATTAGGATATCTATTTCCTTCAATTTCAAATTCAATATATTACCTACATCTCAATATAGTATTTCCACCTCGGAAACCACTATGTTAACTTTCATAAATTCATCACAAATATAACATACATATAAGGATATCACATAATATTTTTCACATTACAATAATATATATTTTGTATACATATATTTAACACTCATAATACATTGTTTTATGTTCAATACATATATTCTAATATCCTAAGTCAGGTATATACCATTTTTCACATTACATAAAATTTTTGAGATTTGACATCTATCTATTCTTTTGGTCATATATTTTTTTACAAATATTTTTTATGACTAATTCTTGTTTTATTATATTCCTTATTTTAAATACTTCAATTTGCATATATGGAACATTAAATTTAAAGTTTGAAACTATTTTTTATGATTTTTAGAAATTCAAAAAAAAATTCTAAGAAATTTCATTCGAGTGAAAATTTTTTGCTTAAGAAAAAAATACACCGGAGAATCACCTTCTTTTTTGGATTTCTCAATTGAGCAAAAATACACCTGAGACAAGTCTCATTCATTAGGAGTTTTTTGCTTGAACGAAAATATACCCGAGAAGAATAATTTCCTCTTCTGCATAATTCACTTAAACAACTAATTATTGCTTTATCAAAATATGTTGATAATAAACTTGCATGACTCGTGTTAAATCATATTCCAAACATCAAATAATCATATTCCAAATATCAAATACTATCATATGAGATTTTATTACTCAATTTTTTTAAAAAATATGTTATTCCTAATTAAAATATAGTTATTATACCTAATATTTTATACATATCATATGCTTAGATCTAAAAAAAAATAAGAATTATGTAAGAAAGTTTTAGGAATAAATAAAAGGATTTAGAATTTAGAAAGAGGGTGAATTTTTAAAAATGAAATTTGAAATATAAAAGTTTTCATTTAAACTATTTTTATCTAAGTAAAAATTTCAAACTTTACTTCAATCATTATTTCTCTTTAAACTACTGAAGGCTCAGTTCTTACAAATTTTGTGGCTTTAATTTTTATTTTTTTCCTTTTTGTTAACACTGTTTTACCCTTTTCTGGAGTATGTTACAGGCCGTGGGATTTAACTATAATCAACTTTTTGTACTAATCTGCAATTGAACCTTATTATATAGAAAGACCCATTTAACCAGTGGACTTATACATCAAAGCCGCAAGTTAAAACGGTAACAAACTCGTTTTTATTATATTTTAGTCAATTGCTACATGTAACCCATGTTTTTTTACGTAAATTTAATGAGGTTTTGAAACTACATAATATGAAATATAATAAGATTAGAGTTCTAAATATTATAATAAAAAACTACATGATTTAAGACGTGAGTGAGAATAAATTATTTTTCAAATTAAATAATATATTTATACATTTTCAACTACACAAATTTAACATAAAGTAGTTATCAATAGTTTTAAATATATAAGATTAAAGAGGATAAAATAAAAAAAATTAGATACTTAATAAAAAAATTTAACAAAATAAAAAAAATGATTATATGATCAAAATAGTAATTTTTGTATCCTATCTTTCTCAACGAGAATATGCGGATCTTAGATTTTTAAAGAAATCATAAATTTCTTCATATATGAAATAACACAGGTTAATAACTTTAAAATTTATTAGATATAACTTTTAACATTCTTGTAAACCATCTATCCAAGAGAATTTATAAACATAAATGAAATTTTGAAAAGTTTTACATGTTGATACATGTAATTTTGATGAGTGAGAATGTTATACATGTAATTTATTAGATATAACTTTTAACCTTCTTGTAATTTAATGCATAGATGTTATTCGCCCAACCACTATGTACATATTTTTATTGCTTTGATGAGTGAGAATGTTATACATGTAATTTTGATATCAAATATGATTGTTTTATTTGTAAGTACATGCAATTTTGATGATATCAATATAATTATTATGTTATTTTTTCTTTTGATATAACTATACTACGTAGTACCTTTTAGGGTTTTTGATATTTTAGGTTTGTTAGTTTACAAAAAAGAGTTAATTACGTATGATAAAAAATAGATTAAAACTATAATCATATGCTGTAAGTCTAACATAAATAAAAATAATTGACAGTCTAATCACCTTATATTTTATAATATATTATATATTTTTTATTTAACTTAACCATATATTAGACACATAGACCAAAACTCATTTTTCACTTAGTTAAAAAAAAAAAACTACAACTTACTTATTTATAAATAATTTATCCAAAAAAATTAATTCAGAGAAAATTCATTTTAAATAGTTTTTTAATATATATATATATATATATATATATATATAATTTAAGTTATATTAATAAATTTAATTTGATATATAAATTATAATACACATATATAATTTGATAAAATAAATTATTTTTATTTAAAAAATATATTATCATTTTACTTAACCGTATCCTAATTTCATTTAAACTATGTGCTAAACATATTAAGTTAAAATTGGTCCTATTAAGTTATATTTTATTTTAATTTATTTATTTTTAGTTGTTTTAATCTATTAATGGGATGATCCATGTTTTCACTTATAACAAATGATACGTTTTGTAACCTCTATGTATATATATTTATATTTAATCAATAAATGAGCTTATATAAGTATATATTGGCGAATTTACGACGGTTGAATGATGCAAATTGAACAGAGGTTTTGATGATTCAGACGTGGTTCCATGAGAAAGATAATTTAATATTGATGTCCTAAAACCTTTTCCCGGTTAAGGTATACCCTACAAGGCGAATCCCTAAATATCAGAGTAAAAGCGAAGAGTCGAGTGGAGGGTAGAGGTGTAGATATCTACAATGTTGCCAACAAAAGCAGCGCAAAAATTGCATGGACAAAGACATCATGAATACTTTGCATAGTCCACTCTATGGATACGAGAAGGTGTTATCTTATTTGATTATTTTTTTCAAATATGGAAATTTAAATTATCTTATTTAGATGAAATATTTAAAATAAATAAATGTAAAAGAAAAAGTAATTGAGAGGTAATGGCATGGCTAAAACCCAGCATGAACATAATTTGTGCTCCCCGACCCAACAAAACCGGAGAAACCACTAAGCAATCGCTGATGGTTCACACTTCCGCAACCGTCCACGGGATTCTGCCCAAGAAACAAACCCACCACTCAAATCAATCTTCTCATGCTTTCCATATTTGCTCACTCGCACCCCACCATCACAATAACAATAATAATAATAATAATAGCAAGTTCTCCATTTTTCTCAATTTTATCCCATTATTGATTTTATTCTCAATTTCTTTTTTCAGAAAGTTATGTTATTCTTTCTATTTAAATTCTTAAATTATATATTATTATTTGTCTGTGATCTCAATTATTTTAAACTAAATCAAAAGTAATTTAATAATAAAGTAGATATATTACAACACTCGTTAGCATTTATTAAATTATAACATTAAATAATATGCTCTATTCCATCATTTCTAGTCTTAAATTAACCTACCACACTATATATCATATTATAATAAGTTAACTTAAAATAAAAAATTTTGTTTGAATTGAAAGTAAATTTGAGGGAGTAAAAAAAAAATAAAGTTGTTTGAATTACGAGAAGAAAAATATAATTAATTTGGAATAATAAAAAAATATTAATAGAATAATTTAATAAATTACTAAAATATTCTTACTTAAAATTTAATAAAATAAATATAAATTACAGATAAAAAATTATTAAATTTAAAGTAATTAGTTTTTAAAATTTTAAAATTATTAAAAATTATTTAAAAAAAATAAATTATTAATTACAAATCATATATAATTTTTTATTTCAAGTACTAATTAAAAAAATAATGAAAGAAATCATAATAAAAAATAAAATCAGTATTAAATTTAAATATAATTTTTATTTTATTATAATAAGAAATTATAAAACCATGCATAAATAAAACTACATATACTATCAACATAATTCATATATTATAAACATAATAATATTTTTTATATAATTAATTATTCATATTTATATAATCAACTATTTATACTATATAATTGGTTATACAAATTCATTTATTCGAGGTAATTTACAATTTTTTTCTGATTAAGACATTTTGTTTATAAAATTATAGTAATAAATTAATTATAATAAAAATATAATTAGTTTGTATATGATTATATACATATATAAAATAGTTAGCATACGTTCATATTAATAATTAAAAATAAGGTTATATATATATATATATATATATATATATATATATATATATATATATATATATAAATAGACCTACATAATTATTAAGTAGAAAAAAAAGAGTGAAAGATTATAGATTATGAATAAAAAAACGTATGAAATGATATAATAGATATTTGAGTGTAATATGAGTAATAAATATAACGATAGATAAATTTTTTTATACAATTCTTTCCACCTAAGAAGAGAAATATAAAATAACTATACGAATTTTCTCTTAAATTAGCACAAATTTCTCAATAAAAATATAAATTTAAAAAAAATCCACAAGTAAATTGTTAAACTATAGATCTAAATAGAGAAATAAAGTTAATGAAAAATAATAATTGTGTTTTAAATTAAGTTTTTAAGATTATAAATTGAAAATTAATAGTTTATTTTTTCTGATTTTTCTTAATTTACTATATATCTAAAAATTAAATTCTCTTAGTTCTCTTTAGCAATTCAAGGAGTTTTTCTCTTCTATGCAGCTTTATGTTGGAGTTAGTGTAGAGTATGACTAAACCATCCAAAGGAAACTTTGTTTGGAGTAAGTTGTCCTGCTCATATCAAATTTTTAAGTTCTCTTCTCTCCTTCATTTATGCTTGCGTGTTGGGTTTGTAGGGAATTGAGGAATCTTTATCAGTTTGAGAGGAAAAGATGAATCGGGTTTGTTTTATAGATTCCGTTTACTGAAAACAATCTAGAGTACCTTGTGTATCTTAACTCATTCTCTTTTTTGAGATTATAGAATTTCTTAAGAAGGAAGATAACTCCTTTTAAAGAAAAAGTTAACCTCCATCTTAATTGTATGTTAAGTTTTGAGCATAAAAGGAATTTAAGAGATGAAAGTTTGTAATGTTATTTTAGATATTTACATTTGATTAAATTATGATGTTAAAATGGAAAATGTATATTTAAGTAACAAATTGCTATAAATTTTTGTCGATTATATCCAACATAAAATTATGTTTCAAGGAATTATAATATTTTCTTCGGATATCAACTAACTATGTACAGTATTCTCGCACATTTCTCTCCTTATGTGCCTAAGACCTTTTTCAGTGTTCTTGCGCCTTTCTCTCCTTATGTGCCTAAGACCTTTTTCAATGGGATTTGGATTTTTTTATTTACTACCCCACTTATTTTTCCAACTCCTCCATTGATTTTCTCTCCAAGAATAGGGTTCAATAGAATCATGTTGTTCATTTGCTTCCTGCAAAATGATAAGTTTCGTTTTAAATTGCATTGCATTCTTTTCTTAATGAGATGAAAAAATATTATTGAGATAGTTTTGATCTTGTAACCATTTTTGTTCCTTCTAATTTCACATTGATTGACCTCTACCTTTCAACTTTAATTAATAGAGTTGTGAAGTTTCATATTTTTCCTTAAAGGTTTCGTTACAAGAACTTACAAAGATATTTATCTATTACTACGATCAAACAGTGACATCAATCATACAAAAAATGTCTACATACTCTAATCAAACAAGGAAGAAATGTTTAAAACTAAAAATGAATCGTTTTAACTTATTATGACCAAAAAATGTTCCAAAAAATCAACATATTTTTCTCGTTACAATCACTCAAAAGAAAATTTGAACGCGGAAAGAAGATAATTAAAAGAGATACAAAACAAATTTTTCTTTGGAATATATCGTATCCGAACTAAAAAGGTTGGTTTTAATTTCAAAAAAGTTATGGTAATTTTTTTTATGTCAAGTAATTACCAATTTGATTAAAAAAGAATATGTAAAAAAAATATATATATTTTACACTGATGGATGGATGGAGAGTAGTCTTTATCGAATTGAAAATATAATTGTACATATGATTTGTGTGAACGATGATGGTTTGGTCAATGTGAATTAATGAATTATAAGAACTTGAGTTGTGAATGGTATGGAAATTTTCGATTTGAGATTTAAATGAAGATTTTAAAATTTGGCATGTTGATGATTTGTACAATATACCTTCAGTAAGATAATTAAATAAAAGAATAAAATAAATTTCTAAAATCATTTACGCATTATTTGTTTATATGGGTGAACTATATAGATTTAGACCGATTTAAGCTGATTTATGAGAGGAATGTACGTTTGGTTTAAGAGAAATACTAAGATTTGGAGTGATATATTATTGTTAAAATATCCTTTCGTAATAGTAGTTTGTACAGTAAAAAAGAAAATTATTTTAAAAAATTATAATCGATTACGCTTTTATAAATCATCTAATTCAATTATTAAATTATAAATCCATAAAATGATTAAATAATTTAATATATTTTTATTTTTATTAAATTTTAATTGAGAATATTTTGATAATTTAACTTATTAGTCATTTATTTTAATTTTTTCTATCGGTCCATCTTATCAATTAATAATTTTTTTTATTTTCTATTTGATTTTTTAAAATATAAATAGATTTTTTTTTCACTCATTCAAAGATCCAATTTTTAAAACCGTATTAATACTGAGAAAAACTTGGTCATCACAACCGTGAATATTTTAAATATGCTTAACTTTAAAAATACCCTCAACTAGATGCTTTAAAAAAAATGGTTTTCAATTCTAGGAATGGTATTAGATTACACGAGTGTTTAGACTACCTCTACTTACCCTAGACCATGAAAAAAGTGGAAAAACGTGCAAAATAGCAACAGTGATTATGCAGTGTTTTAGACAATTTGGTTGACTACAAAAATGTTCTTTAAAGGAATTTTTGATGGTTCCACCATTGTTGCAGTTCCACCATTGTTCGTCTACTCCTGCACCAACAGAAAAAGAATAGATAAGCATCGACACACAGCACAAAACACCCTCACACTGTTGGAAAAGATTAAAAGCAGTCGGAGTTAAACTTGGTGTGTTAGTTTTTCCTTTTTGTTCCGATTATTTGTCTGCTTCCATTGCAGCTTGCGTCATTGTGTACTTATTTTGTAAATGGTGGGCATTGGGTATTGTGTGAGTGGTCTGAAAATGCAGAGTAAACCACGCGCCCCAGTGCGTGCTTCACAGTGTGGCGTTTACCAACAACAAAACAAACTCATCACTTTAAGCCCCGTGGTAATGGCGACAATCATGTCAAACTCTCTTAATTTATTCTCTGCAGCAATCATGTTCCTCTAGATTCTTTTTCATTCGTTTATCTCCTTCCTTTTAAATTAACAAGTTATTAATTTCTCGTTATTTTTTATTGGGTGGCTATTATACTATAGAAAATATTCTACTCATTGTTTACCCAATTGTTGGGTTTTTAATTGTTTTTAGTTTTATCTAATTATTAGGTTTTTAATTGTTTTTATACTTGTTAATACGTAAAGAGGTGTTTGTTAGGTTTTTAATTGTTTTTAGTTTTACCAATTATTAGGTTTTTATATTTGTTTATATATATAAAGATGTTAATTAGATGGTCACTAACTATCTAATTTAACTCAATCTTTACACGTTAATACACCATTATTATTGGTAAAATTTACAAAAAAATCCAAATAAATATTATCTACTTCTAAGGAGACAATATTTAATAATAATAATAATAATTATTATTATTATTATAATTAAATATTATCTTTTTATAAATAAATTTTTTCATAAATTTTAATTTAATCATGTTATATTTGGTCGTTATAATTTTATTTGGTATACTTATAATCCTATATTATTTAAGAGTTAAAGTTAATGATAATTTATATATATTTTATTTTTTCAATTTATTGAGACACTTTTAAATGACAAAATCATAACGGATAAGAATTTTAAAATGAACAATATCTCGGATATAAAAAATAACTATAATAATATTATCATAATGGACATAAAGTCGAGATACTCTCACGAGACATTTTTAAAAGACAATAATTCGAATATAAGAATTGATATAAATATAAAGTTGAGATACTCTCATGATATACTTTTAAAAGACAATAATTCGGACATGGAAATTCATACGTACACTTTAAAAAAATAATAGTTCCATTACGAGAATCGACAAAATTATAAAAGACGAGAATTATAAACAATAGATATTCAAATACGAGAATTAACCTTAACAATATTTATGAATTTAATTAAAATTTTATATTTATGATAAGATTTTGTATTTTATAATGATTATTTAAAAATTATATTAGAACTAATATTATAATTGAGTTAAAATATAATTAAAATCTTTACTGAGATACCATATAATACATAACAATTAAAGAATATAAACATTACTATTTTAATTTTAGTTAGTCTTTTAAATTAAAAACAAGTATATGTCACACTCAAAGAAAGTCGCCCTTAAATTAATTAATAATTCTAATCATGTTTACTTCTAATTTCTAAAGGTCATGACGCTATTATATATAATTCTATAATCACCCCAATTTTTTATGCTAAAAAAATGTACTCCTTATTCTCACATTATCATGTTTGTAAAAAAAGTTAAGACAAATTATTTATTTACATCAATTATTTCTCTTTCTCTTTGCATACAAACAAATATATAAAATATTTAAGAAACAGTATGAATGATTCGTCAATGGAAAACTAGAATTTGTCCACAAATTTATTCTATTTTCTTTGCACTTTTTCGTTATACCCTCTTTAATCAATAGTTAGTTTTCATTTTGTTTTTTAATATATCTTGTATTTATTAAACTAAAAAAATATTTATCGAAAAAGTTTTCTTATAAAAGAAACTATTTATTGTATTTAAATAATTTATTATATGGAATTTATTTATGAATTTAATAATTAAGTGTTGATAATTAATTACTTTATTTAATAAGTACAAACAAAATCATTATTTCAATATAAAATAATTAAGATATGCGATATCTTATTAAAATTCCAACATAAATAATTCAACATAATTATTTTTATTTCCTCACTAAATAATGTGATAATATTTAAACTACCAATTTATTTTATTATTTAATTTATAGCAATCACCCCTTGTTTTCTTTTAATAACTTGAAAAGTCAAGAACTACTAATTATGTGGTATTCAATCGTAATCAATCACTTTTGGTTTGATTCTTGGCTTTAAAATTTCCTAAACCGAGACCAGATCAACTAGTTGACGTATAGAACTTATCTCTTTCCCTGTTTTTTTTAACATGAAGCCCAATAATATTGAGCATTTTATATTTTTAAAAAAGTAATAATTATTTAAAAACCCCATATCTAGAATCTCACTTAATTTTATCCAAAAATCATTGCACCATTTTTTTTACAACTTTTGTAATTTACATAAATGACATTTTTTTTTCAATTTTGATATTCATATTGTATTAAGTAGTTTGGTAATTTTGGTGCTAATAAAGATATGTATGAACTTTTGGATCAACTTCATGCATGTACTTACTCTCTTGCTTTCAAGTCAACCAAATCTTGCTGAAGGCATTGATATGAGTAGAGTTTTCTTTTATATTTTAACGATTTTTATTAGAAGAAACATTTACAAAATAATTAAATATACGCTTACAAAACACATATCTCCAAAAGAGTAATAGATTTTTTTTTTACAAGTGCTTCTTTAAATTTATATTGATGTGGTCAATCTTTAATTAAAATTTAAATATTTTCTCCTATTATATACAAATATGATAAAATTGAAGAACAACTAAACAAGAAATGTTATTCTCCTTAAAAATTCGAATCTATCTCAACAAGGAAAAACAATAAAAAAATATCATGAAATATAATTTAAAAACAGATTAAAAAAATAGTTTGATTTTCATTATTTATAATTGATGAAAAAAAAACGTTCATGAACGTCTTTATTTCTAAAAATTATCCTACTAAAAAAATAAGATAAAAACAATTAACATAACATAAAAATTTTAAAATAAAAAAATATTATGACTATTATCTAATAATAACAAGATAATAATATGATGTAAAAAAATTTACTATTCATTGACTATTTCCGAAATAAACATATATTTTCTAAAACAAAAATTTAAAGTATTTTTGATTGAGTTGTAAAAATATTATGAACTTTAAGTCTATTATATAATTACCTGTTATATTTTATCAAAGTTTATGTGAAATTTTGTAAAATATATTATTTTTGTAATAAAAATAAATTATGGAATATAATTTAACCAAAACGGGTTAAAAAAATAGTTATTTTATTTTCATTATTTACAATTTCATTAAAAAAATATATTAGATACTATATTTAAAAAAAATTAGTATAAAATACACTATTAACTTTGACTATGCGGTGTGGAATGTTAGATTGTATGTTTTTTTTAAGCACTTTGCTTGAGAAAATATAATAATAAATGTGTAACCAGCTACCCATTATATATATGATAGCAATGTAAAGAAATACATTTTAATTAAATTGTTCAAAATTGAAGAAAACAGTATTTCATCGCAGGAACGATCAAGAGTACACATGAGAGGTAATTCTAGTTTCGAAACATACATAAATAAAAGGAACCAGTTTATGTATATTTATTTATAACCTTTTTCTATTGAAATTTAAAAGTTGGAGGAAAAGTGAAAGCTGCAAAATGGAGCCATTTTTATTTGCATAAAGTGTAGACAAAGACAAGTTTATAATATGGCCAGCAAGGATTGAACCCTGGTTGGAAGAAGAAAAAAATGTTCATATGGATTTAAATAATGGTTCAATATATTAATTTAGTTTTATTTTAAATTTTAAAATCTGATTAATAAATATTTACTAAAATCATTGTTTTATTAATTTATTTACTCTATAACAACATTATTATAATTATTTTACTATTATATATATATTCACACCATAAAAGATGTCTTTATATACATATTCATCTAAAAATATATAAAATATTAAAAAAATTAAAATAAAACCTTTTTAATTTAATTTTTAACTTAATTTGGTTGAAATATATATATGTTTCCAATAAAAATAGTATGAACTACGTAATAAACCACATATAATGTAATTAAGGTATTATTTTAAATAACAATAACATATAATTCTGATTATCGTCATTATTTGGAGTACACATTTCATCTATTTTACTCCATATTCATAATTCATATAATTACATCAATTATCTCTATATTCAATTGATATCATATATTCATTTATATGTTCAGTTTCAAACATATGACACTTGACCACTTCTGCCATTGAATTTCAAATTCATAAATATGCATCTATCTATATATTTCCGAAATTGTTTCATAACAAAGATACTTTAAAAAATACTACACTCACTAATGTGACAGAATAAATTCTAAGAACTTGTATGTTATTAATATAGGATAAAATAAGAGAAATATCTTTCAGTTCTTTTCTTCCTATACTTAATCGTCGATAATATCTCATTTAATTCGACAATTTAATACTCATACTACTTATTCTTATGTAATACATAAGTGATAATTAATCTGTTATATACAAATTAAACAGTGATTTTATGTATTTTTTCTTTTTACTTTTTCTTAAAATTTGGTTTTATCTTTACATTTTAAAACTTGATTAATTTTTCCTTTTTAACAAAAAAATAAAATGAATATTACCTATCAATTTTGTAACAATCAAATTATTAATAAATGTTAAATTTAGATATGGGGAATAATTAAAATTACATATTCTATAATTTATTTAATGGTAAATTTTGTGACGATAAAAATTAAATTTAAGTATAAAAAATTATAAAATATTTTAAAAAAATATATATAAAATAAAACTTATCAATTGAAAAATATAAGGAGTAAAAAAAAAACATATTTATCCTTATTTAAATTTACAATATATAATTTCAATGTTTTTATAATATTATAGTAAATTTATAATATTCTCCTTTTTCTTTGACGGTATGCATTACATGTGGTTCTAAGTTCCATGAATGTATCTCTTTGAGAGAAAATATGGAACTCGACTTATTTGGACTTCCTAAGTTAGTATGGTTTTTAGAGTTTTTACGTTGGATAACTTTACTATTTTAACTAAGGGAAGCTATTTGTGTTTGAACACATAATGGTTACATATGTTACAATATCTAAATATATTATTTTGGTCACAGGTGTTGTGAATTGCAAAAATGATGGGTCCAATTGTATGATTAAGTTGTTAGTTTATCATCTTTGATTTGGTTTGATTTTGAATTTTAAATTAAAAGTATATCATATATCTTAAAAATATATATTTATTATCATCAAAATTCCAGTTATTTAATATTAAACATGTTTTTAACATTTTAATTATATTTGATTCTATATTTAATGTAAAATAAATAATTTATTTAAGTTATGTATGTGCCAATTTAAATATGTAATAAAACATTTGCATATTAACTTATCTTTTAGAATATAAATAAATTTTCTATGAAATAATTAGAGGGTCAATTAGTGATTCAGCCAAACTCACCATATTGAGGTAGATTTTTTTTTAATCAATAATAAGTTAAAATTGAACTCAACTCATTTAATTTACGAGTTAAACATATTTGAATCGGAGATTGATCCATAATCCACCACTTATTTTAATTTGTAAATAAAATTATAATAATTTAATAATATTAATTAATGGTATTTTATCTCTCTACCTATATTTCATATTATCAAGTGAAACTCTTACTTAAACTTATTATTAATTTTCTATCACATCAATTCATTCGTCATTCTATTATATTATTTGTCATTTATTTATCATTTTCTCAAATTTCTCACACTGTATATTCACCACTCTACACTAACGTGATTTGTTTATCACACCGTTTGATCACTGTACAGTTACGTTTTAATTCATTAATTTAATTATATTACAACGTTTGACATATCATCACATTATCTATTATGCATTTTAATCATACAACAGATTTTATCGTACCGCACCATTTATTAAAAAAATATAAATTAATAAATCAATCCACTTAATTCCAAATCTGTTAAACTGAATTTAACTAATCTATTTTCAACTTAACCTAAAATACCGGGAGCCGATTAGATCACTTTACACCGTAGAAATAACTACACATAGCTCTTGAATCCTACATCAGCATTCAATACATCCTAACACAAATGTCAAGACAAATCCAATATCAAGGTTGAAACCTTAAGATTATTAAAATAAAGTTAATTAATTTAACTCTAATAGAATATAGTATATGATTGTAGGGTTATAGGTTTAGAATGAACAAACACTAACCGACGTTGATTGACTATTGTCTCAAAAACTTTTAGTTAGAGTTAAATTAATCCCTTACATTGGCTTTGACTATATTGTTGTAGCTTCCGGTGCATTCAAGGTAAAAGTAGTTGACAATTATTTCTTTTTGAAAGAAGTGTCAATGCTTCATCGTTAATGTTATATTAATTAGAAAACAAAACAAATATATGACATCATGGATGACTTTCTTACAACTGACCTTTTCCTAACCTAAAAAAAAAAATGGTTGATAGGGGATTTTCATTACCTTCAAAATTTTATTATAAAACAAATATTCTATTACTTTTATGTGTTCATATATTTTGTATTTTTTTCTTATAAAAAATAATAGGTGCATCTTAAGAAATTTATTCAAATAATAAGAAATTTATTCAAATACATATTTAATTATATGAATAATTTTCATTTTTTATTTATTAATTAATATTTATATGAGATAAATTGAAAGAATTATAATATTTATGTTAAAAAATACCCAATTAAAATTAATAGTTTAAATTTAACTCGTTAATATTTATAATTTAAATTATAATATATTTAGATATTTTAATAAAATAATATAAAAGATATAATATTTTTAATTATAATTCTTATTATTTTAATTTTAATATATAATTTAAAATAAAAAACGAATTAATCTACCTTATTTTGTCTTTCAAATTAATGTCAAGTTGATGAGTTAAACAGAACGGATCTAAATAGATTGAGGAACTAAAACTGTGAACCTGATTTATTAATCCATTTTAACACCTATTTCTTAAATTATGAATATTTAAAATTAGGACATAATGTATATACAAATCTTTGATATTATCCATAAATAATATATTTTGTTTAAAATGTTTTTTTTAATATTTACATTTTTAATTATTAGTCAATGTTAGAAAATATGATATCTACTATATTAAATTATAAGTAAATATGAAAAAAAAATCAATATCATGAATGGAGTTTTAAATTTGCTTAAAAGATCACCAAAATGAAAACCCATCCTCACCCTAAACAGGCGCATATTCATCTTTAAAAATCACTTAATACTATCATGATATTAGTAATTAACAAATATAAATTTAACTAGTGTCTAAGGAGTGATAATGTTACAAGGTATCTTAAGACAAGGGATTTTGTGAATGGTTTAAAAATAGATGGAATGCATGTGTACTTAAGACAAATTTTAAGGGTATTTCTATAATTTACTAAACAATAAACATAATATAAGAATAAATAATATGAGAAAAATTGTGATAGAAAGATTAAATATTTATTAATGTGTCTCTAAATTTAAGTTGTCAATCTTGCATGTAATAAATATTTGTATGTTTTATTAATTAAAAGATTATTGATAAACATTTGAATAAGTTTAATTATTGGAAGTCAAGATTACCAATAATTTATATTCATTGTTCTCTTATAACCCATAGAATTATTTGATTAGAATAAAATCGTTAGAAAGCTGTAGAATTATAAAACAGACAATTAATATGATTAATGCTAAATATATCATTTTAATATTAGCACCATAAATAAATAACTTTACCCTTTAACTTCAATTAATGATTTTTTCTTATATACCAAATCATTCATGAGTTTAAATCATATATAATTTATATTTTTTTCTCCTAAAATATAACATATTTATATTTTAAAACTAACATGGAATATGAATTCCATTATGTTACGCCATATAATAATACCTTCCACTGATGAATAATCAACAGATTTATTATCCTCACTAATTAGAATGATTAACAATATGTAATTGTCAAATCAGTGTAAAAAATACTCATAAAAACATTTATTACAAAATATAATTATTTTTAATTTTTAGAATAGTAAAATAATACAATTTTATAATATAAAAACATTAAAGAAGAATTTAATTATACTTTAATATTTTGTTTTAAAAAATACAACTATCTCATTAATAAAACTAATTTTGTTTAAAATAAAACAAATAATAATTTAATATTATTATGACATACTTATATTTATAAATAAAAGCTTCAAATAAATATATATTAAAAACTAAATAATTTTTTTCAGGAAATCACGTATAAAATAAATAAATAAAACCAACGACCATCAACCGCGGGTGAGGTGAGAGGACTAGGGGGTGTCAATAAATACCATAATAAAGCAGCCATGTAATAACACGCGCAGGGCATATCGCGTGAGGTAAACGTGTGCGGGTGAACTGTGCAAGTTGGAAATGACTGAGAAATTGGTATTTTTTAATTCAACTATTGGTTCGTTTTGGTTTCGTTCATTGTCTCACACATTTCACTTCATTATTTATTAATTGCACGAATCATCAAAGCGAAACCAGAAATGAAATGTAAGTACTGCTACTGAACTCAACTGGCTCGTGGCTCGTGAGAATAGTGAAGAATCGTATCGTCTACTGTTTCTTTTCCTTCCGCTCATAGCTTCACCTTCTCTTTAGAGAATGGAACCAGAATCCGGAGCTTCGACTTCTCGGAATCCTTCTACGGTTAGGCTTCTTTTCTCTGTTACTCGCTCGCTGTGGCAGTATTTTCGATTTATCGGAAATAGCGAACTTAGATAGAGTGTGAAGTTTGCGGCCACCGCTATGTAATTCGATTCTCCTTGTTTTGCTTCTGTTTTGATTGATTTCAATTCTATCATTATCTGTCTTTGCTGCATAAGCGTGTTTATCTTCTTCTGTTTTGTAGATTGAACAATTCGTCGACGTGTTTAATTTGTATAATTTTGAAGTATTTGTTGATTTTCGTGTCAACTCAAGTGAATTTGTTTTTCTTTTTAATAATTTTGGCTTAATAGGTCTTTCTATTGAATTGGTTTCTTTGTTTGATTCTTGCATGTAGTGTTTTTCGATGATATAGGTCACTGGTTCGTTTTCCGACTTTTCTGCTTACTTGAATTATGAAGTGTTAAATATTTGAATTATTCATTTGGTGATTTGCAGTTGTCCTGGGTTAATCTCTCTCGGAATCTAATATTAGCATATCAAAGCTTTGGTGTGGTGTACGGAGATCTGAGCACTTCACCTCTATATGTGTTTACAAGCACGTTCAAGGGAAAGTTACAGGATCACCATGATGAAGAAACAATATTTGGCACTTTTTCCTTGATTTTTTGGACCCTTACCTTGATTCCGTTGCTTAAATATGTATTTATCCTATTGAGTGCTGATGACAACGGGGAAGGTATTCTGGTGATGACTTTATTTTCTGTTTTACATTTTTTTCTTGTGGAAAGGTTAGGAATCGTGAGTGTGATCTGAGTATGATCCATCTGTGATCAGGTGGAACATTTGCTCTTTATTCTCTGCTCTGCAGACATGCGAAGTTTAATTTACTGCCCAATCAACAAGCAGCTGATGAGGAGTTATCATCCTATAAATACGGCCCCTCTTCACAGGCTACAGCCTCTTCTCCATTGAAGAGGTTTCTAGAGAAGCATAAAAGGTTAAGAATAGCCCTGCTTGTTGTGGTATTGTTTGGTGCTTGCATGGTCGTTGGTGATGGTGTGCTTACTCCAGCAATTTCAGGTAAGGGACCTGTCTTATTAAATTTTTTTCGTATAATACTCTGGTACAAATTGCCCTTGGCTTGTGAGTGCACAACTCCTTTTGCTTGTTTTGTTACATGAAGATTTTAACAAGAGCTAACCATCAACCTGATTCTTTCTCTGCAGTTCTAGCATCAGTATCAGGATTAAAAGTTACAGAAAAAAAACTAACAGATGGTGAGGAAAATCTCATTTGTTCTTCTTTGTTGTTCTTATCATTGCTTTTCTAATGTTAAGGGCTTAAATATTATATTAATAGAAATTTCATGTTCTTTGCAGATGAACTTGTCCTGCTTGCCTGTGTCATATTGGTTGGACTGTTTGCTCTCCAACATTGTGGCACACACAAAGTAGCATTTATGTTTGCGCCAATTGTAATCATCTGGCTTGTGTCAATATTTTCTGTTGGGATATATAATATAATTCATTGGAATCCACAAATAGTCCGTGCTATATCGCCATATTATATCATTAAGTTTTTTAGTACGACTGGAAAAGAAGGTTGGGTTTCTCTTGGCGGGATACTTCTCTGTATCACTGGTATGCTATTTCCCTTGATCTACATAGTAACATTTCAGTTACCTGAAATTCAGTATAAATATATTGTGATGTTATGCTGGTTATTCCATACTTCTGTTCCAACTTTACAAATTTAGTTGAGCTTGTAATTACTAGACGCTGAGACTTTTAGAATTCAGATGCTAGAGTTCGCTAACTGCTTAGCTTATTCTTTTCCCCCCGTCTCCAGGAACTGAAGCTATGTTTGCTGATCTTGGTCATTTCACTGCTTTGTCAATAAGGGTAAGCTTTTACTTTGACTGAATTTCATGAATCTTTTACAGATTATTAGGTTTTATTTTTGTTTTTGATGTCTGAATATGTTAGTAGTATTTGACTGAACTTGTTTTAGTTGTTACACACAATCACGAGTAGTTAGTTAGTATGTACAGTTTTCAACAGCATCAATTTGATCTTAGTTTTACTTAATGTACATTTGCTATACTGGTAATTATCATTTATTTCTTTTGTGTACAAATGAGAAATTTCTAAGTATTTTTTTCCTTGTGCAGCTTGCATTTGCGTTTGTTATATACCCATGTTTGGTAGTACAGTACATGGGTCAAGCTGCTTTCTTGTCTAAAAACCTCAGCTCTGTCGATAACAGCTTTTATGACTCAATACCTGGTTAGTTGATCCCGCAAGCTGACTTATTGATATTTCCCACACTGCTTTAAATTAGTACAATTGTTAATGATTTTGGTTGTCATGCAGACCCTGTGTTTTGGCCTGTTTTTGTTATTGCCACCCTTGCCGCAATAGTTGGGAGTCAAGCTGTTATAACTGCAACTTTCTCAATCATCAAGCAGTGTCATGCGCTTGGTTGCTTTCCCCGAGTCAAAGTTGTACACACCTCAAAACATATATATGGACAGATCTATATCCCAGAAATCAATTGGATACTTATGATCCTAACACTTGCTATAACTATTGGATTTCAGGACACAACCATAATTGGAAATGCATATGGTAATTTATTCCCACACACAGAAACACAAGACCGTTTGTCTCGTTACATCTGTATCTCTTTTCATTGATAATCATATGATCAAAATTGGTATAATTGGAAACATTGCGATGTTGCACTCTGGTGTCAATTAGCTGTACAGTGCTTAAGAGCAATGATTTCCCCAGTTATGAAATTGAATTGATAGTCAGTCCAAACTGATCAAAAGTCAAAATAGATGCTTCATATGCACAGTTATTAGCTTGTGGTTGTAATGATACGAGGAAATAAAAGAATCCTTTTCAATATAGAATATCTTAATTGCATAAATACTACCTTCGTGTCAAGTACACAGAAAGGTAGTATTAGTATTCACGTGATCATGTCTTCTACTTTGGTCATGTATTACCTGCTTGGCAAATCAGCGTAAATCTTTTTTGTTTACTCTCATCACAACATGTGTTTTGTTTGTCATATTGAAGTTAATTGTTTTTGGGTATTTGGTTTACAGGACTCGCTTGTATGACAGTTATGTTCGTGACTACATTTCTGATGACACTAGTTGCAATCTTTGTCTGGCAGAAAAGTGTGCTCACTGCTATAGCATTTCTTGTATTCTTTTGGGTGATAGAGGGAGTATATCTATCAGCAGCATTCATCAAAGTGCCTCAGGGAGGATGGGTTCCTCTTGTCTTATCATTCATCTTCATGGCTGTTATGTACGTATGGCATTATGGAACTCGTCGGAAGTACAGCTATGATCTGCATAACAAAGTTTCATTGAAATGGTTACTGGGATTGGGCCCGAGCCTTGGCATTGTTCGTGTCCCAGGGATTGGTCTCATCTACACTGAACTAGCAACTGGAATACCTTCTATATTTTCCCATTTTGTAACAAATCTTCCTGCATTTCACAAGGTGTTGGTTTTTGTTTGTGTAAAATCAGTTCCCGTTCCATATGTTTCACCCGAGGAACGTTTTCTTATCGGACGAGTTTGCCCCAGACCATATCGAATGTATAGGTGCATTGTCAGATATGGTTACAAGGACATTCAAAGGGATGATGGAGATTTTGAGAATCATCTTATACAGAGTATAGCAGAATTTATCCAAATGGAAGCAGTGGAACCCCAGTTCTCAAGTTCTGAAGCTTCTTCTTCACTTGATGGGAGGATGGCTGTTATAAGTTCTAGAAACTTGGAAAATGCTTCAAGTTTAATAGTTTCTGAGCATGAGGATACCAGCGTGGACATATCCGTCCCTAGCAGCAGATCTGTAACCCTGCGAAGTTTGCAATCGGTTTATGATGATGAAAGTCCATTAGTTAGAAGACGACGAGTAAGATTTCAACTACCAGAAATTCCTGGTATGAATCCTGATGTCAGAGAAGAGCTTTTGGATTTAATTCAAGCCAAGGATGCTGGGGTTGCATATATAATGGGGCACTCGTATGTGAAGGCAAGGAAATCATCCTCATTCTTGAAAAAGCTTGTGATTGATATTGGCTACTCATTTCTGCGGAAGAATTGCAGGGGTCCATCTGTAGCTCTGAACATTCCTCATATTAGTCTTATCGAAGTTGGAATGATATATTACGTGTAGTAGTTCTTAGTGAAATTTAGAACTTGATCCTAGTTTGTCGCGTAGGTTCTAAATTCCTTGTTGTAGGTAATTTATTGTGGCTCCACTCATGGGAAAAGAAGCGTATCAGAGAGTCTTTTGGGCTACATGTTTATATTTGCTTTTGCATCTCTCCCAGTGTAATTGCTAGATGCAATAAGGAATTAAAATTTTATTTAGGTATCAGAATATTTAAATCCCTTACTTGCCCGTCCACCTGTTTTGGCTGATTTTCGTTTTGTGCGTACGCAAAAGCAAAGCGAATGTTCGGTGTACACGCAAATTTTGTTAGAAGTTTGCACCAATAATACTACCTACCTAATATTTTGGATAAGCCCTTTTTTTTTTTTTTTTGAAATATGATTTAATTAGGATGAATGCAAATATAAATATAAGTATATTTAGTAAATATGTAGAGTTTTTTTTTTACCTTAATTTATCCTTTATATTTACTATAAACAAATTAATTGGTATGTCCATCATATACAGTTTTTTTTTTTAATTCTATATATTACCAAATTAAGATTTGATATTTCTTTTTTATGAACTTATTGATCTTTCCGGTGATATTGTCAAACATTATGGTTGACGTTTTAGTAGTGCACCGGTTTAATTGTCATCATCGTTATATGGTGATCTAGACTGTTGGGTTTAACCGTGAGAAGAAATGTAAGAAGAGAACAAAGTGCACCAAGAATAACAAAGAAAAAATGAATCCTATTTATTTTGAATTATATTTTGGTATTTATATTATATACCAAGTTAGAAACTGAACTAACAAAACGTAACAAAAATATTTTGAATCACATATCTAACACTCATTCCTGATTTAAAATAGGTTCAAATATATGAAGTGAAACATACTACATTTAAAACACATAGTAAACACTTTCTCAAGAGATCTTCTCTACGATTGTCTGATCTATCATCTTCTCACCACAATTCTTTATGGCATTTGTGTGCGTCACAATTCGATTAAAGAAATCAGTTATATTTCTCCAGAAATTGTCACGCCTCGTGAGAAGTTGCAGCTCCTGCAATCTTCTCGAAGTGAGCTTCATCAACACATTGATGAATAAGGAAAGTGACTTTACAATCATTCTTCTTGTTCTCGCGATAAAGATTTTTCTCCGCCTCCGTATCTTTCTCCCCAAGCACATAAAACCTTTCTTCAACTAACTTCTTACTATTTAAGAATTGCTTTCATTTGAACGCGCCACCGATCCCAATTCTTACCATTGAGACTAGGTAAATTGGTTGAGAATGTATCAAACCCCATCGAACCTTGCTCTGGTATTAATTAGTGGGTTTAACAATAAGAAAAGTTTAAGAAAGGCAAGAAGAGAACATTGTGAACTAAGAATAAAAAAAAAAATGAATCCTATTTATTTTAAAATATATCTTAATATTTATATTATATACCAAGTTAAAAGCTGCACTAACAACAAAATGTAATAAAAATATTTTGAATCACGTGTTTAACATAGACATTTCAAATTGCTCATTCTGTGATTCTTTGATGATTGTTAGTTTTGATGCATGTGTATTCCAGGATGATTTTTTTTTTGTCATACAAAAAAAAGTCCATCAACTCCATTGTCTCATAAAAGTGACTCAAGACTAATCAAAATTTATCAATTATCAGAATTATTAATTATATCCCTTTAAAATTGTCATTATTAAGGTTTACAGTGTAATTTGATTCATTCATATATTAAACGTCACGTCAACTAAAAAAATTTAAATGTCTGGTTTAGTTTCTATTTAAAAAAAATTGAACTAAATCAAATCAATATTTTATGATTTGATTTTTGTAGTTTTTTTATTATAACCTTATTAAATCTATTATAAAAAAATAATTATTGAATAAAAAATATATTATACACATAACCGATAATTAATTTTGATATTTATAATTCTAATTTATTTTATATATTCCATATTCAATTTAAGAAATAGTGATATATATTATGAATTATAAAAAATTATTTGGCCCACTAAAAAAATGATCAACTTATATTTTAATTTTAAAAAAAGTATATATTATAACTTCTTTGTTATATTATCTTTGCGTTTTACAATCACAAATTCCTTTAACTTTGAGCAAACCAACAATTTGCGTCGTCTACTGTTATCATAGCTAAAACCGGTAATCATGTGGCCTCTATCATAATTGACTTTCATACCTCCTATTGCATAATTTGTGATTCATTTTCTCTCAATTATCATTGTCACAATACTTGTCTTCTCTTATTCCCATACATCACCTTCAAACTAATCTTTGTGACACTCCATTAATGGCTTGAAGTAATCCTATTGATGAAGGTTTATGGTAACATGCCTATCAATGTACTAGCAATTTTCTTTATTTTTTTACATTTTGGAAAAAGAGTTTCAGAATATATTCTTCTCCATTTTAGAGAGTGAATTTTGCAAAACAATTCTTGAATAAATTCTTATCCATTTCAAAACCAAAATTCTAGACGGATTCTACATTATTTCAAGATGAATTTGAAATTCTGGTATTCTCATTTTACTCATTATAACATTTCAATTAATATTTAAATTTTAAACAATCTTTTAATTAAAAGAAAATATTTCTTAATCATAATTACTCATTAGTAATTTTACTTGTGTTATCGTGTTGGATATTTTTTTGAGCATACATATTTATTTTGGTATACACGGAAATAATATCTGAACACTGAATTCTGAGCATCAATTTGTTGGCATCACTCTCTCCACAGGCTTCTCTTTGAAACAAAAATGGTGGTTACTTGATATTACACGACTAGTATTCTTCATATATATTACCACACACAATATAATCCTTCTTTCTTGCCTCCAACAAAACCCCTCCAAAACCTTCATCTTCCAATTATCCTTTCATTCCACACTCTTCTTCTTCTTCTTCCTCTTCCCCAATGACATTCTGAACACACACCCACATGGCTACTGCTTCTTCTCTCCTCCCAAGTCCGCACCTTCCCGCACCCCTCATCTCCAAACTCAACTCTTCCCCCACAACATGGAGCATCTTCATCCTCACACACCCTTCACACCCCAAACTCAGAAACAAGCAAAAGCTGTTACCTTTCCCCATCAATGCAGTGTACACACCCCGCAGCCCCTACGCCCCTTCCACACCCTCCAAGACTGAACCCCGCAACGACGTCATTTCCGTCCTCAACGAGAGGATTCGCCGCGAGTACAGCAAGAAAGAGATTTTTAGAACGGTGATGGACTCGGAGGAAGCGGGGAAGTACATGCGGATGGTGAAGGAGCAGCAGCAGAAGGGGTTGCAGAAGTTGAAGGGCGACAGGGAGAGCAAAGATGGAGTTTTTAGCTACAGGGTCGACCCTTACACGCTCCGTTCTGGGGACTATGTTGTGCACAAGAAAGTGGGGATTGGGAGGTTTGTTGGGATAAGGTTCGATTCTGGTAAGAATTCTTCACAAACCACTGAGTATGTTTTCATCGAGTATGCTGACGGCATGGCGAAGCTACCTGTCAACCAGGCTGCCAAAATGCTCTATAGATATAGTCTGTGAGTTTTTCTATCCTGCATTTTGCTTTGTTGTTTGTTGGACCAAATGTGATGGTTGTGATGATGAACTTGACTTAGGCCAGTGTTTGGATAAACTTTTCAACAAGCACTTATCAGAGAAGAAGAAAATAAGAAGGTCAAACAAGTTAAAAATAGCTTATATATAAGTTAAAATAAACTTTTGAAGAACTTAAACGAGATAGTTTGTATAAAAGTTGAAGTGCATAAGTTGATTCTAATTTAAGGAAAAACTTAATTCATTTCAACTTGTTATTTTCTTCTTTTATGTAAGTTAAAATTAGATGTTGGAGAAATTAAATAAGAGAGATTTTATAAATTTGAAGTGCATAAGTTGATTTGCATTTATTTGAAAAACTTAATTCATTTTACTTTCTTATTTTCTTCTTTTGCAACTGCTTTTTTATTAGTTTATTCAAACATGGGCTTAGTTGCTTTGGCAAATGAATGTTGTGTGAAATGTGGTGGGTATGCATTTATAGGCCAAATGAAACCAAGAAGCCAAAGGCATTAAGCAAGTTGAATGATACTGGTGCATGGGAGAGAAGAAAGGTTAAAGGGAAGGTCGCAATACAGAAGATGGTTGTGGACCTGATGGAACTCTATCTACATAGGCTTAAACAAAAAAGGCCTCCCTATCTGAAGACTCCTGCCTCGGTTGAATTTGAAGCTCAGTTCCCTTATGAACCCACGCCAGATCAGAAACAGGTGATGTTGTAGTTGATGCTGTGTGTTTTGGTAGAAGAGGATTAGTTTATTCTGGTCTTTTGTTGCAATTTTATTGGTTATTTTATCTCTTCTGAATGAACATTCTTGTAGGCATTTATTGATGTTGAGAGGGATATGACAGAGCGAGAAACTCCAATGGACAGATTAATTTGTGGAGATGTTGGTTTTGGTAAAACCGAGGTTGCAATACGTGCTATCTTCTGTATTGTCTCAGCTAAAAAACAAGCGATGGTTCTGGCACCAACTATAGTTCTAGCCAAACAACATTTTGATGTTATTTCAGAGCGCTTTTCTGTATACCCTGATATCAAGGTTGGGCTACTAAGCAGGTTCCAGGTATGATTGAGTAATTTTTCCATTTTAGTCATAGTTAAATTCAATTAGTCGTTAGTGTTACACAGTACAGAGAAGAAATTTCACTAATATAATTAAATTTCTTTGATAGTCAAATAACAGTATATTGTTAATAAGTGCTCTCTAATGATAATCTACTTGAATCAGCATCAGTATATTTGAACTATCCTATAGACTATAACCATGATCAGATCTGAACTGAATAAATGCTAATTTATAACATTTCTGAGCACTAACGACACAATTGTTATTTATTGGATAAACTTGATGGCCTTTTAGTATCTACCTTGTGTCAAATGCCCTATCCAGAACATCACCTTGGTAGTGTCTGACTTTAGCTACCTTATTGCATATGCATGCCTTTTGTCCCTATGACTGTGATACTGTTTTACGATTAGAAATGATTAATTTTATTGCTTGTCCATGGACTAAATATATGCTTAAATTAGTTAATCAACAGTCATAAATCATTTACACCTCTAATTGTTGTTGATGTTTGGTGTTCATTTCTACATTCTGATTTTTCTTTTATATATTATGGATTAATATCTATATTCGATAGTCATTGCAGTTATCCTCTTATTGGATATATTATGGAGTATGGCTCTTTATTTTGCTTTGTGTGTCTATAGTGTCCTACATTATTTTTATGTGATAGTTCGTATAGGTTTCTTTCTTCTGATTTGGCTAATGCATTTTATCAAGCTGTTTATGAATGCTATCATATGCTTAACCCTTTAATAAATCTTAAACTTCTCTATGGTGGTACAATATGTATTATTGCCCTTATTTGCCCGCATATTAAATTCAGTAGTGCATAGTATTATAATATTCAGAAACTGGATGTCTTGCTCCTCCTTTTTCATGCTACAAACTTTTCTTATAAAGTGGAAGCATATGGACATTGTAGGAACTTGAAAAATTTGGAAAAATATTAAGGTCAATCAAATCAAATATGAACTGCATCATTGTTCTAGGTGGATATTTGTGAATAATGTACAAGTTCTATATCAATTATAGACTATTTCACTTATCTCAACTTGCAGACCAAAGCAGAGAAAGAAGACAATTTGGACATGATTAAGAATGGTAGCCTGGATATCATCGTTGGGACTCATTCACTCCTAGGAGATCGTGTTACTTATAACAATCTTGGTCTGCTTGTGGTTGATGAGGAGCAGGTTTACAAATTATCCGCTTCATGATTTCTTTTTTTAACTGCAGTGGTACTCACCCCTCCCTCCTTACTGAGCAACAATTTATTGCTTGCAGAGGTTTGGTGTCAAACAGAAGGAGAAGATTGCTTCTTTTAAAACATCTGTGGATGTACTTACTTTATCTGCAACCCCCATACCACGAACTCTTTATTTAGCATTAACAGGGTTCCGTGATGCCAGGTAAATAGCCTTTCACAAATTATGAAGGAAGATTCTTTGACCTTGATTAACTTGGTCTTGGTATTGAACAGAAAGTGTTATGATGAATCTGTATTTCACATTATTAATGGGAAAAAGTTATCAAATATCTGGTTGATGAAATAGGATGAATATTCTTTTTCTTTTGCTCACTTAATCAGGTATTGTTGTGCATGTTTTATTGATGTCTGTAGTGGGTAAGCAAGATAGAGTGAGGGTACTATACCGAATTATGATATAATTGATATTCCAAATTATATGGTAAATTAGCAGAAGTTTAAGTTGCTTTAGTAGAAGTTTGTTTATGTTGGGATTTGGTCCATTAGTGTTAGAATATATATTTTTATTAGTGAACTTGTTGAGATAGGTTAACTTATCTCCTCTAAAAAGCTGTTTTACTTGTTAGCTTCTGACACCTAGATGTAGCCCTTTGCCTCAACACACCTTGTAATCCTAATGTATTTTTTTCCTATAAATGGATCAGCTAAGAGATAATTAATCTCTTAAGCTCCTTTATCATATTTTTCAGTCTTAAGTATTAGATACTAGACCATTCATAAGCCTTAACTCCATTTGTTAGGCTTTTGGAAGATTTATTTCTTGACATGGTATTTAGGCCTCTATGACCAAATGATCAAGAGTTTGATTCAACCTTCCCTCATTATTATAAATGAGAAGTTAAATTTTAGCACAAGGTACAGTGGCTTGTAAATCAGACACTCTTGATGTGAAGAATAAAACCATTCATAAGCCTTCACCTGATGCCTGATGCTTGATAGCTTAAACTTCTGAGAGAGTTGTTTGTTGACAACTCTTTCAAGTTGTCTATGCCGCTCACAATGAGGATGTATTTCATCCTAAAAGCTAGAAAAAAGAAGTGAAGGGACAATGAAGCCATCTATATTGAATGCTAAGTTATTCCCCTTGCCCCCAACCTCCTTTTCCCCCAAAATTGTGTATTACAGGATATCAGTAATGTTACATAAGAAAAATCTAGAGTGAAAGGCATAAATGAAACTTAGTTATCAGGAGTTGGTTCATCAACTCCCTAGAATAATGAAAAATTATCTTAAACACAAATCTATGTAATAGTAAAATTGGTTTTAGAAATGCCCTTACCATTTTTTTTGCCCCTTAATCTTCTGTTTCTAGTTTTGTCTAGCATTGCACTTTGTTGAGTGCTTAGCTGGTAACTTCTTCTATTGCATGTTTGGCCCTTCCTATTGAACCTAAGAACATGATTAAGATCACCTAACCTCTGAGCTTAAGTATAATGCTATATAATATAATTTCTATAAATTTTTGTTTCAGTTTAATTACAACTCCACCACCAGAAAGAGTTCCTATCAAGACTCACCTTTCTTCATTCAGTGAGGACAAAGTAATATCAGCCATCAAGTATGAGCTGGATCGTGGTGGTCAAGTATTTTATGTTCTGCCACGTATTAAAGGTGAATTTTAGCCTACTAATTTCTATACTGACATCTGTGTGTAAGCTTATGTATTGTTGTTCATATCACCCTTGTGCAATCCAAGTATGAAAATAAGACCTATCATTACCTTATGCAATACCTTCTATGTTTGATAGTAAAAGTTGTTCATATCACTCTTGTGGCTGATTATTCTTCAGTGTTCTGTAGATAGGGTTTTCATTTGTCAATGAAAAAAGCATGTTTTTGTGGAGAAGACAAAAACCGAGGAGGCATATGATGAATTCCGTGTGTTTAGAACACAACGAAGCTATTCAATTAATAGGGAAAAAACATCATTACAACATAATTATGGAATATTCAGTTTCCCTATTTTAGGCTAATAAAATAAATATCGAATCAATCTAATTGATCCTAATATCACATGTTGGATTCTAACACTTCTCAAGTTGGAGCATATAGGTCATATGCCCTAAGCTTCTTACATTAGTAAATATAATTGGTCATGAGAGCTAAAAAAGCTAGTAGATATTTCTCCACATATGACTTTTTCTCTAACAAAGTGGCAATCAACTTCAATATGTTTTGTTGTTTCATGTAATACTTGATTTGAGGCTACAACTTGATTATCTCATATAAGTGATAATTGATATTTGGACACAATAATCACACTTAAGTTTGGGTTATACAAATGTAGATTGGGCATACTTTCCTTATGACAAGAGATCCACTTATGGATATTGTGTTTTTATTGGTGACAATTTAATATTCTGGAAAAGTAAGAAACAAAATGTAGTGACAAGATTTAGTGTAGAAGTAAAGTATAGAATTATGACCTCTATCACCTACGAGTTTATTTGACTCAAATAGTTACTTAAAGAATTGAGATTTGGAGAGGTTATACAAATGACACTCATTTGTGACAACGAAGTTGTCCTTCATAGTGCCTCAAATCTAGTGTTTCACGAGAGGACCAAACTTATTGATATCAATTGTCACTTCATCCAAGAAAAGATTGTATTTTGAGACATTATTATTCAGTTCGTTAGCTCTAATGATCAGTTGACAAATGTCTTCACCAAATCATTGTGGGGTCCTAGAATTGATTATATAATTATAGCTTGGTGGATATGATTTATATGTGAATGCTTAAGGGAGAGTGTTAGATGTAATTATATGAAGATTGTAATATATGGGCCTAGGCCCATCTCTTTTGTATTGGTACGAGTGTGTGTGTGTGTGTGTATTTGTTCCTCTATTGTGTAGACACACAGGGATTCCATCATATGACTCACTACCATATATATTTTGAAGTGTGAATACTTTTGTGCACATTTGGTGTTGCACCTGCCACAAAAAGAATTACACTATTACATGACCATCACAGTCTTAAAAGGAGATTACTCCTGGTGTTGCTGTTAATGTATATTTGCTAGTATGCCTAATGTCTATTACAGTACTGAATCTGGCTTCTTAATAATTGTTGTGTTACAGGGCTTGATGAAGTAATGGCATTTCTTGTAGAGTCATTTCCGAATGTGGAAATAGCCATTGCCCATGGGAAGGTTGGTAGTCACAACTTTTTAAGCGTCTAGTGCATACATTTATGAAGCCACGTAGGACTGTCAAGCAGATCTCCAAATAGGGTTTTTAAGTTAAACATCAGTGAAGTAGTGCATAAAACATCTGTCAAAATTACTTAATTATTTGTGCCTTTAATTGTCAGTTTACAAGCTTTACAACTGATTTTAGTACAAGTCTATAAAATCTGTCTAAATGAATTTTCTTAATTTTATGTTTGAATCTTGAAGCTAGATATAATACAACACTGTTTGCTAAGGTGTGAAGCATGTTAGTTTTGACTGAATACATTTACTCTGCAACTCTGTGTGGGTGGATAAGTAATTAAAATATGACAGTTATTTGTATTTTGATAGTCCTTCCATTCTAAAAAAATAGTCATTTTAGCTTTTGTTATTGTTCCAAAATAATATTTCTTCTAGCTTTTTAAAGCTATTTTTCCAGCAATACCTCTACATATAATTAGCAATAATCAATATAAAACACCACTCACTTTGAAAAGAGATACTAGATTAGTTGAATAAAGGTATTTTTGTCTAAATTTTATTAATTGAGTATTTCTTAATCAGTGTGTGACAACCTTCAAAGATTATCATTTTTGGAACAGAAGGAGTGTTATGAAGAGATCTTTGTCTTCCCTGCTGTTTCCAGGCTTTGTTACAGCCAACGGTTTACACCCACGCTTTATATGCATGTATTCACTTAGCATTTACATATCTGAGATGACTCTATTGATATTGCTACTCTCCTTAAATTATTGAAACAAACCTTTTAGTTCTGCAAGCAAGAGTCTTTTCAATATCTCTGATATTAACAAATATATATGTTTGGTATGACAAGTTTCTACCTTTAGGATGTTGCAATATAATCTGATCTGATTGTCCATCCATTCCCATCCATGTGTGGGAAGTACTATATCAGGGATATTCGCATACACATTTTGTACTTGTTGCTTGTCATTCTATTAACAATTATAAGCATTTTAAGTGATTGACATGTCATCAAATATAGTGGATGCTGGTTGGCTGCTTTGTCAAGAACATTTCATGAAGTGCAATTTTAGTTGTATAACAAAAGTAGATATGCTTCACTCATACAAGTTCACTTCTTCCCTTTTAGCAATGCAAGGTGATAATGCTACTTCAAATATAATGGAGTGGTACACACACTGCCTCTACCATGATAAATGTCTCCCGGATCTTTTGATGGCACTTGTGAATCATATAAATACTCAGTCCAAAATTTATTCTTTATTATGATGAAAATCTCTGTCTGGATTGGTCACTCCAGAATTTAATTGTGTTTTATCAAAAGTGTATTTATGCATAATATATGTAAACTGTTGACATTGACAGTTTGACTTAATTATGCATTTTACTGCTTTTCTGGTGTAGCTGTTCTCAAAGCAATTAGAGGATACCATGGAGAAGTTTGCTCTAGGTGAAATAAAAATCCTTATCTGCACAAATATAGTAGAAAGTGGGCTTGATATTCAAAATGCAAATACCATTATCATTCAGGATGTTCAGCAATTTGGCCTTGCACAGTTATACCAGGTTTTGTCTTCCTAATTTCACTCTATTAATTTGGTTTAGATGTTCTCGTATTTTTTGTTGCATACTCCAAACATTGTTTAGAACTGGTTATTGTTATTACATTTTTGTACATTGCACTGTCAGCAGCTATAATGCATGAACTGATACTTTCATGAATACAGATCATTAGATCATCAAGCATTTATTTTTCATATTTCAGATCCTCTGCTAGAGTAATTGTTGGATCTTCCACTATCAACTTAATATTGTTTCAAACAAGCCTGTTTTTGATAACCATGGAAAAAATTGACTGTTAAATGTCAGAATTACATGGATTTTGATAAAGGAGGAGGAAAAGAGGGAAAAGGAGACTATGAATAATAGTCTCATGCTTATTGATGTGATGCTTAAGGCAAAAGGACTAACCCTTTTTTATACTATGTGTTGAGTTACAATAAGATATTATCAATTATTGTAAAGATATTGTAGGGATACGAGTCATTATTAAATAATGTAATTATTTCTAGGTTAGTACAGTTCTCTATATAATGTACTTTCTGACTGTTTGAATTAAGAAATAGAACTAAAGTTTTCTCCTTCAATGGGTTTTGCTCAGAAACAGCTGACCACCAAACAGGAAGTTGAGGATTTCAATTTTTTTGAACCCAGCATCATACTATCACCATACAATTCATTCTTAATCTTTATGGCTAAATGATGCCTCTGGGAAGAGTTGCAGATCATGAGTTCTCATTTTTCTGCTGATCACATAATTCACGTGATTCATAAAATAATCCAAAGCCCATGGTTCTGGAATCTAAATTAATTAAACCAATAACATTTCAAATTGCTGGGAAAACTCCACAGATTCAATTTAATAAAAGTCTGCTAATGTAATGTTCATATGTATTCTGTTACGCGACTAGAAAACTTCAATAATTCTACTTCGAAAACCACCTATGTCATCTCCGGTAATCTTCTCATCAAAAAACTAATCTAGTGTATGAACGTCCCTTCCATAGAAATGGAGGCGATGGACACCTTGACCTTTGGTTTAGTTTGTCTTCTGAACTTATAAAAACCTTTCAGCCTTGGCCACCCATCCATTAGATCTGGTCCATCTAAGTTGGGTAATTCCACATTCTGCACTGCCTTTCTAAAAACATCTGAATTACCCATCATTAAAGGCTGAATATCTCTTGCCAAGTAGCGTCACATAAAGTTCAAAGGACTGTAGTACGAGGGACATATTAGAGATTTTAAACCATTATTGAGCTTTCAACTTATAGATTAGGCTTTTGGGATAGTTAATGCATGATAAATATGATGATGTAGCTCGTAGCAATGAATGAATATTTACAAAGTTGTTATTCAGATGTAGAAGAAAGAGCTTGTAGGCAGACATTCTTTTAAGTTTTTCAATTTTTTTGTTGCAACCCAGGAAATCAGACCACGCAAGATCATATGTTACTGTTTCACTAATATTGTTAATTTTTCATTTGTTCAATATTGATAGTTGCGTGGAAGAGTTGGGCGAGCAGATAAGGAAGCACATGCGTACTTATTTTACCCTGACAAAGGCCTGCTTTCTGATCAAGCATTGGTATGTTTCTTATCAATCTTTACCTTTTATTTGTAGAACATATTGCACAAAATAATATCTGATTCATCAGATACATCAAACAAATGTCATGTAACTTGGTATATTCCGTACTCAGTAATATTCCTATAACTAAAGTGATTCTTTCATTTGAAATATAGAAAATTAGATGCTAAACAATTGCTTAAAACCAATATTCTCCTTGATGCGCTCCCAGGAAAGGCTTGCTGCTATTGAAGAATGTCGTGAACTTGGTCAAGGCTTCCAACTAGCTGAGAAAGACATGGGTATAAGAGGTTTTGGTGCAATTTTTGGTGAACAACAGTCAGGAGATGTTGGAAATGTTGGTATTGATCTGTTTTTTGAGATGCTCTTTGAGAGCTTGTCGAAGGTAGACTTTGATTTGTGATTTGTTTTTTTACCTATGTACCATTGGTCCTAGACTTTCAGTAAAAATTGAAAAATTCTTTTGATTAATTTGCATGCACTGTTTGTTGGCTGAAAAGTGAAAACTTATTTAGCGTTTTTCTCTGTAGTGCTTGATCATCTGTCTATTAGTTTTGGGTTTATCCTATTCTTTTTTCACTTCCAGGTTGAAGATCACTGTGTTGTTTCAGTTCCTTATCACTCGGTGCAGGTATACTTGACGTCCTACAGAGAATTTAAAATATTAGAATAATTAATGCTTGATACATGTTTATCTGAATGCTGATTAGAGTTCCATAACTCGTTCTTATTTTCTTTGGGAGTTTTTTTTATTCTTTCATTATTCAGACAAAGTTTTGGATTAATATGTTGTTCTATTAAGTAAGGGACCATTTGTTTTTGCTTTTCTAAGTATTTTAGTTAAAACATGGTTGAAAATTCCTACACCAAAATAGTCCTGATAATATTCTTGCTGGTGTTCTCTTCATTTGCAGTGTCTTTGTTTTTATGTCGGTATAATCTGTATTGCATCTGTATAAATGCAAATAATTGTGATGATGTTGTTGATGCATTTTCTACTTGATTATTATTTAGGTTGACATAGACCTAAATCCTCATCTCCCGTCTGACTACATTAATTATCTGGAGAACCCGATGAAAATAGTAAGTGATGCTGAGAGAGTTGCTGAGAAAGACATCTGGAGTCTGATGCAATTTACAGAGAATTTGCGGCGCCAATATGGCAAAGAGCCTCGTTCCATGGAGATTTTACTAAAGAAGCTTTACTTGAGGAGAATGTCGGCTGATTTAGGGATAACCAGAATTTACTCTTCAGGGAAGATGATCTTTATGAAAACAAACATGAGTAAAAAGGTATTCAAGCTGATGATAGAGTCCATGGCATCAGATGTGCATAAAAATTCATTGATTCTTGAGGGAGACCAAATTAAGGTATTGCATGTAATTTCTTTTTGTCTGAATTCTTTAATTTGGTGAACTTTGTCATCTCTTGGAATCTGCCTTTGTATTTTGTTCAATTTTTGCCTCGTTATAGTTGTGATATGCAACACATTCCCACATTCTCTTGGTTATTTTATTGATATATATTTTTATACATAATATCCGATTTTGTTAAGGATTACATGTGTACAATCACAAATCATAACTTCCTTTTGGTCTGAAATTAACGCATTTTTTCAAATTCATGTATGCTATATTGTGTGTTTGATTGGATACAAACTAGAAGAGCTTTTGAGAGCTTCTCTACTAGAAAAAACTCTATATTTTGAATAAATAAACTCTTAAAAGTGCTTTTAGCTTGTATCCAAACAGACCCTTTGCCTATATTCTTTTAGCATCAAGACTGCCCATGTGGTTTGTTCCAAAGATGATTTCCTAGATTACCCTTATTTTGCTTAGTTGGAAAAGTTGTCTCCCTCTTTATTCAATAAAAATTCCAATTGTTCAAATGTGAGGTATGTGAGTTAGCCAAACATACCAAATTCATTATCCTAACCAGCTGTAACCATCAATCCCATTTTCATTAATTCAACGGTGCATGGCACCTTCTCAAGTTACAATGTCATGGGCTCAAAGTGGTTTGTATCATTCATAGATGATCACACTAGGGTTGTATCTATGGGTGTTCCTTATGAAAGAAAAGTTAGTATTGGTGAAGATAATAGGAAGGAGTACCTCCATAATTTTCTTGGTGAATACCATCTCAAGAATGGCATTGTGCACTAAACTGCATGTGTGAACTCACCATAACAAAATGCGATTGCAAAATGGGAGAATAAACACCTCATGGAAGTTACTAGACCACTCATGCTATTTGTTGGAAGTCCCACATCACCTGCCTCATGTCATTGGTATGGTTTAAATACATGATAGACTACTTCACATATTGCTAATTGGTTTTATGTTGAAACCTTAACATGGTATCAGAGCCAAAACCTAACATTTTTTCGGTTATTGTCTTGGGCCAAGAGTTACCCTTTCATTGTGGGTCAAAGTACCATTTGTCTGGTCCGGCAGGCTTCGTTGGAGGGGGTGTCTTGGAAGTCTCATGTCATTTGGTATGGTTTAAATACATGTTAGGCTACTTCACATATTGCCAATTGATTTTATGTTGGAACCTTAACACTATTAACTAATATACTAAGTCATTTTTTGGGTGAAGCAGTCATTTCCTCAGCCTACCTAAGAAATAGAATTGTGTAGTTACAAGTATCTTTGGTTTACAAGAGTTGTATTAATTAGGATAGTTGAGGTGCTAGGTATTTTAGGTGATACATAGTTGAGGTGCCATAATTATTACTAGGGTAGTTGAGGTGCTCTAGAGCATTCTCTAAATTGAACATCCTTGTACTGTATTGAATTAAAAAATATCTTTCCTATCTTTTTCTAGTTGGGATCACTTGAGGGTTTTGTTTCCTAATCTTTGCAATCATGGAGTCCACATCCATGTTATGATGCTTGAATCGTCATTGTTCCAATTTTGATGATCCGCAATCTTCACTGTGGCAATGAGTGTATTTATACACAAAGAATGCAATGGTTCACGATATGCGTTTAAATGTGTAAACAGTGCAGGAAACGTTTGTTCAATGTGCATGGCCATGCACAGTGTGTTGTTGCAGCTACTTGAGAAAACTATTTAGGGTTCTAATACAATGTCTAAAGGTATTGTTACAATTGTATTTATAGAAAAGGGATACAAAAGAGAGGATATGAGCCTCAACCCAAACCCTTAACCTTAGTCTAAGGAACATACACAAAAAGAAGAACCAAAAAGGGAAACAAACATGTCTGAACACTCTCTCTCAAGGTAGAGCATATAGATTGTATGCACCAAGCTTGGAACATATGAACTGAATCCTAGGTTCTCTCAAGGATTTTGTTAAAATGTTCGCAAGTTGCTCATTAGAGCTTAAACACTTATTTACAAGTTCCTTAGACAATAACTTTTCTCTAACAAAATGACAATGAATCTCAATATGTTTTGTTCTTTCATGAAACAATGAGTTGGAGGCAATATGGAGAGTCGTCTGATTATCACAAAACAATTTCATATGCTCATTATCATCGAATTTTAATTCTTGAAGGAGTTGTTTGATCCACACAAGTTCACATGCAACAAGCACCATAGATCTATACTCATTTTTTGTACTAGAATCGAGCAACAACACTTCGTTTTTTACTCTTCCAAGAAATCATATTCCTTCCAATAAAGTTACAATACCTAGCAGTAAATCTTCTATCAATGGGACAATCAACCTAATTTGCATCACAATAACCTAGGATTTGAGTATTATCTTTATCTTTATATAACAATCCTTGTTTTGTAGTTCCTTTAACATATCTTAGAATGCAAATCAAAACATCCCTGTGATCGATACAAGGATTTTGCATGAATTGGCTAACTACTCCAACAAACCACGGAGAAAATTAAGATGATTCCGGAAAAATTAAAAGCTCAAAGTCGACAGAAAAGTTATACTGACAAAAAAGACAACCCTTTGAATTCCAAGAAGGTGATCATGCATTCTTAAAAGTAATACCTACAACTAGAGTTGGTAGAGTAATGAAATCGAAGAAACTCATTCCTCGATTTATTGACCCTTATCAAATTCTTAGAGAAATAGGTCTTGCTGCTTATCAAATTTTTTTATCTTTCTTTTCTTTCTAATCTTCATAATGTGTTCCATGTGTCTCAAAAAAATATATTTATGATCTTTTTCATGTAATAATACCGGATATATTACAATTAAATGATAACCTTACATTTGAAGCAATATCTATCCAGATTACAGATACTATGATCAAATCTCACTAGTGAAGTTCATTTGGAATGAAATCACTATAAATGCTATGTGGGAATTAGAAAAGAAAATTAGAGAAACTACCCTCATCTATTTTAATCAATAAAATTTCGAGGATGAAATTTCGTAAGCATGGAAGAAATATAACATCTCAAAAATTATTATTATTATTTTTAATCAATAGTAACAATCATAGTAATAAATAAGAATTTATGTTTAATAGATATTTATTTATTTGTTTTTTAATAATATATATATATATATATATTTTTTTTAATTAATAAATATTATTTCTTTTTATTAATAATTTAAATAATAATATTTTTAAAAATTAATATATATATATATATATATATATTAACAAATAGTTTTTTTTATAAACTATTTAAATTGTTTAAAAATATTATAATTTAATATATTGTTTTTAAAAAAATTTACGTGATAGTTTTTTAGATGTTACGCAAACCCTTAATCCTACTCTAAATAATATACACAAAAAGATGAACCAAAAAAGGAAAACAAATATGTCTCAACACATTGTTGCAAGAACGTGAGACAAACAAGGGGCATGTTAGTCATTTTGAGTTATTTCTATGCATTTCATCGCATAGATGGGGTTGATACCATTCAGTGATTCAACTCTCTCCTCTTCTTTCTTCTTAAATCTGCTTAATGCAAACACAATTCACACTTTCAAATCCGCTCTCCCAATTCTTTGACTACAGGACATTAATAGAAACAACCACTGCATTAATGTGAGTGAAATGAATTGGGCCCACTGAACATAATTCCTACTAATTGTGAACAAAAGACCGATAATAAAACTGAAAAATGCTCTTTCTCTCTATTTTCTATGTTTTCACTGAATTCTGGAAGAGAATACAAACTTATAGGAAGGAATCGAAACAGAATAGAAACTAACCCACTGATTTCACGTAGGAGATGTGGGTTGAAGTAACTGTAAAACTAATGAGCTGAAAAATAGCTCCATTCCTAAATACTTGGTCGTAACTGACCCTTTTATTAACAGCAATTTAAAAGATAACAAAACACAAAATATCTAACATTCCCTCCCTTAAACTAAATGTCTAATAAACATTTAGTTTACTTCAGATGCTTCAATCATGCCTAACATGCTCCTGAGTTTTAGGAATTGCTCTAGCTTTAAGGGTGTTGCAATGACTTAGTTCAATGCTTCCATCTTTGACAAGATCCCTTAAGAAATGAAATCTTATATCTATATGCTTACTTCTACCATGGAAGATTGGATTTTTGGACAGTTGAATGGCTGAATTACTATCACATAACACCAGAATTTTACTTTGATTTTTGAAGCCAAGAGTCTCCAGAATTCTCTTAATCCATATACTTTGGCAAGCACAAGATGCAGCTGCTATATATTCGGCTTCGGTTGTAGATAAAGTAACCACCGGTTGTTTTTTGGATGACCAAGAGACAGGTCCAGACCCTAAAAAAAATACAAAACCTGATGTACTTTTTCTATCATCAATATCTCCAGCAAAGTCACTATCTGTGTAGCCTGTTATAGCAGTACTCTCTCCTTTCTTGTAGTAGATTCCGAATTCAGCAGTACCTTTTAAATATCTTAGTATTCTTTTAGCAGCAAGCCAGTGATTCTCTGTAGGATTGGTCATAAATCTGCTAATTAAACTCACCCCATACATTATATCTGGACGTGTAGTAGTCAAGTACATTAGGCTTCCAACCACTTGTTTGAATAAAGTAGCATCCACTTTGGGTCCTGTATCATTTCTTGACATTTTTGTACCTGGTACAATAGGATTTTTCACTGCATTGCAGTCTTTCATACCGAAGCGTGACAACACATCTTGAACATATTTCCTTTGACACACAAAAATTCCATTTGTATGTTGCAAAATTTCTACTCCAAGGAAATATCTCATTCTTCCTAAATCTGACATATCAAATTCTGTCATCATAGATCTTCTAAAATCATCACACATGCTCTCATCATTTCCAGTGTATATTAAATCATCTACATATAAGCTCACAATTAAAATGTTACCTCCCTTTGATTTTGTGAATAATGTATGTTCACAAAAACATCTTTCGAAGCCATTGCTCATGAAGTATGTCTCTATCTTATTGTACCAAGCTCTTGGTGCTTGTTTGAGCCCATATAGAGCCTTTTTAAGCTTGTAGATTTTTTCTTCTTTGCCACTCTTCACAAAACCAGTAGGCTGCTGCACAAAAATTTCTTCTTTGAGATCCCCATGCAAGAATGCACTCTTCACGTCTAATTGAAAAATGTTCCAACCATATTGCGCTGCTATTGAAAGGATAATGCGTATGGTATCCATTTTGGCCACTGGTGCAAAGACTTTTGTGTAATCCACTCCATATTGTTGTGCATACCCCTTTGCCACCAACCTAGCTTTGAATTTGTCAATTTCTCCATTTTCTTTGAGTTTGGTTTTGAATATCCACTTGACTCCGATTGGTTTAACTCCTGTTGGCAAGTCTGTTAGCTCCCATGTCTTGTTCTTTTCTATGGCCTCCATCTCTCTTTCCATTGCTTCCCGCCATGTTTTATTTTTGACAGCTTCTTCAAATGTCACAGGATCATCTTCCAGCACAATCATTGCATTTTCACTGTCTTCATCTGATAGACCTTCTCCTTTTTCATAATCAATCATCCAAACTGGCTCCCTTCTACGTCTTCTAGCCCTCCCTTCATTCATATTTTCCATTGTTGGCTGTTCTGAAAAATCTACTGCAGTTTGATCATGCTGCTCCTCGATCTCACTGTTTTGTTCTGTATTTTCACTGCAGTCCAAAGTTATGTGTTGCCTGGTGTTGTCACGTTGCTCCCAATCCCAACTTTTTTCTTCTTTGAATATGACATCTCTACTAATAATGATTTTGTGACTTACCGGATCAAACAGTCTATAAGCCTTGGATTCATCACTCACTCCAAGAAGAATGCATCGTTTACTCTTGTCATCCAATTTGATACGTTTTTTATCTGGTGTATGTACATGAGCTATACATCCAAACACCCGAAAATATGAAACAGACGGCTTCATTCCACTCCAAGCTTCCTCGGGGGTTTTATCGTGTACTGCAGTAGTAGGGCTTCTATTAAGAATATGAACACACCATTTTGTTTCCTCAGGCCAGAATCTTTTGGGAACATTTCTCCCTATTAGCATTGATCGAACCATATTCATGATGGTTCTATTTTTCCTCTCAGCAACTCCATTTTGTTGAGGAGTATAGGCTGCTGTCAACTGTCTTTGTATGCCTTGATCTTTTCAAAAATCACCAAACATCTTAGAATTGAATTCACCTCCTCTATCTGTTCGTAAGCAAATAATATTGGTCCCAACCGCCTTTTCCACCAATGATTTGAAACTTTTAAACAAAGAAAAAGTTTCGGACTTCTCACTCAAAAAATACACCCAAGTCTTACGAGACATATCATCAATAAAACTTAGGAAGTATTTCTTATTGCTACTGGATGAAGGTTGAATGGGGCCACATAAATCAGCATGAACCAACTGTAATTTTTCTGATGCTCTCCATAAGCTTTTCTTTGACATAGCATGACGATGTTGCTTTCCTGCAAGACAATGAGTACATGGATCTTGAGGTGTGGTGATGGATGGCAGCCCACTCACCAGTTGTTTTGACACAAGAGTTTTTAAGCCATCATAGCTTAAATGTCCCAACCGATTGTGCCATATTTGAGAAGTCTGTTCTAGTGTTGTTTGAAAGCATGTAGTATTTTCTGGAGACATGGTTGCTGTTAGCACAAACATTCTGCTACTGCTCATGTTAATTGTCATAATTTGCCCTCTCTTAGGATGCATAACAGTGCACTTGTTATGTTGAATATTTATGCACAAGCCTTTTTCTTGAAGTTGTCCTAAACTCAGTAAATTATTTTTGAGTTCAGGAACATAATAGACCTGAGTTATCACGTGTGTGACTCCATTCACCACCAACCGAACACTCCCTTTTCCCATCACAGCAATGCATGTATCATTGCCTAGCTTTACTCGATGTCGAAATTCTTCATCTAAGTGTGTGAACCACTTTTTATTTCCACTCATGTGATTGCTGCACCCGGAATCTAAAAACCACTCATTATCCTTGCCCTCCATGAATTCTATGGATGTCATCAACAAGAGCTCATCCTCTTGTTCCTCCTTGTCTTCTACTTCTGCATAGTTTGCCTTCTTCTCCCATTGAGGACATTCATATTGAAAGTGTCCTAATTTGTGACACTTAAAGCATTCAACTTCGACTTTGTTGAATGATTGTCTTCCTCTACCTCTTCCTTGGAAGAAGCCTCTGCCCCTTCCTCTTCCTCTTCCTCTGCCTCTCCCACTTTTCTCATCTATCACAGCTCGCATCACCTCGCTCTTCATCTCGCAGCCAACATCATTCTCTCGTTCATGGACTAAGAGGCTACTTTGAAGCTCATCAATCGTCATGTCATCCATGTTATTGGATTCTTCCACGAGCATACAACATAATTAAATTTCACTGTCATTGACCTCGAATTTTTGAGGTAATAACACTTTCTTGCATGGTTTCACCGCATGCCTTCATGCTCTTAGCAATCTTCAGCGTTCGTGCAAAGTATGAGTTCACAGATTCTCCATCCTTCATTTGCAACAACTCAAAATCTTTGCGTAGAGCTTGCAACTGTGCTCGTTTCACCCGAGTTGATCCTTGGTATTTCTGTTTCATTGAGTCCCAGATGTTCTTGGATGTTTCATCATTGAGAATAGTGTCTAGAATTTCCCTATCAATTGCTTGATAGAGAAAATTATTTATCTTCAAGTCCTTCAATTTTTGCTCCTCCGCTGCTTTAAGTTCAACTTCTGTTGACTTGCTGGAGACATCCTTAATGCCATGTTCCACCAAAGACCAGTACTCCTTGGACCTCAGAAAATTCTCCATCAGTTTTGCCCAATGATCATAGTGACCATCAAACTTGGGAATTGCTGGCTGCACATACTTGTTGGAGTCTGCCATGTTTCAAATTTTTTTTTTTTTTTTTTTAACTGCTTACACTCACGGTTTGCACCTAACTTGTGTTTGCTCTCACTCGTATTTACCCAATATATAACCCAATGTTTTGGTTCAGGCCCCTGTGAAGAAGCTCTGATACCAAATGTGAACAAAAGACAGATAATAAAACTGAAAAATGCTCTTTCTCTCTATTTTCTATGTTTTCACTGAATTCTGGAAGAGAATACAAACTTATAGGAAGGAATCGAAACAGAATAGAAACTAACCCACTGATTTCACGTAGGAGACGTGGGTTGAAGTAACTGTAAAACTAATGAGCTGAAAAATAGCTCCATTCCTAAATACTTGGTCGTAACTGACCCTTTTATTAACAGCAATTTAAAAGATAACAAAACACAAAATATCTAACACTAATAAGACGATTATCTTCAGGCAAATGCATAAGATCTAACATTACTTAATGAAGAGCTTGTTGAAGATGCATTAGTAGTTATGCTAATAGATGATTGAAATAGGTACTCTCCGGCACGATTGGGACCACAACAACGGTGAAAAACAAGGATTCCAAAAAAACAAGTGGGTGCAATTCAGGCTACTCAAACTTTAAAAAAATTAGCAACTAAGGTTTGAATGTAGAAACATAACCCCCAAGATCGGACACTGCCAACTAGAAAAAGATAGAAAACTGAAGTTCTATTTCTTGATGAAAAAAAGTATAAGGATGTTTTATTTATGAAGTACTCTACAACACCTCAACTACTATAGTAATAATTATAGCATCTCAACTACCCATTACCACAACTACTTATCATCTTAACTACCTAGCACCTCAACCGTCGTAATTAATACAATTGTAGATCAAACAAAGTATTCTTGTAAATCAACATAAACTAACGATACTATGTTTGTGAAGTATTCAAAAGGATGAAAGATGATTGTTTTTATTGTCTATATAGATGACATCATTATCGTAGGTGATGATCATAGAGGTATTGGAGAGCTAAAGCATTTTCTAGCTAAGGAGTTTGAGGTCGGTCAAAGACATTAGTAAATTGAAGTACTTCCTTGAGATGGAAGTGACACACACCAATCATGGAATCTACATATCTCAAATAAGGTATTTCTTGGATTTGCTCCAAGAAACAGGAATGCTGGGTACCAGCAGATACACCTATAGAATCCAATGTGAAAATTGTAGTTGAAGAAGAGAGTACCAACCAACAAGGGAAGATACCAAAGATTGGTTGGGTGACTTATCTATCTCACACACACTCAGCCTGACGTTGATCCCTTAAAAAGCACCAAGAAGAGGGCTTCATTTCAAGAACTCAAGTAAAATTCAGAAATATTTGCACATGCAGCCTGGACTGGTTCGGTGACTAACAAGAAGTCAACTAGTGTTGTGGATACTGCTCATTTGTTTGGGGGAACCTAGTTACTAGGACAACTAAAAAACAATGTGGTTGGTAGGAGTAGTGCAGAAACTGAGTTCAGGTCTATGACCCATGGAATTTGTGAAGGAATATGGATACAAAGAATGCTGAAGGTCTCTAATAATTATACCACGAGTTTGTTATGCAATAATAAAACTGACATTAGCATTGCAAAAACTTTTGGGCATCATGCTAAAACAAAACATGTGAAAATTGACCATTGTTTCATAGAAGAGAAGATTGATGGTGAGATAATTAAACTTGTGCACCATGCTCCAAATCATCAAATTGCTGCCATATTGACCAAGGCTTTACCTAAGCAAATTCTGAGAACTTGAGATCGAAGTTGGCCATCTTTGACATGTATGACCCATCTTGAGGAAGAGTATTGACTTCTGATTTGGAACTTATTCAAATTAAGAATTAATACAAAATTTGGAATTAATACTGATATGATATTGTTGAAAATTAAGGAAAGAAATCAGAATCAAGAGACTTGATTTATGGAAATCAATTAGAATTAGATTGGTCTGATTTATGCTGTTAATAATAGGATTTGGTGTTAATTAGAATGTGTTTTTCCTTCTTTTTAGTTACAACAGTTATAGGAATAATTATTTTCCTGACTTTAGGCCATATTAGTGTACAAAATTATTCTCCTATTTCTATCTCTTGATTATATCAGTGAAATATAATCATCATATATTCATTTTTCCACATGATGATTATTGTTAACTAAAGCAAGATAACTGTCTGTGTAATATTTGATAGTCTATCTCAATGTAATTGGCGATGAGATTTGAGAACGAGGATGCATTTCCATGAAAAGTCTGAGGTTACCATTTATCTGTAGAGTTATGTATCCAGTATTTTATCTTTTTCTGGCCATTTGTATCTATTAATGTAGTATTTTAATTTTGCATTATGGGGTCTTCCTATCATTTGATTTTTACAGATAATTTAGGCTCCATACCGAGAATCATATATAGTAAGTTCATGTTCCTTTTTCCTAATGATTTTCTTCATACAGGCTGAACTTCTATTAGAGCTACCAAAAGAACAACTTCTTAATTGGATCTTTCAATGCTTGGCTGAACTTCATGCTTCACTACCTTCCTTCATAAAGTACTAGGTTTAATACCTGGTCAATTCTGCCAATATGGAAGTTGGAAACTCAACTTACAGCTTACATCAAAAAAATGAAAAATTTGGTGGATTTGGAGTGTTGAAGGCCAGAAACTAACCACGGAAAATGCAAAACAATACTGTTTTGCTTGACTGACGTGGCATTACAGGACATCTGAACAAATTGGGACTAGCAGCTGATACTAGTGAACATGTGCTTCCTTGCCAGATGTATAATCACAGCCACATAAATGAGGTTAGTTTCAACTCACCAGCGCCTTGGAGTTGGGGTTATCTAAATTGTACTCCTAATTTGCATGCCTTGTGCAGGACAGGGGCATCTGATATAAGGAAGCAGCCAGTGATCTAGTCACCCTTAATACTGGGACTCACAAAATAACATTCTTTTCTGAAGCCAATTATGATGACCTAGACTTCTTGCCCAGTAAACCTTTAATCAAAATATCCAGAATTTACCTTTTGTATACGTGAATGAGTAGTAGAGCATTCCACAGCCATACTTTCGTCATTATTCCCATTTCTAAAATTAATTGAAGCTACCTGATTTGGAGAAATTCAATGCCGAGACTCAGTCTCAGGCTAGCTAATACATTCTGAAGAAACTAGAAATCAGTCGTCTGAATTGAGTATTTTTGTTGCAGATAAGTCAGAAATATACTGTTCTTTCTAGTTGTTTCTGTCTTGTAGGTGTTATTTTCTCATAGAAACTTGTCTTGTTTATAGAAAGAAATTCTTGTAACCACATTTTTGCAATCAGTTCCATCATTTAATATTTATACTTTGGTTGATATCTTGTATAGTTATCTATGTTTCTCAGATTTATAAGGTACGTTAAATACACACACAAAAAGAAAAAGAAAAAAAAAAATATATATATATATATATATATATACATGATCCTGTTGACTATTTTGTACAGACGGACAGTCTATTCTAGGATAAATCCCTATGATTATGGGATTGCTTCTAAATATACAAATCCAGTATAATTGCAAGTTACATTATAGTTGCAAGTTGACTAATGGGTTAGTTCCGTGGGTAGGCCTGATAAAAAATTTAAAATAAGTTAAAAGTTTTAATTTAGTTTGATCTTATATTAAATTAATGGGTTAATTTTGATTTTATTGAATTAAAAATAAATTAATATATTTATACAAAATCAATTAATTAAAAAATATTTAAATAAAAATATATTTTAAATTTTTTTATTAATAAAATTAATTTATATTTAAGATATAATAATTTAATATATAAATTATAAAATAATGTATTTATTTAATTAAAAATTTTATTTTTTATTATCATTATTTATTTTTAGTAATTGATTAATCTAAATTGACAATTAATCTTAATAATTAAATCTTGAAAAAAGTTATTATTAGAATTTTATTTTTAAAATAAGTAGATTTTTTGTTAAATTAATTTATATTATATTATATATATATATATATATATATATATATATATATATATATATATATATATATATATATTAATAGAATATTATTAGTTTTGTTTTTATTTAAAAAATTATTATTATTCTTTAAAACATATCTACTCATAACTTTATCGATTAGTTTAACTTAAGTCCACATGTGTTGTTATTGTCTAAATAAGATAAATCAAAATAGAATTGATTCAATTTAAATTATTTTTTTTCTAACTTTACTTATTTCTCATGTAAGCTCATTAGATTAAGTCTATTTTAACATATCTAAAAGTGATAAGAGATAAAATGGGATGAACATGTTATTTTACCATCCTTAACTTCGATTGCATATCTAATCATTTTTTATTATCACAATATAATTTTCATGGGTTAATCCCACCTTATCTTCAAATCTTTAATATAATCTTCAACTAAATCATCCTTGGTGCATTACTTAAAAACTTACTTTACACTATATTTAGTTATTGTTTCTTTCCGTATACTCATGAGTTTTATATCATTTAAGAGTTGAAATCAATGATAGTTTATATACATTCTTCTCTCTTAATCCACTAAAATGTCTTCTAAATACAAAATCGTGACTGAAAAGAGCTTCAAATCGGACAATACTTCAGACGTAGGAATTGGTCCTAACATTGTCATCATAGTGAATATGAGATCGAAACATTCTTATTCTTGTACGGAACAATTATCAAACACCTTTTTTCTCTCTTCTAAGTTACATTTTTTTAAAGTGCAATATCCTTCTATTCATAATTAGTTTTGCCATTATCACTAGCAAAATTAGCCTCAAGACTAATGAAATTATTTTGTTTGAATATTGGACAATGACTTATTAGATTCACAGTAAAGATGATGCTTGACCTGGTGTAAGTAGATGAGTATGACAACAAGTGTTTGATATCCTCCTTCGAACATCCAATTTTGTATTTGCATCAAATAGTATAATGTTGTAGGACGGTTTACATGTTTACTTAAGTAAGTAATATACTTTGTCGAAAATGAATATTCCTTTCTTGGAATGAATTGCCAACAAATGTTTAAGCTTCCTTGGGATTTTGATCCTATATTCCTTCGGATGACATTGGATTAACATTTATTTCTCCTTTTGTCATCTTCGTTTACTATCGAGCATATTTTACTTGTTTAAGAATAAAAATGAATATTTTATTATGAGTTTCACATATAAGCATATTTTACTTGTTTTTTATTTAAAATTTGAAGAAAGTTGTTTGGATAAACAACTCAATTATAAGATCCATAATAAAATATTTAAGTTTATTCTTAAACAACTCAATTATAAGATCCATAATAAAATATTTAAGTTTATTCTTAAACAACTCTAATTAAAAACTCTCTTTAAAAATGTTCGAAAAAAAATAGTAGCATATGTAAAAACTAAAAAGCAAAAATAAAATATTTAAAAAATTAGAAATAATCAATTTATTTAGAAGTACTAAGGTAATAAAATATATTTAAGTAGAAAAAAAACAAGGTTTGATTGATTATTGTGAATTTTCGATAATGATAACCATTATTACAACTAACTAAGATTAAAAATAAATGTTCATATCTAAATATAACACTTACATGTACAGTAACTATATAACCAATCTAAAAATAAATCACCTAATAAATAAATCTTGAATATATAATGCAATTTTTATTTTTTATTTTTTTTCGTTTGGAGTTTCTTCCAATCCAGGGTATATAATAATCTTATTCACAATAATGTGACTCTTATTATAGATTTCACATATGATAGTCATATTCGATCAACCAACTAAAAAAATACATTGAATTATCTCATTTATATTTTTATTGTTTTACAATCAAATCAAATAAGTGATTGAAAATTTATATTTTTGATAATGGGTTGTTTAACATTTTATCGGTTGACAATTTATTATATAAGTTATATTATATGCTAGTTAACCTCTTGTCTAATAATGACTTTTAAATAAGTTTTTTTTATCTAATAATGACTTATATGATTTTTTATTGTTATAAAAATGTCATTTTTTTATTTTACTCTTTTACTAGTATATTATTTTTTTTTGTATTTTATTTCTATAATTTTTTGTTTGTTTTGATTTATAATATATATTTTAATTTTAATTTTTGATGACATCGGATACTTTTGATAATAAAATTGATTTGATATTTATTTCATTGATGAAATATACCATGACAACAATGTTAACTTTGACGGATAAGGATAGATAAAAATATTGTCTAATATAATTGTTGAAAAAAAAGTTCAAGAATTAAAATAAAAAATCGAATTTATGAACAAAAAAATTAATAGAGCCTCTCATTCAAAAATTTATATCATAATCAACATATGACGAGTACGTGTATAATAAAAGATAAAATTTAGATTATTTTAGGTTATAATTAATTTAGTTTTACTTTTTATTTTATAAAAATAATTTTAGAGATTAATTTAAAAAATTATTTTTGAAAGTAAGAATTAAAATAATTTGATAACTGTAATTTAAAAATCGGATGAACGAGAGAAACGTTAATTATAATTAAAAATCAAGTTTAATAACTTTATATAATAAAGATGGATAATATAACATAGCAATCATTGGGCTAATGGATAAAAAACATTTTTATCAAATTGAATTTTTTTAAATGAAAAAAAATTAAGATTATTAAAAATATTTTAAGTAGACAATTGACAAACAAATTTTAGTTTTTAAAAAATTAAAATTATTTTATAAAATTGCCATATAGAACTATATGTCAGTTTATCTAATTCAATTTAAGATTTAATAAAAAATAACATAAAAAACATAATAAAATAATTTTTAATTTTTTTATACTATATTGAATAAGATATCTATATTGAAGATCATAATTAATATTAAGCAAAATTACTTAGGCCTAAATTACCCTCCACATGGTGAATAATGCAAACAATTGTTTTTCAATGCTCCTATAGTGGATTTTGCTAAAACTATTATAAGATTTCCCAACTTTTTATTACAATTTCCTTCAATTTCATTATATTTTAAGATTATAAATTGACTTTTGAATATTTCAATAGATTCATCCGTTCTCACTCTAACAATTTTGACATGATAATCCCTCTAAGAGGGTATAATGAAATATTTTATCGAAAAGAAAATTATAAAAAATCTTCTTCAAGACAAGAAAATATAATAAAAAAAATTCTTAAAATAAAATATATAATAAAATTTTATATTAACTAAATATATAATATTATTATAATATATAATTACTACCAATAAAATTAATTAAAATCAAAATCATAGATTAAAAATTATAACTCAATAATATCTGAAACATAATAATTCACCAGATATTACCCATAACATATATCAGGAACACTCTATGTAACCGTCTCCATTTCTAATAAAAAGGCATGATATTGAATACGAAATGATTAACAAAAGACCATATCAAATAAAAATTCAGTCATCAAGAAAGTGATCTTAATAATAATCTGCAATGGCATCTCAATCTTACTAAAAAGTGCCACTTGTCACGCCACCTTCTCGTCAACCTGGAAAAAAAAAAGTTATTTTAAGTGTGAAACTCAATAAAACAAACAAAACCACTCTAAACAACACACACGTAGTAAAATGACCTACAGAATTTAAGATGCATTTTCACCAACTACCTAACCACTTTTTATTATTTCTCACCATTTTTGTCTAAATGTGTCAGCCTCCGTGAATATTACCGAAATATTTATTTTAGTATTTGTCTAAAAAATTATGTAATTATGTTCAAATGTTAAGCTTTTATATTATTTTGTTATTAGAATATATTTTTAAAAACTATTTAATTAGTAAATTAGATATTTTTTTATTAAACTATAGGGACTAATTTAAAATTTTATATCTTTAAAAAATTAAATTAATAAAATTCATTTATCATTACTTTCACTACAGAACATGATGTTTTCTCCTTGAAATTCTCACTCGGACAGTGACGAACCTCATTTTTTTTTCTGATAAAAAGTCTTCTAATTATAATTTGAAGAGTATACGAATAATCTAATTATCCATCAACGCATATCTGGTTTTTTTATTGGATTTTAAAATATTTTTGTATGATCAAAACAAAGAGTGGGTCCGTGCAATGTTATGTTACTGGTCACTTTTGAGTCAATGTGCAACTTTCCAATTGGTAATAATTAAATTAAAATTTAAAAGCTCAAAATTCTGAACTGAAACTGAAACCATTCCTCTATGGGTTTCAAAGCAAGTAACTTTTTGCTTGAAATTTCATAACCGAAGTTGAGGATCGCATTCCATCGGCCATGAGTTTTCAAGACATCCAAGGTGGGCCACACCCTTCCTCTCGCCGGAGCCAGTCGCCGTCGCAGGCCGTCGCCGCCGGAATTTTCCAGATCAACACGGCCGTCGCCACTTTTCAGCGACTCGTCGATGGCGTTGGAACCGTTAAAGACACTCCTGAACACCGTCAGAAGCTGTACCTTCACGTTACCCCTTTTGCTCTCCAATTTTTTATTTTTTATTTTGTGTGTGTGTGTGTGTAAGTTTACACTATTGTGTGTTTGGTAGGCACAATACAAGGCAGAGAATATTGCAACTGGTGAAGGATACTTCTGCTAAGCTCAAATCCTTGAGTGAATCTGATCGTGATGCTAATGCCAATGTATGCTGCTCTTTTTTTTGTATTACTTTTTCTTTTCTTTGATTACCCACGCTTGATCATAACCTGGTTATGCTTTCTGGTTTTGCAATTGACGTTTGGTCTTGTATTCTATGTTCTCCCATTTTTCTGCTTCTTTTATTGTGGTTGAAAACACTACGAAGAATTTCATTTGAATACTTTCGCATTGTGAATATTTGTATGTTCTCATCTAATCATGATCATTTGCTGCGTATGTATGTGGACTTTACAAGTAATTAGTTCATCTCACATGTGGGTAGTTTCTAATTGGTAAATAGTGGACAGATTTTTAAACTAATAGTGTATCAAAACTAAAATCAGCTGTGATTTTTAGCAATGAAAAAAGAAAGTAGTTTGGATAAATAACACTCCTTGTTCTTTTTTTGTAACCCAGGCCAGTAAGAAAATTGAAGATGCTAAGCTTGCTAGAGATTTCCAAACGACATTGCAAGAGTTCCAGAAAGTACAACAGCTTGCTTCTGAGCGCGAATCGGCTTACACCCCTGCTGCCCCCCCTTCTTCTTTACCAACAAGGTCGATGATCATTCTTTACATAGGCCTCTTGATAAATTTTTCCATAAAATTAGCTTATTCACAAGTTCGTTTTTAGAAGCTTTATCATATAGTTTCTTTACATTTTGATTTTTAACTTATGCCTAAACTAATTTTAGTTTGGCTTATAGAGATTTCAATTTCATTTTTTTTCTTCTTATTTTTTTCCTTAGAAATGTTTGTGTTGAAGCTTGTCTAAAAATACTTACATATAATTTTGTAAAAGATGACTTATATACGTTCAAAATCTGACTATGCCTAATTTTTTTTCTTCCTTGCGATTTGAGCTCTCTATCATTTCTGTGTATACAGCTCTGGTTCTGGTGAAGAATTGGTTGGGATAGATGTTGAAAGCCAACCTTTTATTAGAGAGCAGAAGAGGTAACTATGCAACATTTTAGCTAGTTCACTGAACCGATGAATTCAATGATATTTAATCTTTACCTTACCGTTGTAATATAGAAACAATATGCATTTGTGTATGGCAGATGTATAGTTTTTTTTTTTTGGCTTATTCAACTATTGATTGAAATTTAAGTTTTCATGGTCTGATTTGCTTCATCACTGAAATAAAACTGCAGGCAAGAGATACTTCTATTGGATAATGAAATATCATTCAACGAGGCCATGATTGATGAAAGAGAACAGGGAATAAGAGAGGTAGAAGAGCAAATTGGACAAGCAAATGAAATATTCAAGGACCTTGCTGTTCTTGTTCATGACCAGGGAGTTGTTATTGGTAAATAAGATTACCGTTTTACTTGCTTTATGTTGGTAAAGTATTTAGTTATTCTATCTTTCATATTTTATGCAACATTCTGGCAGATGACATTCAATCAAATATTGATGCTTCTGCTGGTGCAACAATCCAAGCTAGGGTCCAGCTAGCCAAGGCTTCCAAAAGTGTGAAATCCAGAACCTCATGGGTGAGTCATAAAGATCTTATTATACTAATCTTAAGTTTTGGCTATATGATGCCGTCCATTTCATGTATGACATTTATTTTTTAGAATATAGTTTGTCTTATTTCTTACGAATGGAATTGCACAGTGCACACCACCCTTAGATATTAACATCTGCACGCAACTCATAGAAAAATATTCCCAGTGTCAGAGAGCAGCACGCAACATTATTTTACCAGTAATGCTATTATTTTATCACACTTGTGCATCATTCTTATATTATTTGACTACTCATATAACATTTATTTCTTTGCAGTGTTGGTGGGTGCTTGTAATTTTTGTGGTCGTGCTGGTCATATTACTTATTGTACTCATTTTTTAGTATGCACCTGCATACAATTGGGGCCAGATTATTTGTCCCTCATATTTGGTGTGTGTTTTGTGGTGTGAAAGTGTTTTGACCAAAAGAGATGTGTTAGAAAGTTCTGCAATGCAGTTTGATATGTTGACTGCATTTGAAGCTGGAAGAAGTTGGCGAGGTAAAGTGATTTTATTAAAAAACATTGTCCTGTATTTGCAATATAGAATTTCTAGTTGTTTGAAACATAAATTCTCAAGCCATTGCCAATTTGTTGATGGCAAGTGCCTTCCTTGTGTGCATATTTTCACGTCCATGCTGATTGTCTGTGTTAATTCTCCTTTCCAAGTTTCAACCCTCCCCTGCATACTACTTGTTTAACATCGCATTCAAGTAATAGTCTGTTTCTGTATTTGAACTATGATATTGTAGACTTTTTTATTACTTAAAAAATGTTACTTCACTGTCACATGACCTGCCATTAAATTACAGAACACAGAATATCAAGTGTTAGACACAACGGTTAATATGCCGAACCAAGATCGAATTGTAGTTCAATTCTTAGTAGAAATAGTGCTTGGTCAAGTTTTCTTTACCTTTCGGCCGAGTTAGGATAGTCTAACACAATGCGTTGAAATACTGTGTTCATAAAAAAACAGAATTCCCAATCATGTAAATAATAAAATAAATATATATAAAGCAAAGCAACGCATATCATTTGAAAAAAAATAATAATAAAAAATAAGCTAAGTGATAGGCGTGTGACATAGATTCCGTTTGTAATTGGGAATGCTAGTATTTTTATTTTATCTGTTAAATGGATTCAGTGACACATCATGACTTTGGAGTATTACAAACCATTATATTAAACTATCCTTGTAATTTTTTTTATTTCAAGAATGTTGCACAAGATTGTTACCCTCTCAACGCGGAGGACATGATTTCTCATATATATTGAAATCAACATGAAAAATAAAGATGCATTTATTAATACAAAGGAGAATTTTATACATATAATCAGTTCGGAAAATCTCTATATTTTTGTATAGAAATAATTACTTATCACATTACTTAAATAAAAAATAAAATAATGAAATATTTTTTTTCAATTAAGAAGTATTTTTATTTTTCATCATTTTGTCCATGACGTCTATCAATACATTCTTTTAAGAAAAAAAAAAAAGGAAAGCATGGAAACATTTTGGGCTTTCTGCCAGGTAAAGAAAAGACAACAAAACGAAGCGCGGAAAGGGAGGGAAAAAGTCATAGTTATATTAAAAGAATATTATAATAATAATAATAATATTATTATTTTATATTAAGCGAAAAAACAAAGAGAAAGGAAGAAGATGAAGATCCCAGTGGGATTGGCATGTGCATCTGCTACTAACCAAACAGCACAAGAAAAAAGGAGAAGAGAAGCAAGCAGTGTAGGAGAGAGTGTGTGTGAAAGAAAGAGAGAGCGCGTGAGAGATTGAAGTACCAGAATGGGGAGTCTAGTGTACCAAGTGATTTCCTCGGTAGCACTCCTCACGCTTGGAATGTACCACCTAATAAGCACCACGCGCAACTTCCTCAAATCGCCCCACACCTACGTCGCCAAACCCTTCCACCCCTTCCCCTACCCCCGCCGTCTACCGCTCTACCTTGCCATTCTCGTCCTCCTCGTCGCCATCACCCACCACCTCCTCCTCTCGGCGGACTCCGACCCCTTGCTCCGCGGCGCAACCCCCGTCCACCTCCTCGTCTCCCTCCAGTCCGCTGCCACGCTCTTCCTCTTTCTCCTCCTCGCCCTCGCCCTCCTCCTCGCGGACGCCTCTCCTGCACTCCTCCCCCTCCCCGCTGACCTTGCCTTCGCCCTCGCCTCCGCGGTTTTCCTCATCCACGCCGCCCTCGCATCGGCCCGCGCCTCGCTTCAGACCTCCGCCATCGAGGCTAAGTGCCTCTCTGTCTCCGCTAGCCTCTCCTCCGTCTCCGCCCTTCTCTGCCTCCTCCTCGCCGCCCTCCCCCGCCTCTTCCCCGCCGATGCCGCTCTCGCCGCCACATTTTGCCTCCGCGGCTTCTGGTCCCTCCAGACCGGCCTCTCCCTATACGTGGACGCCTTCATCCCCGACGGTTGCCACCGCCTTCTTGACGTCAAGAGCGGCGTCGAGGGATCCACGCAGTGCGATCTCGAGGATTCCAAGTTCCGCGCCGTTGCGATTCTCGATCTTGCGTTCCTGATCTACGCCACCTTCGTCGTTCTCATTGTTCTAGTAACCTACGCTCTCGTCGCCAAGAGCGTTGGTGCGAGGAGGCTCGGATCATATGAGGCGCTCCCCACCGCGTCTTCAACTGCGGACGCCAACCACAGTCATATTCAGATGAAGGCCTTGACCGGCACCCAGGCTTGAATCTTTTCGCTCAATATATTACCTTTTTTTTTCCTTTTTTTTTTTTCTAAAATTTCTTGTCTGTCTTTCTCTGATCAGAATGTAGGTTTGAACTCTGTGAATACACCATAGTATTCCTGTTTAGTGAGTGAGGTGAATTGGCTATGTAGTTCAATTTTGTTTTGTTACTTGTTACTGCTTTGCATATTCCTAAACACCCCTTCATACATATGATATGAACCATGGCTCAAAATACACCTTGACGTTGCAGTTGCAGTTGCAGTGAGATGAAAAATTGCACACTGCAGTTTTATTCTTTTGATACGCATATGATTTTAAGGAGTGTAGCAGGTACTCAAATGTGGATTGCTTCCTTATAGACTTTTTTATTATGTATGCCTTTTGGAATTGAAATTGAAAATGATAACCTACGTATAAATGAGCATGATGATCACTGTCGTGAACTTCATAGTGATAATGAATGTAGGGTAGAGTAATTATTCTATGTGGGGAATTTAATACAGTTTAGATGCTATCATGTCAAGATCGCATCGGCTAGTGGTGAAGGATTACTTGCATGAACTAAAGTTTACGTTTACATTACATGGGAGTTCTTATTATTTTTTCTTTTCATGAATTGTTGATGTTGAAGTGTTTACATTTCTTTAAATTTGACTGTGAATTGCCTTGGAATAATATTTAGATGTCCCCTCCTTGATCTTTTACTATCCATTAAGGGGGTAAAGTCTATTCTTTCATGGTTAATTCAAGGACCTGAAACCAGTGATTTATTGAGGATAGGGTTCTTTTTGTATGTATTTTGTTTCTCATTGGTCTGATTCTGTTTTAGAAGCATAGATTGTAATCTACTTGAGTTTTTTTTTTTCTGCTCTCAGTATGGAATTAAGGTGATGGAATGAGCATAACAATATCTAACAGATTTATGTAGTATAAAAAACTATTATAGCAATGAGACAGAGTTTCAAAGAAAATATTTTGATTTACTTGGTTATGCATGCTTTACTTGATAGAAAAATAGTTTGGAACCAAACAGTTTCTTCGTTATAGATGAAATTGAAGATTTGTACATGGGGTTCCAGTTTATTACTGCGCAAGGTAGATTGCACATGAAATAAATCTCTCCTTGTTTCAGCTGAGATCATTTGATTAATATCCTTCTTGTGATTCAGCATGAGTCATGAAATGCATTTTCTTGGGATGTATATGGGAGCATTCTAATACTTTATGCATGGACACTCACAACACATTTTTTTTCTTTCTTCAACACAGCCCATTTTATTTGTAGTGAAAGCAGTCATTCGTTTCAAGTGTGCACTACTAATATTGAACTTGTGTGGCAGCATACAATTCTTCATGCATTCATAGTGGTAAAAGTGGCCTTTTCTCTTTCGTATATTTTGGGGTTGAAGCATTGTAATGGTAAAAGTGGCATGGTAAAATACTTTTGACTTTTATTACATTACTACATAATTGATGCCAGCTTGCGAGTCAAGATGGGAGAGCAAATAAATATGATTAGACAAGGACCTTTTACAGTTAATTATTCTGATTGCTTCTACTAACCTAAAAAGTTTGAATTGAAGCAAAAACCACTTCAGTCTAAACATAAGGGTAAATAATGAGAAATACTTGTACGATCGTGGAGGAACTAAAGTCATTTCTCCCTCAGCAATTCCCCCATTTAAAATATTTGGTTTTTAAATTTTACGTCTTATGCTAAGGGTAGATATGTATGGTACAAGAAAAATAACTCCTAGATATACAAAATTGTCGTAAAGTATATTACTTTACCTGCAATGTTTGACTTTAAATCAATCTGACCCTTTCTAGTAAAAACGTTGCCTCCTATCTTCTGCTCTATACTCTTTAAGTAGGGTATGCTTATTGTCATATGTATTTAAGATTCGAAAAAAAATGTTTATAGTGATTATCACTTGACAAAGGCAAGCATTTTTCATTATACTACAAGGTCAAACAACTACGGTTCTTTAGACTTAGATTATATACGACATAATTCACGCCTTAATAAACAGGGCCATATCGTGTGAATATGTAGGGGTTGTGGTCAATCGTTTGTTAGCAGTTCTGATTGTTTTAAATATCCCTGCTATGTGGATGACCCTTTCTAGTAAAAACGTTGCCTCCTATCTTCTGCTCTATACTCTTTAAGTAGGGTATGCTTATTGTCATATGTATTTAAGATTCGAAAAAAAATGTTTATAGTGATTATCACTTGACAAAGGCAAGCATTGTTCATTATACTACAAGGTCAAACAACTACGGTTCTGTAGACTTCGATTATATACGACATAATTCACGCCTTAATAAACAGGGCCATATCGTGTGAATATGTAGGGGTTGTGGTCAATCGTTTGTTAGCAGTTCTGATTGTTTTAAATATCCCTGCTATGTGGATGACCTGATTAGTCGCGTGGTTGGAAATTTCTCGAATCATCGTGGATGAAAAATTATATTTCTCCCTCGATAAATCCTAAATCCACCGTTTAGAATATTTAGTTTATTACGGTAGATATGCTCATGGAAGAAGAAAAATTCTTTTCTTCTAGAATGTATAACATTTCTTGTAAATTGTAGTATCCTCCCGCATGGTTTGACTCTAAATTAGTCAATGAAAAACACCAGTAATTAGGCAATTAGCAGGCAATGCCATTTCCCTTTCTTTTATAGAAAATTAACAGCAAATCTAGGAAAATGAGTCAGCATGTGAAATATTATTTTCTTTCATTTTCTTGATACGTACCTGTATAACATGAGAATATTTTATAATTTTTGCTTAATTTCGTAAGAATTAGATCATTTAAAATCTTGAAACTTCTTTAAAATACTTTTATGATTTTGATAATGAATTATCATTTAAATTAAAAATATTAAGATGTTTTTTTTAATAATCGAAGAAACTATAAACAAAAATTAAGCATAAGTTATTAAGTTCTTTAAAAGTAAATTAAATATGTTTCTAATATATGTATAACTTATAGAATAATATTATCTATTTTAATTACAATTGTTCCTGAAAGGAGTTTTTCTTAGTTGAAATTATTAATGATGTAATCTTACCACAAGAAAACAACTTTTAAACGAATGACAAATTATTAATTATTTTACAATAAATAAAATGCAAATAGGATAATATTCAATCATTTATAAGAAAATCGTATTCTTGCTTCTCCAGACTCCAAAAATCTCTGGTTGGCCCTAATCATTGGGTTGTTATTTCTCAAAATAGAATCAGATTTGGCCAATCACCTATACAGCTTTAACAAGAGTTCTACTGGATATAACAGTGCTACGGAATAGAGCTACAGCAAACACTTGTTTCACTGCTATCACTGCTATTTGTTAAACAATGTCCAAAATGGGCATGTGCAACGTACACGAGGATAAATATCAGAAGGTATGGCAATTATTTTATTTTTGTCCTATTGTTGAATGACCTGCATTAGGACCTTGCTGAAAAACATGGGAGGTATTACCGGGGCTCAATGAAACATGCTGAAAAACACATGTTGCACTGTAGTCATGTAATCCAATCGATTATAGGTGTAAAAAGAATTCATATATACCTTCTGCAAGCAGCAACCGTTGTTGAGTCCCGCATATTGGTTTTGAAATGGAAAATTTAAATAAAGAACAATCTATTTTAGAAAAGAAATAGCAGAGAATCAGAGACTTTAGCCCCTCAACCAGTCCTGGAAGTAGGATTGCATCTTTTCTCGATTAGCAGCATTCCCAACATTCACAGTTGGAATGATCTTGTCAGGTCTCAAAAACTGTGTGAAGATAAAGATATCATCAAATAAATTATCATTAATCGGTGAGTGTAATAAGAATATTCAGTTCCGGACCTGAACAAAATCTCGCAATTCTGTGAAGCTGGAGTGTTCACTGTAGGGAACCCCTGGCAGAAGCAAAAAGGGACTAGTAAACTGTACTGGTATGGTAGATAAATATCTATTGCTACTTCCATCTTAGTAAGAATTAGTTTTTAATAATTTGTTTCCTTTTATTTAAAATTCAAGACAATATTAATCATTGTTTTGTCAAATATATCTTTACCTTCACCTAGTTTTTGAATATTTTAGACAGTTATCATGGAATTAAAGTAAGAGAAATGGAAAATAATAAATGAAGGAAATTAATTAATAATATAAATAAGTATGACAAAAAATTAATAGCAATTTTAATTAGAATGACAATGTTAATTATATTTCTTAATTCTTATGTCACAGCCTTAAACAAAACTTTAAAAAGCTTGTTCGGCACTCGGGACCATGACGTACTACATGCATTTCAGCATCTCAAAGCAGATTGTTACTATGAAGAAACACTATACCCAGATACACCACAGTTGAGTCCAGTGCATTTTCAATACAAAACAAGTACTAATAACAATTTCATATTTTATACCAAGAGAAGTTGCTGAAATGCAGTTAATCTTACCATATATCGTGATACTTCCTTTGGTAACAGGTTTAATTAGTTCCAGATCGTTGCTTATCTTCTCACTGAAAGTCCAACCTAAAAAAATGAAAGATGAAGTATTGCCACTTGAATCAACTACTCTGTAGGCACAAATATCTTTTCTGTTGATAACTTAAAATACCAAGATGATTCGGATCTAAATGTTATCATAAGTATAGGTAAACATACCTGTTGGACGAAACGCCAAAACTGCTGTGAATTGTTCCTTGTAGGTCTTCAAGTAATCCTTTAAGGTCTAATAAAGTAACAAGAACATGATGGCGAATTATAATAAAACAAAACAATATTTTAAGAGGAAAATGTAACGACACAAAATAAACCTCGAGTCTCAAAGAAGACATAGGCAGAACATGGAGAAGTGTGTTATTTCCTTTTGTGCAGAGTCTATCTGAAAGGTCGGGCCAACCAAAAGCTTGCAAAATCCGTCTTCTTGAAGCATTGGCATAAATTTTTACCTGAATCATAAAAGAGGCATAAATATTGTGTCACTGGGTCAAACAGTCTAAGAGGAGACATAACATGCCAACTTAAAGCTACTTTTGTTAATTCAGGCAGAAAACAGTCTAAAATCCATTAAAGGACCTCATAAATCTAACTTTTTTTTTTTTTCTGGATATAATGCAAGAATATGATTATAGATTAGCTCATCAAGACAAACCAATCTTTTAGGTATCAGTCTATGATCTGTCTGAACACTGAAGAATCAAAGAAATAAAGTGAATATATGTTTTTATTTGTCCTGGCACATGCCTTCATGTCAACGAGAAGGACAATCGAAAAAAATAAGCATATAGAATGAACGCGAATCAAAATAGATGTCTACCATGGAAAAACAATCACATACCCCAAGAGCTTTAGAAATTGAAAGATATACGCATTCTTTGCCAATACTATATGCCCCAACAACCACTAAAGTTCTGGGATGAATTTTGAGGTGGTTCTTTGTAATTTTGACTACATAATTAAGTACATCTTCCTTGGAAGGGAACCTGAACCAGAAATGTGTTAACCATCAATCGAGAATAGTAAAACCAATGATTAGATATTGTAATCCAATGAAAAGACCTGTACAAAACTAGAACAGTGTCTTACCTATATTTTGGGTTGCAATATGTGGTATCCAAATAAAGTACATTCACACGTTGATTTACAAGAAGATGGTAAGCTTGCATTGGTTTACAAGCTCTGAAGTCCCCAGTGTGCAAATAGCACTGATCATCTGGGAGGCCAAAGTGAATCAAAGCTGCACCAGGACAATGATTAGCTTCTAACAAAGTCACTTTGACACCATCAATCACATGTTCAGTATTAAATTCCAAAGGGTGGATATACCTATACAAATAAATATAAAAAAGAAATCAAAAGTTAATCCCTTCACAGAAATGCAAGATGAAAAACATGATTAAGTGCAGCTTGATGTGTCGGTTCATGTGCAAGTAAGCAATCTACAAACAGAGCATAAGAGAAATGAGAGCTTTTCTGATTTCTTACAAAGGATTTACCGAGAGACACATTTGAACAAGCCGTCCCGTGAGAGGAGAGCAATATATTGGGCCATGTGACCATTTCTTGCTAAGGCCGCCATAGTGATCACAATGGAAATGACTAAGAAAATACGCTGAGCACCCTTGAACACACCCATACCGAAAAGCATCAACAGTGAATGTTGTCCCTGCATTGACAAATAAAGTATGTTCATTTAGAACATTTACAAACTATGTTTCCTCATTTTGAGAACAAAATATAAGGACAAAAAAACAAGAGGGAACTGTTGCCAAACAAATATCCCAATCAATTTTTATCATCAATCCCTTGGACAAAACCAATTTACAATTTTGGATGTAGTTGTTCTATTGTTCCCTAACTCGACTTGAATCAGTAGAGTAATAATGACACGTTTAGATAAATTATTCCATAAACACTTAGAAAGTGTTTCTTTTGTTTCAAGTTCTGTTTCTACATTCCAAATAATACTTCCTAAATTTACTAGAATAAAAAACAAGAGAATGGAAGTTGCATATTACAAAGTAACTTCCCTCATTCGGTGGGAATATAACCTACCTATCCCTAACTTTCCTAATATAAAAGGATTCCATGAAATAAACGTGTTCCAGTAAAATGCAAGTTAATGAATAACTTTTCCAGTAAGCTAAAATTAACTTATATACTTATCTTCCATAGAAGTGTTTTCATTTAACATCTCCGAAAAGTGATATACATAAAGTTTATTTTAGGTTACAGATGAAGTCCAATTTATTTTACATTTTTGTTTTCTTCGTCTACTAAGAGTGTTTATATAATAGATGATCGAATAGAACCTTCTTAGTATAATATTCTATCAGATATTAAAATGGAAGAATAATTTTCATTTGATTTCACCTGGGATTTTCTTATAAAAGGGACAGGAACGTGTAACCCTATTTTCACCACTAAAACCCTTTCTTTTGCTAAAAGATTTCGTGTGCTCAGAGTCTTTCCCTGTGTCGCGCAAAACCGAACCCCAATCTCCAGGTTTCACAAACTTCCTCTCAGAAGAACCACCTCCGTCATCAGAATAACCACTCAAACTGGGTCCAGATTCAACTGGACTACCAGCGTCGTTTCTGTTGAAACCCCAAATCTGGAACAGATTGGCCTGCTTCATCTTCTTCCCCGAATCGCGCTCGAAATCCCTGTGTCTATTATTACTGACTTCCGGCGACAACAGTGAGGACCAATCGGTTCCGCAGCGATAGAAATCGGTGGCGAAACTGCTGGTTTCAGACGGCGTTTCCGATCCGGGGAGTTGCGATGGAAAACCCTCGTCGTCCAGTAATACGACGTCGAACGAAGCGACGTCGTTGTCGTGAGGTAACGGCTCCTCCCCTAACGCCGGTGGCGGTGATGCGTCGGTGAATAGCGCCATTGCTTTCGTGACCGCGCGTAAAGAACCGAAATTAAATGGCGATTTGGTTTTTTAAAATGATTCCGCGGGAAAATTAACGAGGTTATGATAAATTACAGTACCGGTTCGTAAAATGTTTTGGCGAGGTTTTTCTTTTTTCTTTTTCTTTTTATATAGATTTGTTTATTTATATTTTTAAAAACAATTCAGTCTGGTCGTATATAGTAATATACTTTTTGTATTAATTTCATTAGTAATTTTAATATATTAATAATTAAAATTAATCAACAAAATATTTTTTGCTAATTCTTTTATAGGTATTCTGTTTAGCAACGAGATTCATTTATTCTCTTTTGTTTTATATTTTTTGTATTATATTAAATTGGAATGAAATATATAATTTTTCAAATGATTTTTCTTTTTTTTTAATGGGATATATAAATTATTTTTGTTCTTATTTGATTCTTACAAAACGTTAAACCCATAAGTATATTAGTTGTTTTAATTTTTTTTATTTGAGTTGATTAAGAGAAGAAGGAATATAATTCTCTTCAAAATTAAGGAACATATATAAAAAGATATTTTGCTCTCAACCTTATTATTATAGATATTTATGTTTTGTTTTAAAAAAATAATGTCTCGATTTTATGTTTATTATAATAGTATTTTTAAAATTAATTATTATGTTTAAAATATTATTTATTTTAAATTTTATTTTATTTTAAAAAACATTTATGTAATTTTTGAAAAATATGATATATATATATATAAATTATTTTAATATTAACTTTTAAACAATATAAATTAATAAATATAATAATGAGAGTTGAATTACATGCAATAAAATTGATTTATAAATTTTAAATAATAAATAATATAAATAATGACTCTAAAACTCATCAAAGTATATCTAAAAATATGTGTAAGATCAATAATTTTAAATATATAAAAATTAGTAATCATAAAAATATAAATATATTATATAAAAATTTTAACAACATGTTTAACGTGATTAATTGAATTTAAAATTAGAAGTTATAATAAATTTATAATTTTTTTTAGACATTTTTAAGACGTAATCTAAATACTTTTTTATATTTTAATATCAAAATAAAATATTAAAATAATTAACTAATTAATAACAAATAAAAAATTATATTAATATTTCATATTTTTATTCTATATTACACTTATTAATTTGTTATATAATAAACAAAAAAAAATAAAATTAATTTTATTCACTCATTTTTTTTACAAGAGGTGTCGCATTTATTTTCTTATGTCTTCAATATAAAAAATAATTAAAAAACAAAAAATAATAAATTTTTATGCTATAAAATAAACTATAAAAAAATTGTGAAAACTAAAAGAGAAACTTACAAAAATTTATGTTGTAGTGAAATTATGAAAGAAAATAATATAAAAATAAATGAGGGTAAATAAAAAAAATAAAAAATTTAAGAAGATAAATTGAATTTCTGTAAAAAAAATATATATATATATATATATATATATATATATATATATATATATATATATATTTTAAATAAACTAGTAGATTAACACGCCACGTTCCATTATCTATCGAATTTGTGGGTTAGACGTGATGGACTCACCCTATCATTTCTTACATGACCATCAGACCTAATCCATTTTCCTGAATCTTGGGATGACATGAACCAAGAGATATTGAGTTTTGAAATTCAAGATTCAATGGCTTATTAAATTTTCTCTATGTCCATAGAGTAAAGATTGCTAAATATATATTATTTTTATTTTTGGCTACATTAATGTTTCTTTAATATTTTTATAACCATTATTTAATTACATTACCTTTATATAATATAATAATGGTTTTAGTACTTAATTTTTCAAAAATTTTCTAATATTCTTATAATTAATGAGGAATATATTCTTTTAAAATAAAATTTTCACAACTTTCTAATATAATTTATATTATAATCTTAAAAGTATTATGTATAGTTGGGATTATCTTATATCCTATAAAAAAAATCTAAACTCGATCTGTGATGTATGTTTTTTTTAATATTATAATAATATTATTGTGCAATAAAACTTTGTTATGAAGTTTTTTTCGTAAAATTTTTCTTATATATGTGCATACGAGTAACGGGGAGGAGACAAAATCTAAATTTTCCTCTCATCCTTCTTCTTTTTTATCTAAATTTCAAGCAACGATACTCTACTCTGCAGGATCTGGTAAAACGGGAGAGAGTTTGAATTAAGTGGGAAAACTTCGATAGAAATACCACACTAGGCAAGGGGAAGTTTAATTCATTCAATATATGAAATTGAATTGCTGGGTACTCTGTAATAAAGAATAGAAGTAGAGATATGAATTATTTGAATGTCTGATTTTGAAGAATTTCTGATTCTGATGAACTGTTCACCGTTTGAAAGTTTTTGAAATTCTTAAAATTAAAGATGAATTATATGGTAAAATTGTTGTTTTCAACTTAAATTAGATATAATTCATGTTTTATTTGAATTTGAGACTAATTTGATTGTCTAAAACTGAGTAATTTGAAATCTGTTAAAATCTGCAAATTTTGATAATGTTATTGGGCGAAGGAAGAAGAAATGGATATGGTGGGGATTTTTTAAAAATATCAAGGGTAAAATAGTCATTTTACATCCTAGGGACATAAATGGAATTTTTGAAAATGTTCAAGGGTAAAATAGTCATTTAGGGACATACACGGAATTTTCAGAAAAGATTAAGGGAAAAATAGTAATTTAATGATTTTGAAAAAGATTTTGGAAATGATTTTGGAAAGGAAAATAAGAAGAAAGAAGAAGAATATATATATATATATATATATATATATATATATATATATATATATATATATATATATATATATATATGATAGATAGATAGATAGATATGATAGATAGATAGATAGATAGATAGATAGATAGAATGAAAGTAGCATTTTTAAAGATTTTGTAGTGTGTTGTGACGTATGTGAGTTAGATTGAGTTTAAGGGTTGATGCCCATAATCAGTCATGAGATGTTATGTATTGGCTAGAATGAATCGGAGGGTTGGTGCCCAGAATCAGTCAAATACTATTATTTATTGACTTGAATGAGCCGTGAGGACAGGTGGTCCAAAATCCGGCAAATGTGAATAATTTTTGTTGTGTTTGAATGGTACCCAGGGTGGTACAGAGTACTTTAGTGTAATAACTATGTCAGAGAATTCTGAATGAGGTCCCAGACTTCACTGATTGGTCGGGTCAGGTAAATTACGAGATCAAGTGGTGAGAAGTCGATGGGGGATGACTGGTGGCACGCTTGGAGGGGTACTCCAGTATGAGTGATGAAAGCGGCCAGTAATCCTACTCTGTGTGGAGGGTGGTCAAAATGGTAATGTGGGTGCCGATCATAATGTGCCCACAGGTAATAGCTCTTAGTTCGGGCATAGTTAGAGTATATTTCTGGAAGGTGTCTTAGTGTGTTGATGATTTTGTAATTGATCATAATATATAATTATTACTTCTATATATGTTTTATTATATCGAATGATTTAATACTTACTCCTATTTTTCCATATAGATGGGACTGCGATGATCACTTTTATGTGGGAGCAGATCAAGAGTTGAGAGATGGAGATGTGAGTACTGGACAACACGGATAGTTCAGTGGGATAACTTCGAAGGAGCTACTTTTACATGTATAATATATAAATAAATTATGTTACTATATTTTGAGGTTCAGTTAGTGAACTAGAATTTCAATTTATGTTACAATTACGAGTAATATAATGTAAGATAGATGTCGTTATTTACTTGTTTACTATTTTGCGAAGGTATCATTATAGTAGCGATTTCTAGAGTCGATTACATCTGATCTATGAATTTAATAAAAATGATGAAAAATGAAAAAAAAATATGAAAATATTTTATGATGTTGATTCATATGATGATAAATATTGATTGTAAAAAATATAATTTTATTAAAATGCTATAAAATATTAACTTTTACGAAAAGGAAAAATAATAATAATAATAATAATAATAATAATAATAATAATAATAATAATAATAATGTTGATAATATTATAAGAAAAGTTAATATTTTATCCAACCTAAATAAATGTTTTTAAATTTATTTTTAAAATCAATAATAAACAAAAATTATTTTATAATATATTTTAATTTAAAATGATAAATAAAAAATATTGTTCATTAAAAAAATTAATATTTACTAAATTAATTTAATTATGCATATTCAATTAGGAGTAATTGTCTTATAAGAGGAGGAGTAGGATGTTAATTCTTTTGCATGTGTAATATTAAAGGTCGTTCTTAATTATATTTTTTATTAAACAATTATCCGAATGTTACACAAAAATTAAATATAATTTAATTTATTCTAAAATTCGAACTAAATCAAACGTGATTCGATTTATATTAATTTTGTAATTTTTCTTATTATAAATTGGTTAAACATTTTACAAAGATAAAGAGAGATTATGATTTTTTTATAAGTATTATATATTTAAAATTTTAATTTCTTTTAAATAAATTATAAATGATATAATTAAAAATTACAATTCAAAATTGTGATTAAATAAATATATTATAAATAAAATATAATCAAACTTTAAAATAACTCAAGATATCTAATTACTTATGTGTATGTATTAATTAACAATTAATTTTAAATATATAACATTATATTTAAGTAAAATAAACCCTTTAATTCAGTTTCATTCAATTTTAAATTTTAAATTTGAATTTTGATCAAACTGTATGGTTAGGAAAAAATATATCCAAAATTTTCAGTTAAATTCGATTTTGATCGATTTTAACTTTTTTAATGGATTTTAAATTGTTATTTTATCAGTTTGGTTTTTGAATAATAATAAATCCAAATTTGTTTTTAAAAATTATTTTCTTTGAGAGATTTTTTTAATAAATTTTGACAGCAATTTTTTTTCTCATAATCTCACACATAACTCGTTTTAACGATTTTGTGTTAAGATGATGATTCAATTTATTTTACTTATATTTTAAAATTAATATTTTTTTAATTGACTTTTTATGAAATTAATGAGTGAATCAAATTAAATGAAAATTTTAAAAAAATTATAACATGTTCATAATAAAATAATTTACCAAAAAAATTTGAACAAATATTTTTAAATAAAATATAGATATTAAAAATTTTAATTATATAAATAAAATTATTTTTTATTTTAGATATAATAATTTAATAATCTAAATTAATAAATAATTTTAACTCTTATTTGTAAAGTAAGTAAATTATTTTTTAAATTAATTTATATATAATATATATATATATATTAAAAATTATTATTTTATGAAATAGTTCAATTTATAAATCTAATAATTTGTTTGACATAAATTTATATAAGAGACGATTCAATTTATACTATAAAACTTAACTTATTTTTCAAAAATTTTATGACAAATGGAATTAGAACTATTTTGATAAGTCTTAAAATAATTAACAAATATTAACTATTTTTTTTTTAAGATTACACTTATAAGTCAACTATCTTAAATATATAGCTGATATTTTAGTTTCTTTAATCAATAGGTTTCCAGTCTCTAATTTTACAATCCCTAATTAAATAATAACAACATAATAAAAAAAAACTTTGACATCTAAATATAATTTCCTTGGTGGTGGTAGGATGCCTTAACTGTCTTACATATGTGATGGTTAGGATTAGGACATGCTCAAATTTACATACGAAATCTCCTTTGTGGAATATTTCTTTTATACGTTTTTTATCTTTCTTTTTTTCTCTAATCCTTTATATGAGTAATTTTTTACGTAAAAGAGTTGAGAAAAAAACAAAACTTTATATCTTACGGAGGTTATGCTTAATAGATGGTTATTCAATGTAAACTTCATTATATTATATTAAATAAGAGTGATTTGCAGGGTATTTTTATTATATATAATCAATTTCTTATTTAACTCAATAAGGAAGATCATTTTTACTTTTGGCTTCTTATGAATATAAAATCAATTTACATTATCAATAATTATAATTTTATATATATTTTCTTTTCTCTAATTTAATCCGTGGTTAAATGATAACAAATTCATGAAATTAACAATTAAAATTCATTAAAAAAAAATGTCAACAAGAAGGGAAAAGGAGAGAAATATGAAATCTCATCAAATTATACTCTTAAAACTTTTCCGATGAAAAGTGAGGATTAGAAACCGACACATTGTTCTAACATCACATAACGAATTGTATTCATATATATTTTTTATTATATATCTTATTCTTTTCTGCAAATATAAAATTTGTTCTATTTTTCTTTGGCTTTCTCAGTCTACTTTATTTTGACTAAATTTGCCACGACATTTGAGCTATTTTAACTATTCTTTTAATTCTCATGTTTGCCAAATAAACATTTTGGTAGTTTGTAGCGTTTATCTAAGACTATAGTTTCTAACTTTCAACTTTTTATTTATTCTTATTTTTTCCTTAAAATATTATTAAGTTTCTTTTTTATTTATTTTCTGATTGAATTATTATTAGGAAGAGTGAGCTTTATTCACTACTGAAAATTCTCATATTTCATAATAATATTTTTCTACATTTTTTATAAAAATTACAAGAAATAAATTTTCTACAAATTTAAATAATTTTTTACAAGAAAATTTACAAAACATAAATAACTATTTTAGATAAAATATGATTTAGACACTAATAAATTTATATTTATTAAAATAGTGTCTTTATATTTTTATATATAATAAATTCTCATTAAATCTAACAAGTTTTTAACCATAGCATTTAACATCAATTATAAAATAAATAAAAAATGACAAACTTATAATTTGTAATAAGTTTTTTATATTGGTTATATTATACAAAGTCATCTATGAGAAACACAATTCTCTTCTTCTAGGAAGCATTTATCTCATTTTATGAAATTGTTCTTCTTCTTCATCTCTTTTTTACCTTCTTTAAACTTCTATCTCTTATCCTCCTTAAGTTGGCATCACTAATTGCATTCTCAACCTCTCGTATTCTTAACCTCTGTCACTCTTAGTTATCAACCATAATATTTACTTGAGACTTTGAACATGAGTCTTCCTTATGATATACTTGTGACAAAGGTTCTCAACAAATAATTCTAATAAATATTGAAGGAGAGATATTTAGTACCACAAGGAGTGTTAACCACATGATCAACATGACATTATATAAATAGGGTATCCCTAAAGTTAATGGAGAATGACTTCTATAGTATAAGGCCTCTCCAAAAGGAGAAGAAAATTTTGTAAAGTATTAAGAAAATTAGCTAAAAACATACCAAAATCAATGGGTGTTCCTTCATTAAAAGTTGAACCTCCTTTCTCTCATTTCAAGCAACTAATGCTTATCAAGATAGATCTCTCTCTTGTTGAAAGAACAATCATGAAACGTGTTTAACACATTTTACTCAAATTGACCATAGGATAGAGTTTATTTAAAATCAACTTACATAAATTTAGTTTAGTCGGTTTGATGGAAAAGATTTGGGATTTTGTTACTGCTTTTTTATGCTTATTTGTGTTTAAATGTATTTTGTGCTTATTAATTTAATGCAATGTTTTCTTTTTTATTTATGTCTTACATTTAATAATTAGAAAGGGGAGAAAGGTTATGCATATTTACTTTCTATAGGACTTTGTTATTATCACCAAATAGAGGGAGAGATTGAAGAAAAAACATCAATTGATCTAAGCATCATCAAACAATTTATTAATAATTAGTTTATCTCATCATTAGAATATTTTCCATTGTCATCTAATAACTTGATATAAACTTTGGATTATTATTTACGGACTAATAATATGATCTAATGCCTTCAATTGAGACTCCTCTTAATGTCTAATTCCAACTTACATGGATATGATATAACCTTAGAAGAAGCTCCACAATCACACGCTTAGGATTAAACAACTTGTTAGTGATAATTCTTTCTCACACTTGAAAATATTAAGTTTGATTGGTAGCTTTGGAGAAAAAAATGCTAATAAATTATTTTAGATAATCATTTGAGTTAGTTATAACATGATCATTTAAGCATATGTTTTATTAAAACTTCTTGCAATATAAATACATTATATTCAAAGTTTTTTTTAAATTGGATAATACATATAAAAGCATTTTTTGCAATTATCAAATAAAAAAGTTTTTCATAAGTTATACATGAGATGAAAATCCTTCATATGCAAGAGAGTTTTGATGATAATAGTTATTCAGTAGTTTATTCTTATTATATCTTGCTTAAAAATTTTGTTTAATAATTGTTCTCTTTCATATTTATATTTTGTATGTGCATTAGCTAGTTTGGGGTTAGGATGATATCTTTTCACTATTGCGAATATTGTGTTTCTTAGTTGAGAAACTAAATGTCACCTTGTGTAGATATTCATGATAGGGATTGCTGATCTTTTAAGATTCAATCAAGATTTGTGTGTATGTTCTTATTTGTTATTTATGTGATAGTGTTCCTATGTTAAACTTAAAAGTATGATGGATGAGCTCAATTGATTAACTGAATAATTGGATGTAATTTTCATAGAATGGTAAACTAGTATAAACTTTATTTGTTTTATTTTTTTCCCCTTATTTTTCCTTTTTAATATAGATTTATTTTACTATTTGTCACAACTTTTAGTAACACATAGATATATAGTTGATCCTATCAATAGTGTTCTATCTTGATTTAAAGATAATTATCATCCATATTCAAAAAATCTTCAAAGTTCAATTATCCTTTCTCTTTATACTCAATAATTATATTCAACAATAAAGATGTTAACTTAAGAAAAGTTGTCCATATAACTAGACAATATAAAATTTTCACCATGAAGGAAATTGACATCATGAATGATATGTTGAAAAGAGTATTAGTTCTTATAAATGTACTCAAAGTCTTTGAAAATACCTCGTCCAAGATTCATGTTAACTTGAAGGTTTTGGATAAAATTCCACATATTTTAGAATCCAAATTACCAAACATATAGGAGGAAGCTTGAGACCTAAATAAACACACTTGGATGAGCTACTTGTCATCCTTAGAGTATATGAAGTGTATCTACAAAACAAAATATCATCTAGAAAATCTCTCTCTAAATAGGAATGTTGGTCTTAAAGTTAAAGAGTCTAAGAGATTTAAAAATATAGGAATAAAAACTTGACAATTCAAAAGAAGACTCTAGACCCTCCATAAAAGAAGAGGTAGGAGTTATGTGAAGGAAATTCAAGAAAATTCTTAAGAAGAATAATCTTAGAAAATTTTTCAAAAAAGATATTTTTTTAAAAAATAAGATAAATGATCAAAACATTATTTACTACAAGGGTAAAAAGTGTGGACACATATACATTTATTATTTTGGTCATTCTAATTTTTTTAAAATATTTAAATTAATAATATGTTATATTTGTGTTTCCTCAAATAAAATATTATATATATAATTCTAAAGTCCACTTAATTTATTTATTTTTCATAAATACTAAAATAAACCATTAAATATATAATAAAGAGAGAAAAGAAAATTAAAGTAGTGTATTGAATAATCAAAAGAGGTTTATATTTTTTTCACTCTTCCATATTCTCTCAATCAAGTTTCATTAATGTATTTGATTTTTCACTTAGAAATTCATCTTTTTTTTTTTCACCCTCATCATATGCATCGATATTAGGGTGCCAAAATAGGTTTAGTGGATCGGTCTAAAAGGCTCGAGAAATAAGTCATACTAGGTTAAAAAATTTGTAACCTAAATTGAACCATACCTATTTTGATATGATCCATTTAAGATATGACTTATATAAGCTTAGATCAAGTTAGCCTATAGTCTTATGAGTTAACATGTTTTATAGAATAATAATTATTTTTTAAATAAAAATAAAAGTAATATTATTTTATAATAAAATATACATGTATTATAAATTAATTTGATAAAAGATTGACCTATTATAAGAGTAAATATCAAAGTAAATTTCTAACAACCACTTGTCCTAAAATCTGATTATTAAGATTAATTATTATTTTAAATCAATAAATTATTAAAAAAATAATGATGATAACTAAAGGAAACTTTTTAACTCTTATTTTGAGATTACATGGATTCATTATCTTATAATTTATATATTAAACTATTATATTTAAAATAAAAACTAATTTCATTAATATAATTTAAGTTTTTAAAAAAATATATTTTTATTTTAAAAAAATTAATTATTTTAGTATAAACAGGTTAATAATTTTTTTAAAATTTTTAATTAGACCAAATTAATTCATTAGTCCATTGACTTGACAAAATGTTAGATTATACTAAAAATTATAGTTTCTTTTAAAATAATATAAGTCAGGTTAAACTATCAATACTATTTAGCTCATAGGATTAGGTAAAGTCTAGGTGGAACTGTCCATTATGACAACTCTAATTAATGTTATTTCGACCCACAAGATAAGTGTCAAAAGTTCAAAAAAAAAGTCCTTCTACAAAAAGAAGAATTTCATAGTTACATAAGGAAAACTTGTATTCTAATTGAGACATTTATAAAAATAATAATACCATATACCTTTAAATTGGTTTGTGTATTTTATAAAAGTATTTTTTTTATCTTTCTCATTAATTTTTTTCATAAAAACTTGAGATTCTTTAGGATAAGATATTGTCCAATTGACATAATATAACATTTTGAAGTAAAGACCATTTTAGTTTATAAAAATTGTTCAAAAATAATTTATGTGTGTGATATATGATACCCTTTATTTGAGTAAAGTTTCTCACAACTCATGTTTGTTTTTGTGTAGGGTTTAGAGTATCATAATATTAATCTTATTTTTTTTAGTTTCAAATACTAATTTTTTTTATTAGTCTTTTCAATAAAAGGAACAATATTCAAATAGGTTGATTTGACTAAATTACGTTATATTTGTTTAATATAGATTTAATTTAAAAGAAAAATAAAATATGACATCATCGTTATAAGATGTTTTAATGAGTGATTAAAAGAAGTTAATAAGATTGTCATTTTGCGCGAAAGTTTCGCTTAATAAATAATTGTGTAGTTAAGTCAACTATCTTAAATATACCATGAAGATTACGCTCCCTTTAATTAATATGAGTTATTAATAAATAATATAAAGTTAATTAAACTAATATATATAAATAGGATAATAAATTACATAATATATAAATTAGTTTTCTTTTATTTTGTGGCATAAATTAGTTTTCTTTTATTTTGTGGCAACTAATTCAGGAAAATAAATTTTACTCATATATATATTCATTAAATAACTCCTTCATTCTTTTTCCTTATAAAAGGACATAAGGCACAAGCCTTGAAAGCATAGCATATGGTTGGTGTTAGAGCTTTCCATACCATTCTCCTTTGAGTGATTAAGGTGCATATATGCTCTCACCTTGATTTTTCTTTTTCTGAATTGCAATTTTTTTTTATATGGTTCATTTCTCTAACTATTTGAGTCACATCAGGTAACATTGAAAAAGGAATTGATTGATGGAGTCCCCAGATCATTTAGCACCAGATTCACCAACCTCATGTGTGTCCATTGAGGTCAACCAAGAAGACGACAACAACAACAATGTTGAACACTCCGACACCCATGAAGTCAATTTGGTGGTCGTAGGATGTCCACACTGCCTTATGTATGTGATGGTCAGTGAGGATGACATTAAGTGCCCCAAATGCAAAAGTACCTCTTTGATTCACTTTTCCAGTGACAACAATCCTACCATTAAAAAGGAATAGAGTCCTAAGTTACCCTGTCAATTCTGCATTCTCTGTTTCAATTTAGGACATGTTAGAATTTGAAACAGTAATATCCCTTTTTATATTATGTTTTTCCCAAACCCTTTTGTGAGTAGTGCTTCTTGTGCTCCTATATTCATCTTTATCTCCTCTGTTTAGTGAGGACATAACATAAAGAGTTGAGCGTAAGCAACATTACATGTCCAAGAATTTAGGTTTAATAAATGGTTGTCTTTTGACCACCTTATATTAGGTTAGTTTGTTTCCTTCAGTGGTATTGATCATGTAACTTGATCATATTAAATAATACAATGAATTGCAGGGTATTTTAATTATCTATCATCAATTTCTTATAATTTTATCAGCTTTTATATCATTTTTTTGTTCTAATTCAACTTTTTCCATTAAATAATAAAAAATTTCATAAAACAGCATTAACAAATAACTGTTAAAATCTTAGAATTTTTCTTTAGTTTATAAATATTATTGAGAAGTTATTAATGTAATCAATCTGATGGATGAGTGTAAGAGTGTCAAGGGTTTGAGGATCTCTTGCTTTCAATACAATATATGTTAATTTAAAAATAAAATAATAATCAGAATAAAAAACAACCTTCACACTATTTTAACATCACACAATAACTTATATTTGTCATTTTTATGATATCTCTTCTTCTCTTTGTCGATGCCAATTTTCTGCACTTTTTTTGTTTTGTTTTTTAACCACTGTATTTAAAGTTTTCCATATTCATTTTATTTCTCTTTCACTAAATAATATATATTTTAGTGTTTCGTATTTGAGTAAAACAGATTCAATAATGTAACATCAATACTTTCAATTTAAAACAATCATAATAATAGTGGGACATTCAATTGACCAATGATAATAATTTTCTTATAATAATAAATTATTAGACACTATAAACTAATATTGTTATATGTTTTATTTAAGTTATCGTGATTTAAAATTTTAATTGTGATTTTAATTAAAAACCAAACATAGTTTCATTTTTCAAAATATGTTCAAAAGCACTTAAAAAAAAGAAGAAGCTTCTTCCAATATCGATATAATTTATTAATCTAAAAAAGAATTAATTTTCTAGTAAATCTACAATTTCTTTTTAAAACCAGGTTTATAAATCATGTTATTTTTTTCATAAAATTGGTGTCATGTACTCATATTAGTCGTCATTTTTATATTTTATTTTCATTGAAATTAAATCCATAATGTAATAAACTAAATTCAAATATATAAATATTTTTCTTAAAATTTTTAAAAATAAGATAACATAAATATATATTAAATTGCATAACTTTACTAATAAAGTAACCTAATAATATAAATTAAAGAAAAAATTGAATAAAATTAGAGATTATATCTATATCTTTAACAATCTATAAACACTTTATATTTTTAAACATTTCATTAATATCTATTTTTTCTATCATATTATAACCATTATATTTATTACGCTTTTTCCTATCTATATAAAGACCTTCATTATATTTGCCTTCATTCCCATATGTAAGCAGCAATTTCAATATTGGTCTTCTTATTTATTAGATAACTATGTATTTATATTCACACTCGTTATCTCCACCTTACTCATGACAAAAACAATAAATTTAATAAAGAAAAAACAATTTTTTTTCTTGCATAAAATACAAAAAAAATATATATATATATATATATATATATATTGTGTGTAAAAAATAATATAATAATATATTTAATAATTATTTGATGATATTACCAAAACAAATGCACTTATACAATGATTATTTATAAATTGCATTAATTGATATATTAAATGTACTAAATGATATATATATATATATATATATATATATATATATATATATATATATTAATGCATTGATTGAGAGTGAAATAGTTAAGATATTAAATCTACAAGAATTATTATTTCTTCATATTTATGGATTTATATGAAAGTTGATATATTTAATACACATTAACTCTACCAAATTTATGTTATTTAATGTTAATTAAATATTTTATTTAATATATGTATATCATTAATGCTATATTTAATAAGTATTTATTAAATCTAATAAATCTTTGTTATCATTAAATTTACCATTTAATTTAATAAATTTGACATTTAATGAAATTATTTTAAAATTAAATAATATGCAGTGGTAAAAGCAAGCGAAGTTTGTCCTATAAGTAAAAAAAAATTGATGCTCAACCTAATTTCTATTTTAAAATAGATCATAAATTATAAGTAAAAAAAAAATTGATGCTCAACCTAATTTCTATTTTAAAATAAATCATAAATTTTAATCTAGTCTAGTCCTATGTTAGGCTAAGGGACTAATTTTGATATTAATGAAAATTTATATATATATATATATATATATATATATATATATATATATTAACATATCTATATCAAGCAATTAAATAAAAAATAAAATATATTTTTAAAATTTTAAATTATATTAAAAAAATTATTTTTTATTTAATATATAAATGATAAGATAATGTTTCTATTAAAAAAATTAAAATTTTATTCTTTATTATTATTATTATTTATTTATTAATAATTTATTAATATAAAATAGTAATTAATTTTAATCCTTAGATCTTGGAATAAGTGATTGGTAGAAATTTACTCTTATATTTATTAGTAGAATAAGTGAATCCCTTGTCAAATTAATATATATATATATATATATATATATTTTTTATAAATATATAAGTAAATATATTAAATGATTATTAAGTTTGGGAACCAAAATCATAAATTATATAAGTTACAAAACTAAAAAAAATTGAGAAGATAAAATTGTAAATATATTAAATAATCATTAAGTTGGGAAAATTAAAATCATAAATTAGATGAAAGTTACAAAACTTTGAAGGGGTCACGACCACCCTCAATTTCCAAGAAGGTCTGCCACTATATATATATATATATATAATAAAATAATATTACTTTTATTTTTATTAAAAAATAATTATTATTCTATAAAATAGGTCCGCTCATAATCTTATGGAGTTTGATTCAATTTAAAATACATATTGGTTACTCTAACCTAACCTATTTTGACACTAATATCTTTTTTATCAAGGTATTTATTGAAAATTAAATTGTAAATTAACGTATAAATAAGTGATTTAATTTTATCATTTTAGAGATAAATAATTTAATATGTAATATTAAATTTTTTTAATGCTTTTATTTAACTTATAGATTTATATTTTTTATCTTATAAAATATTTATTTTGGTACTTTAACATTCAAATTTGAGCCGTTAACTAAAAGGTAACATTTTGTATGTGTAAAAAAAATAAAAATAACTGACATTGTTAGCAAATAACATCTTCTGTTATTTTAAACCACAGTTTGCAACTTTTTAAATAGTTAGTCAACAAAAGAACCGAAAGAACTCAAAGTTTTAAGTTAACGAACCAAAACAACTCAAATATAAAAGGCATATTTAGGAATAAACTCTAAGGTTAAACAAAATTAATACTATTTTAAGTAAACTTTATTAATTGTGAAAATATTCTTAGCAACTAATGTCAAGCACCTAGTTGTATATTTTGACATATCTTCCACTTAAAGAAAAAATCACACACTAGCAAAATAAAATAATAACAAACGTTAAAGTTGAGAATTAATCATATTAATTATTTAAAAAAATATATATTTATTCATCCCATCATTAATTATTGTACAATAAAAAATAATAATCTTTATATAAAATAATTTATAATTAATACATAATTAATTTTTATATAATATAATATACTAATATTAAAATGTGGAAAGACAACCAATAGCAGATGTATCTACTTAATTCTAAAAGCATAAAGACTTGAATTTGTTTCTTGATTGTACTCGTTAGAAATTTTATCAAATTTAAAAATAGGTTGTGAGTGAGTTAACTCTTTTCTAAAGGGTGAAACACAAAAAAACATAATCTTGATTTTGATGACCAATACTCTGTGTTTTTCTAGTTAACAATTTGCTTTGTTTCTAAAATTTTGTGCACCTATGAAAGTTCCCTCGTCATTCTCAAAATATACCAAATTCTTAAAAAAATATATAAAATTAAAAAAGCCAAAGAATAATATATAAAAAATAAAGAAATAAGGATTTATAATAAGATGGTAAAGAGTGTCAATATCTATTTTTATTATGGAAGTTAAGGAGGATTAAAATAATATAAAGATCATTAGTGACAGGGCAAAGAAAATAACGTATCAATTGCGGAGTAACTAATTATATTTTAAATTTATCTAAATTTAAAGGAAAAAAAAATCCAATGTATTAACTTGGTGGAAGTTGGTGGAACTAAATGCTATAAGACACTGAGAGATGAGAGACAACTGAGTACTATTGACATGCTTTGGAAACATGTCTGATAGAAATCTATATCAAGATATAAAGACACATTTAAGACATCAAAATGTAAATATAAAAGAAAAACAATGGAAGTTGAATTGATATAACACATGAAGGCAAAGGAAGATAAATATGGGTTGGATGGTAGTTTTAAAAATAGGAGTTTAAATAGAGCTAAAACTTGTTTGTAATGGATTACAGATGATCTAAAGATGTCGTCTGATCATAAGAATGATTAGACAATCAAAATGTATTTTCTCGATAGTAATAGTCTAATTAGGTGATCTTAAGGTGTCATTTAAAACAAAAAAAATATTTTTCAAATAATAAAATATTTTTTCAAAACAAAATATTCAAAATGAGACTTGCATAAATTCTAACCAAGTAGAATAGATAAAACATATTATTTTATATTAGTTCATTCAACTTGAATTATACTTAGCCCTTTTCTAACAAATTTTTAGAGAACTCTTCTATAATCAACTTATTTTAACCAAATAGTATTCCCTACAATTTTTGGCTTACACGGAGTACATAATGTCACTTTTGACAACCACAAGTTCTCAAGACTACTCTTGACATAAGTACATAAAATCACTCTAAGCACGATCATTATTATTTTTCGTGAAGTTATTCCTAACTATTCTAGTACACAAAGCCTCCCCACACATCTCAAATTGAAGTTTAGTATATATTAAAAGCAATAAACTCTCATAGAGAGAATATAGTAGTTTCCTGAATACTAGAAAATGAACTTCACAAAGTGATAGGTTTACAAATAAAGTTCTCTTTCAACTCTAAGAAAATAGAAAACTATAATTTCGCAATGAGTTTTAACAATATTTTTTCATGTACATTACTTCACATTCATCTTCTTTCTGTATTATTGTGTCTCTATTTATAATTTTTGTGCACAAATAATCACTGTGACGCATTAAGTTAGAGTTGGTTGTTGGATTATTTGCAAGCACACCATTGTCATTAGTAGTTTTAAACGAGTAAGTGTTTCGAATCCATAAAGACTTTAGATAATAATAAGATTTACACTAACTTATGCTAATAGGCTTAAATTGAAATATTTGATGATCATGATTTAAAAGGAATATTAAAACTAAACAAATATTATATTTTTAAACTAAAGAAAGCTAAAATGGATAAAAATGTACCAATGGATATTGTTGAAATTAGACTTCACCACATCACTCTCTTGGTCAACTGAATTCATTAAATAAATGTTCTCTCTTCTTCATTGTCATCCATCCTTATCATGAATAGTTATATTCCAATCCCAAAGAGCATACCTTAAGTATCCTTTTAAATCACAATTTCTTATCAACTTAGGACAAATATGTAGTAGTTTTAAGATCTAAAGATCATCAATAATCCATTCTCCATTCCTAGAAAAATTATTTATTGATTATCCTAACATAAGGATATTCCAATGTATGGTTGATCAAGCCACAATAATTGAATAACACAAAGATAGAATAACAATGAATTAAAAAAATAGAAATTATATATAAATATAATTAAAATATACAAGAGAGTTTGGTGATTACATTTAATCCTAATAAAAGAGGATTTAACTATTCATGATTTTGAATAACACAAAAGCAAAACAAAAGAATGAAGTAGTGTAGATGGAAGTCATGAAGGAAGTTTTTCAATAGATGTGTACCCTATATTTTTTCTCTCTCGGATTTCTCTTCTTACTCCAAAAATCTCCTTCATATTCAAGATTTTGAACCAATGTGAAAACATCACATAAGTGGTTGACTCATCTAAAGCTTGACTTCATTAGGTGAGATATGTAAACATTTTTTTCCATATTCTTTGCCTACAAGACTAGCTGAGCAAGAGGTTACTCTATCTGAGTAAGATTTGATCATATAAAAAATGTGTTCTTTAATCCAAAATTAGTTGAACGAGAGAAGAGTCTGGCTCGGTAAGGATTTGTTCTAGTTGAGCAAGGTTCTTTTATTCTCCTAATTTTTCTTCTTCACCAAATCTTACCAAAAGAGTGAGTTTTAAAATATTGAATGTATTAATAAAAAGGTATAATTGATTTTCATTTATCTAAAAAATATAAAAACTAAATAGAAAATAATGTCAAGAAGTGTTTAAAAAAAAGGTGATCGTTGTTCTTAATAAATTAAGCACAAATATTGTTTTTTCATTGAGTTCATCTTCTATTTGCATGATTACATCTTTGTTTACAATTTTCATGTACAAATAGTCATTATGACACATAAGGTTTGAGTTGGCTTTAGTTAGTATAACTTCTATTATGTCTTTTAGGTTTTTCAAAATGAGTGATAATTTTTATTAATGAGTAATTTGTCATAACTCAGGAAGAATGTCTCTAAGTCATTATGTTTTATTTTTCTCTGTTCTTAGCATCCTTCAATAAGGAAGGTTAACTTGTGCTTGAATAATACCTTTGAAGTTTGTATTTTTTTTATTTATTTAAACATGCATTATGAAATAACTCAAGAAAACATGAATCAAACTAACCTAGTTGATTCAACAATTTAGTGGAGTTAATGAGCATTGGTTGAATATGGTGATTATAATGTAAATTGTTGAGTATATCAAATGATACATTGTATGACTTTAATCTCTATTGATATTAGTCGAATTTGATGACATTAAGGTGGTTTATAGGGTCCATTAGTTAATATGTAACTTGATTCCATTTTACCTTTAATAGACGATTCTCATGACTTGTAGGATGGATTGAGTTGGGTTTCATCGTATGAGCTTAGCGACATGTTGTGTGCCATCATACAAGATTAATGACATGTTAATCAATCAATTTGGGCTTCATCATATGACTAATTGGTTTTTTTTTTACCATCAAATAGTGCACTACCATCACATTACACACTAACTTGCAAATTTGTTGACCATACTAGATGGTTTACTAGGTTCATCAACTAATGTTAATTAGTTGGTAATCATCAAATGACACATTGATAATAGTTTATGTGTGATTTTTTTTTATTCATTAGCCCATGTATTGAATATTCATAACTTAATTATATTATGTTACCATCAAAATTATGAATATAATTATCAACTAATGTTTAAGATAGTCTGACATGATTAAGTCTAGCATTTAGAAGCTTCTATGAAGTAAAAGACTACGTAATTATAATCTTTGATGCTTTTGACTGTAACCAGTGGTGGATCTTGACCATTGATTTTAGGAAGACCAAATAATATATTATTAATAAATAAATATAAAAGAAAAAAAGAAGATGAAATGATGAAAAGATAAAATTCTAGATATATACTTAGCCAAATAATATATTATTAATAAATAATAAATAAATATAAAAGGGAGAAAGAAGATGAAAGGGTGAAAAGATAAAATTTTAGATATATACTTAAATATATTAAATGATCATTAAGTTTGAGAAGAACAAAATCATAAATTATATGAGAGTTATAAAAGTAAGGAGAGGTTGAGAGGATAAAGTTATAAATATACAAGTAAATATATTAAATATTCATTATGTTTGGGGGACAAAAAATTATATGGGAGTTACAAAACATTGGGGGTTACGGTCTCCTCAACTCCCAATAAGATCCGCCACTAGTTGTAACAAACTTAAGAATGGTTGAAAGAGATGCAGAGAAGGCAAAGGTAAGCTTGGACAAAATTAAGATCAAGGATAAGTAAGTGTTAGATAATACAACGATAAGGTGAAAGAGTTTTGAATTTTGAAAAGTGTTCTTGGTGGGTTTCTTACCTAGTTTGAAGATGCAAAGTGAACATGACTCAGCCAATATTTCCTGGTTAAGAGAGGATAATTTATTTTTATTTTTATTTTCTTGAATGATATGGGTGGTGTGGTGTGGTAACAGTGATGGTACTGTGTGAAGATATGAGGAAGATGGATTCGAAGGAAAGATTAGGTAATGCATCGACCCTTAGTTAAGGTTCTTGGATAAAGATTTCTAAAAGGGAAACGAAAATAATAATAATAATAATAATAATAATAATAATAATAATAAGAGAATCAGTTTTATATATCAACAAGTTTCTCCCAATCTTACAACACAAATATTTAAAATAACATATTAGTTATAAAAAATAAATTTAAATAAAATTTAACATCAATGAGAACTATATAAATATATCTTTTAGTATTATTTTAATAAGTAAATTTTTTCTTCCATCTCTGTTAACAACAGTTTAAAGACTTAAATCTTTTTTATTAAAACTACACAAAACTAGTTTTAATTTTTATTTTAGTATTATATATTATATTCTATTAGTTCATTTTGTTTTAATTCATAAATAACTTTGCAAGTTTGTAAGTACAATACAGAAAAAACTCCATTTTAGATATTTTACTTATTTACCTTTTTAAATAAATATTTGTTTTATTATTGTATTTTTCCTTCTAAACACACACAACTCCATTTTTAGATTTTATTTAAGTATTTTGTTTTGTTTTGTTTTCTATATTTATTTTTTCAAAATCACTTTTTCATTCTTTTGAATTCCCCTTTTATATTTTTTTTTATTTTTTAATAATTTAAGTATTTTTTTTTAAGTTTCTCAATATTTTAGTTATTTACCCAAAAAATTTGAATGTTTATTTAGTTCATTAATAAATTGTATAAACCGGTTATGCAAGACATAGGATATTTCAATATTCTATAATTAACTTTCTTATTATTAGTGGGACCATTTATATTTTAACATTTCATTTCAAAATATTATAAAATTGAAATATTTAAATGATCAATAATTAAAATTTGGTTTTTTTTTTTAGTTTCGAATTTAATTATTGCTCATCTTATCTAGAACATTCTAAACCTTTTAATGGAAAATATCAATTTTTGAATGAAGGTATCTCATGTAAAACTTATTTAATAGATATATTTGATGACTAATGAGATGTGATATGATATTAATGAGTGATTAAGTTAAACAAGTTTTATTGAAGTATGACTGTTTATCAAAATTAGTTTAATGAATATTTGTCTGTTAAAGTCAATGATCATAAATATTAAACGAAAATTTCGCTTTTATAATCAATGTGAATTGATTAAATTATTATATAAAAAAAGAGTAAATTAATTATTTTTTAAATGTAATTTTTTCCTCAAAATTACAATTTTCTAAGATAAAATGGCCTAGGGTTCACCCATTCAACAAATAAATATCAGTTCATTGGCATTGGAGTTTCTTATGCCATTCACTAAATCATTCCTCTTACTCTTTCTCTTCTAACACCTTGATTTTTTATTTTTTTTTATCCAAAATTGTTTTTTTCAAGTCTTTTAAGGTGTATAGGTACTCACATTATCCTCTCTCTTTTGTTTTTCTTATTTAGATTTTGTATGTGATTCTTTTAGCTAACAATTTGAGTCAAACACAGGTCACCATACCTAAACAAAATCATGAGTGATAGAAATGGCATGACTCCAAAATCTGACCATTTGAATCCACCTTCACCAGTGGTTGTTAACTTTCCGTCCTCACCTCAATCAACAGCAACAGCGGTTTCATCAACATCACCACTGTATTCGTCGTTCATTGATCCTAACCAAGAGGATAACAACGTTAATAACCTCGGATACTCGAACAATAATAACCTCGGATACTCGAACAACCCTGTTCAAGTTAATTCCATGGTAGTAATAGGATGTCGTCGTTGCCTTATGTACGTGATGGTCGATGAGAGTGATATCAGGTGTCCTAGATGTAACAGTACCTCCTCTTTTATCCGTTTTTCCAAAAACATCAATAACTCAAGGATGTGGATAGGATAAGTATACTAGATTACCCTGTCCCTATAACATGTTGTTGGCACTTAAAATATATCAATCTCCTTGTAAGACATGTCTTTTGTGTTCTACTTTTAGTTAATTAACTATTTATCATTGATAATCAATTTTATTAGTACAATGATAATTAATGTTACTGTAATATTAAAAATAGTTATTAATTAAGTATATATTTTATATCTAACTATTGATATACTATTATATTTTTTATCTTGTTGTTGAATAATAGATAATTTATATTTATTAAATAGATGTCATATTATAGTATACATAGACCTTTTTATAATGGTAAATTTCCTTCTACTGTTAATGATTAATAAAACCATGTAAGTTTGATTATATAAATATTAGTAAGACATTTTTATTTATAACTTATTATGAATATAAATTATTTTACATTATAAATGCTACCAACTCAATAAAAAAAAAAATCATTGATATTGTTAACGAGAGGTGGGATTAGAAACCAATGTATTACTTTATCATCAGATAATTAACAACTTATCCCTCCACCCAAGCTATCACTTTGTAGTATATATATATATATATATATATATTTTTTTTTTTTTCTCCTTCCTTTTACGTCAGTTTCATTTCAGGCATAAAATATTGGTTGTGCTTAAAATATTGTCATTTTTATTTAGTCTTTCATTTTTTTTTCTTGAGTTTTAGTTCATGTAATTTTTGTCCTGTTTTATTTTAATCCTTGTTTGTAGAAATTTAAATGAAAAAATATATTTTATAGGGACTAAATAAAATTAAAATCAGAAAAGGAACTAAGTCTTATTTACTGAAAAAACAAAACACAGCTATATTTTAAAGACAAAAACATAATCAAGATTTTATTTTATATTTTGAATAATATTGTTCAAGTTTTTCAAGAACTTTTTTATTTTTTTTAATTTGACAATAATAATGATAACATTAAATTGATCAATTAAACATTTGATACTATTTAAATTTAAGGTTAAATACCCTTTTATTTCTAAACGTGGTCCATATTAAAAGTACGCTATATCTAAATACATTGTTTTTTAATACTTACATTTAATAAATATAGTAATTTGGTTCTAACAACTATTTGGTTATTTTGAATAGTATTAATATATTAATTTTGACTCTGTGAATACTATTAATTCAAGAATAATCAAGTTATTCTTGCGCACGACTAAATTAACATATTTATTTATCAAGTCATTGACTAAATTAAAAATTATTTTGACTAAATTAGTTTCTAAATTAGAATTTAAATTGGTCTCTAATCCTATCTATCAAGATTTTAGCTGCTAAATGAAAACTAAATTCTAAATTATCAAATTATTATTTATTTATCTGTTTTCTTTTAATTATTAATATTGTTATTATTATTATTAGTTGGTTACCTCTTTGTTCAGATTAGATTCCACTTTGTATTGACTGATTCTCTTGCCTTGTTGCTCTCATTGCTCTGGAAATAGAAGTTGATGTAGTGTAGAGTTTTATAATATTGATAATAACTATTTTTTATATTTATGATACACCACATAAATTACACGTGGATGTCAGGACAAAAGACACGGTAGATCATCACAAACAGTGGAAGTGAATGGAACACCGAGAGAACCTTCCACCCGAAGTATAGGTCCAAGACAAGACGGTTAACAAATTAAGCATTGAATGTTAGTTTTCTTGGTGATTTCTCCTTGCATACGCGTACAACAATTTCATTACAAATATATCGATATAACCTAAGATCATCAAATTTTCTCTCCAATTACCACATTTTTCTAAACCCTGAAAAATCACCAACTAATGGAACCCCAAGCCAAATCTATGGAGGTGAAACTCATTTCCTGCAAGAACATCAGAGCCTTCAACTTTTTCCAAAAGCTCACACTTTACGCCACCGTCTTCATCGATAGCGAGGATCCCAAGAGGGAAATCACGGAGGAACGGAAGCAGCGGCAGCGAACCCTAACGGACAGAGACAGCGAGAGCGACGGCAGCAACCCCGAATGGAACTACCTCGCGCGTTTCGATTTGGGGTGCCTTTCGCACTCGCCGCACGACTCCGACTTTGGTCATCTCTTCCTCTGCTTCGAGTTCCGCCACGACGGCACCATCCTCGGCGACAAGGTCGTCGGCGAGTGCCGCGTGGCGCTCGCCAATATGATCCGCGATGCCGGCACTGACTCGGCGAGGTTCGTTAGCTACGAGGTTCGCTCCGCCGAGGGGAAGCCCAACGGGATCTTCAATTTCTCGTACAAATTGAAGGGCATGGGAATTGGGATTGGGAATGGGAATGGAAGTGGAAGTAGGATCCACTCGTCGCAGATTCTCGAAGGGAGAATCTCCGGGTACCCGGTTCTGGCGCCGGAGGATTGCGCGTGTGCTCCCAATAGAGTACAATATCCCACGTGCGAAATCGATAACACGTGCTGCTACCCGACGGTCGCGTTGCCGGTGGGATCTCCCGTGTATCCCCCCACTGCTCCACCACCGGCGGTTATGTTTCGTCCGAACGGAGACTATCATTGCGATTACCCACGCCCGCCGCCTCCGCCGGATCCGGTGGTGTATCCATACTCTCCCTTGCCACCTCCGGTGGTGTATCCCTACCCTCCCCCGCCTCCACCAGTGGTGCATGCTTACCCGCCTTTTGGGCCCGAGGCCCATCCTTGGCCACAAGGTCCATATTGTGAACGCAGGTGGTAATTTACTAATGAAGAATTCTAAGCCCATATATTTTCTAAAGAGTTTATTTTATCAATTAGACAACTTTTAGCCGTAGAGTATTTATTTTTTAATGTTTCTCTCTTTTAGGGTTTTCCATATCTTATATTCGGAAATTTTGTTATCAAATGTTTTGGTAAATATTTTGAATTTCTTCGTTAATTTTATTACCTTCAAGTGTTACGGTCTTAGAGGAAAAATATAGATTATATTTTAATTGTATGGTTCTTTCATTTAAAGAATTTGACGTGTATAGAACTCTCGTAAAAACTATTGACATACTGTGATACAAAAAGTTATAAATACGTGAGAAAAATAATACTTTATTTTTTATTATTTTTCCTCTTTCTTCAAATCCTACTTGTTATTTTCTGGAATGTAAAAGTACTACTAGATTGAAAATTAGTTAAAATGATAAAGATGTTAAAATAAAAAATTTTAAAATCAACAACGAAGCTAAAAAAAATTAAACATTTTTACAAAGAAAAGGAAAATTCTTTTATGTAGTGCATTAAATAAATAAACAAAAACTATTTATAATGATAGAAAATAATTAATTTAAAATTATTTTATTGTAATAAATCAATTATTCATCTAATAATTGAAATATATTGTTTACTAGTATTGGTTATATTCTTAATTGTAAATGGCATATATAATATTATTAAAATCTAAATTATTATCAAAAGAAATTAAATAGGTTAACTTGAAATATGAAAAAAACTAACTCATAATATAAGTTGAGTTTAAATAATTCATTAGCATTTTTGGTACACGTTATTTTTCCATAAAATTATAAATAAATGATAAAATATATACGTGGCTAGAGTTTAAAAGTCTTAAAAGCATAGACTTTTAACAAAATATATATTACTTTTTTATTATATAATTTACACAAAATAAATAATTTTGTTTGTATTAGTATATTTAATGGACAAATGTAATTTTTTCTTCACGTTATTATAATCTTTACATGTTTATATAATTAAAATATAGAGATTGAAAGAAGAGAGAAGAAGACAAAAGAGAAAAAAAAGTGTACAAAGGGAAAAGAAATAAAAAAAGTGGAAGAATGAGTGAAAAAAATAAAACTTTCCAATAATAAAATCTATAAATAATGAATAAAATAAATATGTTCAAGTAAATAAATTGATAAGAGTAAGTAATTTTATATATATATATATATATATATATATATATATATATATTAAATTTAAATTATTATATTTTTTAAATTTAAAATTATTTTGTGTTAAAAAATTAAACACTAGCAAAGCTTCACTTTGAACAGAGTCTTTTTTTTTTTTAATGTTTATTTTAAAGATGAGTCTATTTGAGCTTGAAATCTTCACTATCACGAAATATAATCCTTTTCCTTACAGGGCTAAACCCAATTTATCTTAGTATTAGTTTCTTTTTTACTAATTACTATATTCACAAGTTGAAACGTACAATTAATCAACGACACCTATTCAATAAAACACCCTACGAATAATAGGTGGTAGGTGGGGTCTCTCACATGTCTCAAACACAGTTTTATGAAAAAAACACAAAAAATTTAAAAATAAAAATAAAAAATGTTGCCCAATGGTCCACGGTTCACCCACCTACATCCCCACAACGATGTAACACCATGCCAAATAGGGCAAACGTTCCACATTCTTTTAATATACAACACAACATCATGAATATACCCAAAAAAAAAATTAACACTTTCGATTAAATTTTATCAAAAATGGGTTGTAGTCGTATGACAAAAAACTGGTCATATAATTTTAAAATATGCAACTTTGATCTTAAAAATCCAATTCAAATTATTTTTGGTTTCTATAAAACAACTCAAATACAGAACGAGAACAAAAGTATTGAATGCGGTGATCGATAATAACAGCATGGCACCAATTTACAGAGAGAAAGAAATGAAGAATTTGAGACAGCAAAATTCCAAGAATAATGTTCAGCATTCAGTAGACGAAACAAGTTCAATGCATCATTATTATTGTAACTACATGCTTCGTTTCATCTTTACATCTCTTGTTAACGGAGGAACTGCACGGGGCTTTGTGTCCTAAGCTGTTCATAGAATCTTCTGATGAAATCCTCAGCCTGATCATCAACACGATCATTTCCAACTTCTTCAGTTTCATCCAATGCAGAATAGTTGGACACCCTCACAGAAAACGGTGAGAGAAGAGGGCTCTTTTTTTCTCCAGGAACAAAAAAGTTGTACGTATACTCTGGGGTTTTGGGAACTACCACACCTTTAGGCACCTCACCTTCAACTTCGAATGAAAAACGATGTTCATCTTCGACAACTTCAGGGGCATGGATGCAGGGAAAGTTGAAATGGTGCTTGCGCTTTGGCATGGAGAAGAAAACAGGGTTTGGACTATTGCTGCATGAGAATTCATAATGCACCCCTAAGCCTCCTCTTGTCACACTCTTAGGGTTCTTCTGGTGGTGGTGGTGGTGATGTGATGGTATGAGATTGCTAAAAGATTTTCTCACCACCTTCCCTTTCTTCATCATGAGGTTCATGTCCATGATCATGTTCCTCTTTGATATAAGACCCTTCCTTATCATGAAGAAGGTTACCCTCATCACATTCCATAATCTCTTTGCCACAACAGGAGAATGTACCTCCATTTCTCAAACTATATGTAACAACAATAACAACAACGAATATGTTTATAACTAAGTGAAGAAACAACACTGGATATATAAAGAGTGTTTAACTCCCTTTGAGAACAGAGAAAGAGAAGGGTTTCTTGATTCTCCTACGAGGCTTTATGAACCTCGTAGAAGAAAAAAGAACCCGGTGTGGGAAAGTGGAAGGTGAAGAGAAGATTATATAGTGGTTCATTTTTGTTTTTTTTAATGATGATGGAGTGTGGGAAAGGGCATATTAAAGAATGAAAAAGAAAGTGGGTGGTGTTTTCAAGTGGACACAACAAACGCTCTTATGCATTCCATTACGTTTAGAAAATGTGAATTAAAGGTATTAAAAATGGAGGGGGTTTTTATGGAAATAAAATTAATGCCATCGTTTCAAAGTGTTGAAATGAACAAGTAGTTGACGTGTTCAATCCAAGTACAGCTAGAAACACACCGTGTTTGGGATTGTTAATGATGGAAATTCAACGGCTAAAAAACATGATCTGGCTGAAACACTGAACAGCCAACAAGGGACCCATTGCTTGTTGTGTCTTTTTTTCAATGACTAGGAAATTAATGGTTGGTCGTGGACAAGAAAAAAGGTGGGAAGCTTCATTCAAATATGAACCTTGAAACTGCAAAAGCAACCCTATGTTAGGGACACGTGCACCCTTGTTCAGTTTATTAGGTATACAAGTGTTCCCCTACAACCCTTCCTTATGGATTAAGTGATTAACATTGGAAGGTTCAGAAGGGGTTCTTGCCCTTCCATTTTTGGTTATACATTTTATATTAAATGATAAGAGCATAATTTATTTGTTCTCAATAATTTACTTATTAGAAAGTATATACAATTCATTTCCAATTTCTTTCCCATTTTAGCTCTTCAATAGGCACATGTAACTTAACCAGAATTTCGTGTTTATGAGTTGTTACATGCATTAATCTAGAAATGCAATGCCAGTTTTTCAAAGTTCAGTTTGAATCCAAACAAGTTATATTCAAATGTAAGAAACGGAAAATACATGGCATTGGGTTCAACTGTTCTGTACAAGCAATCGATTCACCTTACGTTTCGTAATTCATTTTTAATGTTGTATTAATTTTAGGTAGATATTTTGTTATATTTTCAATTATGATATAATAATAAGACTTTTGTTTAATTAAAATGTGGGTAATAAAACTCATGATTATTCGAAGTTTGGATTTAAAAATATACAAGTATAACAGTAGTCTTCGTTATGTTTGGGTAGCAAAACTCATGATTAATTTCACATTTTGCAAAAATGAGAATTAGTTTTATTTATATACAATATTTTCGTTATGTATCTACAATAATCTTCAACACATTGTTGCATAGAAGATTAAACGATAGATAAATTTTTTTTTCTAATTCAATCAATAACTGGTTTGGAATAAAGTTTTTCATTGCATAATTTCTAAGAGTTTTCGTTTAAAAAGAGAAACTGAACCGTGTATTGATGAAATAATTGAAGAAAAGGTTTTGAATTAAAATTGCACTCTGTAAAAAGGGTTTAAAGTTTTGTTAGAAGGTTGTCAACACAAAAGACAATGGATGGTACTTCCGTATAAAGAAAGGTTCCAGCTATTGGCAGCTACATAGACATGATTTGAATCTTAGTATATTTTATTATTAATATAAGATTAGAGGAATCAAAGTTTGTTCTTCAATCCAATAAAAAAATAGGTATATGTTCTACCATCACCGGAAAATGGGTCATGATATATTGGATACTTAATCAAAATATATAAAATGAGTTATGAGAAGTTGTCAAATGGTACAAAATTACGTGCCTTATATCTGTAATTCTTAGTTCAAAACATTTATGCATGAATTGTGGTTTAAGTTGCCATCTATTTTGCCACTTGCTTAATTGATTTGGTTGGCTAGTTCCTTCCCCCTAACCCTAGAATTGATAATATATATTGCATTAGATTTTACTCCCTTAGTTTAAGGTTCTAATTGACAACACCTCACATGGGAAGAGAAGTTTCTTCATCACAGACTCAAGCAGCTTTTTGCTTTTACCAGTTCAAAAGCTCATATAATTGGGGTATTTTAAGTATTAATAATAAATTATGAGCAATGAAAATTTTCCCCTTTCAGGGATGCATCATAGTTAACTATTTTCAAAAATTTAAATATAGCATTTACGATTTATTAGTTTATTATTTAAAACAATTAGTTTTTTAATTTTTAAAATTTGAAAACTTATTTGGTATCTGTTTTTTTTAAACTGTTTTTGTTTTTTAGTTTTAAAAATTAAAAAACTAAAATTGATAAAATATTTTTTTTATATATTTTTTTTACTAATAAGCTTCATCGTTTTACTTTCTCATTTTTATTATTATAAAGTTATTAAATTTATTTTTTCAATTTTTGTTATGATTTTTTATGAGTATCATATCGTCTTCTTTCTTTTAAATTAATTTTTAAAAATAAAATTATTGTACAATTTTTTTCTAATTATATTTTCAAAAATAATTTTTTAAATTAATTTCTAAACAAGCATTAATTTCGAGGAAATTCCCTTTTTCATTGTAATTTTTTAAAAATATTCCTAGTTCATCGAAGGTAGATCGAAATTCTGATTTCAATTAATATGTCCTAAGTTAAATTAATAAAAAAAACACAAATTACAATAAATTAATAAAAGAAATAAATATTTCATGTGCAAAGAAAAATAGTCCTATAATTAATATATTTAATTATGTTTTTAGTCTCTAAAATTTAAAATAGTTATAACTTTAATCTCTTAAATAAATAAAAACAGTTTTATTTTAATATCTTAAAATTGAAAAAAAATCTTAAACAATAACTTTAAAGAATTAAAATGAATATTTTAAAATTGTTAATCATACGAATTTAATATTTGACCAAAATCATAATCAAGCATTATTTAAAAAAACTTCAGTCTATGTGTTACTTGTACAGTTTGAATCAGGTATTCTAATTTTTCCGCTCTTTCTTTACATGTTTTTTATTACATAAGAATGAAGATTTTTAACTAAATAGAGATCCAATGCTCATCACATTAAAACTTGTTATTAATTAAGTCTTAATTATTTTTAATCACTATATTTATTTATTTTATTTCATTATTATAATAATTCAATTTGTTTTATATATCAAAGAGTTTCAAATTTTTCTATTAAAGTCGTGCTATGTGTAATTTTAAAAATTAGGATTATTTGATTTTTTAAAATATATTATTCATAAAATAATTAATTTCAATTTAATTATTAATTTAAAATAAAAATTCTTTTTGAAGTTATTCAAGAAACTTGACGTAAACTTCTCTAAAAAAAGGTTTTTTTGTCTAGAAAGTAGGAGAAAAAAACTCCTAATGACACTTGAAGACAAGCTAATTAAACAAGTTCCATACATTAAGTTTAATTTCATTTATATGTACTAAAAAAATTACACAAGGGTCATATATAATGGTTTCTCTCGGTCTGAAAGGGACTTATGTCCCACATTCCTTTATTCTGTATTCGGAGTTTATATATCCTTATGTTCTCAATGGTTACAACCAAGAATAGAAACTTAGACCTTTATAGCTTGTGTGTGGGCCAAAGATATGCTAGTTTGGCTAAGAATATACTAGGACAAAAAACAATCTTTTTTTATCTTAGCCAAATATTGATTTTTGTTCCTTTATTTAATGTGTCACCTCAATTTAAAAAAAAAAAACTACATCTAAAATCTTGGTATGCAGCAAGATTTTAGTTTTGACCAACAAACTTGTCTTTAGAAACATGATTAGCTTAACAAGTATTGATCTTTACTCCTTTATTTAATGTTTCGTCTTAATTTAAAGAAAAAAAAACTACAACTAAAATTAGGTTACGTGGCATGATTTTAGTTTTGACTAACAAACTTGTTCTTAGAAACACAAATTCACTCATTTTTGTAATTTTTTTCAAATTCGATCATATTACGTTAAATTGGGTTCTTTTTTAACCCAATTATGTAAAAGAGTCGAGAAGTTCTTACTTCAGTGATATATTTAATAGATTGAACTCCTTCAAGTTCTACTTGTTTTAAAACTCCTTTTAAACATTCCATAATTTAATTGTCACTCTAATTATTTCTAATGTATCCCCTTCTTTATTTAAATGTGTTGCATTTGTTCATCTTCATATATATTATACATAAAAAAAGATATAAGTGTTATCATCTTTCTACTCATCATATGTATATAACAATGAATGTGATTTTTATGAAGATATAATATATTTTTCCTCTGTGATTTTTAGGGAGATAAAGTATAATATAGACCTAAGTGAAACAATATTTTCACCCTTTAAGAGATGAAAAATAAATTGATATTAAAGAATCATCATAAAAATCTTGTACTAAAGATGACATTGAAACTCCACATAAATCTCTTACTAAATATAATATTGAAGTCTCACATAAATTTCTTGATGCAGATAATATTGAATCTCGCAAGAACCTCTTAGTGGAGAATAATAATGCATTTTATGGCAGTTTTTAATTGTTGGAATTTTTTTTTCTTTTTTGACACAAATATCAATATTTAAAAAAAATTGTTACAAATCGTTTGTGACATCTACGTATATAATAGTTATATTAATTGTTACAAATTTTGTTTGTAGCGGTTTTTAACTTCTAAAATCTATAATTTTAACCCCTATAATATAACATATTTTTTTAGTGTATGTTTTATTTTTTTATCTATATTTTTCAATAAAATAATTTGACTTAGATTTTAAACTACAAATTAAAATTAAATAAATGATTTATTATATTGAAATTTCATTAATAACTAATAAACATACGCACATATATATCTTAAAAATTATTTTTAGATTTGATTATATTATTTATAATAAGACAGTTTTTAATTATGAAATTATGGAATATATGTATATATATATATATATATATATATATATATATATATATATGAGAGAGAGAGAGAAAATTTAAATTATAAATATGAAAATAGTTATAAAAAATAAAAATTTGATAATTTGTATCATAAAACATTTAATAATAATAAAAATATAAAAATTTAAACTTAAGTACAAAACATTAATTTAATTTAATATAAATTTTATATCTAAACTAAAATCAAAATAGATTAGTTTTTAGATTTAATTTAAATAATATTTGAATAAAAAATGGAAGCAAAATACATATTTCTATGGGCATGCAATTATAAAAAGAAAAGGAAGATGTGAGGAGAAAGAAAGGCGAAAGGCAAAAGGCAGAAACGCACTATCATTTCACACCAAACGCAGTCTTATTGACAAAATTTTTCATTTAATAATAAATTATTATAAAAAATCATTTAAAGAATTTTTAAGTTGAAATGTGCCATAAAATATTATAATAAGTCATAATCAATTTTGTCCAAATAATAAAAAGAAGTAAGACCAAATGACAATACTGAGGTTAACCCCCACAAAAATAACCACTAGCCTGATTTTATAGTTCCTTATCAATGTAGAGACGATTGGTTTTTGGATTTAGAAAATCTATTTTAAAAAGAAAAGATATATATTATATTGAAGATATTCAATAATATCTTACTCATACTTTATATATAAAAAATAAAAAATTTAAATATTAATAATATCTAAATTTTAATTCTTTAAATCAAATTAAATATATTTTTTCTTTATCTAAATAATATTTAAAAAATTAAAACATAATAAAAAAATCTTTGATAACAACTAATTTAAATAACAAATAATCAAACATATATTTTTAAGATTAGTTGTTTATTTGAATTTTAAATTTAATTTTTCATTTCTTATATATTTTTTTAATCTTATCATTCTAATTATTTTTATCATATCACATATTTATTTAGTTTTATATTTTTCATTAATTTTATTTAGATATTTTTATATTTAAGTTAGTATAAGAAAATAATAATATCAATAACAAAAAAGTGTATCTGAATTATTTATATGCTAATATAAAGTCACATTTGTAGGTCAAAAATAATTTAGATAATAAATTCTACCTATTATAATATTATTTAAAATTATTTTTCTAGTTTATAATCGAATAATTGGATATATTTTATTTTGTATATTTTCATTCTCCTCCACAAATCAAGTTTATTCCAAAAATATATATTATTATATATTTTTTATTCTTCTTTTACATCTCATAATCAAATTTTCGTCAAATCTAAAATAATTTTTTTGGTTTTCATGTATTAATTTTAAACACTTTTAAATTGTTTTCATCTTTAATCACAAAAATTTATATTTAAAAGATACATTATAAATTTTGTTTAATAATTAACAAAATTTGATTAATCTAAAAACATATAAGACATTTAACTTTAATTTAAACGACTTTTAATCTCGTTTCTTTCCCAATCATTTGTATTTCATTACCAATTTTTATTTTAGAAATATTAGATTTATTAAATTGTTTGAAATTTTGTCTTATTAACATGATTTTTACCATTTTTTTGAAAATTTGTTGATTGTAAAATCAATATCACATTTTATCTCTACGAGCGCTTTATGTTAGTGATTATTTTATTTGCAATCGGATAAAGAAAATATACATATATTATTTATTTTAATTATATTTATTACCTTTATAGTTATTAACTTAAAAAACACTTTAGTAATGATATATTACAACACCTTCATCATAATTATGTTTTCCACGAATCTTTTTCTGCTTATAATATATGTAATATTGCTATGATCTATTAATACTTCTTCACCAAATTAAGTTTCAAGAAAGAGCCAATATAATTTTTTTTTCTTAAGACGAGGGAATTAAATTCCAACACACAAAAATATATTTTAAACCACTATATATATATATATATATATATATATATATATATATATATATATATATATATTAAATACTACAAAAATATATTGAATTTTTAAAACAAAATAAATATCAAACCTCAAGTGATTTTTACAATAAAAACTACGTTATCCTGTTACTTATTATGAATGAAAATATATCAAAATAAATATTTCCATGAGCTTTCTTTCTATATTATTTTTGTAATGATAAAAAAATATTTTAAAAGTCACATTAATAATTCATATTCAATTCAAGTAAATCTATTAGAACATTATAAGTGTTAATACATTTCTACGTAAATCAAAAATCCAAATTTAATTTTAGAGACGATTTCTTTTATAGGTTTTTCTATATTTTGGTTTAATAAATTATAGTGATGATTCTTCTGTTTTTTAAATAATTTTCAATATACTGTTTCCGGTTGCGAAAACCAAAACACTAATAACAAGTTTGAAATGCTAAAGATAAATATATATATATATATATATATATATATATATATATATATATATATATATATATATATATATATCAATAACATAGATTTGATACTTCTAAATTAGAATTCACGATTCACTACACAAAATCAACAAAAAAGTTTGGTTCATGCGTGAGAACAATCATGTAATGTAGGTTAAACTCTTAGTTAAAAAGAGTACTTAACAAATTATTTAAGTGATTTATATATTTATTGGATTAGTTTTACGTTGAAATATGATATGATATCAAAATCTAGTTTAATTTAAGAAATATTTTATTGATTGATGAAAAATATGATGAAAAAATCGGAAAAAAACTATAATATTATTTAATGATAACTAGATAATAATATTATGTAAAAAAATTTATAATACATAGATTATTCTCTCGTGTTTTTTTATCTAAACATATTTACATTTTCAAAAATAAGAATTTAAAATCAAACTTTTCAGTCCTTTAGTACAAGAATATAAAAAAAATATAAATTTAAATTATTTTTAACTGATGTAAGAAACATAATAAATTTTGAGTTTATTATATATAGTTATTATTCATCAACTCAATATATATATATATATATATATATATATATATATATATTATTTATTCTAATTATATAATGTAACGTGAATTTTTTTAAAATATATTATTTTTATCAACCCAATAAAATATCATAAAAGGGTATTATATTGTCTGACTCAATTGTTGAAAAATTTCACATTGTTAATCTTAATTATTGAAATTTAATTGTTTATAAGTTGAAATCTTTTTAACACTTTTTTCAACATGAACACCCACATGTTAAACTCTACTTCTCTCATTATTCATTTAATACTAAAGCATGTTACTAATGTTAGCAAAAAGCAATTCCAATAGACGAAACACGCTAGTTGTTTTGTTGGTACAAGACGCACTAGATAATTACCATAAGATGATTTGAACAATTCTGTTGTCGTTTTCAATCAGTGCGCGAACTTTTTATGCAAAATATCCAAAACCAATCCAAAGTATTGTTAAGTTTTTGTTAATCTTCCTTTCCAGGCTAGATTGCACCACTTAAACCTCACGACTCTCATAAATGATCACGTTGTCCAACTTTTTATGGGTCAAATGAGATTGTTGAGATCTGTGGGCAAAATAAGTATTATAACTATTTAATTATTGAAGGTAAGTACAATCAATTAAATAAATAAAAAATATAACTTCATATTCAATTCAAAATATTAAAATTTTAAGTTTAATAATTTTTTTAGTTATATATTATTTAACTTTTTATGTTTAATTAATATAAAATTTCAACTCTGGAAAACCAAGAAAACCTTGCCATATTTGGTTTGTAATATAGTTGATCAAGTTGTATCAATAACTATTTAATTATTGAAGGTAAGTACAATCGAGCAAAGTCTAAATATATGAAAAATTTCATACAATAGTTTGATTAATTTATTAGATAGGTTGATATTTTGAGGTTGGTTCTCCATGAAAGAATGGGTCGCGTTTTATTGAAGACATCATGTGCCCACATGTCTATTACTTTTGCTGCAACCGTACAACAAGTAACAAGTTATTGCACGGGACCAATATTATTGTTCATATGGTTCATGCATGTATTTCATTCAGATTCTGAGTTTGCAAAGTTTAAAGCTGCTACAAGATGCTTTAGAATAGATGACGATGTAATTCATTTTGCAGGGTTTGCATAGCACAAAAAAGAATAAGAAGTTTTACACAATAATTATACTTTTTTAACATTTAAAAAAATTAGAAATAATTCAAGAAATGATCAATATTTAGTGCTGATAAAAATGATATTTTCTACCATATGAATTTTAGAAATATCATTCTTGAAAATATAATTAAATTGCGGAGAATTCTTTGAAATGTCTCCTTTTACTTTGAGTATTTCTTTTAAAGATAAAATAACTACTGATATCAAGGATTTCACTGTTGTTTAATCGGAAGTAAGTTTTTTTTTCTTTTAATTTAGATAAAATAATTAATGATATAAGAGTTTCATCACATCCTTTGTTATGAGAGGAATTTTCATTGTTAGAATTAGTTTTGATATCTCTAAAAAACAATAACTACCTAATTTAATTTTACAAAACTAATTTAATAAAATAAACATTATATTCATTTATATATTTGTTAAGTCTAAAAATTACAAAAAATTGAAAAAATAGATATCAAATGGTTAAAAGAGTAGTTATGATTAAGTTTTTTGAGAAAAGACAAACTAACGATAAATTAATAATCGAGGAATTAAAAAAAAGAATATCAAGAAATTAGGAATCGAAAATATAAAGATTGAACAAATTAACATGAATATATAGAGAGAAAGTTACATGAAAGAATTTTTAAGTAATACATGAAAGAATGATGATGACGGTTAAGAAATAAATTTCGTAAAATGTGCAAATTACAAATGAACGTGTATCAATAAGGTGAAACAATTACAATAGAATAATCGTGTGAAAGATTTTAATTTATAATTTTTATTTTATTCATGATTATTTTAGCGGTTACAAAATATATATATATATATATATATATATATATATATATATATATATATGATAAAATATAATTAAGAATGATTGTCAAATTGTACAACTGTATTATGGAAAATACTACAAACTAGGAACAAATCTTTTCAACTAAGTTCTTTACCATTTGGATCGCTAATTTAATTAAGTTCTTCTATTAATTTCTATTTTATATTTAGTAATTATTTATTTTTATGCTATTTAATTTCCTACATATTTAGTTGTTCAGTAATTTATTTTTACAATTTTTTATTATTCTTATAACTTATTCTAAATGTTTTATTGAATGCAAATAATCTTTCATTAAAATTCACTATATATTATATATTGAACTTTAAGTAAAATTAAAAAAAATTCACATTTAAGTAATTCAGCATCATAAATTGTATTAATAATATTATAATATTATTTTTAGTTCACATGATTATAATGCATCTTTCGTCTTACAAATTTTTTTTAATCTCTTCGAAAACTAAGGAGAAATTTAGTTAGTTTGTTGTAACTTCTATCACAAAATAGTCTTGTAATCAAAAAAATATTTTATTTGTTTTGTAAACAAGCTTCAGTTTCAGAAACTGTAATCAGTTATCATATAAATTTGTTTATTGTCATATGCAATTTCTCAGGGCTTTTCCTGGTTTTGTAATTCATTTTTTTGTAATCTATATGTTCCCATGTTCTAGAAAACTTGAAGAACAAGCCGTTTCCTAAATTAAGTATCGAAACTTAGGACTTGAATTTTTATGTTTCCTTCTTTTATATATATATATATATATATATATATATATATATATATATATATATATTTAATTATTGTTTCATATATGACATAACCACATATTCATTTTTAACTTGTTTCATTAGAAGTGCTTGTTTTGTTAATTTTTTAATTAGATTTATATATAGTCCATATAGAATAATAATAATAGCATTTCTGTATCAACTATAATATTGGTTGAAATTATAGAAGAGTACCTTGAGAAAGAAACTTTTATTATTATGAAGAAAAATTAAATGAATAATCCAACAAAATCAATCTATAAAAGCTGGATTATGTACGTATGTCTCGTTTTGGGTTTTATAACTAGAAAAATTATTTTTCTCTCTTAAATTATAGAATAAATGCAACTAACTATTTATTTAAAAATAAATATTTTTTTCATTAAAAAAAGATAAAACAGACTATGTATTTTTGAACAGTGCAATAATACTCTCATTTAAGATTTATTTTAACAATTTTTTCTTCAAAATTTTAAGAAAAAAAAAGAATTAAACAAACTTTTTTAAGTTAAATTTAACTTATGCATGAATTAAAAAATAGTTTATCTAAATTCATTTTAACTTATAAAAACATCTATGTCGTTATTTTATATTATTTTTCTTTATTATAAAATTTATACATGCATATATCCTTAATTCAAAATAACGGTGTAAAATAAATTTCTTAATTTTCTATGATTATTTAAAATATCATATAATGTAATGTATTATATATTCAAATTATAAAGCTATTCACCCTAACAACTAATGTATCAAGAAAATAAAATAGCATAACTTTTATGACTTTCAGTTAAGTTAGAGTATACACCGTACACTCTTTTAATTGAGTTAAGTTACAGTATACATCATATATTCTTTTAATTAAGTGAGTTTTGTGGACGAAAATTGCATTGCAAAAGTGTTAAGAAGAAATTTATCAATTTCTTATCTATAATCTTTACTAAATCCTCGTCATTATCCAACTAATCAACAAAACCTAGATTCCAATATATATGTTCTTTATGAATATTATTATTAATGTTGAGAATTTAAGTGTGAGTTTAAAATCCTACATTAAGTAGAAATGAGAAAGTTGAATAACTTATAAGTGAGACAAACCTATAACCTATTGCTTTAAGGTTTTGGGTTGGGAGTAGTGTCATATTCTCTTATATGGTTGGCTCATGACCCATTTGTGAGAATCTCCATGTTGTTTGTCCTTTCGAAATACCTAACAGTGGTATAAGAGCCGATGATTTATCCGTTAAGTTGAATGACTCTGGTGACCGACACAGAGTTGAGTATGATTATAGATGGTGAAAGGTCCTTGTGTCGAAAGTCTTCCTGACAAGCCTTTCAGGCAAACGAGTCTCGTTAAGTTAAACAACGGTACAAGTGTGAGGTCATCACTAGATACTCATAGCTAAAAAAATGTTTTCGCTCGAGGGGGAGATATATCAATGTAAAAGAAAATCACACTTGAGAGGGAGATGTTGAGAATTCAAGTGTGAGTTTAAAGTCCCACATTAGGTAGAAATGAGAAAGTTGAATAACTTATAAGTGAGAAAGATCCATAACCTATTGCCTTATGATTTTTGGTTGAAAGTGGTTTCATATTCTCTTATATGGTTGACATGACCCATTTGTGATAATCTTCCTACTGTTTGCCCCCTCCGAAATACCTAACAATAAAGAGATTATTAGACTTGAATAGTCACATGATTTTAAGTTTTACATTAGTTAAAGAGTACACTAGAATTTTGATAATAAAAAAAAGTAATTAAGTTTTGGTCATTTAACATAATTACTAAGAATAGTTATAAATCACACTTAAATTATTTTAAGTTGTCAACAATAAATCATTTGATGGTCATAAAACTCAACTAATACTTATACTACATTTCATGGGACCAGCCTAAAAAATCATACTCAACACAAACATATCATCTAAAGAACCTATTAAATAGTTGTATCTCACCAAGCTTGATTGATAAAGCTTAAGTCCCCTAATCAATATGTCATCTAAAGAACCAACCAAACTAACTACATATCATCAAACTCAACTACTAAAGCTCAAGTCAACTCATATTACATGTCATCTATTAGAAACAATAGATTAACTTATGGTTATCGCACTTGATTGTTGCTAATAGAAGCTTAAGTCGACTAACATATCATATCATTTGACATACTTAGTACACTATCCTATAATTATCATATTCAACTAATGTTTATTCATTCCATTGAATTATTGATTCAACTAGGTCAACTTGAAGTTATTGTATGATGTTTTAATTCAGTTGAAGAACAAACTCCAAGAAATATACTCAAGCTTAAGTAAATTTCTCTTATTTGAGTATACTAAGAAAAAAAAATATTAAAGTAGAACAACTCAAAAATTTTCTTAGTAAAATCTAAACATGCTCATTATTTAAAGTTAAAAGTTGTCACAATTGTAAAAAGCCTAAGAGACATATAAGAAGTTATATTAGTTAGAGTCAGTTTGTGTTAGCTCGTGTATCTTATATTATAATGACTATTTATGTATGAAGATTATAAATACAAACGTAACCATGCAAAAATAAGGAGAACGAGAAAGAGAAAATAAAGTTATCTATATGAACAAACTTTGTGAAATCTCTTGTGAAAACATAGTCTTTTATATCTTGGAGTTAAAAAAGAACTTTCCTTTGCAAATTCGTCGTTGTGTGAAGTTTATTCTTTCATAAAAAGATACTCATTTTATATCTTCTTTGTGAGAGTTGATTATCTATGATATTTACTAAACTTCAGTTTGAAACCCCTAGAGAAGCTTTGTGTAATGGAAGAAATAGGAGTAACTTAGTAACAAAATACTCATTGTGTTAGGAGTAACTTAGTGTACTTATTGTGCCAAAAGTGATATTGTAAACTTATTATCCCTAGAGACGATTGTGTACTTATTATTTAACTCACGGGGGTTGAAGAGTTATCAAGAGTGACATTATATATTGGATTATAAGATAGAAATAATGGTAACTAATATTTGATTTTAATAAGTTAATTATAATAGAACCTTTTAATAATTTGTTAGAGGAGAGATTAGGTGGAGTAAACTAATATAAAAATTCAAATTCTTTTATATACTTTCTTGCTTATTAGTTTATTAAAGTTATATTCTAAATATTTGTTTTGAATTACTAATTTATTATTTGAGAAATATTTTTGGAAATATTTTTCAATATCATATGATTATTTTTAAGAAAATACCTTTACGTCATCTAATAAACCTTGTTTTTTAAATTAATTTATAGTACATTATTAAAAAAAATTAACTCTATTCAACCCCTCCCTTCTAGATCTAGCTTGTAATTTCATATTTGGCCTTTCTTACTTATTATTACATCTACCATATTAGTCTTAGTAATAACTAGTGATTCTTTCTTCTTAATAGCATAATGAAAGGTACTATATCAGAAAAGAAAAGAAGGTGCACAGATAGAAAGGGAATTTTCAGAGAGAAGGTATCTTTTGATATAAAATGTTCACCCCTTTACCTAATAATACTGTGCTATATAAGCACAAGAGTGACAACTGCCTTGCAATAAGGAATTACATAAAAAGGAAATAAAGGAAATAACAATTACAATTCAATCATTTGATGCTAATGATTTTCCCCTTTTTATGTGTAGTGGGGAGTGAGATTACATAATCTCTGAGGTGCTGAGACTGGTGAGTCATCCTTCTAGATCTTTCCTCATGTGGGGCAGAGGATCCTATCATAGGACTTGGGTTTTCTATTGGGTTGTTATCATCTGGGTTGTCTTGAGAATGAGTAATAACAATGGACTTAGTGATCCTAACATCTCCCCCTAGTTCGGAAAGCACCTTGTCCTCAAGGTGAAATTGTTGCTGTAAGAGACCATGACTCCCAGCTTGTTTCCTCCAAGGGCAGTCCCTTCCATTGAATAAGGACGAAAATTTGTGAGGGTGAGGTTGAATTGTCCCACCTCCAATCCACGATTGCGACTAGCTCAAGAACTGGCTGGTTTTCCTCAATTTCAGAAGGAAGAGACAACGGTGAAGAAGGTAAAATACCCTTATAAGGGCGCAAAAGGCTCACATAGAAAACATTATGGATTTTGGCATCTACTGGGAGATCCAATTCGTATGCAACGTCGCCAATTCTGCGTGTGACACGGAAAGGACCAAAAAAGTGTTTGATGAGTTTGGTCGCTGCTATTTCGGTGACTGATGTTTGGCGCCTAGGACTAAGGCGAACATATACCCAGTCACCCACCGCAAATTGTAAGTCGCGACGAGAGGAATCAACCCATTTCTTCATTGCAACCTGAGCTTTTTGCAGATTAGACTTTAATTTACGGAGTATTTCATCGCGTGAAGACAGTTCGTACTAAACTGCCACGTTGGAAGTAGCATCCTTGAGCAGATGAGGAATAAGAGGAGGTTTGTAGCCAAATATCACCTCAAAAGGAGTGAATATGGTAGAAGAGTTTACAGAAATATTAAAACTCCATTCAGCCCAAGGTAAGAATTTGCCCCAAAGAGAAGGTTTATGATGGACAAAGCAGCGGAGGTATTGCTGGAGTATCCTGTTAGTAACCTCAGTTTGCCCGTCGATTTGAGGGTGGTAAGCCGTGGACATACGGAGCTTGGTGCCACTAAGACGAAAAAGTTCTCTCCAAACTGGTTAAGAAAAATTGGATCATGGTCTGAAATAAGACTGTGGGGCAAGCCATGGCGTTTGCAAACAATCTCCATAAACAACTGAGCAACAGAAACAACATTGAATGATTTGGGGAGCATACCAAAATGGGGCACCTTTGGAAAGTCAGTCAACCACAACTAGGATTGTAGTGAAACTCTTGTAAGGGGGAAGTTCTATAATGAAATCCAATGACAAATCTGTCCAAGAATGTGAAGGAGGAGGAATGGGTTGGAGTAAGTCCGATGGGTGTTGAGTAGGAGCCTTAGTTTGTTGGCATTTGGGGCACTGTTCCACAAAGTGTTTGACATCCTGGCGTATAGTAGACCAATAAAAATTGGCAGAGAGTTTACTAAGTGTTCTAAACACTCCTGTATGATCGACCATTAGAGTGGAGTGAAACTCATGGAGCAGCAGGGGGATAATTGTGCAGAAAGACGACAACCAAACCTTCCCCTTATAGAGAATAAGATCCTCGTTGAGAGAATAATGAGGTAGAGTATGAGGAGATGCAAGATTGTATCCTTTAATTATGAGAATTCCTGATTAGAAGCAAGAGCCACTTTGAGATTAGATAAAAAATCTAAGTTAGGAACGAAAATCACACAAAGACTCTGCTCTGGAAATTCCTCAATACAAGAAAGAGCATCAGTTGCGTTATTAGTTTTGCCAGGTCGATATTGAATGTCAAAATCAAACCCCAATAGCTTGAACACATAGCTTTGCTGTTCTAGAGTAAGTATGGTTTGATTGAGGAGCTCTTTGATAGAGCGTTGATCCGTTTGAATGACAAAACACCTCACTAAAAGATACTGACGCCACTTGTGCATTGTGAACGTAATAGCACATAACTCACGAATATAAGCAGAGGCATTGCGAAGTTTAGGGCAGAAGGACTTACTAAAATAAGCTATGGGGTGACCTTCTTGAGAGAGCAATGCGCCTATAGCAATTCCGGATGCATCAGTCTATACTATGAAGAAGGAATCAAACTTGGGAATCGCAAGGACGAGAGCCCTGAGAAGCATTTGTTTGAGGCGCTGAAATGCTTCTTGTGCTTGGTCATGCCAATGGAAATTATCCTTCTTAAGGAGATCTGTGAGGGGTTGAGCAATAGACGTGTATCCAGTCACAAAGCGTCTGTAAAACCCTGTAAGACCTAGAAATCCTCGAAGTGACTTAAGAGAAGAGGGGATCGACCAGCTCCGAACCAAGTCAAGTTTCTCTGGATCAGGTGTGACTCCCTTGGAAGAAACTACGTGCCCCAAATATTGAATTGATTTGCGACCAATAAGGCACTTACTGCCCTTTAGACGAAAATCGTTGGAGAGCAATAGTTGAAAAGTAGTTTCAAGGTGTAACATGTGGTCATTCAGAGTGGAACTATAGACCAGAATGTCGTCGAAGAAGACAATCACGAATTGACGAAGATGAGGACGAAAAAGGTCATTCACGGTGGCTTGGAAGGTGGAGGGTGCGTTGTAAAGGCCAAATGGCATCACTCTAAACTCGAAGTGGCCATTGTGTGTGCGGAATGCAGTCTTTTCGGAATCGCGAGGAAGCATCAATATCTAATGAAAGCCTTAAAAAAGGTCTAGCTTGGAGAACTAGGATGCATGACCCAACTCATCAAGTAATTCATCCACGGTGGGAATAGGGAACTTGTCCTTGACAGTTGCTGCATTAAGTGCTTGATAATCCACACAAAACCTCCATGTTCTGTCTTTCTTCTTAATAAGGAGGACCAAAGAGGAGAAGAGACAGTGACTTGGTCGAATGAACCCCGAATCAAGCATCTTCTGAACCTGGGTTTCGATTTCTGTCTTCTGGAAATGGGGTATCTGTAAGGGCGAACAAATATAGGTGGAGTGTTTGGGAGAAGGGTAATGCAGTGGCCTGTGTGCCGTGAAGGTGGGAGGGTGGCAGGGGTTGAGAATAACACAAAATATTTGGAGATCAGTGATTGTAACTATGGTTCCTCTAACAACGGAAGTGTGTTCTGAAAGGAAGAAGTAATGACCTTGGTGATGGTTGCAGGTGGAACAGGGTTATGATCTAAAGTGAGTTGGAAGAGGGCTTCCACCCTATTGGTACGTTGAAGATGACGAAGTTGATGTGCAAATATTGGAGAGGGATTTGGGCTCGATTCGCCCTTGAGCTCCACTAGTGTGTCCCTCCAATTGAACCACATAAAGGGCCCGTTGTAATCCATCACAAATGGGTTGATCATAGATAGTCAATGTACACCTAAAACCACATATGTGCCAGAAAGTTCCAAGGGGTACAAATCAATAGGAAAATCGTGTTGGCCCAAGGTTAGAGTTGCCTGGGGGCAAAAAGAGGCACAGGGAAAGAAATCTTCATTTCCTACCATCACGCGAAGTGGGCTTGGAGTGGGTTGTGTTGGTAGATGCAAAAAATGGTCCACTCGATGCTAAATGAAGTTGTGGGTTACCCCACTATCAACCAATATTTGCACCGCATACCCATGTAGTGAACATGTGACTTTGAAGGTACGTGGGGTCCACTTCCCCTAAAAATCGTGGAGACTAATGAAGCCTACCTCTAGTGGAGGATCGTCGATGGAAGGGAGATCCGAAACGGTGTCGGACTCAGTGGGATCGTCGGGATCCACTGTGAGAAGAAGAAACTGAGGTTTACATCTATGGTCTTGAGAATATCTCTCATCACAATTAAAGCAAAGGTTCTTTTCTCGTCTAGCTTGCATCTCAGCTTCAGTAAAACGCTTAATGGGGAGTTTTATGGGTGGAGTGGGTAGTAACGTTGGAGGATGTTTTGTTAAGGTAGGAGGAGCGGTGGAGAGTGGGATGGGGGAAAAGGAAGAGTCACGTCCAAAACGGTTGAATGGTGGAGGAGGGGGACGGGTTTTATCATCATGAAGCTTGGCTATAACGATTTCTTGTGGAAGGTTAAGGGGCTGAAGGGCAGTGACCTCGTGGTAGAGGTGAGGTTTGAGCCCTGAGATGAAGCAGCTGAGGTCGAATGAGGGTGGAAAATCAGAGATTTTATTGGCTATGGTCTCAAACTCTGAGAGATAGTCTTGGAGACTTTGGGTTTGTTGGAGCTTGCAAATGGAAGCGATTGGATCATCAAACTTGGAAGGAGCAAACCAAAGTTCGAGAGCACGAAGGAATGTGTCCCATGATGTCAAGAGAGCATTATTGGACATCCATTGAAATCATGCAAGGGCGTGACCCTCTAAGTAAAAGGAAGAGATCTGGATCTTTTGGTCCTCTGGTGTCTTGTGGAAATCAAAGAACTGGTTAATCTTAAATATTCACCCCAAGGCGTCGGAGCCATTAAAGGTGGGAAGGTCGAACTTGATAGGTCTGGTGTGGGTGGATGAGTGATGTGCGTGAGGTTGGGATTCTAAAATGGCAGTGCGGTTGACGATGTCATATAAGGTGTTAGAAGGTTGGCATGGGAAAGGAGGATCTGGTCGAGTCTGTTGGTGATCTTGGTGAGCTCATCGGAGGGATATCGGAGCGATATTCAGCCATTAGAGTAAGGGACAATGAAAGTACCAATGAAAGGTACTATAACAGAAAAGGAAAGAAGGTGCATAGATAGAAAAGGAATTTTTAGGGAGAGGGTACCTTTTGATATAAAATGTTCACCCTTTTACCTAATAATATTGTGCTATATAAGCATAAGAGTGACAACTGCCTTGCAATAAGGAATTACATAAAAAGGAAATAAAGAAAATAGCAATTACAATCCAATCATTTGATACTAACGGTTTCCCCTTTTTATGTGTAGTGGGGAGTGAGACCACATAATCTCTGAGGTGCTAAGGCTGGTGAGTCATCCTTCTAGATCTTTCCTTATGTGGGGCAGATGAGCCTGTCATAGGACTTGGATTTTCTATTGGGCTGCTATCATCTGGGTTGTCCTGAGAATGAGTAATAACAGTGGGCTTAATGATCCTAACACATAATCAATGTTCATCGAGTTCAATCGAAGAAGATCTTATTTTCTAAATCTTATAATTATAATTCGTTAACTAGCTAATATCATGCTTAATATAATAAATATTTATAGATGTTTATTATCATAAATTGATAGTAGAACAAATGTTATATTAGTTCATGAATTTAAACTTGTTTTAAAACTAAAATCCTACTTAATTAGAATCATCATATAATTTTATGATAATAGATTATGCAAAATTTTCGTACATGAGCAACTAATGAAAATAACATTTTTATACAGGGTATTTTTGTTTATGTTAAAAAAAGTGATTGTTAATAATTTATTTAATTTTAAACAACTTCAAGTTGCTTTTAAAAAAGCAGAAATTTATTTTATATTTTTTTAAATAAATTTACCCATACATATTATTTTATTGAATTTTTTTTTCTAAAAAAGTTTAAAAACCTATAACTGAAAACAAATACAACCAAGGTTACTTACTTAAATTTGACTTCTATATACTATTTTTTTTCTATTTAAGATTATAATAAAAATATTTTAAATAAATATCGAAACACAACTAGATTAATTCAGTTAATTAGTTAAATGTGAAGAAAAAATGAATTTTAGAAAAAATAAAATTTTCGATGTACAAAATCCGTCGATAACTAATTGTTAATTTAACACTAAGCTAGCGCTAACAAGATTTAAACTCAATACCTTAGAATTGGAGGCTGACACTTCAACCACTAAGCAACTATGATTTTTTTATAATAACTTACAAATAAATCTCATTTATATACAAATAAATCTCATTTATATACAAATAAATATATATCCGTGTAAATATATAAATATAAAATATATAAATACAAATATATTTATATATTTTTAATATTTACCGATATATCCGTCGATAACTAATTGTTAATTTATCAAAATTATTAATTTACCAACGGATATATCCGTCGGTAATTAATTATTCATTTATTGATGGATATATCCGTCGGTAATTACTTGTAATTACTCATTTTTTGATGACTACATATCTATCGGTAATTAATTATTTTCTTGTAGTGATTGACTAGAATGATGTTATCATAACAAACATGAATCTCATATCGTTTATGAGTTGAGACTAAAGATAATTTATATACATTTTTCTCTTTTATAACAGAGTTATTGACACGATTAGTATAAAATGTTCTTACCTAGATTAAGAGGGAGAATTATGTTCTAGTATAGTTTATATACACTTATCTTTCCTATGACCCTTACATAAATTAAGAGGATGTCCAAGTTGGATTTGATATTTCTAAGTAAATATTAGATAAAGACATAGTGTTGTAAAAGACTTTTCAATGCTTATGTGATTTTGCAAAGAGTAGAATAAACGAGTATAAAAAGAAACAAATAACTTTTTATAGATAAGTATAACTCATAACTCATAAGAATTAAATGATATTTGTCTAAGCCCTTGTAGACCCCTAATTTTGCCCGGCCTCTCAAAATAAAAGCTAGGGAAACTTCATACAGTTCACCCGGCTTCATATCAAAGAAAAACCGAGAAAGACCTCCCGCAACAAACACGGAGTTCACTCATTCACACGATAAAGGACAAAGAAGACTTCCTATACAGAGATAAAACTCGCCCGACATTTCAAATAAAGGCCAAGAAGACTTCCTACATGAAGATAAAGCTTCAACGGACACATATCGGCATCAACTGACGTCCAAAACAGGCAAGGAAAGCTTTCCGAAGTCCCGAAACGCGCGAACCGGCGGAACGAGGTTGAGACGGCCGTCCCGGTTGGGACGGCCGTCCCAACCCCTTAAATCCAGTTGGGACGCGCGTCCCAAAGTTGGGACGGCCGTCCCAAACCCATTTTAAGTGGGACGGCCGTCCCGGCCTTCTTGGGGGTCCCGCTCTGTGTAAATTTGCCATTTGGGACGGCCATCCCAGTCCAGACGGCCGTCCCGACCCAGACGGCCGTCCCAAAGTGCGCCAGCTGCGAAAAACTATAAATAGGAGCCTCATTTGCTCATTTTTACACCACAGACACTCCAGAGAGCTCTGAAACACTTTAGAGCACTTGTCTACTTCTCTCCTTCTCTCGAATGATCTTTCCGATTGCCTTAAAGAGGTAACAATCGGTTAAGGAATTATATTCCGGCATTCGATTCTTCTTTAAATTTTTAGTGGAGTCGATCTTGTATTGGTGAGGAGAGACTGTGTAGAGAGAGGGGTTGCCAAAACGCATCCTCACGGTTCGAGATTCTCAATATAAAGCTTGCTACTGGAGGTTCTTTTCAATTCCCTTCTCTTTTATAGTTTTATTTATTGTTTTATTGTTTTATTTAGCTTTATTATGTCATGTAGAATAGGATCATGTAGATAGCTATTTTAATATCTCTTTTATTGCTTTATTTAACTTTATTCATCATTTTATGCATGCAACATAGAATAAAATCATGTAGATAGCCATTTAATATTATGTAATAAAATAGGGTAATCGCGTAATTTCTCGTAGTCTTTATTTAAATGAATTAATCTGTCATAGGGAACCCGAAAGGGCGTTGTGAGGTGCTAACACCTTCCCCACACGTAACTAACTCCCTTACCCAACTCCTGGTTATAATGGCCAAGTGCGGTTTTTCTTAAAATCAACATTTTTTCCTTTTCCAATGTTTATGGTCAAAACATTGGTGGCGACTCCATAAGAACCCATTTTCGAAAACCTTTTAAAACAATAACGCGAGTCTAAACCATCTTTTCGCGACCGCTCGCATAAACGTTTCGAGACGTCCCGGACGTCGGAAAGGGACGGCGACGACGATCCTATATAATTTCATTAATGAAAAATTACCTTATATGAATATATCGAATAAATTAAAATATTTATCATTAGTCCTATTTTGATATTTTTAGGTTGAGTATATACAAATTTATTGACATTAGAAACATAATCAATCTTAATAATTTTTTATATAATTTTCCATTTACTCTTTCTGTTTCTATGTATAAAAAAAAAAATCCACGATTAAGTTTATCCATTCAAATTTTGTACACTTTAATTCTTATACTTTGTATAAAACCAAACTTAACAATATTAATATGGTTATTAGATAGAAAAAAAACAAAAAACTTTAAATTTTTTTATATAATATCTTAAATAAAGAAATATTGATAAATAAAAGGATTAGATGTGTCAAAAATGGATTGTCGAGTCTAGAAGACCAAATCATAAAAATATAACCCGTCCAATCTATATCTCAAATAGATTATCATTTTTTTCTTTTAAAAAATTTAAATTAAAATAATTATTTTTAAATTTAAATTATATTAAGTAAAATAATTTTAATTTTAAATATAATAATTTGATATATAATTTGTTATCATTATATTTTTAATAAAACAATGTTATTTTGTTTTTAAAATATAATTTATTATTTAGCAAAATAATTTACGTTCTGATCTAACCTAAATAAATCATCATAAGGTTTACGAGGCAAAAGGATAAAGTAAAAAAAAAAAAATCAAATTCACGATTTTTTTTTTCTGACTCATTTCGTTCCTGGGACATGCTTCTGGAATCTGTGCATCCAATCATAGCCGTTTGTAGATGAACATCTTAATTTAATCTTCTTTATTTTATTTCTATTTAAAGAAAACACAGAAAGTGTCGTAGATCCAAACGGAAAACGTGAAGCCGTTGGATGCAATCTTAGGGGCTAAGTTTTCAAATACGTGATATAATCGTTAAATATTCAATCAATATCTTGAAGTCCGTTACTGTCGTAACTCGTGGCCCAAAAACCCTTTCTGGTGTTTTTATAGAATTTGAAGATGAGATGAAGAACACCGCACTAAGAAACATTAGATTATATCCCTGATACAATGTCAGTGGTACCACCCCCATTTCATTTATCAAAAGTAATAAATTTTGAATTAAGTTAAAATCACATCGTTAAGTAAAAATAACAAAGTTTAGATAAAAAACACTCATCACTTAATATCTTAAAATCGTTTTACATTACTATCTGGTGGGGTTAGGTTAGTTTTCCTATGTCCCAAATTTCAGTTCATCAAAAGCCCCACCATAAAAGTGGTCAAATAATTGAAAGGGGCGAATTGAAAACGATTAAGCTACAAAAGCATGCATACTTTGATTTAGATTTCGAGGTATTCTAGCCTTTCATTGAATACCTCCATCAAGTGGGTTTTCATATTTTACGTATTTGTATATTTTTATTAGTTAACAATTTTAAATTCATATTTTACAATAAACTTTTATTAAATTGATTATTTTCAAAATCTATTTCCTTTAAATCTATAGAATTAATTAACATTTTTTTGAAATATTCCTCCAACAAACATGAAAGTGATGATTGAATATATATACTCTTCTTCTACACAATTAGAGAAATCAAATCTAAAACCATGGCATTAGTAAAAAGGAGAAACTCCACACTCCCGAACCAAACCCCCACTAATAATTTCTGCACACCGAAGGTACAGCTTCGTATACTACTGAACCAGCCATAGCTCACACACCCTATCACCATACGCCATGTGTCCCTCACTTTAATCTATTTCTCTTTTGCAGCCTTTTTCTTTTCTTAACCCTCACTCTTTCTCTAGTTTATTAATTCCATCACACGATAAACAGCTAGCATCACTATTTGCACTCGTTCAACATCATCGCCTATATAAACCCGTGTACCCATCTTGTACTCTTTCGTCCCAAAACACCTCTTTTGCGTTATTAACGTACGAGTTTGTACACCAACAACAAAAAATCTCTTCACACCATCTCCCTCCCTCTCAAAAATCACAAACACACCTTCATTTCTAGTTTCCTACTTTGATTTGGTTCATTTACCTCATTGGGTATTCTGTTCTTAGTCCATAGAGTTTTTATTCCTTTTGCTATTGTTGGTTTGTTACTTCATTATTTGTTACTCGTTAGTGACTATTTTCACAAAGGGCAGCATGAAGAACAGAACATCAGGGTTGCTTAAGCAGATCATATCAAATCTGAGCTCAATGGCCAAGTCAAAAACCATGGCCTTGAAGTCCAAAACAAACGCCATAAGGGCTCGTTTGATCATATTCTCGTTGATGAAGAACAAGAAGTTGTTGATGAGTTCCCTCTCTGAGAAGTTCCATTCTGTATGGGGGCACAGTTCTCAGTCCAAGGATGATTGCTTATTGGAAGATGGCAATGACCAAAGCAAGGCCATAGTGTTGTACAACAATTCACACTCCTATGAGGCCTTGCCAAACCCCTGTGAAACCCTAGTGGTTGAGGAGCAAGACCAAGATGACTATGAAGGTTACTACAACTATGATGATGATGATGATGACAAGTACCCGGATCTCACACACTCCCTTTTTGAGTCTGAGGATTTGGATCTTGGAAGGTCAGTGATTGACTTGGTGAAGAATTCAAAGGAAGAAGAAGGGAAAGAGTTTAAACTGGAGGATGAGATTGACTTTGCGGCAGACCTTTTCATCAGGAAGTTCCGTAGGCAAATGGTGTTGCAGAAGCAAGAGTCATTGAAGAGGAAGAGGGAAATGCAGGAAAATGGTGCATGAAATTGAAGCCTGATTTGGTTGGTTCAAGTACACAAAAGCTCAACCCTTTCATCTCCCTTTGTTATGCTTTTTAGAATAAGGGAGAGACCATCAAGCACACCTAGCTTGGTTAATTAATTACTAAGATAATTCTGGTACTTAACTGGTTTGATTATGACAAGAACAACCCACAACTGACAGGGTGAATAGATCTTTGTTCTTCTTATTTTTTGTATTTTTATTTTTTTTCATTTTTACTGTTGGATGTTCCCACAGGGTTCTTCATCCATGTTCTCTTTTCAGGTGGCACAATAAAAGAAAGAGAACAAAATTTGGAAGATGATAATATTATGTTACTTGTAGATGTTGTATTGGTAAAGCACGGATGTTGATGTTTCAACTCTGTAAATCAACAACCATTATATCATATGAACCCCACTATCATGAAGCCAAGCTAATTGATGTATATTCGTATATTAATGGTAAAAAACTAAACTTGAATGCACCCATTGCCTCTTTTAGATAATTAATACATGGTCGTGTTGTGGTAGTAGAATGAGGAAAAAAAATAAGTATTGGGTTGGAAAAAGTGTTTCATCCTGCTCAAGGAAAAAAGGCACTACAGCTACTAGTAGCATAATTAACGTGGAGAAAGGTAGAAAAGGTACACACTGCACCAAATTGAGGAATAAATCTACCATACATTGAAGGAAACAACGCGAAGAGAGAATATTTTTCATCAAAAGGTGCAAACATACACCAATAGTCTTGCTGGGAGTGTGACATTGATTAACTGCTTCCTTTCGTGAAGCTTCCTAAAGTTACGCTTCTCAAATTTTCATTCTTTTTCTTCGCCCCTAATTAAGCTTGATTTTTTTTACTTCCTTTTCCCATTGAGTTTGACATGATGAGGGTGTAATTGTTTTTGGGTGATCTATGATGCATTGAGAACTCTTTTAACAAGTAATTTTGTAGTTATGGGACAACAACAATAAATATCTCCATTTGTTTTAAGACCCAAAAAAATGAGAATATAAGCACTTTATTCTCATAATTTATTCCCTTCTTTATTCTTTTCACTTTGAGTGTTAGCCTGACGGAGCTTCGCCCTTAAGGTAATTTCTCAAATCTCATTGTTATAAATTACATGTTTCTTTTTGCTTAAGATACACTTTTTTGTTAAGTATTTCCTTTTTGTTCAGTGCAGAAGATACGTAGAAATTTACCACACGTGTGTATAATATTTATAGTTAAGTTGTAACGCGTGTCTTCTTTTTTAACACTAAAGTTGGGGTTTTAATCAGATGATATAAGGCATGGATTTTCTTTCTAACACTAAATATATAGAATTTTAAGAATTAATATCGATCAAAGAATGATCATGCTTAATATAATTATTTTTCTAATTATGTTTTTTTTTTCACAGAGCTAATTCGATTGCTGTATAAAATGGCACTAAAGAAAGCTTTAGTAGCACAGAATCAGGTGTGCAGATTTTGTGGCTTTACCAGTATAATCACAATCACATGGTTAGCAAGTGGAAAGTTTTAAAAGCTGTTGAGCACATCATCTTCAAACTACACGACAAAAAACTGAGTCGAATGGAACAGGAGTAACATATTTCTGTTGCTTAAAACCTGAAATGCATGACAGTGTCCTCGGCTCTCGGCTTTTGAGTCTACATGGGCTTCTTAGAAGGTATGCCCTATGCGAACTCGACATGTAAGATTATTTTTAGGGTTAAATACTTTTTAGCTCTTCGATTTTTTTTTCTCAAAATTAATTTTTGTTTTTATATTTTAAAAATTAATAAATTATTTCTCAATTTTTTTTTCAAAAAATTATAAATTTAGTATTTTAATCAGTTTATTATTTTAATAATTTATCTATAATCTTTTTCTTCTTTATACATTTCCCACCGAATTGATATATGTGAAAAAATGTTATATTATATCACCATGAACATTTTCCATTTCCTATTATATTTTCCCACCTATTTTATATTTTCCATTAAACTATAATATCCATGAAAAATCTTAGATTATTATCTACAAACATTTTCCCATAAATATATGTTCCCACTTAAGTGTCAAATTATCTACAATTATTTAAGTTTTTCATAAAATAAATTTGTGTAAATTCTATAATTACCCATGAAAATAAATATATGGGAGATATTCAATGGTAATTTATCATTTTCTTGTAAGGGTAGACTATTTTCTCTATTTTAACTATATTTATATATTTTATGTGTGTATAACTTAATCAATCTTGTGATAGAAAATCAAATTATTATCTCAAGGAAGAAAATATCTTGGATATTACTTGCAAAAGAGATAGAGCATACCACAACTAATGGTGTGTTTATATCTATTTAATTTTGGTATGCAATATGAAATTTAATATAAATTCACTAAGTTAAAAGAATTATTTTGACGTACAAAGAATTATATGTTTTGCGAACTAATTATTCACTTTGACGTTTAAGTCAATTAAGGGAATAACTAGACAATAATTAATATCTAAATAGCATTTATATAAAAAAAATAACGTCTTGTTTTAAAATATAGATGAAATGGACCATTTCATGCTGAGATGGTAGTTGTTCTGTTAATTCTATCTAAAAGTTGAGGTTACACTTTCATAGTGAACTTGAGCTCTCTACATCATTTGATCTACCTGAGTTTTGTTCCCATCGTGATTAATAATATCCAAATTAACTCAAATTTCAATCCTTTAAAGTTGGGTAATCTCAATGAAAGACATTGGGACATATCTAATTTGAGACATATCATGAAAAAAAATGACAATTCTTATACCTAAAGTATTTTGACCTCACACAATCATATATATTTGGTTTGTAGCTTGAAACAAAGTTTTTTTGACTTGATAACTAACAAAATAGATTCTTTCAGGAATTAACATACAAGAGACTTGAAAATTATAAATATTAACTTTTAGATGATTTCTTTAACTCTTTAAATGAAGATAACAATCACTCGGTGAGTTTAAATTCATTTAATAAAATACTTTATCGTGAGAATGAGGAACTAAATAAGAGTTAGATAAATATATATATTTATTTAATGTTACTCGTGAATTTTGTTTAAGTCTCTAAGTGTTTTTATTCTATCTTAATAAAATTTTAGTATAACACACTTTTATTAATGAATGAAATGTTCATGTTAATTTATCAAAAAAAAAAAAAATGGTAAATCAAGTGTCAAAGAATTATTCAACCCACATTACCAACTAGATTGTCTCATGCCAATTTTCTCAACTATGAGATGAAACTAATGTTAGATTTAAAGGTGTCTGAAAAAAATAACGATAAATTATACTCCTCCTATTTAAGTTCAAATCTATAATTTCTTATAAATTAAAAAAAAAACATCTACTTCTCTTGACTTCTTTAAATAAATAACTAAACTAAAAAAATTTTAAAAATAAAATTTACGAAATTAAAAAAAATTAATTATTTAAATTTGACATAGTATTAAAATGGTGGATAGAACATTTTAATAATTTGATTTTAGTCACTCTAAAACGTTTTGTTTGATTTTTATTCCTTCAAACCAAATTTATCTTTCTAAACTATCCATTTAAATAAAAGTGAAATATTTTAAAACTAAAGAAAGTAAAAATATATAAAAATTTATTTTTCATAGTTCTTAACAACTTTTTAAAAAAATTTTAAATTAAATTTAATATTTCAAAGGGATAAAAATTGTATCCCGAGATTCTCAACACTTATAGTTTTTTTAAAATAATCAACAACTCCCATGTAAGTTTAACCGTCCAGAAGAGAATATATGTTATTTAATATTTTAATACTACATCTTAACATATTTTTGGAGTTTTTAATATTTTAAATTTTATGAAATACTTTATAATTTTTAATTTATTTAAAGTAGACAGTTTTATTTATTTAAATAGTAAATAAAAACTTGAAACTTTAATCTCAACCGTTTATTTAATTTCATCCACCCATAATTGCAAGGCAATGCTTATTCAGCATGCTAATCAGTCATAAGACAAGACTCTCTCCCCCTCTCTCATTCTCGCACTTCCGTGAGTGTTTGTTGTTAAGCAGCACTTCGTTTCGGAGACCAAGCTCTTCGATCTTCGAATTCCCAGGATCGCTTTTGTTCTAATAATCTCCGACTTCCCTCAACGTTCACCCTTACCAACAATCACGAACCTATTCCCCGCGAATATCTCCTTCCAGAGTTCTCGCGACTTAAAATCTCTCAATCTTCTACTTTCATGCTTCGATCATGATTTTCTTTTCCGTAATTAATTTGTGAATTAAATTGGATTGATTGATTACCCCCTCCCTCTCATTTGAAAGAGTCTGGAGCACTCTGTGATCATTGCAAATGGATTTGGTGTCTAGTTACAAGGTAAATTTCTGCCTTCTTTGTTGTGTCTCTTTTTGCGCGGATGTGTAATTAAACTCTTATTGGATGTAGCCTTTACAATTACTGCTCGTCAATGCTTAATTTTTAGATAATATATTAAGCCGAACTAGTTTCTGAAATGGTTCGGTGTCTCGTGAATTTTTGGAAGATTTCAATGCCGGGCTTATTGTTAAATGAAGAATATTTTGTGATGGTTTTAGTACTAACATTTGGTTGTGGTTTCCCTCAGTTATTCGTGTTTCCGAAATTAATTAAGAAATGGGTAGTTTAAGATATTAATATCAATGCTTGCGTTTGGTAGTGAATAATTTATATGGTTATACGCTAATTTTATTTTGTCCGTGTTTTTGCGCATGTGTAAATAAATTTCTTTTTTCTGGTGCAGGGCGTTTTTGGGCTTGTTTTTGGGAATGAGAATTCTTCAAGTGAGGATAGGTAAATGGTTTTAAAGTTATTGAGGTTCATTCTATTTGTTTGCTATGTTCTACCTGTACACTCCTTCCTGATTCTTTGGAAGCCTCCTATTTGACCTAGAGCTATAGTTGAAGATAGTCTAGGGTTCATTTCGTTCTTTCATTCCTTGTCTCTATTTTGCCCTCAGTTTAATTTTGTCCATTTTGCAACAGATTCTATATTATACAGGTTACTGGGGAATATTCTCCTTTTCTGTTGATAAATTATTTATATAAGGTGTTTCTGGATTTAGTCACTTAACTAAAGTTGATGTGTTGTACCCCAATAAATGGAACTTGCATTGTTCAAAATTTATGTTGGCTGAAATCTTTAGGCTGTTGTTACAAAGTTGCTAACAAGCACAATAATATGACCCTTCTTATCATCAAAGTATTTTCCAAAATCGTTACAAAAAAAATACGTGGATTTAGCGCATGTTTGTGCATGATTAAGAACATCTGTGTACTTTGATCTCAAAATTACCACTCTATTATTCCTATACCTCTTTGCTCATTCTTATACTCTAGGATCATGGTTAAAGTAGGTTGAATGTACTATACATGCAAAATAATTTCTAGAAAATAAGTATTCATTGAAGAGTGACTTTATTGGTATACACTTTAGCACTTTAGAATAAGATATTACTGCTCAATAATCTATATTAGATTGGCCTTGTATTTGATGGATTTGCTATTTTGCTTCACGGGACTTAGGAGTGCTAACGGTCTTCTAAATCTGAAATATGAATGATTAGCAATGTGTTCTTAGAAAAAACTTAATCTGGTCCTTGCTGCTGTCTAGCCTGTTGATATATTTGAAATCAATTTTAGTCCATGTTGATTTCCATCTATTTGCATATTGTATACCCTTTAGTTTTCTTCAATGATTTAATCCTTATAGTGCAGTATATTATTGCTAATTAGTTTTAATTGAAAATCAATTTTTATCAACTTCACTAAATATTTGTATGTCATTCCAGTGAGAGAATTTCGGTTATTTTATTTCAACCATTTATTGTTTTATCTAACTTCTAGATATCATACACCCGGGAAGTTATCTCAAATATTATGAATTATATTATACTTATGCTATATTTGATAATCCTGCTATTTGGTTTGGCTCAATAGTTATGTTGAACGCTTACTTGACCGGATAAGCAATGGTAAACTAGCAGAGGACAGAAGAAATGCTATTACTGAGCTTCAGGCTATTGTATCAGAAAGTCAAGCTGCCCAATTAGCATTTGGGGCAATGGGTATATAGATCTCATCTCAAACAAATTATCTTCTTTTTTATCATTTTTTAAACATGTTTAATACATCTTTGCAGGCTTTCCTGTATTGCTAAGTGTCTTAAGGGAAGAACGAGATGATGTTGAGATGGTGACAAAACTATCTTCCTTTTTGACGTAGCCTTTTGATATTTTGTATGCATTAATCAAGGTTTTTGATAATCTAGTTATTTGAAAGTTACTAAATGAAAAACCATGCAAGTGAACATTGATCAATGGTTCCATTATTAAGTTCATAATCTAATTCACTATGCTAAAATCCATTTCCTTGCCTTTCGGTGATTTTTTTCAGGGGTTTTTTGCTCTGTTTTTTCTTTGATTAAGTGTTAAAAACTCAAGTGCCTGTACTTGGTGTATTTAAGTATTGTTGTTCTAGCAAAAGGAAAACCCTCAACTAGAGCATTCAATGAGTATTTAATGAATAAATTTGGGACCTGGGGTATATTTATAGACTCACTAGTTGATTTTCATGATCCCTCAACCATAATGGTCAATGTGTGCCAAGGTGTTTTGGTGATTGTGGTCCTTAACTCTTCATGTTTACTTGTGTATCGTGTAACTGTAGTTTCTTGATAACTTAGGCGCATGCCAAGAGCAATTTTTGGTTAATGTGTCCATGATTCTCGACCTTAATGCCTTGTCATTCATGCTTCATATTAGAAGCTAAACCAACCAATCAAGCTCTTACATCCAGTTAAGGTCTAAATCAGGCATTCACCGAGCCTTGAGATAGGACAATCTTTTATCGGTGCACCTAATTGTGTTCAATGTTACAATCTAGTCTTAAACTGAGGGACTTTACAAGGGTCGGTCTTTATACTAAACCACCTCATTTCTAAAAATACACAACCTCCCTATCTTAAGTTGAAGTTGAAAAGACTAATAAATTACATAAAATAAGGTCGGTTTTATACCAAGTGACCCCACTCTAATAGTACATACTCTAATAAGTTGAAGACTAATTAATTACATTGAATGAGGCTGGTTTATTGTCCAAGTAAAAAAATTTGTCTTCTCAAATCCATCAAAGACTAACATATATACACACACAAATAATGATAGATGACGTAAATGAATCCAAAATGATAAAATGTTATCAACATTTAATATATACGTGGGAGAGTGTTTTGATGGTTGATGTGGCTCTAGGTGAGATGATGAAGTTTTGTGACACGACATTGGAAAGACAATGTCTAATCATTACAACCTTTTGCATGCCTCCAGTCGATATGACTCCTTCGTTACATCTCTTTTCTCCTCCTCACACTTCTTATAGTAGTTCTTCTACTTCTTCGTACTTCATGTAATTACTTAAATACTTCCCTCTTGTAAAACATGTTCCCTCATTGCTTGCGCCCTTTTGCTTGTTGTGCCAATTGTAACTTATCTAGCATTTTAGGTATGATAAATATGTAGAATTTGTTATTTGTTATGCATTGTCAATTTCATTTTCGTTATACTCATGTTGCATTTGCTTTAAGTGTATTGGATTGGGTTTCTTCAATGTGTTAATGATTCTGAATGGTAGTTGCCTTATCTATCTTATGTGTTTTCTTTTTCTTGAGTTCGTTGGCTATGTAGGTTTATTCAATCTATCAAACTTGTTGTTGCTATGAATTCAATATTGTGATTGTGTAGGTCTATTCAACATGAATGGGAGTGTTAAATAGGAGCTTTTAATGTTTTTATCTTTCCAAGTAGTTAAGTAAATGGTTAGCTTAGTTTGATATAGGGTTGTCAAAACGAGTCTTGGTTGGCCAAATAAAAAAAAATTGATGACTCAATTTAACCTATAATTTAAAACAACTATGAATTTTGGCTTAGTTTGACTTTGTATTAGGTTAATGGGCTAATGTTCCAATTTTGGTTTGATTAAAAAAAAAAAAATTACTAATGTGTTTATATCAATATAATTAATTAAAAATTATTTAAATGAAATAAAAATATATTTTTAAAATTTAAATTATATTATTTAAATTAATTTTTATTTTAGATATAATGATTTAATATATAAATTAAAAAAATGGATCCATTTAGTCTCAACATAAGACTTAAAAACTTACTCTTCATTGTCATCACCATCTTTCAATTTTTAGTAACTTATTGATCTAAAATAATAATTTAAAACCTTACTTTTATATCTACTCTTAGAATAAGTGAATTCGTTATTAAATTAATTTATAATACATATATATTTTCAAATAAAATAATATTATTTTTTTTATTTTAAAAATAATTATTATTCTATAAAATGAGTTAGTTTATAAGCTTACATGTTAGTCTAATCTAAGCCCATATAGGTTATGACAAAAATAAATCTGATTTAATTTAGGTCACAAATTTTTTCACTTACCTATTTCTCCAGTCTTTTCGGGTTGGTTCATCAAATTAAGTTTATTTTGACATCCCTAATTTAATGTCCCCTAGGAATTTGTGTTGTTTTAATTTTTCTCTTGAAACTAGTTGTTGATATTTATTTTCTTTGTAACAATTCTTGTTTTAAAACAATCATTCTGCCGAGTGGAAAAAAACTGAATGACATTTAGAAAACTTTTTTTTTTGCATTTTCTCACATTGGACAATTATGTGTTGGTTTTGTTAATCCCATTTATTTAATGGATTAGGCTCGGTTAGATTGAGGCTTTTGGTATGGTTGTAGAGTGAAAATAGTTAATTAGTTCAACCTTGGTGCAATTACCCTTTTTTTTTCTTTCAATTGTCATGGTTTTTTTGTATGGATTCCTCCCCTAAGAGGTATGCCTGTTTGTTTATAATGTAACTACCAACAATTAGTTAAACAACTATTATAACGATGCAGGTCCGTGGTGCCCTGGAAACTCTTGTAAGTGCGTTGACTTCTATCAGTCATGCAAAAGTATCAAGCAATGAAGTTCAGTCAGCTTTGATGAACACTGATTTGCTTTCCAGAGAAGCGGAAAGTATCTCTCTTCTTCTAAGTTTGCTGGTAAGAAACTTCTTAATTAAGATAATGAAAAGTATACTCAATTTGTTAGTTTTTTTTTTTACTTAATGCATATATCTAATAATATTTACTTAGTTTTTTTTTTCTGTGTACTTTCCCAGACAGAGGATGATTTTTACGTACGATATTACACTCTGCAACTATTAACTGCCCTTCTCACTAATTCTCCACAGCGGTATTAGTTTTATTGCTTCCATTTTCATTTAAAGTATCTTGGAAAGCAGAATTGCTAAGTTCCACTTCAGGTTACAGGAAGCTATATTGACCATTCCTCGTGGTATCACTCGGCTAATGGACATGCTTATGGATCGTGAGGTACAAAACTTGAAATTCAATAATCTTGGACTTGCAGTAACCTTATTAAATTTCATTTTTTATGTATGCAGAAAATTACCTGTTTAAAGGTGGCACTTTTGTTGGATTATTAAACTTTAATAATTGTTTGGGGACAATCTAATTGTTCAGAATCTTTAATGTTTATCATTGGAAATATTATGATATCTTTTGCTTATTGGTACCCTCGTTTTGGGCAAAAGCTTGGAATCTGCAAATTGTGTTTGAGAATGATGTTACTTTGCTGTTATTGACGCAAAATATGATTAAGGTTTATCCACCATACAGGTAATAAGGAATGAAGCATTGTTACTTCTTACTCACCTTACCCGTGAAGCTGAGGTAATAATGGTGACTCCCTTCAATTTCTATTATGTAGATTCTTTTTATTGGGTGCTAAAGTTAACTATAATCTATTAATTCCTCTTTGTACAGGAGATTCAAAAAATTGTTGTGTTCGAAGGTGCATTTGAGAAGATTTTCGGTATCATTAAAGAGGAGGGAGTTTCTGATGGTGGTGTGGTTGTACAGGTGATAGCTTGCACATTATTGAAAGGATTACTTGTAATCAATGTTATTGATATAGGATAACGGAAAATATTGGTAATCCAAAAATCTTTTACAAGAATATATCAGATACGATATCAAGTTATGACAGAAATATCTTGGACAATTTATACATTTGGATAAAATAAAAAAATGCATAAATAAAATTGAAATGCAAAAAAATAATGAAAATACAACCGTATAATTAATAATAATAGCAAGTTTAGAATTTCAAATAACAATTAAATCAAAGCAACACATCACCCAATTCAAGTTCAAGACTTAAAATAATAACAAAACATGAGATAAATGTTCTAAATTTCTAATCATCTAGCTCTTCCTCAATCCCAACATCTTCAATGTTATCAAATAGGGCATGTTCGTCCTCCCTTTCCCCTTCAGAGAAAGACTTGTCAAAGTTAAATAATTCTTCATTTTCTTCAAACTCAGAGTTAGAGCTATCATATTCCAATCGTCGACTTTAAATTGAATCTTCTTTGTCCCTCTTTTTTGTTGAGGCTAAAGTTGCACCTATTAATTTACTGGAAACATGAGAATATCCAATAACAGTACCACCAGTTGATAATTCCTTTGTTTTATTGCTTACTTTTGTCCCTGTATAAATTCTTGGCTCTCTAGCACTTGAAGCTTCATAAATAGTTATCCAATTAAGAGTGATATCATAAATGGTAGAATTTTAAGCTGCCTGTGTTGTACATCTTTACTTGGCACCTCAGATTAAATTTTTTGTTGTACATCTTTACTTGACACCAACCTCTTAATGCAAACATACAACCCATTAGTTACCTCCTCAATTTTAAAAAATCGGCTTGTAAGGTAAGGTTTGCACTTAAATTATATATTGTGATTTGGCTCTATCTCTAATAGATGTGGGATCTCCAATACTTCCAAATCACATTCTTAGTTAGAATAAAAGAACTTTAGGTTTAAAAAGTGGCCTGTTGCATGCAATAGATTGGAGATGAAGTTGACAAGCTCTTCTATTATCAATGATTGTAAATGCATCCTTATATTTACTTTCATTGTTATTGAAAGTCCTCATATGCTTTTCTTCCTCATTTACAAGACGAAGTACACGGACAAGAGGAGCTATGACTTTGAGAGTAAAATCTACTTGATTCCAAATGAAAGTATAAGAACAACTTTTGATGCTTTCCTCCCTTAGTTTCCTTAGACAACTTGATCTTGTTCACTTCATCAGAAGTAAATATCTTTCTTATATTTTCTTTTCTTTTAATGAAGCTAGTCTAATGATAAATACAAGGTAGCATATCTTGTAGTTGTATCATTGTATGCCTTACCAATTCCCTCTTTTTTGTGAATTCTCAATGAACTCAAGGTACTAGAACAGCTATAAATAAAGCCAACAAGTCTAACTCCCTTTTGAAATGTCTACTCTATTAAAGGAAGCTTTCCAATGTATTCAAGGAGCACCTTTATTATGAGTCAACTTTGTTACAATTGTCAGCAATGCAAGACCTCTCTTGAGAGAATTAGTGAACATGTCAGCCAATCAATTGTTGGAGTTGTATGACAAAGCTTCATAATTGATTTGGTGCAGAAAGAGGAAGTGCTGAACTTTTGTAGCACATGGCGGCGGTTGGCCATGAGTCAGGCAATGTAGTGGATGCTGGAGAAGGGCAATTCATTCACAGGGTTGTGTTAGAGGTCATAGGACACAATGGCTACAAAAGAGTGGTAGAGGGTATAATGACTACTGAAGAGCAAAAATGCTCTAAGGATGCGACAACTTATGGAAAAAAGAAAAAAATTGAGAGCATGGTGGTTGCCATGAGCATAAAATGTTTGAATGCTGGTGAGAAAGAAATGATATAATGATGACTATCAGAGAGCAAACATGCTCGGAGAACACAGTGGTTGTAGGAGAGTTGAAATGCTCATAGGTCATGGTGATTTCAGTAGAGCAAAAATGTTTGGAGATTGATGCGATTGTTGAGTAGCAAAAATGTTGTAGTGTTTACCCAAAGAGTGACAAACATAATTAGACACAATAGAATAATGGTGGTCTGTTTATTGAGGTTCCTTCCCTGTAAACCTGATTCTGTATAGACATCTTCACAGATCGTTTAGAAATATCTTATCTGACCAAGCTCTGATACCACTTGTTAGACAAATGGCATCTAGAGGGGATGAATAGATGCACAAATCAAATAAATGTCAAATTAAAGATTTATTTTAAGATGTCTAATATTTATTAATTCATTTTTAATTATCAAATTGAACGAGATATAGCGGAAGCGATATAATCAGAGAGATAAGGGGAAGGAAATAAGTTGATGTTATCACAGAGGTATAAGGAAGAGAAAAACACAGTAATTTATACTAGTTTGGGTATAGCCAACGCTACATCCAATTCTCAGTCAACTCTTAACACAAGAGTGACCCCAGTTCACTATCTTTTAAATTCAGTTTACAAATTACAATCAACTCAGCAGAGGAACCAGTAAAAAGCAAACTAATTCAAAAGACAAACACCTCTTTAGAAATCTACTAAAGATGAACACCTCTCTAGAATCCCACTAGGGATGAACACATCCTCTGAACAAATCAAATGATGAACACACCTCCTTAGAATCCCACTAAGGATGAACACCTCCCTAGAATCCCACTAGGGATGAACACCTCCTCTGAACAAATCAAAGGATGAAAACACCTCTCTGAACAAATCAAAGGGATGAACAATTTCCACACAGCAAACCCTAAAAAAATACAACCGAATGACAGTGACTACTTAAACCCTAAACAGGGAATTTAACAATCAACCACTTAAGCCCACAAAGAATGAAGGTAATAAAATAAGAACAGTCACATCTGGGTAATGAAGACAACAAATTGTAGAAGTCTGTAGAATGTCAACCTCCAAGAACAAGTGTGATTAAAAATGAAAGCACAATAGGCAATGGAGAAGAAGATTTTGGTAAAATATCTCTGTGATAATGGAGAAGAGGATTTTCTCAAAATATGTAAAATAAAACTGATTAAATGTAAATTGTATTTTCGAATTCTGTAATTGTGTATCTTTGATTTTTCATCAAAACTTAATTAAATAGAAAAATAGCATCAGAAAATGGTCGTTGGACATTAATATTTTCGTGGATAAAAATCAAGATATATTCAAAAACATTTATTCTTCAAAACAGATAATCGATTATCTCCTTAGCATAATCGATTATGTCGGGGTAAAAATCAATTTCTCAATTTTGATGCATCATAATCAATTATGACAATGAAAAATGTCATGTTATGAAATTTTATCACACTTGTGTTTTGGAAGCTTATGCATAATATTACTTCATCAACTTGTACCTCCATATCCAGTATTCTAAGACTCTATCTAGTCTTCAGGAATCATCTTGGGCTTGCTTAAATCTTGAATAGAATCTTTATCAAGTCATAACTTGGGCTTGCTTGAGTCTTGAATGTTGTTGACTTGAATCATCATCAAAATCATCTCTTGGGAATGTAGGGACATATTTCACATTACCATCAATCTCCCCCTCATTGCTTTCACATGTCAAATGAGAAGATAGTTTTATAGGTTCTTGATCAATGGCCCAAATTTACAAGGTCAACTAAAATCCATAATCCATTAAGCCTTTGTGGTCTAGTTGGACCATGCGAATTTTAAGCTGCCTGTGTTCGTGAACCTTTACATGTATATGTTGATTGAAAGGTAGTCTCGTAGGTTCTTTACTACAGGCCAAATGTACAAGTCCCAGTTCGAATCACCTTAGGTGGGAAATAGGGAAGGAGGGGAGAGTTAGTTATACTGAGAGAAAAAGGATATTGGAGTCTGTTATATATTGGTAGGGAGGGGAGAAGAAAAGTCACGTTGAGTTTGTATTTTCAATTTGGGCTTGGTGGTCAAGATCCTTGCATATTCATGGATTCTAGACTCTAGTTTTGTTGTTGTCCATTTATTTATGTTATGAATCAGTATGCATGTGTGCATGCTCATAGTCATTTTATTCTGCATTTACCCACGTTTATATTGTGTTATTTTGTTGGTTTACACTGGGAATTGAAATTTTTTTTTATTATTGTTGACCTAAGCTTTCATATTTAAATCATATTTTCTGAGCAGTGTAGACCTTAAAATATTTTTCTTGTTGTAGAGACTGACTCATGTTAGTGTGCAGGACTGTCTTGAATTGTTGAACAACTTGCTTCGTAGTAATGCATCCAATCAGGTCTGTTGACTGTGTTATGTTTGCTATAAGATCTTATCCCCGGTATTGATTTCAACTATGTATCATTTAGGTACTGCTTAGAGAGACTATAGGACTTGATTCATTGATATCAATTTTGAAGCTGAGAGGAAGTGGTTATACTTTTACTCAACAAAAGGTTAGATTATCTCTTTGTTATGATTTTTTATTATGTTATAGCTAAAATATACCTAACTTTTTTCTCATTGTTCCAAACACCATGCCAGTAGACAATCAATCTACTCAGTGCTTTAGAAACCATTAATTTGTTAATAAAGGGAGGTTCGGATACTGATCCTGGGAAAGATCTGAATAAACAGACAAACAAGAAAACTCTGATTCAGGTTTGTCAAGAACTTTGTCTTTCACGATGATTGTATAAAATATCAATTTGCTGATCTTATTTTGCCATTCATTTGGAATTGGTTGTAGAAAAAGGTATTGGATCATTTATTAATGATAAGTGTTGAAAGCCAATGGGCACCTGTTGCTGTTCGCTGTGCGGTAAGATTGCCTTCCTATTTCTCCACACAAGTACAATTGCATGACTCAATAAATTGTTTTGCTCATAACTCCTTCCCTTCCCCCCTCCCCAATATTGGCAGAATAGCTTGTTACTTTCTTTTTGCTGATCTTAATGTATCCGAACAAGTTGAACATATTTTTGCCTAAACTCAAATATAGTGTTAGTAGATTATTGTTGTCGTCACCCTTCCTGATTCCATTTCTTTCCATATTGTTGATGAAACTGTTTACAATTTGATTTTATTGCACATATTTTGCATGCACACACCCAAGTATTGATAGTATTTGGCAAGATAGTGCATGTTTTGATTAAAGTTGCATGATCCCAAGAGTACTTTTACTCTGGGAGCAACAATTTTTTCCTTCTTCATTTGGTGCCTTAAATTTGCACAAGTAATTTCCAAACTTAGCCAAAGTTGTTGGTATTGTATGCTAAACCGAAGTTAAACTATCTTTCTTAGCAGAATATCATATGAAGGCTCTATTCATGCTTGGTGCCAAACATCACTACTCTGATGTTATCATAAGTAAATGGAAAGCACAATCCTTGCTTTTGGATGACACTAGTTGGTCTTACAGAACTTTTTGTAACATTTTGTCCAAGAGATATTTTCTTCCTGTCCATAAATTAATTAACCTTTCGAGTGTAATTGATGTTTGAAATGATCAATTGTTCAATACACAACTACTGTGCTTTTGATGTTCACACATTTCAAAAGAGCACCACCATTATTACTGCTGTTTCAATTTTTTGTTCAATGACGGTTATTGTTTTGTTGGTTCTAGCATTACTAGTTAGCCTGCAAGACTCTTTTCTATTCATCTAGTATGAAAATGTGCTTTAGTCATGTTTCTAAACTTAATCCTTTGTTAGGCTTTGAGGTGTATTGGTGATCTGATTGCTGGAGATTCTAAGAATTGTGATGTTCTTTCTAGCAAATTTCTTGGAGAGGAGCCACAAGTTGAACCTGCTCTGAACTCTATACTTAGAATCATTTTGAGGACTTCTAGTATGCAAGAGTTCATTGCAGCTGATTTTGTTTTTAAAAGCTTTTGTGAGGTTGGTAAATACACACTTTTTTTTTTCTTCGTAAACATTCTTTGTCACCTTGTTTCTTGTATAATTTAATTCAGAAAAATGTTGATGGACAATCAATGCTGGCATCTACACTAATTCCACAACCATTTTGCATGAATGACGCACCCCTTGAGGAGGATGTCAATATGTCTTTTGGAAGGTTTGTTTTGCTGTTGATTCTTTAATAACTGCACATATTTCTAATTTGTTGCTAATGCTAGATTTTATATACCAATTCGTTGTTCATGCACATATCCTAGCACAGCTTTTTTTCTGATGTCTTTAACCTATTTTAAGATTGTAAATTGTTTCTCTTTCAGCATGTTATTACATGGTCTTACTTTGGGTGAAAACGATGGTGATCTTGAGGTTCGTAATACCTTGCTTATATACATTCCACATTAATTTTGATTTTTGCATGCCAAATTCCAACTGAAATTTCGCAGCCTGGCTATTGAACTTTGGTCTTTGATCTTTGTAATAGTACAATGGAAGTCAATAATAATACGTTTTCCTGATTTTTGGTTAATCATTGTGTGATAACTATCAGGCTAACATTTTGTTGAAAACGTAGGTTTGTGGCAGGGCTGCCAGTGTTCTATCACATGTATTGAAAAACAATCTTCACTCCAAGGAAAGGGTATGCAAATGATTCCCATTATATCATATTCTTTGCATTAATCTACTAGACTAACAGTTTTGCCATAGCTACTGAAGTTCTCATTGGTGAGGCATGGTCATTTTAGATTTATGACCAAGATGTTTGATATAAAAGCTATAATAAAAGTCGTTTTATGACCAAGACTTCTATTTATACTAGACTACGCCCCTAAACCTACTTAAAAATGGAAACAAATCATGAAGCACACGGATATGGAAAACTATCATAAGAGATAATCTAAGATACTCTTAATTACTCTGAATAGTTGCTGATGTGTCATATCACATCACATACAACTATCATATCACATACAACTATCATATCACATCACATAGTTGCGGATATGGAAAACTATCATATCACATACAACTCTGAATAGTTGCTGATGTGTCATAATTTTAAAAATATGTGGTGGACATGAATACTATAATTTTAAATCTACGAGTGCTAAAAAAAATGTAGAACTAAAATGAAATTTAACTGTATTTGCAATTACAAAAGACATATTTTAGCCTTATTCTAGGTCGTCTTTTGTAAGCCAACTTTATGGGTTCAGTGTAGTATATTTTGTTCATGTATACAGCTGACAACTTTTTTTTTGCGCCGTTAGTCTTACCTCAAACTACTCTGATAATTTTATGCTTCATTTGTATATGGTCCTTCAACATAGATAAGCAATGGTAGTATTACTAAAGAATTGATAAACAAGAAATATGGTTGTGTTTATAGAAATTTGATGAGAAAAGTTTCAGGTCTTACGAATTGAAATAGAGGCACCCGTCCCATCCATTGGATCTCCAGAGCCACTAATGCATCGAATGGTGAAATATTTGGCCCTTGCCTCTTCCATGAAAAGCAAAGATGGAAAGTCTAGGTCTTCAGGAAACTCATATATTCAAGAAAATATCTTAAAATTACTGATTACATGGCTAGCTGATTGCCCTGATGCAGTTCATTGTTTCCTAGATGCTCACCCCCACATTACATATCTTCTTGAGCTGGTGTCAAATTTGTCAGAAACAGTGTGTGTAAGGGGTTTGGCAGCAGTTGTCTTGGGTGAATGTGTCATCTATAATAAATTAACTGATAGTGCGACGGATGCATTTGCCATTGTTGATATGACGAGTAAAAAAATTGGGCTTGGTTCGTACTTTTTAAAGATTGAAGAGATGCAGAAAAGTTTAGTTTTTGCCAATCTGGAGTCTTCTCTGAACCGTAAATCATTCACTAGATCTTCAGCAGCTAGTATGGAAGATATTGCAGATTCCGACATCAATGATCTGTCTGAACAGAAAAATATGAACCATACTATTCTGTCTTCAATATTGGATTCTTATTTTGTGAATCTTGTCAAAGGACTGGAGTCAGATATCAGGGAACAAATTGTGGAGGTATTTAGCCATCCAAAAATGAAGGTGGCAGCAGTACCAGCAGAATTAGAGCAGAAGATTGGTGAAAATGATCTTGAGTACACAAAGCGGCTGAAAGCTTTCCTTGAGAAGCAATGCTCTGAAATACAGGTATAGCTAATTACTTGCTCCTTTTAAAATATCTTTAGCAGGATCAGTATTGAATCTGTTTCATTTAGGAAACCAACCATACTGTAATTATTAAGTTGCAGGTTGAGATTAATAAAGTCCACCTTCAAAATTAATGTGATAATTTGATTGTTATTAACGGGCATTATCATTTGCGTGGAGTGAAATTCTAGAGTAGGGTTTTAAAATCTATATTCGTGATAATGATAAAAAGAACAATCTTTTTAAGTGTTTGTTAGGATATGTCAGTCTCTTTGTCAGCTTGTTAAAGCAAGCTATAGTTGTTTCTCATTGTTCCTTAATCGGTTATGAATAAACTTCAACCCATTATTCAATAATAGTACATTATTATATTAGTGAATAATGATTATTATTTCTCTTTTGAATGTAACCTGCCACAAAAGTGGCTGCCATAGCATAAAACATGGAAGATGGGCTTATGCTGGTAGCCTGAGTTTAAATGCTAACGAAGAGAACTGTCTAATCTTCCCTCTTCATCCCATGTCTTTACTGTTGATGGCTCGAGTACCTTAGCATGTTTGGCTGGATTGTTAAATTATTTAAAAAATAAACCTCTTTAGACCACTGCAAAATTTATCTTTCTTGGCTGTTCCGCTTCTCATGTCTTTCTTGTATCTATCTTTCTGTAGCATTTGGGTAACCAACCACCTCTCTTTGTTTTTGGCCTTGACTCTCATAGGTAGCCACTACTTAATGTGTTTGTAAATCTGTAATCAACCACCCTTAACAAATCTCAGCTGTTTTGTTTTGTGTACATCCCCCTTCTGAAGTTCTGTTGTTTACCTTTTTTTCCTATTGCCTTTATTTTCTGTAATCGGTACACTATTTGTGAAAATAGAGAACGCAAAAACATTGGACTGAATACTGTGTATGTATACAAAACGAAAGAGTTTTTATAGACTCATCACATTTATTATTATACAAGGATAAAGGATATTTCGTTTCCTCTAACTTTAAGATTACAGGACAATAATAATCAACGAAATCTACTATTTTAGTTCTCAACATTCCACCTCAAGCTAGAACATATTGTTGAAACAAGAGAAGCATAGACTGAAACCCTAATGTGTATTAAGCATATAGGGTTATCTCTTTATATATAGGAAAAATACACAGATTAAGAAAATACTTAAGTGATATGAGCCTAAGCCCATTATATCTAACAATATCTAACACATAATTCATATAAACTAAGCTTGTTGCATTTGTAGTCAATTCTTGATCTCCTTTTAGATTTAGTGAAAATATCTGCCACCTTGTCACTAGAGTTGACAAAGCTTGTGGCAGTATCTCTTTGCTCAATCTTCTCGTTAATGAAATGGCAATTGACGTAAATATATTTGGCTTTTCTCATGAAATGCTAGATTATAGGTGTCGTGGAAATAGCCCAAAATTCACTATCGATGAATGTATCAAATGTAACAGGAAGTAATAAACGAAAACTGGTAGACAATGGTTGGATGATCCTCAAGTTTGATGACAGAGAAATTATCATTAAATCTCCAACTTTGTTTTGAAACAAGCTTCACCAAAAAACTACCCTTAAGCCCATTATAGACATAGTTTAATCATTTCCAAATAATGAAGAAACTTACTACTTATCATAACTGACAGATTATGATCTGTAAAGATCTTCTCCACCTTAACAGATCCACATGCAATCTTGTCTCCCACTAAGTTCAACTTGATATCAATGTATTTTGTCCACTCATGAGAAAATTGGTTATTAGACAATTATGTGGCACTACTATTATCACAATGAATTGTGACAAAGTGTCAACTCTTGTGCAATATTTTTGATCCATAGATCTTCCTTCACAACTTTTTTCATGACTAGATACTCAAACTTAGTAGTGGGCAATACCACAACCTTATGTAAATTGTCTTTCCATCTAATAGTTATACCATACATAGTGAAAATATAGTTTGTCAGTGATTTTTTGGTATCTAGACTTTTGGCATAATTTACGTGTGTAAAACCTTCCACTGGAGTAGTTTTGACATTTCTATCTCCATCATAATCAAGACACTTGTCATACGAACCCTTCATGTATCTTAGGATCCACTGAAGAGTTAACCAATGTCCTTGTCCAAGATTGCCAGAGAAGTAATAATAGGTTTCAATATCATACCAAACTTGTCAAGGATTTTGGTAAGGTATTTCTCCTGAGACATTCACAGAGTCCTTCTTTCTCGGCTTCTCATGATCTCAATATCTTTTTAGTTGTTCGCAAATCTTTCACCACAAACTCTTTGCAAAGTTCAACCTTCATCCATCTAAAATCAGACACATCAGGATGTCATCCACATAGATCAAATCAAAGAGAGTCTTAGGTAACAACTTTTGACCTTATGGTATGTATTCTATCTAACAATTGGTATCAAAGTCTACTATCCTAACAAGGTTTGTTGGGTCTTGTGTCACCCTTTATCGGTCGTTATCCGACCACCCATAAATATCTAATTCTACAGTTGAGATGTCTAGTCCTTGATGTGAGGGAATATGTTGAAGATCCTATATCAACTAGAAATATGATCAAATTATAGCATATAAGTGATTGAAAACTTCATCTTACGAACCTATTTTGCGATGTTGAGTTAGATTTAAGGTCCACTTCCTAAGAAAAAATCTTTCTAGCATTTTGTTGAGGTGTTGTACATTTTGTGACATGCTATACACCATTCTCCTTACAAAAGTAATTAAACAATGCTAAGAGGAATTCAAGACAGCCTCTTCAATGTCTTACTAGTTTGGTTCTCCACCATACGCTTCCAACTCATGATACTCTTAAAAATTTCATCCTTGCTCTTTTGAGAGTAGACCTCACAAGTACCCTACACTAGAATGTGAGGGGTAACAAGATGGTCCTCAAAGATCAACATGAATGTAATCTAGAGTTTATTTTGTTCTTTATTGTTCTATACTGACGTTGACCTTATAGGCTTTTTTATGGACATAATTTCACAAATTTGCAACTTAATTTGATCATTGGCAAGCAATCCTTGCTTTTGTAGCTCAACCAGGCCTTTCTCGCTCACTTGACCTAATCTTCTATGCCACAATTGGACCTTAGACAATATTGGTTGATATTGTCCTTATGGTACTAGATGATATTACATTGGACAATAGTAGATACTATACCTATTACTCCAAAACTTGTCAAGGAGTACAAACCCATCCTCTTCACATCCTTCGTCACAACTATGGATTCCCTCAAAACTTTAATCATTCCCTTTTCACCCTTAATCACTACCATAAAAAATCATTACTTCTAGTGAATTTCTTTACCTCATACATCACAAAAGTCATAGTTAAATGTCAATGTTCACCACATCAATTTGTTGTTGAAATAGCCTGTAGAAATTACCAAAGAAACTCAAGAACACAAACGAAAATAAGAACAAAAGAATTACTACGCACAAGTATGTGGTTCAATTAGAAAATTAACGATCTCTAATCTATATCCAAAGGTTAACATTATGAACAGTGTTTACAAACAAGAAAACATACAATGAGCTGTATCACTCTAGTGTACACTCCTCTTGCTTTACAAAAGAAAACTACTTCCTTTATATAAACATGACATACACACAGTAAATAACTCTAACAAACAGAATATGGACTGGATAAAATTGTCAAAATACTGAACAAGTGTATAATATGTAGCAGGAAGTAGTAGACGAAACTCGTAGAATGTGATTAGACAATGATAAATTGGATGATCCACAAACTGAACAATCCACAAACTTTTCCTAGATACTAAATTTTCTCCAATCAATTCACTATATACTGGAGCACTCTTAATGTATTTTAATATCTGAATTGTTGCATCCCATTGGCCTTGGCATGCAGAGTTCAAGAATTGGCACCATGCTTGCAATAGAGAAAACATCTAGATGAGTGACTATAATTTAGTCTACCAATCAACATCCTAGAATCCGCGAAGGGCTATCCTTAATTGGGTAGTAATTTGACATTATATCCATGGCATTATTCACTAATTTAGCATTTCCTAGGCAGTTTCTTCTAGCTTGTTAATATCATACTAACCCTGGGAGATTACCAACTTCTAGAGCTAGGAAAATATGAAGCTTTCCAAGGTCTTTTAGTTTGTAAATGGCAAGAGAGGTTTTGCTCGAGGTTGGTAATTTCATTTTGTTCACCGTAATGACAATGAGATAAATGCTTCCCTTAGAGCATCTCCTGTGCTAGTTCTTGTAAACAACATATTTTCACTTTAAATGGGACTTGTTATGCAACATCACTTTTAAATAACTTAGACTAAACTTTTAGAAGTTTTGCTACAATGGATAGTTTGTATAAGCACCAATATTTTTATAATTTTTTTATTTATATCACTTGACAAATTAAAGATAATTTACTTATTATAATTAAATATAAGATAATATTTTAACTTAAAATGATAGTAAATTTATAGGAGGTTTTAAATTTTTATAAAGATTAATTTTAAAAAAATTATAAAAACTAATTTCTTTTAAAAATGTTATAAGATCAAAGTTAAAACTAGACTAATTTTACAGAATTAAAAAATATTTAAACAAGTATTACATATCATTATTATAACATTATTGTTATTTTATAAATAAAATAAAAATATAAATGTTTATATCTTTCCTATTCTTGTTCAGAATTAATATCAAAGAATTCTTATATTTTTTTTTAGTTTTGGTATCATTAAAATAGAAAACCAATGACATTGGACAAGACCACATAGGATGTTTTTGTTTGACTCTAATATCATATTAAAATAGAAAACAAGGACATTGGACTAAATATCGTGTGTATGAATACACAATGAGTGTATAATTCATGGTGGATTTTCATTCGCCTCATATGACTTGTAATTTGTACATGCCAGGAGGGTGGCAAAAAACTACTTATATGAGAATAGAAACATGTTAGCACATATTTTATTCTTCGTTCCTTTTATCATTTCAGGACCTCCTTTCGCGGAATGCTACTTTGGCAGAAGACCTGGCTACGAAAGGTGGGGGTGGTAATTTTCAATTAGAGCAGAGAGTAAGTGAGAGCTCAGATAAAGTCCAAATAAATGCACTTAGTAGGGATCTACAAGAAGCAACTAAAAGATTGGAGATACTGAAAGCAGAAAAGGCAGAAGCTGAGTCTGACACAAGGAAGTACCGGAGTTTAGCTGAAAAGATGGAAGCCGATCTAAGGAGTCTTTCCGATGCCTACAATAGTCTTGAGCAATCTAACATAGAACTGGAGAAGCAGGTGCATTCAATGAAGAATGGAGGACCGTCAACATTCCTAGATGTGGATGCAATAAAATCTGAAGCAAGGGAAGAAGCTCAGAAGGAAAATGAAAGTGAACTAAATGATCTGCTTGTATGCCTAGGGCAAGAGCAGAGTAAGGTGGATAAACTTAGTGCTAGATTGCTAGAGCTAGGGGAGGATGTTGACAAACTGCTTGAAGGTGTTGGAGATGATGTAGGGAATGTTGAAGATGAGGAGGAAGACACTGAATAATAATGTACTATCATCTAGCCTTTGCCGTGCTCACTGTACATTTCTTTGTTTGTTTGTACAGTTATACAAGGTTGGATTTTAAGATATAACTTCTACCTCTGGACTTTTTTCGTGCAGGCTATTGTTATGCATTACTTTTGAATATTAAAGTTGTATCCGATAAACTTTTTTTCTTTTTTTTAGTTGTTGTAGGTAAACTTATTTTCAATTATCTCGTCTTGGCTAATTCTTACTAGCGACCAGTTAAATTGGGAGGAAAACATTCTGTAGTATTTATATCCTACCTAAAGCACAAAATGGCTGTGTGAATGGCTCAATTCAAAATACAAGCAAAATTTATTTGATAGCATCCACTTTTCTTCATTTCCCATATATTCTTGATGATTATCATTTTAATAAAAGTAGAGTTTTAATTTACAACGCAAAATTGCATACAACTAAACCAGTTAGAACCCAGCTCACATGCTGCTAGGAGGCTGCTGCTACGGGACGTATGATTAGGTTAACAACTATTCTAAGAGGGATAAAAAATTAAATGAAACTACATATTTCATTTATTTCCTCTGCAACATATAAAGGGCACTTTCTTCCTGTACCTCCATGTTTTCTAGCTATACCCCAACCAAGAATTCGAAAAAAAAAAAAAAAGAACTATTTGGTACTGAACTTATATTTGTGTCTATTGTAGTTTTGATAACATAAGGCACTTATTGTCTCGTTCATTGCTTCAGCCTTCCATTGCAAATCTGTGGGTTGTTACAGTGGTTTCGTGGTGGTTGATGTCGGGTAAGAGAAAGGTAAGTATTGTGAAAATCAAAACAATGTTAAATGGTAATTAATGGGTTGGCGAGTTATTTATGAATTAATACGATCTAGAAACATAGTATTTGGATTAATGGGTTGTTTGTAATAATGTATGGACAGGACATATTTTGATTTGTATTATTGGTAATGTAGAAAGTAGTAATTTGGAATTGTGTTATCCGGAAGCTTATAGTTTGGGTAATCTAATAATTTTCGATTGTGTTATTCAAATATGTTTGGATCGAATAATCCAAAAAATTATTTGTCTATCTAAAAGTAATAAAATGTATTTTAAATCACCTAATTAAAAATATTCAAATAAATTTTTAGATTGTATATTCTAAAATTCTATATTCTATATCTTGTAAAACGAGTTCGTATGCACTTTCAAAGGATGAAAAGTTTTATATAAATATATTAGATGAAATTGACATAATTTTTTTCGTATGAATAATATTGATATAGGGAATCATATGATTAGGAAAGAAGGAATATATCAACTGGATTATATTAATGTCTTCACAATAGATAAGGTGAACTTTACTCTTGTATAAATATTTTCGTAACCTCAAAAGGACATATATAGTGATTTTGTAATATATGGTTCTGGTTGTTCATGAACGATGATGATTTTTTAAAATCGATTTGAGAGATTTTCTTTTGGATTTGTGAATGTAATATTAAGGTAAAATATACAACAAATAAATAATAAGTGAGGAATATATTTTTTTTGTTAGGTTTTAAAAGAGATGATAAATATAAATGATACAAGAAAGATTTGCAAACAACTATTAGTGAAAGTAGGAAATGTAAATATTTTCTTAAATTACTATAAAATCCATAAATAATAGTGAAAGATGAATTATGAGATTAGTTTGTGCTAGTCATGACTTGTTCGATATGTTGGTAGTTCATCCATATGTTGGTAAATTAATATGTAATAAAAACCTTCATATATGTTGATATAAGAAAAAGTTTGATGAAGTCTAAAGTTTATTGAATTGTTTAACATATTATTGATTATGGATAGCATATACATAACTACCATGTATATGACACTCTTAGTAAAGATTGTTAGTGTAATATCCATTGAGATGATGTTTTATATTGTATTTGTCTTATTATGTAACTTTTGAAAGACTTAGAAAAATATTTTTGAATGTTGATTCATTCTCTCAAGTATTCTAGCCTTAAAGAATGTAATGCATTTTGTGAATAATCCAACTTTTTATATTGCTTTCAGTATAAAAAAATGTTAAAGCAAAATGTAAAATGTTAATGTATCCAATAAAGGTGCATGTTGTCTAAAAAGATTACATAATTGTTGTAATATGCATAAGTCATATTGTAGAAGAGTATATATATTATAGAAGAGTACATATACTAAGGTATGTTGGGATTGATAGTCGATGTTTTGGACACAAACTTATATCTACTTATAGTCTTTTTTATGCTTGTAAATTAGGTTCATATGGTGTTAGTAATATACCCCTATCTTTGGTGTATGTTATATGGGATCCATTAAGGTTTTTTTTATATCTTGTTGACAATTCATTTATAATATTGTTTATTTTACAAGAATTTAATGTCATCTTGAAGCACTTTAAAAAGGTTGACATTAATGAGAAGTTTAACATAAAAATAAGCTTGGTGAAATTGCATTCCCAAATTAAGCATCACTATTTGCACCTATGGACAAGGTCAAAATAGAAAATGCATAAAAGGAAGTATTAATAATTTTGCAAGATTAATTAGGCATGAATCATCTTATTTTGAGTATGTTGACGCATTACATTGTCGACATGATAGTTCATCTACTTAAAAGTTAAGTGAGAGACAATTGAAACATTTGCTAGTTACCAAATCAATTATGATATTAGACTAATTTTATATTTTGTTTCGTCTATATGTACTTTATATGATTGATGTCAAGGTTGAAGATATTGTAGTTATCATATTGTTGTTGCATTGTTAAGTATGTGTGAAGAGTCACGACCTCTTATTTAAATGAATTTGCTTAAAAAACATGGTGAATGATGTTATGAATATGTCGACCTATTTAGAGGTGAATATGTCAATCAAATTTATTAAATTTAAATTTTCTTGTTTGATAAATTATTTCTATTATTATCAAACATAAAAATTATCATTATTAGATTTGAGAATTATATCCAACTCATAGAACTTGACCCTTACCCACATGGGTTAGGTTGGATTAAGAAGAACATAGACAAGCTAGAATGACTCAAATCATATTGGGACAAACCAGATTGGTAAGGTAAGGTGTGGTCAAGACAAATTATATTGTGTCACGAAGGTTGAGTCAAGTTGGATTGAGTTAGACTAACAATTTAAAATGAGTTAAGTTGTGTTGGACTATGTTAAGATGTTAGGTTGGGTTAACATGAATCAGATCATGTCAAGTTGAGTTAAGTCAAAATGAGTCAGGTGGGTCATAACTGAATAAAACATACAAAGATGAGATAGGTTGAATTAGGTTATGATAATATATGTCGGGTTGGGAGGGGTCAGGTCAAGATGAATCAGTTTGAGATAGGTTGGGTTGGGGTGAGTGATGTCTACTTTGGGTAGTTAAGTCGAATATGATCAGAAAGAGTTAGATCGAGTTAAGACAGATTAGGTCAAGATGAGTTGAACCTGGTTGAGATAAGTTTGGTCAAGTCAATACAATATGAACCAAATTGAGAGTTATGAAGTAAGGATAGTTCAAACATGGTTAGAACTTATCAGGTTAGTTCAAATCAACTTAAGATAGATCAAACTAAGTTAAATTATGTCATACTTATCTAGGTCGACTCGCGTTGAAACGAGTCAAAAACATCTCTATCAAGATTGAGTCAAGGAGAAAATATAAAGATAAAAACAAACTTGAGAAAGAAAAAAAATGGAGAATTTTAAATTCTTACTTTTTAGCCAAAATATGAAATTCTCTTATTCTAAGTAATCAAATTGTTAGAACATATTGGGTTGGTTTGAGTCAAGTCAAGATGGATCGGGTTAGGTCAAATTAGGTCATACTTATCTGAGTTGAACTAAGTTGAACCATGTTCAAACGAGTCAAGATGAATTAAAAATGTGTCGATTAAGTTTGGGTCAAAGAAAAAATATAAAGAGAAAAGACATAAATTTAAGAAAGAAAAAAAATGAAGAGTTTCAAATTCATTTTTTTTTACGAGAAATTTGACATTATCTTATTTTAAGTGATCAAATTACCCTCATCAATTTTTAAAATTTCCTTTACTTTTCAATTTTTATATTCAAACAACCACTTTTATTATAAAACAATTCAAATCCATTATAAAAATTACCTTCTATCAATTTTCATCCAAAAGCATATTTAGGAAATTGAAACAAAAGAAACAAAAATATTAAATTTAAACATGAAGTCACATCCGATAATTCATGAAAATGTGCTAAAATATAATATTAAATTATATTACTTATTGTTAGGTCTTTTGAGTTGGATTTAGACAATAATAATGAAACATGATTTCAACCTATATAAGGAATTGACATCACCTTCAACCTAAAATCTTAAGGTATTATATTATAGGTCTTTTTTCTTTATATATTACTCAACTTTCTCATTTTTATTCAATGAGTGACTTAGTACTTGAATTTTCTAAAAGACTTATGTATGGTTTCGTTTCTTGGTCATAATTGTAATTTTTGGGACAATGGAATAAAAATAAAACTACTTCCATCCTTTTAATTTGAATGTCATTTTATTTAACAATCAAAATTCAATTTTTGGAACCCTCTTTACTAATTAGAATTTATCTATGAATTAAGATACATTAATTTAGGATTTAAGGTATTTTAATTTACCCTACTCAGATTATTCTGAATTTAATAATGTCTTGCATTTAAAAAATTGATTTACAATTTTTCAAATTTGAAAATTATATAATTTAAAAAAAAAATTAAATTAAAAAGTTTCAAGAATGGATGAAAAAAAATTCTAAAATAAAAATTCAAGATAAGGTAATAAGAATGAAATAAGATCATTGCATCTTTAAAATAGAGAATGAGATTTTTCTTCTTCCAGAACACACTTAACTGACCTCGGTCAATCAATAATATAGTGAAGTCCTACGATATCATGTGCATTCAACATTGATATGACAAAGATCAACCAATGCATGGATGAGACATTTCATTAATTTCCAGAAATTCAAATACATTTCATTTTAATTATTTTTAATTAAATTACTTTCATTTTATAAATAATTTATTTGGATAAAGCAATTCAAATATTTTATATAATTTTCTTAATTGAATAAAGTAATTAAATTTATTTTAAAATAAAATGTTATTTTAAATATAAAATTCGAATATTAAACTTTATCAAAATAAATATTATTCAATTTTAACTATTCAAGTATTATTAAATAATTAAATTTTTAATATTAGATAATATTTAATAATTTAAAATTTAATATAAATATTTTTTAAATCACTTTTACAAAATAAACATAGTATTATATTTTTTAAAATTAATATAAAATATTTTTTACAATATTTTTTTCTAATAAAATTCACAATCTTAAATATGTCGGCCATCATTTTGAACTAATATTGAAGAGTCAATAAATAAAAAAGAAAAAAGAAAAAGCTCAATTCAACGTAATTGTAATTTGATATTAATTTGTAGCATAAATTTCTTAAAATTTACTGGATGACAGGAAAAGAAACCATGGTATGTAATTCAATTAGAGACTAATTGATAATCTAATTTTAGTATTTCCAACTCTCATACACTGAATATCTCAAACATGATAAGCGAGAATATTCATTTATTTTTTCATTCAAATATTTTTCTGATAAAATTGAAATAAAGATCCAATATAGAAGCTACAGAGAGAGGTGAATAAAATGAAGGTGAATATCATTGAAGAAAAGGGTAGTCAGTGTAACCAATAACCGGGTCATGAGCGTAGAAATTCCCACGGTTGTACTTGTTAAGAGGAGCATCCACCTGGAATCTCTTTGGCAAGTCTGGGTTAGCCAAGAACAACCGACCATAAGCAACAAGATCTGTCCTATTTTCAGCCACAGCTTTTATGCCATCTTCTCTTCTGTATCCTCCTGCAGCAATGAAAGTTCCATTGAAGGCCTTTCTCATTGGGACAAGGTTGTGAGGGCACTCAACTACTTCAAGAGCATTCTTCATTCTTGGCTCCACCATGTGGCAATACAGAATGTTATATTTATTAAGGGCACTAGCCATGTACACCCCCAATGCTTTGGGGTCTGAATCTCCACACTCTGCATGCTCTGTAAAAGGGGATAGTCTTATCCCAACTCTTTCTGCCCCTATCTCCTTCACAACAGCCTCAACCACCTCCAAAGCGAATCGGCAACGGTTCTCAAGGGATCCACCATATTCATCACTTCTATCATTCACTGTGTCTTTCATGAATTGCTCAAGTAGGTAGCCATGAGCACCGTGGATCTCAACCCCATCAAAACCTACAAATGGTTAGACTCTTGCATGTTTTTATTATCTCATATATAAACATTAGCTACTGTGTGGTATAGTTTTATTTTTTATGTCAGTTACCAGCTTCAATAGCGTTCCTTGCAGCGACTCTGAAATCATTGACAATATCAGGAATTTCGTCTGTCCTTAGCCTCCTTGGTGTGAATTGTGCCTCCTCAACGCCATTGCTTTGCATTTGTTGTTTCAGTGGCTTGTCCGTGGAAGATATTGGCGCTTGCCCATTTGGCTGAAAAGCTGTTACAAATGAACAAATATTTAGCATGCAACATTGTGTTCAGTTGTTTAGTGCAAATCACAGTGAACTAGTTGCTTCCTCATAGTACTCAATTTCAACAATCTCTAATCATTTTCCATTTATTTACACTGAACTACACGACGAGGTAATTTTGTTGTTTGCAATTGCAAAAAGTATGCTATAATATCATCCTAACAGCGATATAGTATGACTTATTCTAGCTAGCACAATCTTCAAAAAGTGAGAATTTCATATTTCATGACAGCAATTTCTTACAGTAATTTATTCCTGATTTCGATTTTGACAAAGGCTAGTAAAGAAGATGAAAGAACCGTGTAACATACTAAAATTTTCAGATGTGCAGGAACATGATAAGAATGTGTAAGAAAAGAAGTGATATGCAAAAATATAAGAAGAAAGTGTAGAAGAAAACCAGATATACAAATACAGAGTACAAGGTTGGATTTGAGATTAAAAATATAATACATGATATTATGATGCTGTACTTTAATATATTATATTAAATATTTTAACGCATTAAAAAAAATAGGGTGATTAAATATAATCTAAGAAGTTAGCAAATCCAGAGAATAGGATCAACAAATCCCTCAAGTTATGGTTATTAACTTTTTACTAATCATACCAATTGAACATTTACATTTTATGAAGAAGGAACATCTGAGAAACTACCTGTACTTGAGACCCTTCCAACATGCCAAATCTGACAAAAGAATACACCACCTTTGGCATGAACAGCATTGACAATGGGTTTCCATGCTTCAACTTGCTCTTTGGTCCATATGCCTGGTGTGTGTATCAACCTTCACATAGATATTTTAAGGCAACAAAATCACATCACAAGCTGTTTTGTTTTCATTCATCAATCAAAGGTATCTGAAAAAGAAATTACCCTTGAGCAGTGTCAGAGACACCAGTAGCTTCACTTATCAAAAGTCCTCCTGGAGAAGTTCTCTGAGAATAATACAATATGGCATGAGGCTGAGGAACATTATTGTATGATCTCTGTCTCGTCAATGGTGCCAAAACAACTCTGAATTTACAAAGAAAGATAACCCAATTTTAAAATCAGAAAATTCACATGTTTGAATGTAAAAGCACTCTTAGACAATGATGAATAATACCTGTGAGACAGATTGAAGTTACCCATTTTGTAGGGAGTAAGAAGAGGAATGACAGGGGCATCAGCTTCAGCAGCCATGTGATGCAAATTGCAAAGTGTGTGGTTATGATTGCGGAAAAAATTTCTAGTACTGGAGAATAACCAAGAACAAATAAGTATTCAACAATTTACAGATTAAGAACCAAAAGCTGGTGGTTGGTAGATTCTGCTCTTGCCAATTTACACTATCAACCTTCGCTGTGGTCAATGTTATGCTACGCGAGCCTGACTTCATTCCCTTTCATGATCACTTATTTTAATTGTTTTTTGCTTGAATTCAGATTTGCAGTCCTTAAAAATTAAATTCAACAAATTAAAATCCATGTAGATAAAGATAAAGAATGAACTGTATGATGTTGAGGTATAAATAAGAAAGAAAATGTTAACATGCAAAATAAAAATAAATAAAATTATGAATTCTTTTCATAATATACATTAAATAATAAATAATATTTTTTGGATAGATTTATTTGTAGGTAATTGAGTACAATTTTTTGGATAGAAGAACTTAAAAATAATTATTTCAAAATTCAAAAACTGAAAACATAATTATAGTTTTTATTAGCATTAAAAGAACATTTTTTTAAATGAAAACATTCGCAATTATGGGATATTAATTCTCTCATCTATCTTCTTAATATAAAATTTGTACAATTATATCCTATTTTTTTGTAACTATTTATTAAAATTAATATATTTAAGGGAAAAATAATTATTATAATGTATATATTTAAACAATAATAAATATACATAAAAAATGATAATTAAAAAAAAATATACACATTTAAAAGATATAAACAGAAAACAAATAATTTTTTTTAAAATAATTATATGAACATCCAAGTATTTTAGAGCATCTATTTCCACTTATTTAAAAAATAAATAAATATATATAAAAGTCAATTAAAATGTAATTAACAAAAAATAATATATAGATATATAATTATTCTTAACATCAAAATGAGTATAATTATTACTTAATTATGGATGCTTAAAAATCGTAATGAATGACGTTTTTGTTTTGAATTTCCCTAACGTTGTTTGCCGCTGCTGCCCATCACCATTGACTGCTTTTGGGAAGGTGAGGAGTTCCAGTCGCCCTCAAAACGGACTTTGCCTGCACCAACCATCGTCATCTTAATATTTTTAAATTGCTGTTTTTATATATTTTTTATTTCTACCATTTTTTAAGAATAAAAAAATTCGTACAGAAATAATTAAAATATAATTTAAGAATATTAATAGGATATTTGTTTTTAAAACTAAGAGGAATGAGTAGCTTCAATTTTGAGGAAAAAAAAATGAGTATTTTTTTTCTACACTTGATATGAGCATAATGTGCCTTACACAAACACATCACGTTTTAATTGCATGTCTGCATGTTAAGTACATTTTAATGTACTTATTGTGTTTCCTCGAATACGTAATAACTAAGGGATGTAAAACAGAAAATAGTAACCTTTTCTTGATAGGTCCCATTTGGAAAAAATAATGATTTTATTTACGGCATGTTCGATAGGAAAGAAAGTGCGAGAAACGAAAATAAATAAATAAATAAAGTATAAATTATTTTTATTTTTTTAAAAAAGAAAAACTTGAAAACAAAGAAAAGTGTTATTACAAAAAAATAAATAATTTAAAAATAAATAATTTTTTAATTATAATATTTTTTTGTAAAAGTATTTAAAATTAAATTAATAAAATAATATAATATTATAAATAAATAAAATATATAAAATTATTCATTTGATTTTAATAATTACTTCATATTTATGATATTTTATTAAAATAATAATTATATATGTATATATATTAAAATTATATATAAAAAAATATTTATTTAAGTGAAGATAATTTATAAAATAATATTCTTATCGTATTTTTCACTCTTTTTCATTTATATTCAATAGGTTAGTCTGCCTAAGATTCACTGAATAAATTTCTTGGCTTGTCTCATATAATTACAGATTTATGGATTGACAAAAAAGAAGAAGTAAAAGGTAATAATCTTAAAAAAAAAAAAAAAATAAACATGTGATAATATTTTTGTGATAGAAATAATCATATGTTTAAATAATCATGATATTTATTCCACCAAGCTAAATCAATATGATATAGTAATGTTTGAACTAAATAAAATAAACATGTCCAAAATCTTTCATGAAAGAATAGGAAGAAAAAAAAACTAATTTAAATCACTACAAAAAAAAGTTATTAAGAATCTCCTCTTGACCTTATAAACATCATTTTCATTGGAAAGCACTTCCATCTTCTTCTTTTATATTTTATTTCTCATTATACATTTATACATTTGAACAATTATAATAAATGTAAAATAAAAGAATATTTATTAAATTAATTGATTTACCCTATAAAATAATATTTTCGATTCTCGTTAATATATAAACGATTCAATGTACACTCATATGTGTTAATGAGAAGTAAACGCTAGGGAGATTGTCAGTGAAAATTTACATTTGTTGTATCCTTGGTTCCTTAACTTACCCTTTAATGTCAAGATTATCCTAATAGGCTCTTGCTATATGCACCTCTCTTTTTCCTACTTTAACTACCTTTTTTTCCACCATATCTCATATCTTTCTCCCTCAATGCATCTTTTCTGAATCCACCTCAATGTAATATATAGGCACATTTTTCATGCATCTTCATATTTTTTTCTTTTCTGCACCCCATTTTCATACTTCCTTAGTTTCACTGAACAAGTGATCTGGAAGTACATTATAGAGTATTCTGAATTGAACAATTCATAAAAATAAATTTGGATAAATAGATCTGAAAATATATATTTTTTAAAAATTCCAAACTATGAAATTTAAAATATGATTTTATCTTTCTGGAAAGATTAATCCAACACGTTTCCAGGAAGTTAAATTTTAAAATATTTGTTCATATATATGATTTAAGTTAAAAACTTTTCGGAAGGAACTTCATGAAAATATTTTGGAATGATCTTTTTGAAAGATTTCCAGAAAACTTATTCTGAAAACTTTATGAAAAAGTGAATCAAAACTTTTTTACATTGAGAATTATATTATTTTTTAGATAAATATACAATAATAAAAGAAAATATAGGGGTGCATGTAGAAAAAATTAAGAAAGAAAAATCAAGTCCAATTTTCTGCATCAAGCCCTTTTCATATCATAAATCTGAATATCACACCTAAGCCCATTAAAATGAAGTGGAGTTCTTATCTGTAATTTTTTCAAATCTTGTCCCCTGAAAAAGACCACTCAAATCTGTAGCACCATATTTTTGATACAGAATTGATTTATAAATATAAAAAAATTATTATGTTATTAGAATTAACTATTTTCAATTAATTTCAAAGTTCAGTAATTTCTTCTGAGCGTAATTAAATCCTTTAAATTTTTATTGTCATAAGTTTTAAATAATAATTTAAATACTTAATTTAGTGATTAATATGAATCATGTAAATAAAAGTTAGAATAGAATTAAAACATTTTAAATCAAATAACTTGTAGTAAATTAATTATTTAAAACTTGATTTAGGGTGCAATTAGTAAAAATCAAACACAATTAAACTTATGGTTTAGGCTCATAATTCAAGTTCGTTTGTTATTAGAAATAGTTAAATATATGTCCATGCACAAAACGGGAGAAGAGAAAAAAATTGACTCATTTTGAACATGATTTGACTTGGATACTTACCTAATCACACGTACTAATCTACAAAATTTAAGAATATTTTAACATTTTTTTCTCATTTATATTTTACTATTTTATATAAGCAAGTCTCTTAAAATTGTATTGATAATTGAACCAATAAAAATATGAATTTAAAATTAAAAAATTAATTAAGATTTGAATTAAGTTTCATAAAATAATATATATTTATATTTTATAATATAATAAACATAGAAATAAGTTTATTAATAAGTTAAGTCTATGATCAAATTAAAAAAATTAATAATAAAAAATATTGTTATCATAATTAAAAGGTTATTTATCCAAAATGTAATAGATAATAAAATATTAAAGGTGAGTTAAAAATACAAGAGAAATAATTATTGTCTAACGTGGACGTCACTTGAAGTAAAAATTTTAAAAAATATATAATTTAAAACAAACATAAATATATAAAAAGTAAATTTTTTTACAGTTAAAAAACTATTGACTTTAAAAAAAATAAAAAAGGAAATTGGTTAACTATTTACACAAAGTTTGAAGACATATATTTAATGATAGTGAATTATTCTTTTAGTTTGTACATTTCATTATTTTATGTCGAGAACAGCTTTATATGAATAATTTTTTGAAAAAAAGAGTTAAAGTTCCAACAATTCTAATTTTTTTTGAAAATTTATATAGAAAAATTAACATTAAATTAAATAAAAATTCTTCATATTTATTTTAGTTTAATGTTAATATTTTCTAACTAAACAATTACTATTATATATTTTAATTAATCAAATTTAAAATTTTTATATAAATAAAAGAAAAATATGTAATAAAATTAAGAGTGTTATTGAATCAACGTCAAAGAATTTTCCACACTTAATATCCTTATCAATTTTAGCATTTGGCATGGACTTGTTCAACAAGGTTCATTTCTTCTGAGCGAAATTTATCCATTTGTCGTACTGAAATTAAATATTCAATAACTTTTTCTGTTAGACAATTAATGTAATGCACCGCTATTTTAGAAAATTTTAAAATAGTGATAGAAAATGAAATATTAATTAAAAATTTTCAAAATAGTGATAAAAAATGAAATATTAATATCAGTGACCGGAACCACAAAATCATTCTTTAGAAAGCCAATATAAATATATATTTTTTCAAGGATATCATAATATAAATTTGTAATAAAATTTTTTATTTTTTTCTTTTTTGGACCATAAATCAAATCCGGTGATTTTTTTTAAATCTAAGTTAAAAAATGAAACTAATGTTAATATTTTCCAACTCAGAAACTAATATTATTATTTTAATTACTAATATTATTATTTTAATTAACTAATTCAAGAAATTATAGAAATAAAAGAAAAGTATTCCATCAAATTAAGGTCGTTATTAAATCCACGTCAAAGAATTATATACACATGACAACAAGTGACATGTTGTCCCATGACCAAGAAAAATAATCACAATCACTTTTCGCATGGACTTGTTCAACGACTTTCATTCTCTACGTGTAAAACCAATTTAATGCACACTGTTTATTAATTAAGGATAAAAAAGTTATAACTTGAAAAAAAATATTTGATTCAATATGCATTTTCTTTATTAATATGATATATTATAACATAAAGCTAAAATTTATATTAAAATTAAGAATGGTTAATTAAGATTGTAATTATCTTAAAATCTAAAATTATGCAAAAATATATCGTTAATTTGACACAATACTTTAGAAAAGAAATGTGGTGACTAAAGTATATCAAGTTTGTCTTCTCCATGCTTTGAAGAAAATGCACTTTTGTGATGATATAGTCGTTCCTTTCATTGTGATGACAAAACGCGTCTTTCATATTTTGATGAATTAGTAACCAACTTGTCCATATATTTTTTTATATTAATTTAAAAATATATATAATTATATAAATAATTTTTAAGTTTTTATTTATTAATTAATATTTGTATTAGCTAAATTAAAAAATTATTATATTTATATATTAAAATATTTAATTAGTTAATATTTATAATTTAAATTATAATATATTTATACATCTTAATAAAATAATATAAAAATATAATATTTTTAATTATAATTATTTTTTAAATTTTTATATATAAATATTTTTTTTAGAAACAAATCAATAAATCAATAACCTCTTATATATTGATTTAACGACACAGACAAATGATTAAAATTACAAATATATTCCATCAATTTTAAAATAGAATGATAATTGGACCTAGTGATCTAATCTATTTTACCTTCGTATTTTGTAATTTACTTAAATATATATATATATATATATATATATATATATATATATTTAGTTCTACTTGAATTTAATACATTTAAATTTTTAAAACTAAATTAACATTTTTATTCATTTTAAAAAATCAATTATTTTACCAATAATTATATACACTTTCGTCTTGTAGGTATCGATTAATCTAGAGAATCATAACATGCTGTAGTGTTTGAGTTAAGCAAACAGCTCAATACCAAGATCATTATTTTTATTGTTTTAAGAGAAAACTTATTTGCAATTCCAAAGCCTATACTCGGTTAGTTAAAGACAAATTATTATAATGGTTATAAATACATTTTTAGCTTTAGAATGAATAAATTTAAAAACTATTCCTATAACTATATAATTAAAGGCATAAACATATGTCAATTTTAAGATGGGGTCAAAATACAATTTTAAAAATATAGGATGACTAAAACCATGAGAAAAATAAAGCGAGACTAAAACTCCAATAAAAAAAATTAAGAGTACGAAAATTACAATTTAGAAAAAATAATAAAGTATTCTTATTATACAAAATTCAATGAAGGAAAAATGTTTTTCTTTTTATTATTATGTCTATTATTTTAAAAATAACCTTACACATACTAAACATATTTATGATATCCCTAAAAAAAAATAAAAATTAGGTTATTAAAAAGCATGTTTTCTAGATATATAAAAATAATTAAAAAAACCGTACACCAAGCAAGGAAATGTTCTTCAAAATTGAACGATTATTGGATCCATACAATACGTATTATAGTATTATTATTTTTCCCTAGTAAAAATCATATTATGTCATACTTTTATTTTTCTTATTTTTTTATTCATTTAATAATTTTCGTACAAAAACTAAGCAGAAGTACAATTTTCCTTGAGTCATGCCTGTCCTATAACAACCTCGATTCAACCGTCCACATGTTATTTATTTAAAAAATAAAACATGAATCCTCTCTCTCAATCTCTCTCTTCTGATTTGTTTACAAGTGACCGAATGAAAAAGCTAAGGAGACGACTAAGAATAGAAGAAACCAAAAACATGGGGAGGTTTAATTAATGTTAAGTTGGAAGACAAGCTTTTACTTTTTCGTAATTTTTTGTTCTAATTTCTTGTTTGACCTACTTTGATCATCAACACCTTATCCATCTCCATGTTCACCATGTAACACCTGCCTTAGTTATTTTTTTGGATGAAAGAGATCATTTTGACCACCAATAAATTTATCATGAATTATTTGTACTTGCCACAAATAAAATATAACACTGCTTTGATTCATTATTATTATTAAATAAGTTCAAGAGATCCACAACTATTTTAAAATTGAGAAAGAAATTGTGATAAATTAATCAAAACACACATCATCTCTCCGTACCTATTATGTTATATCAAATTTTTAAATTTTTAAAAACTTCAACTTTTCACTAAACTCAATGTATAATAAAACTAAAGAACATGAATAGATATTTTCAAAAAGAACAAAATTTTATTGGGGAAAAAAAATCATAAGCACTTAAAAAAAAGGAACCAAATAAAAAAAAATTTAGACATCAAAAGTCAAACAAACACTATTTAAGGAACCAAAAGTTTATAATTTAAGTCTTAATTATAAAAATCTAACCTAGTTGTTCTTCTAATAGAAGATTATGACCCAGTTTTATTATAATCCAATGGGTAGAGTTGAATGGTCTCAATTTATGATAGGGTTGAGTACTGTAATTCCATAATACAATTAAATGGTGGTAGTAGATAGGTTATATTATCTCTAATTTATTTAGATTTATTTGGAGAAAAAAATGGTGAAAAAAAGTAGGTATCGAAGAAAGCATATTCTAAACCCATCCTGAAAAGTTTGGAAGGTGTTTATATGTTCAAGGTTGTTTTACTGAAAGTGAAATAGACAAAGAAGGCAATCCAAAATGGTGGGTGTAGTGTGGAGTTGAAGTCGCTATTCGGAAATTGAAGGCACCTCCATCGGCGACCTCAAACTACTTAGCCGTATAATTCTGTTTACAATTTGATGAACAAACCCTTCCAAAATTCCAATTTCGTTGACCCATTATTACTGCTATATCCTTAATTATTCTAATGATTTGAAATATATGTCTAATAATTTGTTGTTAATTGTGTTTCGTGCGTAACATGCAGAGGTTAATGGGAGAATTGGTTGGGAAGAATTAATGTGCTGGCGACACATAAAAATACAACCAAACACAGCACATCCATGTGCGCTGTCTTTTTTCCTTAATGGATAATATAAAATAAATGTTTATGTGGAGAAATAAATGGTTTTGAAAAACATCAAACTCTATTGGTACAACTAGAATTTCGTTTTCACAAAATACCCCCACCCATGCATGTATTGTATGAGTAAAAAGGAAGAGTTAATCACATTCTCACAATCCATTTGTCTTCTCTAATAATAACACAATAACATAAAATAACAAATATTTTTATTATAAATTTGTTTCCATTATATATATATATATATATATATATATAATTGAAAAAAAAAACTATGAAACTGCAATTATTCATTTAAAGAATGATTGATGTAGATTTTTTTATGACAAAATTATTTGTTGTAGGTGTTTTATAGTTTGAGTGTTCATTATCATGTTGAACATTTAAGAATAAGGGTGTCTGATTTGCGGTTATCATATTATTATTAAAGTCTATTATTAGATTTTTGATGTATTATGTATTTAAAAGTTTTAATTTATCACAATTTTATTTTTAAAAACACATTATAAATTAAGTGAAAAAAAATATAAATTATTATTTATTTCGAAAAAACATAAGATATGTTAAAATTATTTTATGTGCAAATTTTAAAATGTTTTTAAATTAATATATAAAAAATTATAGCTTCTTTTTTAAAAAAAAAATCCTTAAAAAAGAGCTAATTTTTATTTTTTTAAATTCTTAAAAAAAAAACTCATGCAAAAGTTGACTCAATCAAATTCATTAATCACGTACCCAACGTATAACCAAGTTGAATCAAATAAATTGTGTTAGAGATATTTTCTACGACCACTCATTTTTAAAATATAAAAACTATTATAAAAAATGATTAATTTTTAAATGATAGGTTAATCAAACATTTTGAAGCACCATATATTAAAATAAATTTATATAGATTATATATTATAATATATGTTAATAGAGTTTAATTTACCAAATTAATTGGGTTAGACTCAATTTTGAAATTTTTACATATATTATGAAAAAGTAATATTTTCTTATTTAAAGGTGAAAACAAAAATCTAAATAATTTAACAATATAGTCAAAGATAAAACCGTATTTTAAAAAAAATAAGTACTTTTTTTTTTATCAAAATCACACAATTTATATATTTGAATATGAATAATTTATAATAAAATCTATTAATCAATTTTTTTTTCATTTTCATATATAAAAAGCATTTTCACCACAAATTACATAAGTATGTGAATTTCAATGTACTGGTTTATCCTCACAAATATTTTCTAATACGCTTAAATGTTTAACATAAGCTCAAATTTACTATCAATTAAACCATTGTCATGGATAATTTCAATTAAAACACTTGAATTTCTATCTTATTATTTCAAATATTAATTCAAACAAATTTATGTTTGCAACATCTTATCTCATTTGGTTATGAGTGATACTAAATAGACCTATATGTTAATGTTTAGTTATAAATTACATTATTTTGATTATTTATCATGGGTTCATTATGATGTTAATAAGGATGAGTTGCATATATATATATATATATATATATATATATATATATATATATATATATATATATATATATATATATATATATATATATTAAATAATATGTGTGTCAGGTATAATTTAACAAATCACATATAAGAGATGAGAGATTCAAGAAGCACATCCTAACACATGATAATGCACTCACTTTATAATAAGTCCTATCAATGTTAGATGAAATGCAGATTATAGAAAGCCTAAAAACAAGTAGAGGAGAATCGATTGACATAATAACAATTACAAAAAAACAATAAAAACCTTGACAACATTTTGAAGATTATTTAAAAGCACAAGATAAAACACAAGTCATATTACGTTTAATCACAGATTTTTACCTAAAAATTCAGGTTAGTGAAAACTAATAAGAAAGTGTCAAAATTCATATGGGTGCCTAAAATATCATTGTTGCATATTTGCTTAACAGCCGCAAAATAATACTAATTATATTTGAATAATAGCTGCTCATGGCACATGATGAATAAAGATGTAAGTTTCTAAACCTAAAAAGGAAAATAAAAAATAAAAAATGGAACAATAGCATTTGGTGAAAACCAAATAGGAAGGATAATAAGAATTGAAAGGATAATTATGGCATATTTTTATCTTTTATTAGCAATGTTCATTTAAATATAATCTACTTAATATAAGTCAATTATATGATAATGAATATAATGTTTTTAATAAAGACCAATATATAGTAAAGGATTATCATTATATTTTCTAATAAGAGACTATATAACTTGTATAAGATTAAATTTGTCAAATTGTAAGCTCAAAAGGTATATTATGTGTAGTTCCAATCAAAGAAGATCTTTCAGTATGGTATAAAAGGATGGCCATGCTAGGGTTAATATTTGCATTGCAAAAGCTCAACCTCATAAAAGGATTGTCTGTCATGTTATTTAAAGACAATATTCTTTGTGAAACATTATGAAAGACAAACAAATTAAAAAAAAAGTAATTTTAAAGTAAAAATATCATTTTAACTTCAAGGCCTCTTGAGTTATTAAACATTTACTTGTTTGATCCAATAAGAATTACATTTGCTAGTGAAAAAAGATATGATCCAGTTACAGCAGATAACTTTATATAATATGAGTAAAATTCTTAACCCACAACATAAGGGCGAATTTTTTTAGTCCTTTATAAATTTTGCAAGATTTAAAATATAAGTTATCTCAACCAAAAGTTATTGTGATATAGAATTTGAAAATGGAAAATTTTAACATTTTTGTGCTTGAAAATGAAATAAATCATAATTTTTCAACTCCAAAAAAATCACAACAAAATGATGTAATGGAGAAAAAAAAAACCATAATTAATGTTAACTCCACAACTAAGGACTTCAGGACTGAGACAATAAATGCAATTTCTTACATACAAAATATAATTTATATAAAAATGATCAATAATAAGACATCTTATGAGTTGTGAATGAATAAAAAGTCATTTTGGGTTGAAAGTGGTGTCAATCCCTTATGTGAGTTAGACTCATGTTTCATTGATGTTGTCTCTCTTTAATAAATCCCCTTTCGAAAGATCCATCAGTGGTATCAAAGTCATTTATGTGGTGACTAACCATTTAAGTGTGTGGTCTTGTATCGAAAGTCTTCCTGACAGTGGGTCAGACAAGTGTGTTTTATTATATGAATAACAATACAAGTAAGGGGCACTATTGAACTTGAGGGGATGTACCAATGTGAAAGGACTCACATTTAAGGGAGAGATTGTTGAAAAATCCAAGTATGAGTCTAAGTCTCACATTGGGTAAGGATGAAAAGGTTGAATAACATATAATAAAGAAAGACCCATAACTCAATACCTTAAGGTTTTTTGTTAAAGGCGGTGTCAATTTCTTATGTGAGTTAAATTCATGTCTCATTGGTGTTGTCTCTCTCCAGTGAATCCCCCTCAAAAGACTCGTCAGTTAAAACATTGAGTTATAGATTTTTCTTTCTTATACATTGTTCAACTTTCTCGTTTTTACTCAATATGAGACTTAGACTCATACTTCAAATTTTCAACACACATTTATCTCTTTTCATATGTAAATGCCTTATCTCAAGTACCAAGGAAAACCTTGGAAAATTTGACAATGAAGGTGATGAGGGAGGTTTAAAACTTATGAAGTTTATAACTTTAGAACATCTTTTCCTGAATATCTTGTTCATGTGAAAAAATTATAAGCTATGTGAAAAAAAAAACCAACGAAAGATCAAGTATAAGTGTTTGAAGAAGTATCAAATGGTCTAATAAGAAAAGAGAACTTATTGGAAGAAACCACCTTTGAATAGAAGATTACCTAACTTATGCCATAACAAAAGACCTAATAGAATGAGTTTGAACTACATCATCTTTTCAACATGGACAATTTACATTCATTTTAAGCATAAAGACGACCAACTAAACATTAGACAATGAATACTAGATCAAGGGTATACAAAAAGAGTTGAATTAGTTCCACAAAAATGTTATGTACAAGCTGGTAGAACTTCCAGAATGCAAGAACGTTATTGGAGTCAAAGTGGGTTTACAAAACCAAACTTGACAAACAAGGTAATGCAGTGAGAAATTAAGCTAGATTAGCGATCAAATGTTTCTTACAACAAAGAAGATATTGATTATGTAGAAACTTATACACCAATTATAAGATATGAAACTATATGTATATATTTTACTTTCAATTACTACCTTAAATAAAATGAAGTTGTGTCAAATAGATGTGAAAAATACATTCCTCAATGATAACATTAAGAAAGAAATATATGTAGAACAACAATTGGATTTAAGAGTACTATATTCCTCGTTATCATGTTTTCAAGAGCTTAGTATGAAAAACTAAGCATGTTTTTAATAAAACATAGTTTTTCAAGAAAAAAATAGATATTATGTTATTTTGCAAAGAATAACAATCATATTAATTTAAATAGATAATATATTTTTAATTCTATCTGATAAATCTTTTTATAGTGATTTTTCTAAATTAATGCAAAATGTTTTAAAGATGTATAAATAAAGAGTTAAGGTTCTTTATAGTTAAACTTATATTTTTACTTTTATTAGCCAATCTATATATCTACGGTTGAATGTTATTATATGATGATAAATAAATTTAATTTTAAAAAACTAAAATTTTATTATATGATAGAAAATAAATTAAATAAAAAAATATTTTTAAAAATTTAGAAACTAAAAATATTTATTTAATAAAATATCATTAAGATCTCCAAAACATTATGATTAACATATTTCAATCTCATTTAATTGATAAAATGAAGATAAAAATAATGAATAATATTTATTTATATAACATGATGTTAATTATTTGTAATATTTTCTGTTATACTTGAAACTTTTCCTTTTTCATTCATTTCAAATTATTATTATTTTATCTTTATTTATTTGTTCATTTAATATTTTTAACGAAATAATCTTTCTTATCTATATTTTATCATTATCTATAAATTTAAATTTAACATTTTCAAACAATAACTTTCAATAATTAAACATAGTTTATATCATTATTTATGATAATTTGTTGACGCTCATTATTAATATATTATCAACATATACACCAAATTATAAAAATGATAATGATTTTTTATTAAAATATAATTTTTATACTAACGGTACATAAAATTTAAATTCAAAATTAATATTTTAAGCTAAAAATATTTCTGTTACAAATCGTAACCATGATATAATTTCCATATCAATAAATGTTTGTTTTAATTTTAAAATAATAATATAAATATAAACATTTAGTATAATGCATCGATCTATTGTAAGTTGTAATTATAATAAAGTTCCCAAATTATAAATATTATTTTAAATTTATTATTTTTAGTAATATAAAAATAAACATTTAGTATAATGCATTGACCTAAAGAGTAACTATTTCCCTTATTAATGTGAAGATTTGTATTTAAAATAAGAAATTAAAAAATCTGGGGGGTTACGTTTAATGTGTAATCCCCACAAAGGCGTGTACTTAAATGAATGCCCTCCTCGTCGTCCCATTGATACGAGACGAAGGGGAGAAGGGTCTGTGTTGAAATGGGGAAAAACCACACCAAACGGCTATAATTGATGTTTCAATAGATACTCTCAAAGATCGTGGCTTTAGTTTGCTGGGTTTTTCCCTTTGCTGCAAAATTTTGGTCTCGAGGGTTTGATTTAGTTTCGATACTTTCTAGTGCTAAAGCAGTGTTACTCATACCATAAACCCAACAAACCAAAACAAAAACTGTATTTTGCTTTTGCGGCTTTTTCTCCAAAACCATGTCTGAGGGCTATTATAGTTCCAAGAAGACTGATGATATCTGCGATGATGTTTGTGGACAGGTATTTTTATTTTTATTTTCCCTCTTTTACCCGATTGGGTTTTTGTTTAATTCTACTCTACTCTACCCTTTTTCCTGTTTGCTGTTTTTGGTTGGTTTTTGTGGTATGGTTTTAATGGTTTTCCTCTGTTGTGTTTTGCTGGCAATGCAAAGTGGGAACTTTGAGTTTAACGAGTTCTCTCTCACTCTCTCTGTCGTTTGTTTTGACTTTTCGGTTCTTGTTAAGTTTAATTTTTGTTTTACACCATTCAATTTAATTGTTTCATCGTTTTAAATTGCTTCTCTGGGAGATTTTGGTAATGGGGCTTTTGGATGAAAGGAAATAATTCCCCCCGTTAAATTTTTAGCAGTGTGTTTGTACAGCGATTGGAGATGTCTCATATGATTAATTTATGTTTTTTTTTTCTTCCGAATTTACGGTTTATGGGTTTATGCTTTGATTGATATGACATTGTTTGCCCTTTTGAATTGGTAACTTTTCCTTTTTCTTATGTTTTTGAACCTCTGAAGAGATTTCAGAATTCCATTTTTAATGTGTGGTTCTTTAACCCTTTGTTTCTAAACCTTAAGCGTTGTATCTATGCTATTATCTATTGCTTTGTTAAATGATAGTAGTTTTAAATTTGATGTTTATCTAACGTTGAGAATCCTCTTTCTATTTGAAAAGTTGATTGGAAAACATCACAAAAATCACCTATAGAACTATATCTAGGTTCCTTCCTTGAGAAAGTTGTGACAGAGTGTGTTTCCCTTTTTCTTGTTTATCTGATTTTCATCTTCATATGTCAGTGTGTTATACTTTCATGTTATTGTGTGCAGTCAAACATATGACATAAGGTTTATGATCCATAAGTTATCCATTTAACTTAGAGATTTTTTTTTTGTTTACTATGCAGCATGGAACTCCTGCAGGACTGAGCATGTCAAGACTAAAGTGTATTCTAAAGGGATTGGACTTCAAAACTTACATATTTCTGTTTGTGATTGTTCCGGTTGGCATCTTCGGTCTCTATTTGCACGGGCAGAAAATCTCCTACTTTTTAAGGCCACTTTGGGAGGCCCCTCCAAAACCATTCAATGAAATCCCTCACTATTATCACGAAAACGTGTCAATGGAATCTCTATGCAAGCTTCATGGGTGGGGGATTCGTGAGTCACCGAGAAGAGTTTTCGATGCTGTTTTGTTCAGCAATGAAGTTGACATCCTCACTATCCGTTGGAAAGAGATACAGCCTTACGTGACGCAGTATGTACTCCTTGAATCAAACTCAACTTTTACTGGAATTGTCAAACCCTTGCTTTTTGCAAGAAATAGGGACAAGTTCAAGTTTGTTGAGTCACGGCTTACATATGGGGTGATTGGGGGGAGATTCAAGAGAAAAGAAAATCCATTTATTGAAGAGGCTTATCAAAGAGTTGCCCTGGATCAGCTTCTAAAGATAGCAGGCATAGAAGATGATGATCTCTTGATAATGTCTGATGTTGATGAGATTCCAAGCGCTCACACAATCAATCTCTTGCGGTGGTGTGATGAAATTCCTCCGATTCTTCATCTTCAGCTGAGGAACTACTTGTACTCATTCGAATTCTTTTTGGACAACAAAAGTTGGAGAGCTTCAATCCACAAGTACCAGACTGGAAAGACTCGGTATGCACACTACAGGCAGTCTGATTTGTTGCTGTCAGATTCTGGCTGGCATTGTAGCTTCTGTTTCCGCCATATGAGCGAATTCATATTCAAGATGAAAGCTTATAGCCATTTCGATCGTGTGCGGTTCCCTCACTACTTGAACCCTGTCAGGATTCAGGATGTGATATGCCAAGGGTCTGACTTATTTGACATGCTTCCTGAAGAGTATACATTTAAGGAGATCATTGGGAAATTGGGACCTATTCCTCATTCTTACTCAGCAGTACATCTTCCTGCATATTTGTTGAATAATGCAGAAAGATTCAGGTTTTTGTTGCCTGGTAACTGCAGAAGAGAAAGTGGTTGACTTTGGACATATGTGGTTACTTTAATTTTGAAAATTAGAAGTGTGTTATTACACCAAAGAGGAGCTCTGTTGAATGATTTATAACTATGAATGTAGGTCATTCTTTAGAGGGATTTCCAAATTTTGTATATTCAATTTCAAATAGGGGAATGTGAGATTCTCAAGTGAGGAATGTGTGAGGGAAAAATAGTTCTTTATGAATGCATTTGGGCAAGCTTTTGTTCATTCACTTTGGGTATATGCATAAACCCCCAACTTGCTAAGTAGTAGCATGACCTTTCCCAAGCCTTTCCAGTGGGAATTTTGGTTTCTTGGACCAAGTTATACTTATAGATTATGGTGACTAACCCTACTGTAGTTGTTTTTTAATTCACCTTTATTTCATTGGTTATCGATCCCCATTCTGAATTTCTGAACAGTGAGTTTAAATTCCTTATCTCAGATTCTATGTAATTTTTTTGGTGTATTTTCATTTCTTTTCCTCTGTTTATGTAAGCCACCTATAATATCAAGTGATGCAGTACTCACTTCAAAAATGCAATTTTTATGTTGTAAAATAAAATTCTCCATGATTAGTTGCGCGGATCCATGAATTATATTTGATCAAAATTTCCCTTTTTATGTTTAATATGATTCTATGAAGTTATTCAACAAGGCTTGAGCATTCAAATATCAGTTTGAACCATTAGAGCAACCTTTGTCAACCTAGAGTTTTCAAAGGGTTTTATCTTTAGAACAAACAATTTTTTTTGGTTTTTTAAAATAATATTTCTGGGCAACTATTTTCCGTGAATTTATTTATTTTGTGCTGCTTATAAAAGTATTAAATAAGAAAGTGGGAATATAATTTTTTCAAGTTTCAAAAAATATTTTATCAAAGGAAAATATAACTAGCTAAACAAATTTTAGTTCATGGTAGAAACCATAATTCACAATATTTATGATTTTTTCACTTGATTTTGTTTTTTCTTATATCAAATATCCCCACTAATATGGACAACTCTCCCTAGATAAATGCAAATTAATCTAATAATAGCTAAGATATTTGTATGATATCATATTTATTAGATATATTTGTGTACCTACGCCAACAGATATCCTAATAATTAGGATATTCTCGTATATTTTATTATTTGTTGAGTAATTAATAAGCTCAAAAATTTTGTAATAATATTTTTATTTTTATATTCACATTGTAAATCACGTTCTAATATTATCGTATAATTTGATTATCGAAAAATCCGTTCCTCGTTATTATTTATAATTTAGTCAATGTTTTTGGGAACTTTTATCTCTGCTTGACGAGAGAGACGTCAATTTCCGGTTAGAATAGTTTTTAATCCTTATAAAATGAATAAACTTTGATTTCTATAAACTTTTCTTCTACGTTTTTGTCATTCTAAATTGAAAACAATTATTTTTAATTTTTAATATTATAGGACACTCGTTAATTTTTTTTTATTTTTTAAATCAGAATAAAGTGAGCCTTTAAAAGTTATGTCTAGTAGTTTTGTGATATAATTAATATTAATATATGATATTTATAAAGAAAAAAATATTATCAAAATAAATATTATTTACCTATTTTAAAATAAACATTAGAGGTAAAATAGTGATTTCAAATTTTGAAAAAGTAAAAATTAAAGAAAAATACTTGAACAAATTAAAACAAAAAGATAACATACTTTATAAGGAGTGAAAACAATGATTTTGAATTTTACATAAATTAAAATATATTTAAGTTGTATTTACAACTTATCATGCATGTTCTATAGTGTTTAAAGTGATCGATTGACAAAGTGGTTTCCGAAATTTGGTACTTGACTTTTGTTAACATAAAATATGGATGTGAAGCGTTAAACTGAATTGTGTGTTGTTTAGTTTGACAATTTCAATTGCACGATCTTAATTGGCGGACTTCGAGTCATGTCTTGGGTAAACTTTTTTTGTTCTTGTTTTTGTCTCTTATGTGTTGACCCTGTGTTGACTTGGTTAATTGAAGTGGCAGTGGTTGGGTTTTTGTACTAGGAATTTGACATGTTCTTTTGGAAGACTTTGTGCAATGAAAAGAAGGAATTATTGCCTTCAGAAACCTTTTTCTTAGAGAAATAATGGTAGTCCCCACCACACATTCTGGCTTCACATTATTATCAATCTTATATTTCCATCCTTCTTCAAATTCATTTTCCTCACAAAAAATTCGACCTCTTATTTAAATTTTCTTGCCTTATGCGCTGCATTATTATGCACCAGTTAATAATATTACTGTACTTATTATTTTAAAACTACATAATTATAAAATATTTTTATTATAAATACTGCTCCAGAAATAATACTAACAAACAAAATTGCTTCCAGTGAACATCATCCTCAGGTATTTATGTCCCAATTTTTACGTATGCATAGAGAAAAATATGATTAATGTAAAAACAAATACAAAAAAAATGAAACATTTCAAAATAATTTGCTTCTTCTTGCGAGTATCTTTTACCTTCAAACGACAACATTTTTCTTATTAAAATATTATAAAATAATTAAAATGTTAGTTAGCTTGATATTAAATTTTTAATATTTTAAAATATATTAAAATTTTAAAATATCTACTTTTTGAAATTACACTTCATAGACACGGATTTAGGAGACCCAGCGGGCCACATCCCCACCACCCATTTATATATATAAAATAGTTTTTTAATAAATTAAATACAAATTATTTTATAAATATAATTTAAATTAATTTATTATTATTATTTTCTTTATTTTTTATTTATAATAAATATCATATTTATTATTTTACACAATCTCATAATTATTTTATGCCTTCTTTTATCTTTATATTTTTTTTCTTCTTTTACCTACTTATTTTTCAACTTTATTTTTTTTATCAGATTCTCACTTTATATTTTCATATTTTTTTATTTTTTAATTTTTATTCACTTTTATATTATTCTCTTCTATAATTTCTTTTTACACCATAAAATTTATAAGTTTTTCTCTTTATATTTTAAGTTTTTTTTATTTTTTTTTATGTTTCATCTTTATAATATAAAAATGATAATTTTTTGTTTTTTTATTTTTTATTTTTTTCTATTAAAAACATAAGATACAAATTTAAAAATAGGATAGATATTTCACAATAATTTTCTTGAAGTAAAAAAATAATAAATTTTTTTATTATTTTTATTTATTATTACAACAATTTAACAGTATAATATAAAATATAGAATGATATGATCTTTTATTTTTTATTAATTAGTTAATTATTTTAATATTCTATGATATTTTATTTTAATATTAAAATATGAAAAAAAATCAGATTGAATTTTAAAAATATCTCAAAAAAATTATAAATTATTTTTAAAAAATGATAAATAAAGAAATAAATTTTAATTTGTAACATTTAAATTAATTAATAATATTAAATATTTTATATAATATATTTATTTTTATATAATAATTAATTTTTACATGTCGTTAATAATCCTATTCCTTTGAATATAAGTTATGTTTGAAAAATAGTTGAATTTCGACGCTATTGTTGGATTGTAAATAGTTCCGTGTTTTTGTTGTTTACGAAGAAGTGAAAAAACAAAGAGTGTTTTGTCCAATTTTGTTTAGAAATAATAAGATTTGTATATAATTAATTTCTTTATTCTTATATTATTAATCTTAATATATTCTTTATTTTTAACTAATCTTAATATATATTTGTTGTTGTATATGAATGGAAATCATATATTTTAAATTTAATTTATGTATTATGACTAATTTAGTTTTTTTTATTTGAGATTCTATATGTGATTAATAATTAGTTTTTTATTGAATTTTGAATTTTTTAGTTGAACAATTTTGTAAAACTATATTTCTTTCAAAACTTAATTAATTTGATGAGGTTAATTCTAGCATTAACATTTGATAAATTTTGGTATAAAATTTTATCTAATTTAATGAATAAATTGTATATTTTAACTAATTATTTATATATTGGTGTATGAATGATAAATTAAAAAATAAAAAAAAGTTTAATTACTGAATATTTTCTCAAGGTAATTGAATTTTATTCAATAAATTATTCTTAGAGAGCTCATTCTAAATTTTGTTAATTTGTTCAACAAAGACACAATTTAATGATTAAAGTATTGATTTAAGTGAAGGAAAATTTCGCTCAGAAAAATAGTACAAAATCTATTTTTGTAAAATATTGAATTATTTTGGAGACTACGTAATTGATTTATTTTGGATATTGTATAACCTTTTCATAATTCAATTGTTTTATATAAAATATTGGAAAAGTCAAAACACAACAATTAGTTTCATTCTAGCTATAAAATGTAAATTTTTCTCTAGTTTCACACATGTACTTAGGTTAACTTTTTTATTTTTCTTTATTGTTTTCATTTAATTTCTTTAATTTATATATATCCTCTTACAGTTTTTCTAAATTTTAATGTTTTCTTTCTACTTTTTCTTTATTTTTAAGTTTCAATTATGAATTTCTAAGCCTTCTAAAGTTGATTTTCTTATCAAAGCTTGTTTAATTTAGTTTATATATAATTCTTTATGATTTTAACAATTTATAATCTATTATAATCAATATAACTAAAATTATTAGGTTGAATTTTTCAATTTGTATTATAAATCAAATTTTAAGTTTATGTTATTACTTTTCTTAAAAATTGAATTGTTTATTTAGGTTAATAGATTAATCAATTTCATATAATCAATTTGATAATGAATATTTAGAGTTTTTATGGATCTATCTTGTGATTATATTTAGCTCTAAAAATAAATGATAATCAAATAAAGAAGTTGATGATTGGATAGTTTAGTTTTAGAATTTATTACACTTTTACAATTTAAATTATTATCTCTACTATTTCTTTTAAAATTCAATGCTTTATTTTCTTGATTTGTGTCAAATGCTTTCGTAATCAATTAAATTTTGTGCTTTCTAGATTCAATGCTTTTATTTACTATGCACTTTTAATACTTTGCTTAATGTATAATTAGTCTTGATTATTATTTATGTCCTTTTAGTCAATTGCATAGCATAACGTTGTTGCTTTGCTTAATGCTTAGTTTTACTATTTTTACTTAGGATCATAGGTTTACTACATTTTTTGACTGCTTTTCATACCTAAATACAAAATCCTCACTTTTCTAATTCTTAACAGGTCTATAACACATTATTAATATTCTTTGAGAATATAATTTAGGTTTTCTATTATTATATTGTTTAATCACATTTTAGAAAAAAAAGTGTTATAAACAATTTGGAAAGACTATATATATATATATATATATATATATATATATATATATATATATATATATATATATTTTAACTTAATTAATTTGATGAAGTTAATTCTCACATTAAAAGTTGATGAAAATTTCATTAGAAAAAAATTTGTTATTATTCCTTGAATGTATTCTTAATTGTTGTCAGTTTCTTCTCACAACCTCCATCTTGTGTATTTAGAGATAAATGTAAAATGTTGTTAAAATTTGATCAAATATTATATATGAGACACAATTTTTTTAATCAATAAATTATAAAAGAAAAAAAGTATTTTTGAATGTGATAAGTTGACACCTTTTTAGAAAAGGTAAAATGTTCATGCATAAAATAAGCTGTTTTGTATGTTATTATGTAGTTATGGATTGAAGGTGGATGAATTCAAGTTGAATTAGTGAGAATAACGATAATGATATTGGATAATTTATACAATTTACTCTGTTATTGCGTGAAATATTACCCAAAGGAAATATATTGCCCGCACGTCCCTATGAACTAAAGAATATCCTTTGTGACATGTGGATTTGTAGTATAAGAAATACATTATTGCATATTATATCATAGTTTAAAATATTAAATAAATATAAGGTGCCAAATTTCACAATACAAAGTTAATGATGATTGCGATGATCTCAAATATTTGGAAAAAAAAAAAAAGTGTCAAAACAAATCATTTTATAATTATTGTAAACAAAAGTGAAGAAATATGAAGCTAACACAGCTTAAGTTATTGGGTATGATTTGAGTTTATGGATATGCATCTAGCAAATAGAAACATCAGCATTGGCATTGGCAAACACAAGTGCGTATTGGAAAGTCACAAAGTTCCATAAACGTATCACATGAACAAAGATACAAAATGTTCCCCATTTTCATTTATTATCCATGTCATTTCCATACATAAAAGCATTAAGCAGGAGGTAAGGCCTTTGGATGAACCATATTATACAACAATACATCTCAGCAACCTCAACCCCAATTTGTTAGATGTGAGTCAACCCGATGTTAAACGAGCATGGCATGCTAATCTTGCTGAGAACATGGAATCAAGGTGATCTAAACTGACTTAATAGATAAAAAGCTTTCTTGTTAAGATTCAAGTTGCAACATTTTGTAACGGGTTTATTCATATTGCCATACTGTGATCTGGGATAGCCCCAATTATGTGAGCATTGTATAGTCATCATCAGTAACACTGGTTAGAGCAGAAGAAACACCCTTTAGACCTGCCTTCAATATCAACTTTTGAGGTTTCTCCAGAATCATCTCTTCTCGCCATTAAAGCACTTGTACCCGGAGATTCTGGCGGCAAAACAGCATTCTTGGATGATGCAATTCGCATTGGAAGAACTGGCTCGGCCGGTGAAATGGTAGTTAGATACCGAAGCAGCATCTGTATTATTTGACTAAAATTGGGTCGATCATTTGGGTCCTCTGTCCAACAAGAGGTCACAATCAAAGCTAAATCTTCAGGGAGGTCTTCAGCACTTGGCCTTGTATTCTGAAATAGAAAAGTAAATATTTGTATCATGAATCCTTAGTGAACTCCATGAAAAGAAGCAGCACATTCAGTGATAAACAAATGTCAAATTCCGTGTAGTGAGATAAAGCTCTTGAAAATAAGAATGTAAAAACTTGAAAATTCCAAATAGTCTAAGATGTATCACATTATTTATATACTGCAAAATGCTGATGTTTATGCAGTAGCATCAGAAACGGGTCTAGTTGATACCAAATTAGACCAATGGTGATACCTATTGTCGGCAATTTGCAAATTAAAACGAAATGTCTGCATGATTTGAAAAAAAAAAAAAAGTTTTTTCTGTTAAGTAATAATCGCATCTTAATTTCACTTGGTTTTCCATTTTCTGTTTTCAAACATTTATACATGGAATTGTCAGCACAGAATTTGACTGTCTCCTCATCCGACCACTCGCATATAAATTTGTGAAAATAAGCCTCAAAATAAAGGGTTAAAAGTGTCTCTTTGAACAAATTTCTCCATAAAGACTACTAGGGGAGAAAAATATCATTAAAAAAAAAATGAAATTTCATGCATAAACTAACTTGTATAAGCTCTCTCATATAGCTTCTCCAAAATTCTTCATTTTTTTTTCTCTTTTAACTTGTGCATAAACTAGTTTTAACTTGTTATGAAGTCAATTTCATTTTTTTAATCATATTTTTCTCCCTTAGAAACCCTTTTGGAGAAGTTCATCCAAATGGACCCAAAATCTGTTTCTAAAATGTTACCCAAAAAGGGAAAATATATTTCTACATGCATCTAGAAATTGTCTACATCCCTTCCCAAGAAAGGGTAATTTTACAGCGTTACCCTTCTACTCATGATGGGAGACTGCTTGCTAGAGGCTACAAATTATACAAATATTATGACCTTAAGCATAATTCATTACTGCATAAGCATCAGATGAAAAGAATGTTATCAACCTTAAATGCAGCTGCATATGCAGCCTGTAGATTTGACATGCCTTCAAAAGGCAACCTATTATGGATGAGCTCCCACAACACTATAGCAAAACTGTAGGCATCCACCTTGTGGTTGTAATGCTTCTTCTCCCCTTGTCTTAGAGTGACAGTGCTGTAAAGCTGCCACCAAACAAGCATGAAATTATAAATTACTAATATGGACCACCCAACTGAAAAATCAACAATGGTTTAGTTTTTGACAATTGAGAAGTACTTCTGGAGCCATCCAACGATATGTCCCTGTTTCAGCAGTCATCATCTCTGTTAAGGACTCTTCTCTGGCTAGACCAAAATCGGCAAGTTTAACAGTTTTATGATCTTCTGTCAAGATCAAGTTATCTGAAATGAAAACAGGACATTTGATCAAATACCACTTGATCATTGAACAGATAGATATTGCTTTATAGTCGATATAATTATCAACGTCATACAAATAAGAAGTTGTTTCTTCTCACAACATATGTTCATCATCCCAGTGGTCTATCCAAAAAACAATGCACCTCACAAGAGAATGAAGGGATTGCATAAATTTTTTCATCAGCTAAAAGTATCCTTTTGGTCCTTTATTTTTTACTTAAATTCATTTTGGTCCTTTATCTTTCAAAGGATTCATTCATGGATTTGAGTTAATATTGTGTTCCCTAACACTAGTCGTTTTCATTTTGGAGCAAGATTTTGAACCTATTTTTAATTGATTCAAATAGTGAAATTCATATTATTATGAAACTATGAAATCCGATAATTATCATAACAAAAAGGGCATAAACAAAGACGACAATGCATGAAATGTGAATTTAACAAGCAATAAAAAAAGAATCTGATATTAGATTTTTAAATTTTCTACTTGCTCATGGAACTCTATTTTTCACACGATTTCATCATGTTCATGATTCTTCCGTATGAACATTAGTTCAGTTTCATAGTTTCTTTCTGTAGCTTTAAGGAGTCATATTTTGAATAAAAAAGAGGTTAAAAATTGTGTCCTAAAATTGGAAAAAAATCAGTTACGAACGAACATAAACTGAATTTTGAGAGTTAAAGGACCAAACTAAACTTTTTGAAAGATAAAAGAGCAAGCATAAATTTAATAAAAAAGAGGGCATAAAATAATATTTTAGACTTTTTCTTATCACAACATTGTTATCCAAAAAACATCTAGTACATCAAGTATAACTAGAAGTGCATAAATTGACTGTGTTGCTACTCCCTTGATAGCTTAGCAACAGTATCAACATACCAGTGACATTACATTTTCAGGTATTTCCTAGTTCTAGCCTCTAGGATTGAAACCACATAGGACATAACCAGAAATTGAGAATACCAGTAATAATATCAAAAATTTGCATCTCTACTTTAATGGGCAGGTACTACAGGCTGATAAAGAAAGATGCCATGCTATTATTCATCACCTTTTTAGAAAGCTAAGCTTTTATCAAGATCAACAACCCTGAGCAATTAACAAGCAAGCAAACATTATCTGATGCAAGATGTAAAATTCCACAAAATCAAGCCCAGACCCAACCTATTCCATTATGAACTACTTACTATAATTTAACAACACTAACATGTTTGATAACCTTAGATAAATACCAGGTTTAAGGTCACGATGAATGATCCCATGAGAGTGTAAGCATTCCATTGCTCGGGCAATATCAAGAGCAAATCCAACTGCCACACGCATATCCAAGCAGTTTGGCCGGATACCCCACAGGTATTTGCGCAATGTTCCCCCTAACAGAAGTTCAGTTACTATAACCATAACTGGTTCTTTGCAAGCCCCAATAAACTGGCATCAAACAACGCATAAGTTATTGTGAGACTTATCTTTCCCCAGTTTAATATATATATATATATATATATATATATATATATATATATATATATATATATATATATATATATAGATAGATAGATAGATATAATTTGAGCACCGGTTAATGTTATAGCTATCTATTGGCAATCTCAATTAGTGCACACAAACACACTTCAGAAAAGATAAAAGCTTTTGTTCTGGGATGACCACCTTTACTAGATTTTTATGTTGAACTCTAGATAGCATTGCAATCTCTCTGCCAAACCGAGCCTCTCTTCTAGAGATCTGTTCTGGGGTTTCACCCTTATTAATGATCTTAACAGCAACATTCTGATTTTTATATCTACAAAATAAGAAAATCCAACAACAGCAAGGCACACGGTCATCAAATAATCTTCTATTCCACTCCAATAATGGATGCAAATATGTATTTTTCTAAACAGACTATGTACAAAAAGTAAGTGTGAAATTGTACATAAATCTAGATGGATTTAATGAAAGATGCAACAGGAAAAACAAGAAACAAGGGCCAAGATAGAGCTGACTTAGAAATAAAAACAATTTCTAATAAATCTAACAAAACACAGAGGGGACATTTTTTTATGACAAAGGATTCAGAAACAAAAATTAATCCAAAAATAGAACCATAACTTGTTTACAAAAGATAAACGTTGACTTACTTTCCCTCATACACTTTGGCATGGGCACCTTCCCCAATTTTTGGCCCAACAAATAGTTGCTTTGGATCTATAAGCCACTTTGCATCCAGACTGAACTCCACTACTGAGTGAACCTCATTGCCAGATCCCATTCTACTTCTCCTGAAGATGTTGAACTAACTAGTTTAGCAAGTAGCAGAATTACTCACAGTGAGCAAAAAGACCATGCCTTCTAAGCACTAAGTAACAGCTCATAGGCTTCCGCTACAACATATCAAAGGTTAGACTTTTGACTTGTGGGTTTGAGAAAACAAAACTTCCCAATGGGTACCTCAAAAAGCACCAATCCCCAAAAACAAGTTCCAAATTTTTTCAGAAGCACTCACGAAGTAACCAATTACTCAGAATAAAAGGCATTCAGAAGCAATGAGTGGTAGAAGAAACAGAATAAAGATAGAAAAGTAAAAAGAAACAACCCCTTTTACACTCTGATTAAGGAACGGAATTAAAGGTTGAAAAACAAGGGAGGCACGAAAACTAATGATCCAGATGGAGATTTGGAGCAAGAAAGAGGTTGAAAACTATAGAGAAGGTGGACGCTAAAGTGGGAAGTGAAGAAAATAAAAAGAAGGATGTTACTTTATTTTAATCTATGACGCGTGAGGAATTCCAGAGAGAGAGAGAGAGAAAGAGAGAGAGAGAGAGAGGTGTTCTGGTGGTAAAGTTTAACCGTGGAAGAAATGGTGTCTGTGTCAGAAAACAGTGTCACAAGTGGTGGGTGATTGTTTTTCTTTAGAATAAATTATGCAGAACAATGAAGTTTAAAGAAATGTAGATGGGTCTGCATATTTATCATAAGTTTAGTTATGTTTTTTATTTTCTAAATTCATGTTGATTTTGATTTTTTAATTTAAAAAGATTATTTTAAATTTTTAAAATTAAAATAAATTTTTAACATTATTTTTAATTCTTTAAATTTAGAATTTATAAATTAAAATTAAAAACTTTTTTTAATTTAAGAGACAAAAACAATTATTTCAAATTTAAATCACTCAAAATATAATTGAAGTTGCATTAAGTATAAAATAATATCAACAATAATATATAATTATGTGTGCTATTTGAATAATTAATTAATATTTATTGATGGATGAAGTGAATTAATGCAGAAATCTCTTGATCATTGATGGGATAATGTGGTCAAAAAGCTCAACATACAATTTTTAGCATATACACGAATTACTAAGTTAGGAAGCTTTTGTCATAATTGTTTTAGGGCAAATTGGGAGGCACTTCCATGTTATTAGGTGTTAATAAACACTTGTTTAATTTCTAATTTCTTGTTTAAAAGGTTTGAATAGTTATAAAATCATACTACATCAATGAAGTGATATTTCATACTCCACAATTATCTGTCACATGTTATAATATTATAAAAATTAAAATCACTACAAATATTAATACAAAAAGTCAAATCAAACAAATGATTGTCCATTTACTAAACCTAGAACAACTATCTTATCTACACATAGATTATCTTTCCTAAAAACATGTGAAGTTACTAAATATGTGATAGTATATTTAGTAAAACATGTATGTTATCTTAAAATACCCATTAATCTATTGACCAATGTAAGATCATGTCATACTTAAAAATATGATCTTTTAAAAACACGGACCGTAACAACATGTTTTAGAAACACATCTGAATGTTGATGCATCACAACTTTAGACAATGAATCGAAAGTACAAGTATGTTGCCTGCATCTTCCAAATAAAAATATTTCACATCTTTCACTTCACTACTTCTTTCGACAAAATCCATCGTTGTCTCCATATCAGTTCAATCAATTTTGCATGAAAGAAATAGTTGCAGCCAATAGAATTCGTGCAAGAGAGCAATGTGGTAATATATGTTCAGAAGTTTCTTACATTTTCTACAATTAATTACTATAAATAGACACTGTTAGAATTAATTTTTAATTAATTCATTCCATTATGTGACTCATGTGAAATATTATAAAGGACCCAAATGTGATTTAATAATTATAAGGACCTATTGGTTATTATGTGAAGTCAGAATAAAATAAAGATAAAATAAAATATTAATCGAATGTAACCAACTCGATGGACGTTGGTTAAAAAAGATTAGGGTTACGTCTCGGCCATAAGGTCTTTTTCACGTAAACCATCAAGAAAGCGAAGCGTGTGAAGAGAAAGAAAGGCAAAGAGATAGATTGGGAAAAGGAGATTGGAGAACGAAAGGATCAAGAAGGATTCTCATGGATCAAGGTTAGTTCTCTTATTAGATTCATGTATTGATGTATGCAAATGTGAAAATCAATAATCTAAAGATCCTATAGAGTAGTTTTCTATAATGAATGAAGAACGTAGGAAAACTGCATAAAGTTTACATGTGGTATCAGAGCACATGTTATTAGATTTATGATTTTCCTTTTATGAAAGTTTTTCCTAAATTATGTTTTTCTCAAATTAGGATAAACCCTAATTATGAATTTAGGAATTTTTATCAGATTAATGTGAACCCTAATTATTCCCAAATTTATTTTTTCCCAAAATTGAATAAATAGATAAGCCCTAATTTATAGATAAGGCTGTATTTAATTTCAAATTGAAATCAATTTGATAATTTATGTGTTTCCATGATTATTTTAGTTGAAAAGAAAAATGTAGGCGCATTTACTGTTTGGCTCACGTAATAGTTTTAATAATGCTCCATTGCAATTAAGTTAATTATGCAATTAAAATGATGGGATCTGGGCAATTGAAGGAGTTCATGTATTTGATTAAGATGTTCTGCGCAAATTGCATATTAAACATGCTAAGGGTACCTTACCTGCAGCGCAAGTTACGTGGGTCGGTTTGCAACAAGCGCACCTAAGCATTACGTGGGCCAGTTCCTTACCTGCACGTAAAATTAGATGCTCATTACGTTGGGAGTGCATATTACATGGGCCAGTTGCATAAAGTGACGCATATTAGGTGCACCAACGTGCGCAACGTGCGCTAGCTTGTATATTAGGTGCGGTAAATGTATTTGATTTTAATTCAGTGACATTTGTTTTATGATGAGTATTGGCTGCTGCAATTAATTTAAATTGCAATATAAATTTAAAACGTAAATGTTAATATGGAGGCTAAAATGGGATACGTGAATGAATTATGGTTTGTTATTGCTAAATAAATAAATAAATAATAATAGAAAATATTATAAATGATTAATAACAATTAAAGTTATTATTTTATTTGAAATTAAGTATGATAAATTTTGTTAGTCACCAAAGTGGCCAAAATTTTAAGGTTATTTTAATTTCAAATTATTAGTGATTTTATTTCAATTACCCATAGTATGAACGCTAAAATTATGAATAATTGATTTATGGGTTAATTGAAGTTCATTATTATAAGACATTTCGGGATCACCCAAAGGTTGATTAATTGTTATTATAATTAATGAACATGAAAGTAGATAATTTTCACGTGCGTCACTAGTTTTATTTATATACCCAAAGGTGTTAGGTGATTCTAGTTGATGCATATTTTAATTATCATTAATGTTATAAAATGATTAGCGTAATTATGTTTGTGTATTGGTGGATCTCCCAAAGGAGAACATTAGTATGCGAGAGAATAGTAATTTATGGTTAAATCTGTATTTATGCTTAATTTTATGACTCAAAGTATTAATGTTAGGCATGTGTTAATTGCGAGTATCTGTTCCTGTAGCTCGCATTCGCTATCTTCGTCCGTTCCGAGTCTTTAATGGGTTAAATTTCCCTGATCTGGAGTGAACAAGTCCAATTTCACTTAGGTGTGTTGGATCTTGATTTGGCTTTCCAAGTTGAAAAACCGGCTACTATCACTGATGTTAGTAGTAATGAAGAGAAAACTCATTATAGAGCTTGGGAAAGATCAAACCGACTTAGCCTTATGTTTATGCGAATGAGTGTAGCAAGCAATATTAAGTCTGCTCTTCCCAAAACTGAGAATGCGAAAGAGTTCATGAAATTTGTGGAAGAGCGCTCTCAAACTGCTGACAAATCCCTCGCTGGGACATTGATGAGTACGTTGACCACCATGAAGTTTGATGGTTCTCGTAGTATGCATGAACACGTAATCGAAATGACAAATATCGCAGCAAGACTGAAGTCTCTAGGAATGGCAGTGGAAGAAAATTTCCTTGTGCAATTCATTTTGAACTCGTTACCGCCTGAGTATGGTCCGTTTCAGATGAACTATAACACCATGAAAGACAAATGGAATGTGCATGAATTGCACAGTATGTTAGTCCAGGAGGAGACCAGACTCAAGAACCTAGGAAGCCACTCTATTCATTACGTGAAAAATCAAGGAGCTAAAAAGAAAGTTGTTAAGAAACATGGAAAGGGTAAAGGACCATTAAAGATTAACGAGTCCTCTACTAACATTCAGAAGAAAAATGACAAATGTCATTTCTGCGGGAAGTCTGGACATTTTCAGAAGGACTGCTTAAAGCGTAAAGCTTGGTTCGAAAAGAAAGGTGAGCATAGTGCTTACGTATGTTTTGAATCAAATTTAACTGAAGTTCCCCATAATACTTGGTGGATTGATTCTGGATGTACAACTCATGTTTCTAATGTGATGCACGGATTCCTTTCAACCCGAACCATAAACCCAAATGAGAAGTTCGTCTTCATGGGGAATAAAGTCAAGGTTCCAGTGGAAGCTGTCGGGACTTATCGTTTAATCCTTGACACTTGGATATCACTTAGACCTTATGGATACTTTTTATGTACCTAGTATCACTAGAAATTTAGTTTCTTTGTCTAAGCTCGATGTTCGTTGGATACTCTTTTAAGTTTGGGAATAGTTGTTTCAGTTTATTTAAGCGTACATGTATGATTGGAACTGGTACACTTTATGATGGTTTATATAAATTGAATTTGGATAATTTATATGCTTGAAACTCTCATGACCTTGCATCATAATGTTGGCACTAAACGTAGTTTGGTGGATGAAAGATCTGCTTATTTGTGGCATAAGCGTTTGGGACATATTTCCAAAGAAAGAATGCAAAGATTAGTAAAGAATGAAATCCTTCCGGATTTAGATTTTACTGATCCGAATGTATGTGTGGATTGTATTAAAGGTAAACAAACAAAACACACAAAGAAAGGAGCCACAAGAAGCACTCAACTTCTTGAAATCATACACACTTGATATATGTGGTCCATTTGACGTAAATTCTTTTAATAAAGAGAAGTATTTCATCACTTTCATTGACGATTTCTCGCGTTATGGATATGTCTATTTACTATATGAGAAATCTCAAGCGAGTAAATGCCTTAGAAAGTTATATAAACGAAGTGGAGAGGCAATTAGACAGAAAGGTGAAAATTGTCGGGTCGGATAGAGGTGGTGAGTATTATGGAAGATATGATGAAAGTGGACAACACCACTGGTCCGTTTGCTAAGTTCCTCGAGAAGCGTGGTATTTGTGCTCAATACACAATGCCAGGCACACCGCAACAAAATGGTGTGTCTGAAAGGCGTAATCGAACCTTAATGGATATGGTTAGGAGTATGTTGAGTAATTCATGTTTACCTGTATCGTTGTGGATGTATGCTTTGAAGACTGCCATGTATTTGTTGAACAGGGTTCCTAGTAAAGCGGTTCAAAAGACTCCTTTTGAGTTATGGACAAGTAGGAAACCCAGTTTAAGACACCTACATGTTTGGGGTTGTCGAGGCGAAGTAAGAATTTATAATCCGCAAGAAAAGAAAGCTGGATGCAAGAACAATCGAGTGGATATTTCATTGGTTATCCAGAAAAATCAAAGGGGTATATGTTTCTACTGTCCTACTCATAGTACAAGAATTGTTGAAGCTGGAAATGCTCGGTTCATTGAGAATGGTGAAACCGAGTGGGAGTGAAGCTTCACGAAATGTGGAGATTAAGGAAATTAGAGTACAAGTTCCAATAACTAGTACATCTTCAAGAGTTGTTGTTCCAAATGTTGTAGAATCACACGACAATCAAGAAGAACAACAAATTAATGATCCTGAGATAAACAATGATCCGATAATAGAACAACCACAGGAAATAGTATTAAGAAGATCTCACGGAGAAAGAAAGTCTGCTATTTCAAATGATTACGTGGTTTATCTACAAGAGTCGAGAAAATGACCTAAGTATTGATAATGACCCAGTTTCATTTTCGAGATGCCATTAATGATGATAATTCGATAAATGGTTAGATGCTATGAAAGATGAGCTTAAATCAATGACACGAGAATGGTGTATGGGATCTTGTGGAATTGCCGAGAAGGATGTAAGAGTGTTGGGTGTAAATGGGTCTTTAAGACTAAGCGTGACTCTCATGGCAATATCGAACGTTACTGAGGCCCGACTTGTTGCCAAAGGTTTTACTCGGAAAGATGGCATTGATTATAAGGAAACATTTTCACTGTTTCTAAGAAAGATTCCTTTAGAATTATCATGGCATTAGTAGCTCATTATGATCTTGAGTTGCATCAAATGGATGTTAAAGCTGCTTTTCTGAATGGAGATTTAGAGGAGGATGTTTATATGAATCAACCAGTGGGGTTTATTGAAGAAGGAAAGGAACATATGGTGTGTAAACTTAAGAAATCAATATATGGACTTAAACAAGCTTCTCGACAATGGTATCTTAAGTTCAATGATACTATTTTGTCCTTTGGATTTAAGGAAAACACTGTTGATCGGTGTATATATCTGAAGGTCGGTGGGAGTAAGTTTATATTTCGATTCTGTATGTTGATGATATCTTGCTTGCGACTAATGATCTTGGTCTATTAAGTGAGACTAAGAAGTTTCTCTCTAACAACTTTGAAATGAAAGATATGGGTGAGGCATACTATGTGATAGGAATAGAAATATTCAGTGATAGATCACAAGGATCTGTTAGGTTTGTCTCGAGAAAACATATATTAATAAAGTTTTAGAGAGATTCGGAATGGAGAAGTGTTCAGCATCTCCAGTTCCAATACAGAAAGGAGACAAATTTAGTCTTATGCAATGTCCAAAGAATGACTTGGAACGGAAACGGATGGAAAATATCCCTTATGCATGCTGTTGTTGGGAGTTTGATGTATGCTCAAACATGTACGAGGCCGGATATTAGCTTTGCGGTTGGTATGCTTGGTAGATACCGGAGTAATCCTGGATCTGGATCATTGGAAGGCTGCAAAGAAAGTTTTGAGATACTTACAAGGAACAAAGAATCACATGCTTACTTATAGGAAAGTTGATCACCTTGAGGTGATTGGATATACTGATTCAGATTTTCTTGGTTGTAAGGATACACGAAAGTCAACATTTGGTTATGTGTATCTTTTAGCCGAAGGAGCGATTTCATGGAAAAGTGCGAAGCGATCTGTCATTCTTGCATCCACCATGGAAGCTGAATTTGTGGCATGCTTTGAGGCCACGAGTTCAAGCTAATTGGTTGCGGAATTTTATTTCAGGACTTGGAGTAGTCGACAACATTGCCAAGCCGCTGAAAATTTATTGTGACAATTACGCAGCGAGTCTTCTTTTCTAAGAACGACAGGTATTCCAAAGGTGCTAAGCATATGGAATTGAAATACTTTGTCGTTAAAGAAGAAGTTCGGAAACGAGAGAGTGTCAATAGAATATATTAGCACTGATCTTATGATTGCTTGATCCTTTAACAAAGGGATTACCGCCCAAGTTGTTTGCTTGGCCATATAGTAAATATGGGCATTATGTTTACTAGTAATGAATGTTGAATGTTAATGTTATTATTAATGTTTATATGACACTCTGAGATCTTTAATGTATAAGTTTACGAAATTTGTGTTTTCTTCTTTATTTATATGCATGCAAATTATGATGAAGAAAACAAATTATGTTATTATTTTAAAATGATATTATGTTTGAACCCATTATGGACTTCTCATTATAAAGTCATATTAAGGAGAAAGAGATAATATAGTGGTACATGGAAGGGAGCACTGTCGATTGAATGATATGTAACCGCCATGACTCTTGTTATAGTTGTATCTTTAATTATGAATAATGATAGAATCAATTTATGTAAGGTCCTTAAATGCGCTTTATGACTTAAGTATTAAATCACGAGAATCGTATGACATCACATGGGTCAAGTGGGAGAATGTTAGAATTAATTTTTAATTAATTCATTCCATTATGTGACTCATGTGAAATATTATAAAGAGCCCAAATGTGATTTAATAATTATAAGGACCTATTGGTTATTATGTGAAGTCAGAATAAAATAAAGATAAAATAAAATATTAAGCTGAATGTAACCAACTCGATGGACGTTGGTTAAAAAAGATTAGGGTTACATCTACGGCCATAAGGTCTTTTTCACGATGAACCATCAAGAAAGCGAAGCGTGTGAAGAGAAAGAAAGGCAAAGAGATAGATTGGGAAAAGGAGATTGGAGAACGAAAGGATCAAGAAGGATTCTCATGGATCAAGGTTAGTTCTCTTATTAGATTCATGTGTTGATGTATGCAAATGTGAAAATCAATAATCTAAAGATCCTATAGAGTAGTTTTCTATAATGAATGAAGAACGTAGGAAAACTGCATAAAGTTTACAGACACAACAACACTTTCTCTTTTTCTTAAATTATCATCCACAGACATTTCTTTTTTGCATGATTCTCCAACATGAACCGATCCAAGGTTCAGAAGCCACGAATTTGGTGAGACGTATCACTAGACTCAAACCAAACTATACCAAATCTTCCTTCTCACTCATTTCCAATCTACTAAAAACCACTCCAAAACCTTGCACGCGATGCTATATACAAACTCTAGAACATTCCACGACCCATTCCACACGTCTCTTACTATTGAAACCAACATGTTTGTTCCTTTATCAGCATATAAAGTTTAGATATACCAAGCTACAGAGCAGAAACTCTATACTGCACCCTAGTGTTCTTGTTTCTCTTCAAAAAGTCATATTTGAATGCATAAATTCCCACGTTATTAGCTTCATTACTACACCTTTGTTTACTTATACCAGACAGACTCAATCCTCCTTCGGTCATAGTGCTGCAAACTTTGGATAATTTTTGACAAACCAAGTTCCTGTGATTTAAATCACCTCAACATATATATATATGAAATTTCTCATCCATGTCATTCACAAGCAACGGAGGCCACATATCATGCCCAGATACATGACTATCATCGGATACGACAAGAATCCGATATACGATTAGTCATTTATTAAAAAAAGCAAGATATAACACGTTCTTTTATATACATAATTTATAAAATAAAATAAAAATTATTTATACTAAATATATTAGAATTAAATATATATACTAAAAATTCAAATATCAAATATAAATTACAAATTACTAGTTATTCTTTATTATATAAATAAAAATAAAAAAAATATTAATTTTCTCCCTTTTTGAACATAGGTAAATAAAATAACTTTTAAGACTAATTCCTAAAAATATAATGTTATCACTTTAATCTTTTAAACATATCATGCTTCTTTATCAATGCTCTTTATTTTAAAACTTATTTATTATATTATTCTCATTTACTAATAAGAAATCATAAATTAATATATATATATATATATATATATATATATATATAAATTAAGTCTTATACTCTTTAAGATTTAATTTATTTCTTTTTAATAAGTGAATGAATGAATAAGTATTCCAATTTCTTTTAATGAAGTTATATAAAAAATCTTAATTCTACCTTTTGAATGAGAGGGTCATTGGAACATGCATTATCCATCAAAATTTAGAATACAATATGTCCCCCTATTGTTAATTGAGTAAAAAAAAAAAAAGCTATTTGATTTTGAGGAAAATTAATATATTCTAAGTGCAACATTTCTTCTGTCTTCTTTTATATTCAAACATTTACTCCCATGGATTTGGAGTCTCTTAATTCTATTATTCACTGTATAGTTTAAAATTTGAGAAAATATTATATTATAAAAAACAATAACTTTCTAACATTTTTATATATAAATTATAAATAAATAAATATTGATAGAATAATTTTACTTAGAATTAGAAAGAAAATATAACTTTTAATCCACCTATTAATTAATATATTATAAACAATTTTAAAAAATGTTGATGTATTATTATCCTCTTACTCTTTTTGTCTATATGTATAATTCACCTTCACTTTTTCTGTCATAATACCTTAATCTCATATATCAATTGAAGTGTAGGACTATCTAAAATAAAACTTTAAGTTATAGATAGACTTAATGAAAGTTAAAATATATGTAGTTTTTTTTAGCATATATCATTCAAAACAAAGTTTATCACAACTTAAGCCTTTCTCACACCATCTTCTTTATAGTAACCATCTTCTTTATAGTAATTGAATTCTTAACTAATAATTATGAATTGCAAAGAAATTTTGAAAACAAATATCTACATCAACAAAAAAATTTAAATGTGAGAAACTATTAAAAGTGATTAATTTCATGGATGTTAGACAAATGACATCTAGAGGGTGAATAGATGCACAAATTAAAATAGATGCCAAATTAAAAATTTATTTATTTAAGATGTTAAATAATTTGTTAATTCAATTTTAATTATAAGATAAAATACAGATATAGTGGAAGTGATATAATCTGAGAGATAAAGGGAAGAAAATAAGTAGATGTTATCACAGAGGTATAAGGAAGAGATAAGCACACAATAATTTATACTAACTAGTTCGGGTATAGTCAACCCTACATCCAGTTCCCAGTCAACTCTAATCACAAGAGTGACCCCAATTCACTATCTTTAAAATTCAGTTTACAAATTACAATAAACTCAGCAGAGGAACCAATAAAGAGTAAATTAATTAAAAAGACAATCACCTCCTTAGAAACCCACTAAGGATGAACACCTTCCTAGAATCCTACTAGAGATGAACACCTCCTCTGAACGAATCAAAGGATAAAAAACACCTCCTTTGCAACTAACACACAAAGGATGAACACCTCCCCGAACAAATTAAAGGGATGAAAACATCTCCTTAGAATCCCACTAAGGATGAATACCTCCCCGAACAAATCAAAAGAATGAAAACACCTCCTTAGAATCTCACTAAGGATGAACACCTCCCCTGAACAAATCAAGGGATGAACAACCACTTAAACACTAAAAAGAGGATTTAATAGCAACCACTTAAACCCTAAAGAGGGAATTTAACATCAACTTCCTAAAAAAAATAAGAACATTTACACCTGGTAATGGAGACAACAAATTGTAGAAGCCTGTAGAATGTCAACCTCCAATAACAGTCACACTTGGTAATGGAGACAACAAATTGTGATTAACAATGAAAGTACGGAAGACAGTAGAGAAGGGAGTTTTTTCAGAAGGTGTAAAATATATCTTTTGCCTTGCTCAAAATTATTTTCTTACAACTGAATGAATGTAAAATTGTATTTTCGAATTCTGTAATTGTGTATTTTTTATTTTTCATCAAAACTCATTTAAATAGAAAAATAACATCAGAAAATAGTCGTTGGTCATTAATACTTTCATAGAGAAAAAATCAAGATGTATTCAAAAACATTTATTCTTCAAAACGGATATTTTTCAAATTTGAACTGACATAATCGATTATGTTACCAGTATAATCAATTATGACAAAGAAAATCGTTTTTCTATTTCTGATGCATCATAATTGATTATGACAATAAAAAATGTCATGTTACGAAATTTTATCACACTTGTGTTTTAGAGGCTTATGCATAATATTACTTCATCAACTTGTACATTCATATCCAGTATTCTAAGACTCTATCTAGTCTTCAAGAATCATCTTGGGCTTGCTTGAATCTTGGATAAAATCTTTATCAAATTATATCTTGAGCTTGCTTGATTCTTGAATGTTGTTTACTTGAATCATCATCAAAATCATCTCTTGGGAATATATGGACATGTTTCACATTGTCATCAATCTCTCCCTCATTGCTTTTAATGGAATGGTCCATGATAAAATTTATAATAAAAGAATCATCGTCTAACCATTTTAATAATTCAAGTACATTCACAATAAATCACATAATTTTTTTAATGTATATTTTTGTTGCACATATGTTTCCTCAAGACTAGATTTAATATGTTAACAAAAGACATAAAAAACCTTTAGAAAATGAGATTTCAATGATCATTTCAACACCAAATGAACATTATTTGTTATAATTGGTACAACACGTTCTTCTTCTACTTCTTTAATAACATGAGTCATTCAATCACTTATAAAATGCTTATTTTTTAATTTCATGGTAACCAACAATAACATTTAATAGGAGCCTCTTCATTAGTGGTAGAAAAAAATTAATTAGAGGTTTTTCTTGTAAATTTGTTTATCCATCATATCATATGCTATGCTAACTTTTTTTTTCAGTTGATTTATGTTTGAATAACCTCTCAAATAATGTTTTTTCTTTTTCTTGTTGTCCTTAAAACATTTTATATAAGATAAACAATATTGCTAAAATTATATTATTTGTAACAAATAAATATGAATTCATATAATAAAAGTTTCTTGTAAGATTAAAAGACAACTTAAAAGAATAAAATATTCTAGCCATCTATTTTCTCATGATTAAAATAACATATAACTAAAGTTTTTAATTATTGAACTGATAAATTCCTCAATTTTATATAATTTGTCAAAATTTAGAATAATATATAATTAAACTCTTTGCTTTACATAAAAGTTTTAGAAAAGATTTAAGCATGAAGAATGAGAATTTTCACCATAATGAAAATGAAGTAGAAATTGCATAATTGAAGCTAAATATGGTGAATTTTGTGGAATCAAGACTAATGAACTTGTTAAGTGGTAAAAAGTTGATATAATTATGCCTTGAATTGTTATAAAACCACTTAACTTATGTTAATTCTAATATATTTTTCTCCCAATATAGGATGAATTCGAGAATACCTTGATACAAGAGTAAGAAGCATAATTGTCAGCATAATTGAAGTAAAATTGAAAGAAAGAATAGCGCTTAAGCGAATGAATGATGTGAGGCCCGACCCAAATTCTCTTATAAAAAGATAAGTTGTGTTTTGAGAAAAGCAAGCAGTCTTGGAGGAGAGGAGACACGACTACTGTTAGGGTTTTGTCTAATCTTCATCAATTCTTCACTTCTTCATCAATCAGAGCATTGTAATGGCCAACATGAGTGACTAACTTCATTCTCTTAGGATTCGGTGCACTTCCTTTGAACTCTTTTGTATCATGGTGATATTTTGAGATATTAATCTATGTTTTGATGTTGTTATTCTTATCCTTTATGCTTTAGAATGATTTATTCTTGATTGTTTGAGGTATGATTGGAAAATATATCTTGAACCCTAGATCACGGTAAGAATATTTGTTACGTTAATTGCCAAGAATGGAATGAATGTATCAATTGCTTAAACACCCTAACCCTAATGCTGGAAAATCTTTTAATTGTGTGAGGAATCAACATTTATTAGGTTTTCTTATGAATTTCATGTGTGAGGAATCAACATGGATGATTTGAGTAGGTGATATCAACATTGTTAGGTTAATTGACGTTCATAATTGACATAGCCATTAAAAAAGAGGGATAAGGAAGGAAGTCAATCCTAAGTACCTTTAATTGATATTTTCTCAACAATTTACAGTTCTTTGTCATTTAATTTCAATTCAACTCTTGTTTGCAAAACTCAATCTGTTTAATCTACTTAGTAAGTATAATTGGGAATTTTCATTGAAACTGTTCCTCGTGGGATCGACTTTTATTTAATCAAAATACTATACTGCGATTGATAATTTTGGTACGCTTGCCAATAATTTAACAAGTATTTCTGGCGCAGTTGTCAGGAACGGTGTTCTTTGAGAATTCTTTGTTTAACTTATTGAGTATTTTATTTTTATTTCTGTTTTATTATTATTATTATTATTATCATTATTATCATTATCATTATCATTATTATTATTATTATTATTATTATTATCATTATTATTATCATTATTATCATTATTATTATTATCATTATTATCATTATTATTATCATTATCATTATTATCATTATTATTATCATTATTATTATTATTATCATTATCATTATTATCATTATTATCATTATTATTATCATTATTATTATTATTATTTAGTTTTTAGTTTGTGCTAATATTTGCTTGAGTTACTCTTTTGATTTATGCGTTTAAGAGGACATGTATCTTCAGAAGAAGGGAAACTCAAGAACAAACTATAAAAGAATCTGCTAATTCTTCTTTCACACTTGATTTACCAGACCCAATAATAGAAGATATGGCGGAAGAAGGAGCAAATCTGAATTCGAATCCAGATCCAAATATAAATCCAAATCAAAACCTAAATGCAAATTCACCTAGAAGAACTCTTAGAAATTGTGCTATGCAGCAAGGTCATTGTCATTCCGGATGATCATACATTGCAGATGAATCCAACTTTCTTAAGCTTGATTAGTGCTCATCAATTCACTGGATTGGATCATGAAGACCCTTATATTCATCTGTCTACTTTTTATGAGTTGATTGGTACCATGAGATTTAGAGCAGCAAATCTTGAATCTGCATATTTGATATTATTTCCTTTTTCTTTGACAAGTAGGGCAAAGGAGTGGCTGAAAGCACATCCTAATAAGAGTTTGACTAATTGGAGTAGTGTAGAAGAGAAGTTTCTGAATAGATTTTTCCCACCATCCCGCTATATCAAAGCAAAATTTGGCATCATTTCTTTCAGACAAGGAACAGATGAACAATTTTGTGAAGCATGGAAGAAATTTAAATCATTGTTGAGAAGTTGCCCAAATCATGGATTTGATGACGTTTCTCAGTTGAATATTTTCTATATTGGCTTACAACATGATGCAAAGATGCTATTAGAGGCTGTAGCAGGAGGATCCATATTGGATGTAGAAATTGATCATGCCACAAGAATTATTGATGCACTAGCTTTTACAGACCAACAGGCCCAACATGATAGACATCCAATTCAAAGGAAGGGAGTCCTTGAACTTAACACCACAGATGCTCTCTTAGCCCAGAATAAAATTTTGACCTAACAAATTGAAACATTGAACCAGAAAATAGAGAAATTACCTCAACAAATACACACAGTACAAACTATTCCTAATCAACAGATGAGTTGTGATTTGTGTGGAGGTGATCATTCAAATGAACAATGCTTTTATCAAGGGAACATTCAGCAAGAAGAAACTAATTATATGGGGGCCCAAGGTAGTAGTCAAAGCAGACAAGGTAATTTTTCTAATCTCAATAATTATTAGAATAATTTTGCACAAGGATGGAGAGGGAATCAAAATTAGAATCAGAATTTTGGGTGGAACCAAGGTGTTAGCTCATCTACTAGATAACATGCATTTCAACAACAGTCATATCAGTAACCTCCATATCAACAACAACAACAACAGTATTATCCTTCAATGCCTGACAAAATAAGTAAATTGGAGAATGCTTTAGAAAAATTCATGCAAGGCACTACGGCTAATCAGAAAAATACTGAGGCTTCATTCAGAAATATAGAGATCCAGATAGGCCAACTGGCTAAGCAATTATCTGAGCAACAAGGAGGACAGTTTTCAGCTAACACACAAACCAACCCCAGGGAGCAATGCAATTCAATAACTACAAGGAGTGGAAAAGTTGTAGGTAAGGGGATTGGTGACAATATAGTTGTTGAAGAAGAAGTTTTGGTAAAAGAAGATGAAGAGCAAGAAAAAGAGAATAATAAAGAAAGACATATCCCTAATAAGAAGAACAAAAAGGGAGAACAAAAGATAGAAAAAGGAGGGAGTAAAAAACCATTTGTAGAGAAGTTACCATATCCAAAGGTTCCCTCACATATAGATAAAGAAATACAGTTTGCAAGATTCATGGATATTTTCAAGCATTTACAGATTAATATTCCATTTATGGAAGCTATGGAGCAGATGTCGACTTATGCAAAATTCATGAAAGAGTTGTTAACTAAGAAAAGGGGATTTACTGCAGAAACAGTGGAGCTAGAAGCAGGATGCAACGCTATAATTCAGAAATCATTGTCTCAAAAGTCTAAGGATCTTGACAGTTTCACTATACCAGTTACAATTGGGACGTTACAAGTAGGTAAGTCATTACTTGATTTGAGTGCTAGTATAAATTTAATGTCTTTGTCTATGCTTAAAAGAATAGGAGACTTGGAAGTAAATCCTACAAGAATGACATTACAGCTAGCTGACAGATCTATAAAGATTCCTTATGGAGTAACAGAAGATGTTTTAGTTAGAGTGGATAACTTCATATTTCCTGTTGATTTTGTGATTATGGACATGGAGGAAAATGAGGAAGTTCCATTGATCCTGGGAAGACCATATATGAAGACTGTCAAAGTAATTATAGATGTTGACATGCGCAAGTTGAAAATTAGAAGTGGAGATGATGAAGTTAATTTTAATCTGTTTGAAGTTGTATAACAACCGGAAGACAAGAAAGATTGCCTCATAATAGATACTTTGGAGGAATTACCCATCTCAACTGAAAAACAAGATTACAAGCCTGTTGCACAACCCCAAAGACATCTTAGTCTGACTATGAAGGAAGTTGTTCAAAGAAAGGTACTGAAACCTCCTAAAGCATGTATGATTTATCCAATCTCTAACAGTTGTAAGGTTATTCGCAATGAAAAGAATAAATTCGTTCCCACAAGGACAGTTAAGGGATGGAGAATGCGTATATATCACCTTGATCACTCACCTGCATGGGCCTTAAAGCAAATAGGCGTCGAGTTGAAGACGTTAAACAAGCGCTCCTGGGAGGCAACCCAATGTTTTGAATTTTCTTTTTCTTTTTCTTTTTGCAGTTTAAGTTTTTTTGTGCATTTTTCTTCCTTAGGTTCTTTCTTTGCAAGATTGCTCCAGGTACACAGTGCACTTCTCCTCAAGACTTTGAAGCCTTACTTCAATGGCCTGGGGACAGTCCAACTTTTCTGGAAGGGGTGAGAAAGTCTGCAGCTGAGGCTGAGGTACAAGATAAAGAGTACATGACAAGTGAAGAAAATGAGGGAGGAAACTTACTTTGATTTTAATGTTTTTAATTCCTTTGCTTTTAATTTAATGTTTTTAATTGCTTTATTTTAAATTTTGAATTCCCTTGTTGTCCCATAATTTGTTTTAGAGCCATATATGAGATTATTGCTTATTGTCTAATTCAAATCTAGAACGTGAAAAATAATTTTGATTGTTTCCAATTACAAGTGATTTTGGGATATTGAGTATGATAGTGAAAAGGAATTGATGAGGAAAATTAGGAATTAACTGAATTGGAGAAGCTAGCCAAAACCCAGGTGAGCAGAGTACCAAAAACAGATAAATTGAGTGTCAACACTTTGTGATGATAACTGATATTAGTTGATTCTTTGATGTGATTGCATGTTGGCAAGACTTGAAAATGATAAAGGCATTTTTTTTCTTTGTAGTAGATATAACGCAGAGCCAAATAGCCAACCATGCATTAATTATAGGACATCCATTTGAACCCCTTCTGAACACTATTTATCTACCTTCCTATATTTGAGAAAGGAAATGAGTATGAATGTCATTATTTTTCTTATTGTTGGGTATTGCTATTGTTGTCCTACAGGTATTGTTGGGGTGTTATTGTTAAAAAAAAAGTGTAAAGAAAAAGGAAAAGCAAAGCTTAAAAATTTGCATAGCCAAAAAAAGGATACATACAAAAGCAAAAAAAAAAAAAAAAAAGAAGTCAAAAGGGGGGTAATAACTTGTGAGATTATTAACTCATTGTCATTGTGTTAGGGACAAAAGCATGAAGTTTGAAACCTAACTTGAGGAATTGTTAATCAAGAATAATTCATATGAGTTGAATTTCTCAAATATTTTTGTATATCCCAGAAAAACCAATAATTCTTTCTTAGCTCAGCCCCATTGCAAGCCTCAAAAGACCTTTTGATTTAAGTCTTGTTTAACAATTGTTGATTGCTTGAAGATGATTATCAATATTGGATTGTCTAAATGAAGTGATTGAATGAGATAAACACTTACCTGTGAGAATTAAATATGAGTATATATAACTCTATTTGAGAGATCATGCTTCTCTGAGGATAGTTGAAGACTAATTATTCTTTGTTGGTTTCTATAACTTGAATGCTTCTGTGTTCTATTTTCATTTGGAGTTGTGAGCATCACCCCTGAAAATTTTTCTGTTGTTGTTCTAGAAGAGAAAGAGATAATAGGTGATGATTTTGTTTTGGAAAAACTACTTTGCTTGGGACAAGCAAGATTCTAGGTTGGGGGGAGTTGTTAAGTGGTAAAAAGTTGATATAATTATGCCTTGAATTGTTATAAAACCACTTAAATTATGTTAATTATAATATATTTTTCTCCCAATATAGGATGAATTCGAGAATACCTTGATACAAGAGTAAGGAGCATAATTGTCAGCATAATTGGAGTAAAATTGAAAGAAAGAAGAGCGCTTAAGCGAATGAATGATGCGAGGTCCGACCCAAATTCTCTTATAAAAAGATAAGTTGTGTTTTGAGAAAAGCAAGCATTCTTGGAGGAGAGGAGGCACGACTACTGTTAGGGTTTTGTCTAATCTTCATCAATTCTTCACTTCTTCATCAATTACAGCATTGTAATGGCCAACATGAGTGGCTAACTTCATTCTCTTAGGATTCGGTGCACTTCCTTTGAACTCTTTTGTATCATGGTGATATTTTGAGATATTAATCTATGTTTTGATGTTGTTATTCTTATCCTTTATGCTTTGGAATGATTTATTCTTGATTGTTTGAGGTATGATTGGAAAATATATCTTGAACCCTAGATCACGGTAAGAATATTTGTTACGTTAATTGCCAGGAATGAAATGAATGTATCAATTGCTTAAACACCCTAACCCTAATGCTAGAAAATCTGTTAATTGTGTGAGGAATCAACATTTATTAAGTTTTCTTATGAATTTCATGTGTGAGGAATCAACATGGATGGTTTGAGTAGGTGACATCAACACTGTTAGGTTAATTGACGTTCATAATTGACATAGCCATTACAAAAGAGGGATAAGAAATGAAGTCAATCCTAAGTACCTTTAATTGATATAATTTACAGTTCTTTGTCATTTAATTTCATTTCAACTCTTGTTTGCAAAACTCAATCTGTTTAATCTACTTAGTAAGTATAATTGGGAATTTTCATTGAAACTATTCCACGTGGGATCGACTTTTATTTAATCGAAATACTATAATGCGATTGATAATTTTGATACGCTTGTCAATAATTCAACCGAACTCTGTTGAATTATTTATGAACCTTTACTTCTCTTTTTATGTTTTTATCATATTTTGATTGAGATATGAGAAAGCTTGTTGAAATTCATTTTTATTTTTCGTATAATGGCACGGTGATAAGATGCGAAAGAATTTTAAGATTATTTTTATAATGATAAACGGTATTTTTCTAAAGGAGTTTCTTTGTTTGCTTCTAATTTTGATTCCCGTTCTTGCAAGTTTCTTGTTTTAATAATTATGTTTGGCTTCTAGATTTTTATTTTTATTTTCATCTTCACCAAATTATCTGACAAAGATAATCATTTTTTATGGAATGATGCAACTTTTTTTTTGTTGAATTATAATGTTCTTTTTTCTACTTTGATTTTTTAAATCTTCTTCGTTAAGGTTTTTATAAAATTAATTTAAATTATTAAATGTGATTAAGAATATGTTTTAAATATATGGTTTAGAACCTTTTAATTTGGGAAGAGAAAAACTTATATAGATAAAGTTTGTCTCTTCTTTCTCTTTACAACTCTTTTTACTATTGAAATATACACATGATGATGAGACTATTATGCCTCATTGTTTTTATAAGCTCATTTAATATCTAATTAAATATCAAACCTTGACAATCTTTTGTTCACTGTTATATATATTTGGACATATTTTTGGATATAATAACTTTCAAATAGTTGATGTTTATTAATTTCTCATGATATTTTACATATTATTCTAGATGCATATTCTCTAAGAGAATAAATTAAAATAACTTGACTAAAATTATATTACTGAAAACAAAATATTGGATATTTTTGCTATTTTGAGTTGTAATTAGCTTTGATTATGAAAGATTAACTAGCTTTATGTATTATGTTTTCTATTTCACAATTATGTTTTTATTTTTATATTATGTCAATTGCCGACTCAATTAATCTTTTTCTATGTTGCAATTTTTATTGATGTCACCCATTGAAAAATATTATAATATTGATTTTATTGTCTTTATTACGTTTATTTATTTATTTAATCATTTTGTAAAAAAATCCAATTGTTATATAATTTAATATATTTTTACATTACAATAACAATGTCTACCATAAATTGGTAACCTAATCACAAACCACAATTTTTTAGAAATATTATATATGTGGTTTAAAGAAATGAACTACATTTCAAAACTATTATAATTGTATGTGTAACTAAAAAAAATATTTTAAAACTTTGATAAATGTTTCCTAAGATGTAACTTCATGGAGCATAAATGTATAGTAATACTTGCAAAAATGGCCTAAATAAACACACTTAACCAATTATAATTGAATAAAGGCAACACTTAATGAAATGTGACCTAAACAATATGCAACAATTATAATTCATTATCTAAGAATTATGAACAAATTATTACCGAAATTTTATTTAAAAGTTGTGAATTTAACAATAATTTAAGATAACGATTTTAAATAAAATTGTGGGCTTAAAAAAAATGTCACTTTTGAGCAACGCCAAGAACCCCGTACTGTCAAATTGCTGTATAAAATCATGCCACATTTTTTAAACTTTGAACAACATCTTTTAGACTAAAGTAAAAAAGAAGAAGGTGTAATTAGTAAAAGAATTATCTACATATTTGAATGAGTAGGTAACTTACCATCAAATTTAAATAAGTAGGTAAATTACTTGTGCTTTGAATAAGTAAATTATCTATGCATTTTAATTAATATACACATTACTTACTAATTAGTACCTAAATTACTTATTAATTTGAAACAGAAAGTAAATGATCTTGGAATAAAAGTCAATGTACCACAATTTTATTTAGGGATAATAAATCGGGATAGACTCAATTGGCTTAAAAAATGACGGGTAGATTGATAGTTTTAATCCACCGAGTTCGTTTTTGCTCATCCTACATAATTCTTCAATTTGGCGGGCCAAAGGCAAGACGAGACGAGTCGACTGTTGCCCCGCTATAAAAGATATTTATATATTAAAATAAAAATAAAAAAGATTATACGAGACTTGCATTATTTTCAATACTTATCCAAATTAAGCAATTTCGGTCTTCTTTAAAAGTCTTTTGAATTAGCTTTAAAACGACACTCGTTTCTACTATTTTTGGAGGTTTAATGAATTTAGGAGACTTAAATTACTGAAACATGTCCATCAGTACAAATTTCCTTGGACATTAATTTTCCCCTAACAAAATGGCAGTCGATTTCTATGTGTTTAATCCTCTCATGAAACACCAGATTTGATGCAATGTGGAGAGTAACTTGGTTGTCACAGTACATCTTCATAGTCTAGATTTCACAGAAATTAAGCTCCCGAAGAAATTGTTTTACCCATATGAGTTCACAAGTGAGAGACGTCATTGCTCGATATTCAGCTTCAGCGGATGATCGGGCCACTACATTTTGCTTCTTCCTTTTCCATGAGATAACATTTCCTCCAAGGAAGATACAATATCATGTAGTATAACATTTGTCAATAGGGGAGTCTGCCCAATCAACATCACAATACCCGGAGACTTGAACATTTCCTTTATCTTTATATAGTAAACCATGTCCAGGAGCCTTCTTGAGGTACCTTAAAATACGGATGATGGCATTCTAATATCCAAGATATGGAGTCTGCATAAACTAACTAACCACTCTGTGGAGTAACCTAACATGTATTTAAATCATACCAAATGACATGAGGTAGGCGATGTGGGACTTTCAACACGCCCCATCCAACGAAGCCTGCCGGACCAGGCAAAGGATACTTTTGACCCAACTAAAGGGCAACTTTTGGCCCATGACAATAACCAGAAAGATGTTAGGCTTTGGCTCTGATACCATGTTAAGGTTCCAACATAAAACCAATTGGCAATATGTGGAGTAGCCTAACATGTATTTAAACCATACCAAATGACATGAGATAGGCGATGTGGGACTTTCAACACACTCTAACTGCAAAAGATAGATCAGGTCTCGTAATAGTAAGATAAATTAGCTTTCCAACAAGCCTCCTATATCTCTCTAGATCAGAGAATAATTCACTTTCTTCTGTCGTTAGCTTCTGATTTGGGTCCATAAGACTGTCTACTGGTCTACATTCAATCATGCATGTTTCTTGTAATATATCAAGAGCATACTTTCTTTGAGAGATTACAACTCCATCTTTTGACTGAGCTACTTCAATGCCTAAGAAGTATTTGAGGCTTCAAAGATCCTTGGTTTGAAAAAGTCTACACAAGTACTCCTTTAGTTGAGATATTCCAGTTGTGTCATTTCTTGTAATGATTATATCATCAACATATACTATTAGGTAAACACATTTCCCGAGAGATGTATAACAGTAAAAGACAAAATGGTCTCCTTAACTACGTCTTAGCCCAAATTTTTGAACAATGGAGCTTAATTTTTCAAACCAAATACGTGGTGATTACTTGAGGCCATATAGAGAATGATGCAATTTGCATACCATACCAGACTTCTCCTGAGCAACGAACTCAGGAGGTTACTCCATATAAACCTCTTCCTCAAGATCACCATGGAGGAAGAAATTTTTGATATCCAATTGATGAAGTGGCCAGTGACGAATGACTGTCATGGCAAATAAGAGACAAATAGTAGTCATCTTGGTCACGGGAGAAAAAGTGTCATAATAATCAAGACCATACATAAACCTGAGTATATCCTTTTGCAATCAATCGAACTTTGAGTCGATCAACTTGACCATTAGGGCCAACTTTAACTGCATACACCCATCGGCAACCAACAACCTTCTTACCCGGTGGGAGGGGCACAAGTTTCCAAGTATGAATGTGTTCAAGAGTCTGCATCTCTGCAATCATAGCTTGTCGCCATCCAGGATGATCAAGTGTTTCATTCACATTTTTTGGAATAACAATAGAAGATACTGAAGATAAAAGGGAACAATAGGAAGGCAATAATCTGTGATAGCTAAGGAAATTATAAATGGGATGTGGGTTTCGAGTTGAACAAGTACCTTTTCTGAGAGCAATGGGTAAGCCTAAATCGCTTTCACCAGGAGTCGTGGTATCAAGGGACAAGGGGGAGCATCTGAAGTAGGGGATTCCATGTTCTTGGAAAATGGGACTATATGTCTGGGGGTTATGAATAGTTGAAGATGATGGCTCAAGAGGACTTTGATCAAGACTTTGACCAGGATTGACGGAGACATTGGAAAGATTGAACTCAACCACTGGAATAGGGAGGCCCTACTATATGACATGAACATTTTGAACAGATGGAGAGAAGTAAGGGGTCTGTTCAAAGAACGTGACATTGGCAGACACGTAATATTTTTTTGTTTCAGGAGAGTAACAACGATACCCTTTCTGAGGACGGAAAAAGCCCAAGAAGACACATTTGAGAGAGCAAGCAGAAAACTTATCTAACCCTGTAGACATGTCATGAACAAAACATACACAACCAAAAACACGAGGAGAAATGTGGAAAAGAGGATTATCTGGAAACAGAATGGAGAAAGGGACCTTATGATTGAGAGAGGATGATGACATCCAATTAATAAGAAAACATGCAGTTAAGATGACATCTCCCCAATGATGGACAGGAATATGGACACTAAGCAAAAGGGTACGAGCAGTTTCAACCAAATGTCTATTTTTCCTTTCTGCTATACCATTTTGTTGTGGCATATGAGGACAAGTGGACTGATGCAAGATACCATGTGAACTCAAAACGACAGAAAAATCAGATGAGAAGTACTCCTTGACATTGTCACTTCTCTAGATTTTTATCACTTGTCCGAATTGATTCTTAATTTCATTTAAAAAGGATGTGAAGATGGATAATAATTTAGAGCGATCTTTCATAAGATAAACTCAAGTACATCTCGAAAATTCATCAATGAAAGTAACAAAATACCTAAAACCAAAAGATGAGACACAACTAGGTTCTCATATATCAGAATGAATGATAGAAAAACTAGAATTACTTTTTGATTGAGACCTTTTAGGGAAAGATAGATCTAACATGTTTGCCTAGTTGACATGACTCACATTCTAAGGTTTGGAGACCATTAATTTCAGGAAACATTTTTTTTAACTTGGACAAATGAGGGTGGTCAAGCCGATCATGTAACACTTTAGGACTAGGGGCTGCAACACATGACACTCGTGGACGAGATCCAAAATGATATAATCCTCCTGCTTCATATTTTTCTCCAATCTGTCTCCCCGAACCATGCTCATGTATAACAAAGGATTTGTTATCAAAAGTTACTGAAAAGTTTAACATTTTGGTTAACTGGCTTATGAAAATTAAATTGAAGGGACAATTAAGAACAAAAAGGACAAATTTTAGATTTAAGGAGGGAGACAAGATGACTTGACCGACTCCCTTTGAGGAAGTTTTAGAGCCATTTGCAAGGGTTATAAAATGAGGTTTGTCTTGAAATAAAATGGTTAAGAACAAGGAGGTATTACCAGATATATGGTCAGAAGCACCGAAATCAATTACCTATGAATTATGACGTTCCATGGATTGAGAGATGTAAGTTGTTGATGTACTTGGATCTTGAGATGGTTGTGCCAAGCTGTTGGACTTGAGTTGTAGGTACTCTTGATACTCATCCTCAGTGAACTTGGGTTCAGTCGTTTCAGCCTGAGAGACATTGGCTGTTTTGGAAGGAAAATCGTGTAAGGAGTAACAATTTTCCTTGGTGTGACCCATCCTTTTGCAATATGTGCACTGAGGACGCCCACGACCACCACGTCTGCCTCCTCTAGTTCAACGTCCTCCTCTTCCTCGAGTGGCGACCATAATAGATGGTTCTACTAGAGCAAGAGTTTCCAGAGTTACATGTGTTGGGACATGAACCATGCCTTGGATTAAGGTGTCTATGGAAGGGACCTCATGAGAGGTTAGAAGCTTATCTCTGATATGGTTGAAGTCTGGATGTATAGCGCGAAGAATCATCACCATATAGTATTTGTCAAGCTTCTTCTTCATTTAGTCTGAAGCGTCGACCTCCACGAACATCCCCAAGTCTTCCACAGCTGATTGTTCTTCATTGATGAAGGAGATCATATCATGGTTGGTCATTTTCAGAGATGTCAGCTTGTTTGTCGAATCATAAAGACGTTAGATATCGTTGGCATATATGTTTTGAGTCCTCTTCCAAAAAGAGTGACATGCCTTGAAGGCCTTAAGAGACATTAAAAGTCTTGGCTCCACGGATTGCCACAACAAGACACATAACTGAAAATCTGCTTGCTTCCACTGTTCAATTTTTTCTTCAGGCACATGGATTCCGTCTTTCTCAAGATGGTCATGATGTCCCTAGTTAAGGAACCACATCTCGACGACAGCAGACCAAGAGAGGTAATTTTGTCCGTTTAGCTTCTCGGAAGTAATGGAAAGACTTTCAAATAATGAAATAGTGCTTCCAGCACTTCCAGTTGTCATTTCTGATCAAGAGGACAAAAAAAAAATAGAGAGCAAATACACAAAAATAGCAAAGATTTTAAAAGTCCTAGGGAGATTTCTGAAAAGGGGACGTCTGACTTCACCAAAATGAATAGAGGAGGTTTTGGCGAAAGCTACTGAGGTGGCGCAGTGACGATCTGGCGAGTGCAAGGTGGTACATGGACTACACGCGCCTGGTTGCAGCGGACGGAAATGGTGCACGTGGCGGCACGTAGGCTGACGGTAGCAGACAACGACGAATAGTTGTTTGACAGTGTTGGACAGTGGTCGAAATGTCACCAGAATGTGGTCAGACGACAGCAAAAAAAGTGATTGGACAGGGAGGTCGGACGGTTGTTGGGAAGTTGCTGGACAGTGGCCAGAATGGTGGTCGAATAGTGGCCAGACAGTGGTCGGATGGTGACCTGACGGGGCCGGATGGTGACCGGAAGGGCTGAGCAGGACCAACCTACTCTGATACTAACTTAAGATTAATAGAGAAAAAATATATATTCAGAGCTTTTGGGACCCTTCTCCCTTTCTTCTATTTATAATGGAAATCTGATACAATGAGACATAGAAGACAAGAGACTACAACTAGGACTCTAGTTGCAGATCTAGATACAGATGTAGGAAGTTTCCCACACTCAACACCCTATACTTAGGTTTAATGAAAATACTAGGAAGTAATGATTCTAACATAATTAAATTATACTCTTTCAATAAATATTATAAAAATTATGATCACAGACTAAAATTTGAGAAGTTTGTCTAGACAGTGGATACGAGAAATGACAATATTATTAACTTCCAAGAATTTGAAAATCTAAACATTTGAATAATTTTTAAGAAGTCACAAAATCTATAAGTTAGAGTTTCAAGAAAAAAAGAAGAAGAAGAATGAGTCATTAGGTAACGAAGATAAGTTCTCGTATACATTTAAACAAATTCACATCATGTGAAAAAAAAGAAAAAAAGATTCAGAAAAAAAATATAATACAGTAATATTAACTCATGAATCAAAAGAAGAAGAATGAGAATCAAATTGTATATTACAAAAAATCTAACCAATTCAATTTAGAATGTCAAGAGTAAGAAATAATTTTACGAATCTTCTAACCCTAACAAATGAAAGGGATATCCCAAAAAGGATAAAAAGAAAATTTTCACGTCACCGTGAAAATTTTGTTCTACGGGAATATGAAAGAAAATAAAGAGAAAGAAGAATAACATTGTCTTACAACAGACATTATGTAAGAGATAAATGGTATTGACAAACATTCTATCGTCATGTAAGCATATAAATAACTTCTTTCTTACTTTCTCATACTTTCAAAAGCATATAAAACTCTTAAAAAGAATTTAAAAGTTGTGACAAAATACCTTAATATTTGAAAACTCGAGCTAGTTATATAGAGATCGAAGAGAAAAGACTTGATCTTTTGATAACATCATCAAGAAAACCCCACGAGAAGATGAGACTAGGTTAGATGGAAAAAAGCATCACAATCAAAATCATATACAATCTCATAATGCATCATTTAGCGATGAAGCGCAAAAGGAAAGCATCTAGAGATGTGAAAACTAACAAGAAAATAACCAAGTCAATCTAGATATCCGATGGTAAATAGACTGAATATGTTTTTTTTATATTTTGACTATATTTTGGATAAGAAACAATGGACAGTTCATATTTCGTGTATGCCACCGTGCTGTTTCTTTTATTTTGAGTATAATTACAATGCTTCCTTTGAAGTTTAGTATATATTTTATCTGCTTTTTTTTTTTTACTTCTGCCATGTTCTTTTCTGTGTTTGTCTTCATTTTATCTTGCTATAAATATATTATTCATAGCAATATATTTTTCGTATACTTAGAAATTTGTCTTTAGTTAAACTTTCATACTTTTATGTGGTGCACAGCTACGCACTAGTTATAATATCAATCTGACAACAATAAACTTGTATTCCCTGATCTTGTTTTGAACCATACAAGAGCTTTAACAGATATCATCAACTGTTGATAAATAATGCTGTTTTCTGCAGTCATTGTCTATAGAGACATAAATTGCCTCTCTTTCTCCTATTAATAATAATTTGTCATGTGTGGACGAAAGGGAAGTATGACAAAGTTGTCAAAAACTAAACTTGGATATTTATCATTTCTACGCAATGTTGAACTGCAGTGTCGTTCTTACATGCTTGAAGTATGTCACTCTTAAAACCAATAACACACAACTTACTACACAAGTGGCACATAAGCAATAGTCTAGTTTCTACTTTATACACAACTAAAAATAGTTTAAACTCATTGGCGATGTCCTTCTGGAAGAGGAACTACTTTATGGAAGGGCACTGTCCTTTGAGGTAAAGATCCATCTTCTTCGTCATCATCAAATTCCAACAAATAGCTGTTCCAAACAGAAATTAATCAACCATGACATAGAGTATTAGTGAATTAGGAAGAAAGGAAAGTGTAGAAATATCTTCTAGCTTATTTAGACGAGTGAGCGAAACAAATTAAATAAGTTTTATAACAAGCTTTTATATCAACTCAAATATTTAAAATTTACTATATTATTAATGTTTATTCTAGCATACTCTTTTATGTTACAAAAAGCTTTTATTTATATTTTAAGAAAACAAATCGTGATGTCATTTCATTTTTTATGGTTATGATAAATAATATTTATAACTAAACAAGCATTCCCTGAAACCTTAATAAAGTATACTTACTCCTCAGTCTTCCTCTGCATAGATAAGAAACGTTGAAGAAAAACCCAGAACATGCGAAGAAATTGGTCAGTATTAAATCTGATTCACAAAAATTAAACTAACCACAAAGGACTAACAGGCTACAAAATAATAGAAGTAAGGGATCAAGAAATAAATCACCATACTAAAGAAAAAAATGAGAGAATCATTACTCTGCGATGGCCTTGAACAACTGTTGCTTTATAAAGTGCCGTAGTTCCTGGATAGACCGCCAAAACATGTTTTCCAGGAGGGAAATCTAAAGCGCTAGAAGGATCATTACTCTTGGGGAAGGGAATGATATTTCCCATGGGAAGCTTGTATTGTCTGAATGCAGAAAGAGAAACAAATGAACATAAACATGCCATTCAAATGGGGTAACAATTGAAGAGACGTGGAAAGAACGAAATTCCCATGGAAGTTTGTGGCACTTCCAGCAAAGCAAGTACAAGAGATAACTTTTATGTTACCTTTGGCCGCTGCTTTCTTCATCATCACCTGGTTCCTCATCTAGTACTTCAAATCTGTAAAATAAATCATGTCATGAAACAACAGATAAAATAATGAAAACGGGAATTAAAAAAGATTAATGGCAACATGAGTAACTATTCCTTTTGTCATTGATAACAAACCATACACAAGGAACAGTGATTTAACAATCTTTTTTCCTTTTTGGAAAAACAACCTTATTACATCACTGCAAAAAGTCTATTTTAAGTCATAAAGCAGCTAAGTCTGTCATTAAGATAGAACAGGCTATTAGAACTCGACTCACAATATAATACCCTACATTTTAGTTAATGTCTTTCAGGCATCAATGTGGTACAACGTTATAAGCATGTCTTGAAAAATTAATGGGAGAATTGAACTAAATACTGACTTTATCACTAATTATATACCCTTAACCCTTCTCATTCTGGAAATTAATGACTTTACTTTTACGTTCTGTTACTATAAACTACATCATTGGTGTATAAGAAAATACACATACACTCAGTACAAACTGTACGCGAAGTCACAAACAACAATAGTGTCAATAGTGTCAATAATATGCAATAACCATAGCAGAGGTCAGTAATTACCCCAAATTAATATTATGCAATTGAAAGAACAAAATTCAAAATTTATACTTACTCCTTTGATTCCTTGTCAAAATGAATCACTTTTACGACAAACCATTCATCCTTATCAGCATTTCGTGGGGTGACTCTAGCTGCTACCTGACAAGTGACAACAAGTGGATCTTGACTAATGATTTGGGGGGATCAAATAATATATTATTAAAAAATAATAAATAAATATAAAAGAGTAAAAGAAAATAAATGGGTGAAAGGATAAAATTACAAATGTATAAGTAAATATATTAAATGATCATTAAGTTTGGGGGGCAAAATCATAAATTATATGAGAGTTACAAAAGTGAGAAGAGACTCGAGAGGATAAAATTGTAAATATATAATTAAATATATTAAATGATCATTAAGTTTGGAGGACCAAAATCATAAATTACATGTCAGTTCCCAAAAAGATCTGGAGTGAAAGAAATTATCTTAAAGGAATAGAACTCTAGATGCTTTAGAAAATTGTTTCCTGAAAAAGTATGCCATGACAAAAGAGAGACTTGTGTATGTGAAAATGTTATTACAACTTATGCATAACCTTGTGAGAGATTCAGACATTTTATATAGAATCTATTAGATGTCACTAACAAATGAATAGCAGAATTATATCAATTTAGCAGCTCAATGAACTAACTATAACTGAATTTCTAACAGTTGTAAGCTTTAAACAGACAAACTTAATAGTGTGTTTGATCTGTATTAATCAAACTTCAGTGCAAATGCATACCTGTTCTCCTTTAAGACTAGCACAAGTCTCAAGATTTCGCATACTAGGAGTTAGCCTTGAAATATCTGACTCAGTCTTCACTCGTTTCCTTTTCTGCTCATTACCTTCTGTAACACGGTACAGTCAGCTTGACTAGGTAAATAGAAACTAGCATCTCAAGGGAAATGAAATCATAATAATAACAAAAAGTTTAAGAAAATTATTTGTTTCAACAATACTCCATAAATCCTTCCACATATTTGTACGTATTTTGATTTTCATGTTTGCGTAGCTTTGCTTTATCAACCGAATGCTGTACAAAAGCACTCTTGCTAATGAGTTATAAGTTTGGCTTGTCAGCACCTCCAAATCATGATTTTCATAGTTATAGGCAGCCCTTATTTCCATTCTCCTTCCACCATATAGGCAGAAAAGGAAGGAATGTAAACATAAATGAGTTGATTTAAGACAAGTTTTACTTAAAATTACACGTTAGCATGCCCTCCCTCCCCCTTTTTCTTCATGTAGCAGCACTATACAGGATTGACCAACATGGCAGCAGAGATGAGTATCCAAAGCAGTAGACTTTACCTTTTCCTGAAAAAGAAACAAAAAAAAAGAGGGAAAGAAAATATCTTAAAACAACCAAAATTAATAACATCCAGTAACAAATCAATTAAAATTTGGCATCCAGTTGTCACAAAGATTTTCAGATATTCTTTTTCTACCCCTTTTCTTTCTCATTTTATTTACTGCCTACTTTCCTTCCACTTAAAACCATAAGTCTAATGCTTTAGACACTTGGTTGAGTTCTAAAATGTTAGTCAATCATACCTAGTCTCTTTGGTTAATACATATCACACAAATAGATAGGAAATATTAAGAAAGGAACATACTAAAATTTTATGATCTGTTGATGTATTTGTTTTATCTATGAATTCTAAATGTATAAGCCTAAGTAGTGAATATTTTAAGTGAAAGAAGAATATTTTTAATTTATGGATGAATTCTAAGTGTATTAGTACAGAGATGATGTTAATATTTCAAATGAAAGATGAACATATTTGTCACAAATTTGAGGCAAACCTATTCTTCTTCGTGTTTGCCCTTGAGGACCCGTAGGCAGTATTCCATCAATTTGGCTTAACATTAAGTTGGAAATACTGCAACCAAAATCAATAGAAGAATCATAAGCTATAGAATGCCAAGCCTGGAAAGTATATCAAGTTACTCTAATGTCAAAATCCATGGCTTAATGATTGTCAGCATAGAAGAAAATAAAATGTAATTCATATAAAATGTTTCACAGTTACAGACAGATTAAAGATACCTTGCTTCACTTTCTGAAAGATCTTTTGCTTGAGTGTACAACACTTTAAGCCTTGCCAATGAGGTATCCCCAGGCTTCTCAACCACTTCAGGAGCTGTATTGAAGTGACAAGCAAATATCAATAACAAAATACTGAGACATAATTGGAGAATATGAGAATATGTTCCCCAGAAATGGAAACAAGTGGAGCCATTCCAGTCAAGCAAGTGCAAAGAGTCTTTGGCTAAGTTAAATTAGAGTCATTTTAAGTAATGGTTCCCAGAGACTGACTGACACAAATCTTAATATTCCAAGTTTCGTATCCAAAAGCATGAAAACGGAAGGGAATTTAAATTTCAATGAATGATGTTTGGTGTGTCATTTCTTAAAATCACTAAAATCAAAGAAAGTTTCATTAACAAAGAATCTCAAATCTTACCTTGTTTGTCAATCAAAGATAAACTAATGTTTTAGTATCATATCTCATACACATTCCCTCATTCAATTGCCTTTGTCCTTGAAATGTGCATAATGAACTGGTGACACATTTTTTCTTCAATAATCAATATTTATTTAATATGCATATTTATCATGTATTCAATGTTTGCTTCTGTTTGATTTTGCATTACTTATCAGACTCAAAAGGATTGTTTGTTTCCTTAATTCAATAAGTTTTTCAATAACTCTTTCGATGTTAACTAAATTAACATTTCTATTACAATTTGAAGATTTGATAAATTATCCTTTTAAGGCCAAGCCGTTCACAAACCGAAGCAAACATAGAACACATGAGAAATGTGGATATTAAATAAATATTGATTATTGAATACCAAAAGTATACCAACAACTATAGCAATAAAAGTCTTATTATTATTTAATCATAAACCTTAGGCATGATACAGATGATTGGTGTGCATGGAGGTGCCAACATAGTTGCGATGTTCATGTACATAGTGGTACATTATATGTCAATTTAAAAAAAAAATAAAAAATAAAAGCAAAACTCTCATTTCACTAGGTAAGATTGACAACTGGACTGCACGACACTGTTAACCTTAGTTGAAAACCAAATTCTCAGAAATATTATTCACCATAAGATCCCTTTTAACAATTTCCTCTTAGGTATTTTTTTTTGCCTAACCCTACCCCTTTTTCACACAGGACTGGAAACCATGCAATCTACTCATCTTACTGGTACGTCTTAGCCTTTCACTAGTTATAACTTTATTCATTAACCAAATAAAAGTAAAAAAGCATTGCCGTTCAACAATATGCTTATTGGAAAGAATGAGGAGAGATTTTTGTGCATAACTAGGATCTTAACAAGGGTATCTGAATGTATTCAAATATTTCAGTAACTTAAACCCCTTCTATTAAAAATCACCAACTCTTGTTAAGTTTAATTTGGAAAAATAGAAAATAAAATATTACCCAGCTATGACCTTTTAGAACAATTATTAGTCTGCCAAGGAAAGATCTCTGAATACAACAAAATTGATTCATGGAAAATGTTCACTAATAAAGCAACGGTTTGCAAGTCCATTCCTTATGCCATCAGCATAATTTAAACTCGTGGAGCTTCCACAAACTCGACTTGTAGAGTTAACTTTGTAGGAGTTAACTTAATATAAAAAATAATATTAAAAACTTCTTAATAACATATAGGCTTCACAAAATACTCTTAATACAACAATAATTCAATATTTAAACTTCACAATAAAACAAAATAGCAAATGACAATAAGAAAGTGTAAAAGTAAATTATTACTAAACAAGATCACACTACTAAATGACCAAATTTTATATAAATTCATAAAAACAAAAGCTATGGAAGTGAAAATATATTAAAAAGGAGTTAATTTAATCAAATCATTTGAGTCATGGTAAAACACTATCATTGGGGGGTCAATGAAGACAAAAGTTATAGTTGATTTCAAGCTCATGGACTCGCTTTTATACTCGTGCATTCATGCCTGATTTTACCATTATCAGAATTTGATAGAGTGCTTACTTACTTTGTTTACCTAGAATTATAAAATTGTAAAAGTTTAAGAGTGAAATCGAGATTGACAACCATGGTCGCAGCGCTTCATAGAATAAGCCAAGAAATTGGCAGACGCACTGAAGGAAAGCATTATGAAACTGAGGTTTTAATTTATTGCTGCATTATAACGTGGCTAAAGCGGTCAAATTTTCAAAGGCTAATGTGCATGACATGTTCCATTTCATGTTTGAACAGGATGGATATTAGTAATCAGCACACAACAATAACCAAGTCTTGCCCCCATTCCCACAATTTGATGTCTGTTAGTTAAATTGATGACCAAGCTATGTTACTTGGAGAAAAGTATATTTTAAATGTTACTCTTAATATTTTTCTCTTATGGACTCAAACCAATGTCCACATGCCCATTAAGTTGCTTTAGAGGGCTCCCCTCCAAACTCAGATGCAAATCCAGGCCATGAAACTGAAACCTGGATTCTGCTGAGCCATCTCAGATCCAGTCCCAACTGAGATCTAGACACAAATTCAAGATGATTCAGCGAATCATGTTAAACACCACTGAATCCTGCAATCTTCAAACCGTTATGGATATCCAAGGATCCTACCCAGGACATACAATATTCTAATTAATACCATTGTGACGAAAGTCAAAACTAACTTAAGCATGGAAGTGCTTTAAAACACAGTAAAGCAGTGTTCCACTTGCAATTCATTTTCTGGCAACAAACATTTCCTTAGGTATTCTTCTGTCCTTTTAAAGGGGCTAAATTTCTATTTTATTTTATTTTTTTCACACTAGAACTTCTATTGATGTTCATAGCACTTGTCACGACCTTATTAACTTAGGCAAACATGTTTGGCACACCATTTTCTTTCATGCACTGTCCTTCCTAATAATTATTATTACCCATCAACACCAGCAAATCTATTTTTTTTCATGTATGAAATACAAACAAAAACGTCAGTATCCCATGTTCGTGAAATTCAGAAACTAAATGTAATTTCAACAAAAAATCATCATCCAAAGAAACACTTAAAACCAGGGCCATTTTAAAGGGTAATAGAAATTACAAAAAAAAGAAAAAAAAAAAAAAACAGCCAACACACTCAAAACGTTTTTTTTTTTAATATAATTTTAAATTTTAAGTTCAATTTATCCAAAACTTAAACGGATAAAAATAAATAAAACAGAAGAAAGAAAGACATGATTTACAAACATACGTTAACATTATGAACCTTAAGGATCATAAGAAGAACGAAGATGCAGCATTGGAAAAACAAAAACAGAAAAAAAAATAATGAATAAAGAGAGAACTGACTAGTTTGAAGCTTCTTATGGAGCTTGTTGATCTCTAAGAGAATCTCCTCCTGTTCTTTCCTTACCCGATCGAGCTCCTTCGAGTTCTCTAATAGCGAGACAACGTCAGGCGACGACATCGTTTTGATCTGGAAACAAGAACAACGGCAGAAAAAACAGATTCTTCCACCGATTCTGCTCTTCCGACGTTGCTATCCAAATAAATCGAAAATTGAGAGCGGAATTGAAATTTCTATTTTTTTATTATACTTTTTTCATTAAAATTTAAAAAGTATAATATTTTGCCTTAGGCTTCCGCTCTGTTATATGTTTTAATTTTTTTTTTATATAAAATAGAAAAACCTTATCTTTTGTGTTATTGGAACATTTTGGCACCCAAATAATCTTCTCTCACTGGATTAGCTAATTTTGGGATAAAATATATCTCCAATTTATGATTAAAAAAATATTTATATCCAATTGCGACTTTATGTTAATTGAAAAAAAAAAGTAAATCTTAGACTGTGATAGAGGATAAGAAATAAAATACTTTTAATATTACAAAAAAACGTTTTGTTGGTTTATATGTCCATTTCAGCTCTTATTTATTTCAAATTTTACTTTCTATATTTGGTCAAATAACATTTTAATAGTGAAAAATACATTTTAAAAAATTATATACATTATTTAAATTACATTATCGAATATGAAAAAAAAATTCACATTTGTGTTGTTACATAATTTATGAATACCATTTTATAACAAAAGCAACATTTAATATATATACATACATATATATATATATATATATATATATATATATATATATATATATAAGTTTTGAATTACAAATTAATAAATATAGAAATAATTTTTTAACAAATCAAATCAAATTATTATTTTATCAAATTTGAGGCAATGTAATTAAGTCTACTAGATATTGGCTAATCAATTTGTTAACTAATTTAAAAAAATATAATAAGATATTATTTAATTAAAATTGACTTTAAAAAGATCAAAATTAAACTTATTGATATCTAATTCTCTGAATGTTTGAGTGACTTGCTAGAATTAACTCCCTAATTATCTTCTTGCATTTCTATGAATTTTATTGAACCAATCAAATTTGAATAGGATAAAATATGTCTTTTCATGTACTTTAGCCCATTATCAGATCATTTCTTACCTTATTTTTATTCAATTTATGACTTAAAATCAAATATTATAATTTGTATATATATAACTTATATAGACATTAATTTTAAAATATTTTAAAATACATTATCTAATCAATCATTTTTCTTTAAGAATATGTTTTGATATCAGAAAAAATAAATCACTAACATTAATTAAAAAAAATGCATTTGTGGGAATAAAAACTTATATAATATAATTAAGAATTTTTTTCATCCTCATTAATTTTTAAGTACATTGAGTTTAATATTTATTTATTATTAAATTAAATAATTATTAAGATATTATTACTATAAATAATTTTGAGAATTTATTTACAAATTTAAAGAGAAAATATATGTTAAATTTAAATGTCAAGCTTTCAAATCAATATTATTTATTGAAAATAAATATTAAATTTATGATTTTGATGGTAATAAACAAAATAAAGTTTTTGGTATTCAACATATCTATTAAGTGTATTATTCTAAAAAAAAAATCAATAAATAAACTAATAGATGAGTTTCTTTCATGATAGCACATCAACTCATGGTTACAAAATACTTAATAAATTGATGTTCAGGAATCAATTAGCAAACAATTGATGTTTATCAAATAACTTATGGACACATCATCATCCAATAATCACTGGACCATACCAACTAGTACATAATCACACTAATTAATGTATGTCATTTCATGTGACAAGACGAGTTAATTCATGCTATTTATAAATACTCCAAAATAAACATAATACTTTTATATAAAGATCATAGGTGGTCTTGTTCAAACGAGAGCACACTCAACTAATGTCACGTGTCATAAATCCTAAGGTGAATTCCTAATATAATTAATCTTATGATTTTGATACGTGAAGATAACTTTAATATATCTAAATAAACTTATTTAACGGACTATTATGTGTACAACAAATTCATACTTAATCTATTGATCATCATATTGTTTTATGAGATTACTTGTTACTCATTCTATTAATTAAGTACCAATTACAATGTGTTTGATAAAATATTAATTAGCTAACATCAAGTTGACCATATAAATTATTGACCAAGCTTCGTTAATAAGTTACATATTAAATAAATTTTATAATATGGGAAAGTATAGGTGTAATAACCAAAATTCAAAATATTATCTTTGAAAGAAAACCTGTTATTTTACCATGAGCACTACAACTAGAATTAAGGAAAATTTGATACTTATCACACATATAGTGAAATGAGAAAGGAAAATCATATAATAGATTATCTGAGCAAGAAGTTGAGAAAATATTAAGACTTTATAAATGAAGACAAAGAATATGCAAATATAACAAGATTTGTCCAAGATACATATAAAAAAATATTTTTTTCTAACAACTATGTTTGCATAAAAAGGAAAACATGCAATATATACAGTAACATGAATCGATCAAAGACCAAAATTTTATATGGAAAGTATTTCGAACTAAGAAACAATGTGTATCATACTTAACAAATGTAAGACCTTGTGTGAATAAAAAAAATTAGAAGAATGTACATATAAAATGTGAGATATCACATAAAGAAAGAACATCAAATAATATCAAGTTATTAAAGAATTATTTTCAAGAAATATTAAAAATTAATATTTAAGTCTTATAAAAGAAACGCATCGATGAATTCACGAAACATATAACTACTGTACAAACCTACCTCTTTCACGAAGTCAAACCTAGTTTTCATACCAACAAGTTTTTTTTTTAAATGAATAATAAATTCACAATAAACTCAGGGTGAATATAACAAATTAATTTATGAATATAAATATTCAAACAAGGTAACTTTTGATTTTTCTTTCTTGAGAATTTGTTCATTCGGTGAATATTTTGAATTCTGAATGCAGTTTGACTAAACGATTCACTTCTAATATTTCATTTTCAATCTTCTCCTCTGAGGCTTGGTATTCATATCACTTTTGAATGTAGTGATTAGAGGGATTCTTGCTCAAGGTGTTGAAAAAGAAATAGTAATTTTATGCATTTAGAGTCATAAACTAAAGAAAGAGAAAATCATAAAACAATACCATATGAATAACATATACAAAAATACAAACATTTGGTCTTAACTTGAGTAATCCGATTTTGGTTATCGGATGTAAAATGATTGCTTGGAGACACATCAATAGCTCCTTAAAATAGGGCACCAAATCACATACTCAAGAGAGTATAAAGATATATTATTCAACTTCCTTTTACCATGTAGAACATGAACAATGATCGAAAATTTTATTGAACACCAAATCACATGTTATTTTTTGTTTATTTCCTTTTTATCATTTTGTTTTGTTTTAACAATTTTATTGAAAATTATCGAAAATCGATGTTGTAAGTTGATGGTGAATTTCCCTTCTCTCCATTGACTAATTGTATTTTTCGTTATATTGTTAATATTTATAGTCATTAATTTAATGTGATACATATTGCCAAACTTACAATATAATCCTAACATAATTTTATAACATAGTATCATATATAAAATATAATTTTAAAATTACTCATTTTGCAGTGTCTTCATTTATAAATCCTTCACAGTTTGTGAGGAAATCTAAATTCATTACAACTTAAACTTTTGACAATTTGTGATCTCCTATCTCCCCCAACGAGGGAAAATAAATTCACCAAATTATACTTGGTATATTATAATTTGTAAGGAAATATTTGAAAGTTGTTATAGAAAAAAATTTCGTCACAAATAATAACAAAAATATAAGTCCCTCACAAAATTGTTTGTGACAACATATTCTTCTTCAAATTGATATTTCTTTCTAATAGTATATTATAGTTTTAATTAATGTTTTTAACCTTCTTAATCTCAAAATTACGATGACAGTATGTCTATTGTAATACATTATAGTTGTGTAGTTTTTTTATGTATATTTATGTTTTATGTAATATATGTATATATATTATAAAATTATTATTAATTAACAATACTTTTTGTTTTTTTGTTTATTAAATTTTTCTCATTTGAGTAACAAGATTTTTTTGTGCTTTGATTATTTTCTTGGCAATGTTATAAAAAATGTTAGTGAACTTGAATGATAAAAAAAGTCTTACATTAAAATTTATAGATATTTTTTTAGATAATATAGTATAATACTATAAAAATAAAAATAAAATAAAAAGAATGGTGGAATGTTGAAATTTAGACATTTTATAAGAAATTAATTTTAGAAATTTATTATTTTATAACCTTAAGTTAGAAAATTATGGTGAAATGTTGAATATAACTTATAAGATTTAATCTTAATTTTAGTATGTTTAGAATAATTAATAAAATTGTCTAGACTAGTTATAATACATAATAAATGAATTAAACTAAGGCTAATCAGCATAATTAGTAATTATAAAAACTTCATGATTAGTTTTAAGATAAGAAAATAATTCTAGAAAATCTCATAAACTTTCAAGAAATGGACACTTAATATACATTATAAATTAAAAAAGAGAGTTAAAAACTTATAGTATATATCTAAAATACTTTATAAATTAAGTTAGACAAAATTTAGATTTTGGTGCTGTTGACTTGATTTTGGTTAGGATTTTGATTCTTGTGCTCCAAAATTGAATAGAAATTTAAGTAATTAGTTAAAAAAAGGAGAAAGTTATTTCATTGCTCTAAAGTTTGTTGAAGATGTATTTTGTAATGATCCATTGTTTATGTTACTTATTATACAATATAATTTTTCATTAAAAAACTTTGGTGGAGAAAATAAATTGTAAAAATGTTTTGAAATTATTTTTTACTTATTTCTAGTACAATTGACAATAAAAAATTAAAAAAATAATAAAATTATATATATATATATATATATATATATATATTAATTACAGTAAATATTTATTTATAATAACTCATAAAAACAGTTAAAAATATATTTCAATGTATAACTTAAATATGATTATGAGTGCTGAAGCAACATGTAGAGGGTTGTTCTAAAAGCTTTTTTTGGTCTTTGCATCATCATCACTGTCTGTGGAGTTAAGGGCAGAAGAATCCCTTGTTTGAAAATAGTCCTTCTCAGCATAAGACATACGCTCTTGGAACATTATCCATTCCTTGTTACATCTTTCCCTCACCTGATGCAAAAGTAAACCCTAAAATGAAATTTGTTTTTTAATTAAGATGCTAAAATAGACTAAGTTTCCTCAATCCATATCAAACAATAATTTTAATTTCTCAATATATTTTATCTAACCTATCTATCACATAGGTTAAGGATGGAGTGATTCCTATAAAAAAATTTATATATTAAATTAAAATTAAAATAATTATAATTTAAAATATTATGCTTTTTATTATATTATTAAAATATATAAATATATAATAACATTATATTTTAAATTATAAATATTATTAATTATAATTAAGTAAATATTTATAAATAAATACAAATTTAAAAAAATATATATAAATAAATAAATTTGACTGACAAAGTTTGAAGTTTATATGCAAACAATGCTCTTGCCACCCCTGTTTATAATACACATCCATATAAACTCTTAGTTAATGGCAAAATGCTTATATTACACGAAGAAAAGGTGTATTTATATATATATATATATATATATATATATATATATATATATATATATATATATATATATAACATTATTTTAATTGGAGTATTCATACATACCCCTTCCCATGGTGCCCTTCCTTTCGCTGCTTTCCCCTGTTCATAGAAGACATTATTGTATGAGTTATTATTATGTAAGTGTTTCCAATTAAGCTTATTTTGATTACCAAAGAAACTTATTTAAATAGGTTAAAAACATGTCCTCTCTTTACCACATTTCATATCCACTCTTATATTTACACACAAGAAGAAAACAATTTAAAATAAAATGTTTAAGTTTTTGGTAAATTATGAAATTCCTTATCAGAACAAGATTAATAATACCTTTCTTTAGTTTTTAAAAACAATTTTTACCATTTTCAAAAAATTTAAATTCATTAAGTTTTAATTTGTCTAATTTTTACCTGGTTCCCTAGTGATGGAAGACTTTGGTGGACAACCCATTGAGTGTCAACCACTCCTATTTTCTCGTGAGGATGCTGCATCCAACCAAATCAATTACTTTACAAGCTCTAACCGTGGTTAAAAGGGCACTTATCGAAAGAAAGATATGCAAAACACTAACCTCAACACAATTTTTGAGAACGAAATCAAGACCCCACCCATGAACTAGGTCATTCTACAAGGTGGCATGTAAAAAACAAATAAGGTATGAATTGATTTATGGTCTGAAAACAAAAATAAATCACAAGATTTACGCCTAAACCTGGATCATGTGCCACACACAACGCCATGCATCTCTGGAAAATACAGGGGCCATGATCTCAACAAATCTAAGCATTTAATATCAAAGTGGGGTGAGATATGACCGCCTTAGAAGCCCAGAATACAAAGGAAGAAAGATGCATATTTGGGAACTACTTTTATTGGTAATATTCAAAAAAACTATCTCATCAAGTTGAAAGTTTAATGAAAGATTCACTGAATCCTTTAAATCCAATATTTACTTACGCAGCACATGGTGGCAAAGGAGGATCAGAACACCAACCATTGTTTTCCTCAACTTTTCTGCAATAGATTGGCAAAAATAGTTTAAGCAAGAAGATGGTATTGTTAAAAAAACTAATGATTAAGCAACAATAGTTGCTTCATGGAGGATATCCTGCTAATCAGAGGCAGAAGATTGAGGAAAATTCTGAAAAAAAATTAAAGCATATAAGAAAGTTATTCACTTACGTATGGACTTCACAACTATCCCTTTTCCTTGTCATCTGCCATGTATAACTACTATTTGGGTCTATACCAGGTTGTGAGATCTCCAAACCATATTTCCTTACTATTTTTAAGTACCTGGGACAAAGAGAAGTTTGATTGAAAATTTTCACCGACTCTTAGATTCTCACAGTTTAAGGAATGATTTTGACTTAGGATACATACTCTTCTGCATCAAAATGCTCCACCCCAAGATCCTCATCCCAAACAAAAATGTAGTCATAAGGAGCCACAATGTCGGGATGCAGAAATCGTTTAGCATACCACCTTAAACAAAATATTATGGATTTTGTGTCAAAACTTGATGGACAAGAAGCTCGATCAAATGTAGTTACAATCTATAAAATGGAACAAAAAATGTCAATACAAGATCACTACTACTAACCATTTAGTTTGCTTCTTGGCGCTGATATGAATCACTCGCTTTGACCACTCAAACTTGTCCCAATCACTAGCTTGTCCATCATAGTGAAACAACACGACGGTGAAGTTTTCAGAGAACTGTAATGTTAAGTCCAAGGGTTACGTGAAGAACAGAAAAAATAAGTTATAAACCAATGTAGAATGATCAGAACGCAATCAGTTGTAGAAGACAAATAAAAACATAGATTGATGTATAGCGGAAACAGAAATCACCTTTTTCATTGCAGCGTCAATATTATCTTTTTGATCTAATCCAACAGTAAATGCTACAAGATACATCGGTTTGATACTTAGGTCCTGCAAGTGCCACCTCCATCAAGAGAAGATTCAAATTAGAGAACACAAAAATCCACCTCAATCATATAAAAAATCTTAGAGAAACTCCTGTTCCAAGCACGATCACAAGCTAACATCTGCAACTAACTTATCTTTTTATGAGTTCATTAATATTACATGATAGCTTTCTTAAATGCTCCATATGAACCCTTCAACCTTACCAGAGCAACCACTTGAAGTTTTCTTAGTTATGTCTGTTGCAGGTAGCATCAATTGTCCTGTGACGAAGGTCAGGTGGGCCGAGTCACAATTGAATCGTGGCGCTTGGGCTGTTAAAGTAAAAAGAGTTGCGCTCTGACTAATGGCTATAGCTTTTGGCCTAGTGGTAAGCGCGATCCTAACAATTGGTATCAGAGCCAATTTTCTTAGTATGCTCTGTGGTTGCAGCTTTGTCTGATCTTCCACATCGAAAAGATTTGGTCTTTTTTCTTGGGAATCTCGGTTTAGAGAAGCAGTGGGAGCTTTCTTGAAGCAGTGAGAGCAATGGCATTGGAAGAAGGAAAGGTGAGGATCGAGAAGTTCGATGGCGGTGACTTCGGGTTCGGAAGATGCGAGATGGAAGATTATCTGTATCGGAAGAAGTTGTATCTACCCTTGACGAGGCGAAGCCAACCGACATGGAGCAGATCAGAATGGGAGTTGTTAGATCGGCAGACGCTTGGTGTGATCCGGCTGACATTAGCCAAGAATGTTGCGTTCAACATCATGAACGAGAAGACAACCGTAGATTTGATGCAGGCGTTGTCAAATATGTATGAGAAGCCCTCTGCAGCCAATAAAGTGCATTTGATTCGCAGGCTAGTCAACCTCAAAATGGGTGAAGGTAACTCGGTTACTAATCATATTAGTGAATTTAATGCAATTATTGCGCAGTTGACATCAGTGCAAATAATATTTGATGATGAGGTTCTCTATTTTGTTATATAAGCAACCCTATGTAAAGTTTGAGATATACACAGAAATAAAAATACTTTCTAGTGTAGTCGTGGACGTAGGCATACATATTTTAGCCGAACCACGTTAAAATTCTTGTGTCGTTTATTTTTCTCTCCTTCATTCTTTCCTTTATTATTGTCTTGTTCCTAACAATTGGTATCAGAGCCAAGGTCACGAGTTCGATTCCTGGTGGGCAATTGTTGAGGGGGAGATTGTTGCAGGTTGCACAATTGTCCCGTGGCAGAGGCCGGGTGGGCCAAGTCACAATCCAAGAGTGGGATACCTTGTAGGACAATTGCTGAACACTTTCTAAGTAAAAGGCTACTAATTTGACCCTAAAGCGAACACTTTCATAATCAACTATCTTTTACAGTGAAAAATAATGTTTTACTCAAATGCATATTTCATTTTAAGGTACAGTAAAAATGCACACCTGATGAGGCATGCCCCATAAACGATGAAGATAGAAATCTGATTCAGATTCCACAAATTTTGGGGGAAGCATTTCAGCCCCTCGAGGATTTGTAGGAACCCAAATCTGCATCAGAATCAAATGTATCAATTTAATGCAAGATTCCAAGAATGTGAAAGGCATGCGATGATTGTTGTTGACAAAAAGTAAGTATGTGGTATTATGACATGTATATATTCCCAACGCGTTAAAAAATACAAGTTATAAAGACTAAAGGTAATATAAATATATGGTAGGAATGTCTCACCCAACATTTTAATTCCTTTTAAGACACCCACAACAACTTTCACTTTATCTACATTAAATCGATAATAATCATTCTCTCTTTGATGTCACCTATTAAGTATTCTGTTTGCATTTTAATTCAACTCATAAACAGTCATTATCTTAGTTCAGTTCACTAGTCTATTCATATCTGTCCCAGAAATGATGAAATGGAAAAACAATGAGATATGATGAAATATTAAAACACCATAAAACTATACCTTTGTGTCATTCAATCTGTGAAGCCTATTATTATACATGCTTCTATCACTCATAAATTTATCCCAGGCATCCCACAAAGACTTGGTTGGAATTTTCAAGTAATTGTCATCAACATATGTGAGATCAATGGATGGTAAAAGTCTTGATGGAAGATTCATCTAAAAATTCATAACATGGGTCAAAATTCATGATATGAAAGAGCAATTTAAGGATATTGGGGAAAGATTATAGACCCTACTGACCCTAGTCAATTCTAGTGTTGGAAATGATACTCCTAGAAAGAAGCCAAAGACAACTCCAGCAAAGGTTGCTATGGTGAACTTCATTGCTTCATTGGGTCTTTTTATATTTATATTTCCACTGCATTTCATAATTGAAAAACAAGAAAAAGTTACATGCATCAGGTATGAAGAAATATTATTTGTGGTTCCTCTGGTATAGAGAGAACAATTCATGCCATGAAAATGTATCCAAGTTATACCTTCGAATGGGAATTCCCATAGTCCAAAATTATTTTTTGAGGTTTATGTTCATGAGTATGCAGAAATGTCTTTCCTTTGACAATGACAGACCAAATGATCACCCTGTAATAGTTATAGATGTCAAAAGCAAAATAACCAAGTTAAAAATATCACTCAAAATCTATAAGAATTTTCAAAACATCATGTGCTTTCGCAAACCCGTCACAAGTTGCAAAAATTAATCATTAGTCACCTCAATTTTGTTGCAATGTAAACATATTTTAAGTCACATTGTAAGAATTTTGGTTAATCCTTCTTCTTCACATATTTCTATCTAAGTACCAACAGCCGAAAACATGAAAGATGGTACTACATAACCCAATTTGTGCCTTCAATTAAAAGGACCAAATGAAAAACATACACAGATGGAAAAAGGCAAGACAACAACCAAGGTACTTTTCGTTGATTGAATGATCAATGCAAGAATAATTAAAAAATACACCATATTTTTTATAATAACAAAAAAAAAAAAGCATACCTAGATGAACTTTTAGCACATTCGTGGTGTTGGCACAACAGAATAGGGAGGGAAGAGAGAATGGAGAATGATCCTACAGAGAGAAAGAGGAATGATTCTGCAGATTTTGATGATAAATGACGATGTCGTTGATTTTGTTAAGTCATGTCATGGAATTTTTGTTTGTTTGGCTCATATTGTCGTAGAAGAGGAAGTGCCCCTCGACGAGGTCGAAGAATGGCCATTTTGTAACTCAATGTGGCATTGTAACAAACAACACCTTTCACCTTGACTTCTATATTAAATATATAGTTTTTATTATTTTAAATTGTTTTATACTATATCAAATCAAAGATATTTTTCTTTTTCATATATAAATTAAAATCATTAAAAACTTACCAAATCTTAATTTGAATTTCATTTTCCAAATTTTGAAATTATCATATCATGTGTCTCAAATTTACTACTTTATTTTTATATTTTTCCTATATTAAATTCTTAAATAAAATTCTAAAAGAATTGACTATGCGTCAAGTATCGTCATAGATTATAACATTTTATATTCTTTTTTTTTTACTGATTTTTTATCTTATAAAAATATATAATTGTTGTAATTAAGATTATAATGATTTTCTACTGATTTGAACAGTAAAAATTATAGAAACATTTTTAATGGGGTTTATGGTAATTCTTAGATGTAAGAACCTCTTCTGAATATAGTTGTGAGGATCGATTCTTTTACTAATTAAGATTTATTTCTTATGAAAAAACCATAAAGATGTTGAATATATAAGATTCACTTTATGTTTCTAAATGAGTTAACAGTTAAAAAAAAGAAAGAAAAAAAATCTTAGATTCAATGTAGTAGTGTATTATACTAAAATAGTTAATAATCGTAGATGAGTTGTGTCGAAGGTGTTTTAAAAAAAAACTATATATTATAAATTAAAAGTACATTCTTATAAATTTCGATCAATAATATATTCAATTAAATATTACTTAAAATTAAGGCAATTGAATTACTTTAAAACTACACAATTAAAGTAATTATTTAATAATTATATATCGTATAATTAAAGTAATAAATGCGAATATCATCAAATGTAATTTCATTAATAATATCATCAAAATCAAATAAAAGTGTAAACAATTATAAAATATCAATAATATATAATATCAGTAATTCTATTCAACTTAAACCTATTTATAAATTATAAATTTATATAATAATGATAATAGTAATTTCATGCAACATTTTTTAAAATAATAAAATAACAGACACCCCCTTCAAATGCAGTCTTATTTTCCAGAGAAAAAGAACGTAAGTGCGAGCACGCATTATGGTGGTGAAATAACAAATGAAGCAAATATTCCACTTCAAAATACCATGCATCAGAAAACTGTAATCTCTATTACGCTAACGAGCATGAATGTGTAATAGGAAGAGGTGGATCTGAGAATGATCCAGTGACAATGCGATTTGCGATCCAGTTATTTGCTGCGTCAGTGTAGTGCACACCATCCCAGCTAATGTGTGATGAAGGATCTTGGCATGAACCAGCATAAACTTCTCTGCCATTAATACTAGCATTGTAATTCCCACAGAAGAAGTGCATGCCACCCTCATGAACTCCACAACAAATTTCAGATGGGTCAACGAATCCTGCCACATAGTTAAAGGCACATGTAAGTTATCTTGAAACTTTTCTTTAAAAATGATCCTTATCCTGGCAATAGAATTCGGTGTGACAAAGAAGTTTACCTTGTTTCTTAGCATTACTGATTAGCTCATACTTTGCAGAGAAAATGTCCACATACACAAATGAGGCATCAAGGTACAGTGCCCTCAGTTTGACCACTGAATCATTGAGCTTTCTGTTGAACTCTTTGGCCATATCGTTCTGATGCACGACGCAGCCGTTTTGATCAAGATATCCAGCCACTGGAGTATAATTGTAGGCATTGTGTATAGGCATGGCCACTGGGAGGCACCCAATGGGGCCTGTGTTGTGGATCCAGAATGTTCTTGCTCCTTCACTGTATAAATACTGATATGTGTGTTGTGTTAGAACTCTGCCAAACAAGAAACATATTCTTGTGGATTGAATCACTTACTATAAGCAGGTTTGAAAATTGGTCCACTATGTCTGAGATCACTGCTTCAGAATTTTCCTGGTCCATTCTTTGGAGAGCAGCAGCAATGTCATTTTGCCCAATGTCGAATGTATAGATGGCTTTGGCAAAGTCCTCTGGCCTTGGAAAGGAATTTCCCTGTCCTGCAAGTAATGATAAGCACATTTATAATCCAGATATGATCACAATAATTTTTCAGGATTAAAAGAGGTAGAAAGAGAAGATAGAAACTTAAGATACCACGAGTATAGTAACAAAGACAGATATGAGAATAGTTTTTTCTATAAAAATTAATATATATATATATATATATATATATATATATATATATATATATATATTGGGGAAAGGGATGTGTTCAAAATTAAATTAGAAATAATTTTGAGAATATAATTACATATAAATATCAATTATCAGATAAAGTGTGTCACTTCAAAAGTTTAGACATTTTTCTGAATCATAATCAATATTACTATATTTAAGGAGTTATAAAAAATTATCTATCTATTATTCATTTAGTTTATTAATAAATAAATCAATTTAAACTATCTACTTCAAAATACAAGTAAAAAAATTTATCAGAACTCACCTATTAAGTTAACTTTATGCATCTATTATTTTTCAAAATTTAATGAATCCTATACAACAAAATTAATCTAATCAATTTTATTTAAAATAAATCAAAAATATATTTTTAAAATTTGTTTTACGAAATATACTCACGATGGGATATAATTAAAATAAATTAACAATTTTTTTATCCAATATATTCTAATTTAAAATAAAATGTATTTAATCCATCAAAAATATATATTTATACGGTATTAATTGGTCATAATACTCTGAAACTGATAATAAGCATGCATATGATTTACACATGCATTTCACATAATTTAAGCAAGAGCAAATGAAGAAAAACACACAAAATATAATGTTTAAGTGAAAATTTTATACTTAAATGAATATTAAATTAAATTATTTGTGTCAAAAGGGCATGAACCCACGTAACCATTTTGTGAACCTTCTTATTGGTCGCCTTATCATCATCATATTAACAGATGTAAGAAAAGAAAACATTTGCTAGGCTGATTCATGGTATATAGCTAGGAAACGTTTAAATCTAAAAGATGATCTCACAAATCGAGAAACAGACATTTTAAGCCACTATTGATGCTGCATTTGCGTGTTTGTGTTGTTATATAATACCCCATTACTTGCATTTACGTGTTTATGCAATGATCAATACTTGTCAAATTCATATTCTGATGCAATAATTAAAGTAAACCTTTGGCTAGACACGTGACACTGGAAAACAACCTTGCTTGTAGAACTTGGCTGTGCGAGTCTTAAATTGGATAAACTGTGCGACCTGAATTTCAAGACTGAAAGGACTACCACCATCAAAGAAGGTTCTGTTCTGCCTCCTAACGGTTGATGATGATGCAGCAAAGTTTGCACCATGGCCATAGCTTGATCCAACTGAGTCTATATATGCACTCAAGTATTGCAAACCTAGATGCTTGGCTGCATGCATATCCAAACAACTCAATCAGTTACTTCAATCTTTTTCTATGATCCTTGTAATGCACACGTTTTTATAGTGGCGGTATAATTTCCTAGGGTATGACAGAAAGGAAAGTGGTGTGAATGAGAAATGTATACCAATGAAGTCTACAATAAGGCGACCATCAGAAGCTCTCCCTGCTGCCTCATGAAAGAAGGTCTGACCATATGGCAAAGCTGCTGGGTAAAATGCTGCTGACATGCAGCCAGTGTCTGAATTGGAGTCACCAAAGTTGAATATGGCTGGAAAACCACAACCCTGTGAGGATTTTGTTTCCTCAGCATCTATACTCAAAAAGAGTGAGAGTGAAATCACAGCAATAAAAAAGTGTTTAAGGAGTCCCATTTTGGTGTTAGTGTTTAGCAGCAAAATATACTATGTTATTTATACAACATAGGGCATCGCTATTATGACGGTGCAAAAAAATTAGTGGTTGGTTAGAAGTCATATACGTCTGTTGAAAGCATAATTAGGTATTCGAGGTATAGAAATAAAGAACTCCAGCTGTTTCCTGTCTACTATACAGCAGTTAAGATTTATTAATGCATAATAAATTATAAACGGTAATGATAAAGATACCAGGTTTACGATGCATTTTAAACAAACAAAAACTCTAAGATAATTTCTTTTTTCTTTTTTATGTTTGTGTTATGAATAATTATTATTATAGTGGTTGTACATTTATTCTCATATTTCATTTTTAACACTCTCTTTGTTTCTATTTAATTATAGGATTTTGCTAAGAATTTTGCTTTTGTTTAATTGTTATCTTCAAAATTCAAGACAACATTAATTTTTTTTTCTGTCATTTATATCCTTACTCCTCACCTAATTTTAGTTAGTTTATATTGATGCACTTTCAATTTCAGAATTTTAAAACTATGAGTGAATATAATTTTACAACTTTAGAATTACATGTCTATTTAAGTTGTATGGAGGAAAATTAAAAAAAAAAAAAAGTAAAAAAAACATCTACATCTAACCGAATAGTGTAACTTGAAGAATAATAATTTTTTACTTGATTAATAATTTAAGAAGTTAGTGTTAGTATTATATATAATATAACAAAATATGAAGTAGTTAAATAGGTTTTCTTACATATTCTTGAACATAGTAGGAGATAGGAAATTCCTACATAATTGGATTGATGTGAGAATGTTGACCGTCCAGTCACATACTAATATATTTTTTTCAAGGCTTGTACATTGAGATGGTGCAGAAATGAATGTTACAAATTGAGACCTATAGAACAACAACAATAGAGTTATTCAACAATCAACAACACCAAACACATTTCTCTCCTGCTCCCTATTCTTTCCTTCATTCTTCTTCATCCACTTCCATCTCAAATCACTCACGTCACGCGCACTTTCTTCTCGATAGTACACCACAAGACATGCGCGCATGACACAGTAACTTAACCACCAAGATCCACCCACATCCACTTACCCAACAACAATATCATCATCCACAATTTCAAATGCTTCTTCTTCACATCCATGTCAATAGGCCCCAAAGCTTTGTTTATATTACCTTTGCAGCCAAGAAAGACCTCTCTTTTTTTTTCCTTCAATTTTAAGCTTCTTCCAATACAACTTACTTAACAAAATATTCCAACAAAATTATTCCCCCCGATTATACTATTTTTCACAATAATATAAAATAAATTTATAATCTTTATCGATTTCAAAAAGTCATTATATTTTCTAAACTACCTTTGAAAAACTATGTTTTATTCAATTATCGGTAAAAAATCAATAATCTTCTAGACTTTTTTGACAATAATCCAAAATTTGAACTTGTATTTTTTCCATAATGTGTACCTTATTTTATTTTATTTTTTTAACGAAAATGAAACATGAAAAAATAAGGTAAAGTGAGAAAAGATAAGAAAGATAAAAAGGGTACTTTGTGTAGATTGTCCAACTACATGTTGACATAGTAGGTTAACTTGTCATCCTCTTCATTCAATCAATGTTAATTCAATAATTGTGCAAACACATCAATGCATGCACACAAAAAATTACACTTGATGCAAAAATTAATGCAAATTTGACTCATCACCTATAAATTGGTACAAATCCCTCTTAAATTAATATTTTTCATCTCTTACGAATAGGCATGTGTGGTATTAAATATTAAACATGTTTATTTATTATTTTAAAATTTATTTGTTATAAAAAAAATATTATTTTTATCTATACTATAAAAATTAATAAAAAAAATTAAAATGATAATTTTCGAACTTAGATTAATCCAACTTAATTAACTCAACATTCCACTTAACGCCACTCATCTTGATATTACTAATGTAACTCATTTCCTCTAACTTGACTCTCTCAACTTAATCTAATTTAAACCAGCTTAAACTAATATAACTTAATAACGTGAATCAACCGCTCTTAATAATAAAATGTGAGTTGAACTCGAAATTTTAACCTGTTGATCTACATAACTTTTTTTCATATTTTAAAATTAAACTAATTATATCTTAAAAATTAATTTATTCAGTTCATTAATTATATATTTAATTAAGATCTTCTAAATTAACATTCATCACTACACTAAATAACTATTTAATTAAAATTGTATTGTTAATTTACTAATATAAAAAGGAGATTTATATATGAGAATGTAAAAGAGTAACAGGTAATAATGATATATATATATATATATATATATATATATATATATTAATCAAATTAATCTTTAATTTTAGATTAATAATTTGATATAAAATTAATATATATATATATATTATATAATAAAAAGTATTTTATTTTATAAAAATAAAATTACTAATTTATAAAACAGAATAATGCATAAGTCTTCATTGATTTTACGTTAGTATATTATAAATAGTGACAAAATTATGGATATGTCATGATGACTCCTAAATTTTGTATTCTTTTTTTAATATAGTATATAAAATTATTATGAGAAATTTTTTTAAAATGGTTACTTGTCCCTCTTAAATTTTAGAGTTATCTAAAAAACCTCAAATTTAAAATAGTTTAATTCAATTTAATCTATAATATTTTTTATTAATTTATCAATTTTGTGAATTTTTTATATTGATCGATCAGGTTAAATCCAGTTAACAATCCTAAAATTTTAGTATTTTCATTATTATAATGACATTAGAGGCAAATTTTAGGATTAATGGATTAATTTATTGTCAGAATAAATTATATGAGTTTATGATCCATAATTATGTAAAAATTAAAATTAAATCAATCATTAAATTTCAACTTATAGTTTATTCTGTTTTTTCCATACAAAAAAAAATGTTATATTATAATATTAATCATTTAAATTAAATTATGTTATAATTAGTCCAAACTTAAGGCAAATCAATATCTTTTTCATGTGAACAAATGTTTTTTAAAGTAAAATTTTTGCCTAAAAAGATTATCATGAGCTGGTTATAGCATATGATTTGGGGCATTTTAGTCCAATGAATTTTTCTTGTGTAAACTTGGCTCTATGCTATTTTTTATCCTCACCCATGTGAATTAGGATCTAAGTCCTGCAAACTTGATGAATCCAATCTTAATTGTTCTCCTTCATTGCTTCAGAAATCATTATCAATCATCCACAAGAAATACAATCGACATTCATAAAATGGTTGGTTCAAGCTTGAAATTGTTGAGAGCCAACGACAGATTGTCATGCTCCTACACCTAATTGTTAAACAATGCTGGTTCAAAATTCTCAGAACCAGTACTCCATATGGTACATCGGATCTGGTAAACAACAATAAAAAAGGGAAAAACGTTAACAAATGTTGAAAACAGCTGTTTAGACCACTTAAGTGTTGTAAATTAAGGAGTATTGCAAAACAGTGCACACGTTACAGAAGACTGTTTCAAAGCACACGTTGCAGAAGACCGTTTCAGAGAACGTTTTGGAGAACGTTACGGGAAACGTTACAGACCCACTACCAAGTCTTCCATAACTGTTACAGACTTTCTCTTATAAATAGAGACCACTTCACACTCTTCAGAACACACCTCTCTCATCTTCTCTTCTCTGATCTTCTTTCTGTGTTCCTGGGTTAATTTACTCTTTTGAGAGTTTCTTGCTAGTTTCTGAGATCCTCGGATATTCCGAGAAGTTCCTATTGTATCCTGGGGACTTGCGCAATACACCGCGGATAAGTCCTTAAGGGCAGTGGTTATACACGCCTCAGGAATAAAGTTTGTTCGTGTCTCTGTCAGCTTTTACAACAATCTTAAGGACTTATGGCTGACAGTACGAACATCAACAACTTCCTTCAACAGTAATATTGGATAGTGAAAGAAAGAGAATTATGAAGTGCTCATGGATCAAGGTTAGTCTTCTGATTATGATTTATGTGTGTTATTACGTGAGAATCAGTTCATGTATGTTATTATATGATTATGATTCATGTATGTTATTATGTGAGAATCAATTCATGTATGTTATTATATGATTATGATTCATGTATGCTATTACGTGAGAATAAAGAATCTAAACGTGAAGAGTAGTTTTATAAAAATAGTAACGTATAAAAACTACAAATTAAAATACATGTGGTATCAGAGCTATACTTATTAGATTTATGATTTTTCTCTTATGATAATTTTTAAATTATGCTTTTCCCAAAATTGAATAAAGGAATAAATCATAATCTATGTTTTAAGCTGCAATGAATTTCAAATTGAAATTAATTTCATAACCCTTGTGTGAATGACACTGTAATTCTTATTGAAATGTGAATGACCCTGTAATTGATTTAATTGAAAAAACAAATTACGTGATTGGGTTAACGGTGAATTATATAAAATTGATTACTGCATGTTATTATTATGATGAAAGAAAGGTAAAATTTTATATCAAATGCTATCAGCATACATCATGCAACTTGTCTATAGAGCAGACGTGTCAAACACAGGTTCCTTTTACGGATTTATTACACCAATATAACAGAGAAAATGAAAAATGCATTATGCATAATTATTTTATGTTATGAGAGAAAATATGCAAAATTATTATATGCTATGAGAGATTTTCTTTGTGAATAATTAGCAATTACATGTATACAATGTATGACTTAGCTCTACATATTATTTTGTACATACGTATACGTATAAGTAGAATATTATTTTGTCCCCATAATATTTTGTACATACTTATAAGAAAGGGTTGAGACTGTATGAAATCAGTGGATCTAACCCCACTTTACGTTCAAGAAAGAAAATTATTATTTTTGTGGAAAGCTATGTCATCATGCACCTCAGTGCAGATGTAGAATGAGAAACGATAATCCTCCTAAGGAAAATCCGAGGGAGAAGAAATAATTATTGCGGTCGTTTCTCAAATAAACCTTGTGACAAATGTGAGCAAATGAGTGGTAGACTCTGGTGCTACCAGGCACATCTGTGCAAACAGAAGTGCTTTTACCTCCTACACTAGTGTGGGAATGGAGAAGAACATATTTATCTCGGTGATTCCAGGACAACTCCTGTCTTAGGAAAAGGAAAAGTTCTTCTAAAACTCACATTTGGAAAGACTCTGGTCTTGAATGATGTGCTACATGTGTCATTAATCAGAGCTAATCTAATCTCTGTAGCACTATTGGAAAAGTTGGGGTTAAAGTGTCATTCGAATCTGATAAGATTGTTATGACAAAAAATAATGTATTTGTAAGAAAGAGATAGTGTGACCAAAGCCCTTGGTTGTTAATGAATGTTATTCTTCTGCTTATAATATTGATTCATATGATCTGTGACATTTATAGATGATTACTCTAGATAAACCAAAGTATACTTAATCAAGAACTCTAGTGCACCAAATAATCTCTAAGAGAAGATACACTTACAGTGTTTTTTAAACTGGTAAAACTCTCTACGAGTTATGAAGATGTTATAAATTTAATCTTAAATATTTAAGAGTGTGGGGGTGCTAGCCAAGGTAATGTTACCCAATCATAAGAAAAGGAAAATAGGTTCTAAAACTTCTGATTGCATGTTCTTAGGCTATGCAGAACATAGTGCTGCCTATAGGTTTCTTGTCCTCAAAAGTGATGTAATTGAGCATAATACTATAGTAGAGACAAAAAATGTTGAGTTATTTGAACATATTTTTCCTCTAAAGGTTAGTGAGATACCTAAACAATCTATAGAAATTAATAGTGATAAAATATATGAGAATTTGAGGAGAAGTAAAAGACAGAGGAAGGAAACCTCCTTTGGAGATGATTTCTACACTTATCTAGCTGAAAATGATCCAATGAGTTTTTAGAGGCTACTAGGGCTCCTGATGCAATACATTGGGATAAGGCCATTAAGACTGAAATTGATTCAATTAAGAAAAATAATACTTGGACTTTGGTAGATTTGTCTAAAGGAACAAAACCTATTGGTTGTAAGTGGATATTTAAGAAAAAGTATCATTCTGATGGATCCATAGATAAATATAAGGCAAGATTAGTAGCAAAGGGTTTTTCTCAAAAATCCAACATTGATTATTTTGACACCTTTGCCCCTGTGACTAGGATTTCCTCTATTCGAGTTTTGTTAGCTCTAGCAGCTATCCATAAACTAGTTATACACCAAATGGATGTTAAGACAACCTTTTTGAATGGTGAATTAGAGGAGGAAATTTATATGACTCAACCTGAAGGGTGTGTTGTTCCAGGTCAAGAGAACAAAGTGTGCAGACTTTTAAAATCTTTATATGGATTAAAACAAACACCAAAACAATGGCATGAAAAACTTGATAGTGTTCTACTTTGTAATGGTTTTTCAACTAATGATGTTAATAAATGTGTGTACTCTAACTTTGAGAGTGGTAAATGTGTCATTATATGTTTATATGTAGATGATATGCTAATATTTGGTACATGCATTGACATTGTCTCTAGAACTAAGTTGTTTCTGGGATCTAAATTTGAAATGAAAGATATGGGTGAAACCAATGTGATTTTGGGTGTTAAAATCATAAGGAAGGGCGATAGTATTTTTCTATCACAAGAACAATATATTGAGAAACTTCTTAGGAAGTTTGGGTGTTATAACGCCAAACCAGTGAATACCCCTTATGATGCTAACTCTAAATTAAAGAAAAATAGAGGAGACTCAATCTCTCAACCTCAGTATGCCCAGGTAATTGGGAGCTTACTGCATTTAATGAGTTTTTCGAGACTTGACTTTGCTTATGCAGTAGGTAGACTGAGTAGGTACACTCAATGTCCTAATCAAGAACATTGAAATGCACTTACAAGACCTATGAGATACTTAAGAGGTTCAATGGATTATGCCATTGAATATAGTGGATTTCCCGCTGTACTAGAAGGATACAGTGATGCTAACTGGATTTCTGATTCAGATGAGACAAAATCCACTAGTGGCTATGTATTCACACTCGGGGGTGGTGCGATTACATGGAAATCAGCCAGACAAACAATTATTGCAAGATCAACAATGGAATCTGAATTTGTTGCTCTCGAAATGGCTGGTAGTGAAGCTGAGTGGTTGAAAAACTTCTTAGTAAACATTCCATTAGGAATGAAACCGATCCTGTCTGTATCAATACACTGTGATTGTCAATCGGCAATAGCTATAGCAAAAAATGAGAACTACAATAAAAAAAACAGACAAATACAAGTTGAGACATAATTTAGTGAAGCAATCGCTAAAGAATGGAACAATCTCCATTGACTATGTGAAGTCGAATCGGAATCTAGCAGATCCTCCGACAAAACCCTTAGCGAGAAATATGATTTTAGAAACATCGAGGGGAATGGGCCTTAAGCAACTTGCAAACAAACAGGTGATGGTAACCCAACCTTTGTGATTGGAGATCCCATGAATAAGGTTCATATGGGTAAAAACAAGTCACTTGTTAGTTCTGCTAGCACTAAAATTGATTAAAATCAATTATGTCCATTCCTATGGTGTATATGTGAAAGTGCTAGATACTCGCATTATTGAGAGGTTAAACTTTGTAATTAAAATTCTATGTGGAGTACGAATTTTAGTCTAAAACAAAGTTTTTAAACGATTTCATATCCCTTAAGGGTGGTGTATGATTTGCGAGCATACGCTTGATGAAGTCACCTATATGAGTGTCGAGTGGGGCCGCTTGTATGAAATCTTTGCAAGATTTCTAGAGCACTCATGAATACGAGCACGCGCATGGCCTAGTAAGCGCAACACGACGATAACGAGCAAGAGTTGTGGGGGTGTATTGTGATTATTAAAGCCGCTAACACACATTAAGTGTTTTGGTTCATATAGCTTGCTACACCAACTACACTCGTGTGTTAAGTTTTTTAGTCTAAGACTGGTTCATATAGCTTGCTATACCGAGCTACGATGCATTACATCTTATATGAGACCCAGGATTTTCTTCTTTTATTTCTTTTATCCCCTTTTGTTTTGCAATATGTGGGGGATTGTTGTAAATTAAGGAGTATTGCAAAACAGTGCACACGTTACAGAAGACTGTTTCAAAGCACACGTTGTAGAAGACCGTTTCAGAGAACGTTTTGGAGAACGTTACGGGAAACGTTACAGACCCACTACCAAGTCTTCCATAACTGTTACAGACTTTCTCTTATAAATAGAGACCACTTCACACTCTTCAGAACACACCTCTCTCATCTTCTCTTCTCTGATCTTCTTTCTGTGTTCCTGGGTTAATTTACTCTTTTGAGAGTTTCTTGCTAGTTTCTGAGATCCTCGGATATTCCGAGAAGTTCCTGTTGTATCCTGGGGACTTGCACAATACACCGCGGATAAGTCCTTAAGGGCAGTGATTATACACGCCTCAGGAATAAAGTTTGCTAGTGTCTCTGTCAGCTTTTACAACATTAAGAATTTCAACAGAATGAAGTTTAGATCCTCGTTCATCAATTTCCCGAGGCAAGACAACGGCGAGTAATCAAATTCATGAAATCATAATCAAATCATAGTGTCTAATAATTTATGTGATCAAAACTTGAATGATTGGCCGAAACACTGGATTTCATATTCTTCCAATTTTTGATACCAATGCTTGTGACTCACGTGACTTCTAGCCGTTGGGTACGCATATACATGACCCCAATTGTTAAAGGTATCCAAAAGACAAGTACTATATAAACAAGTAAAACCCAGGTTTTGTATTAGTGCCATCACAAAATGGGGTTCCTCGTGCAACTTCTTGCGTTTATATTATTACCTTTGTTAGTGAGTATGAGTGCTGAGGAAATTAACTCATCACAGCCCTGTGATTTTCTAGCCTTATTCAACTTTGGTGACTCCAATTCAGATACTGGCTGCATGGCCGCAGCATTTTACCCTGAGATTTTGCCATATGGTCAAACTTTCTTCCACGAACCTGTTGGTAGAGCTTCTGATGGTCGTCTTATCATAGATTTCATTGGTAGTGTTGTTTTCTTTCACATCAATTTCTTTCATTTCATCTATATCTCAGTTTACTTCTTACCGTTGTTTCACACAACACAAGCTAATGAAAAACACTGCAATTATCAGTTTATTTCTTAATATGAGTACAAAGTGATACACAAAAGAAATATGAAAAATCATGTAATTTTATTGCGAGAAACGTTGAAGATAATGATTTGGCTCCATTCCATATCTATGATTGCAGCGCAGCATCTCGGTTTCCCATTCTTGAGTGCTTACATAAACTCAATTGGAACAAGTTATAGGCATGGCGCAAACTTTGCTGCAGGATCATCAACCATTAGGCGGCAAAATAGAACAGTCTTTGAGGGTGGTTCTCCTTTCACTTTTGAAATCCAGACTGAACAGTTCAACCAGTTTAAGCAACGCACGGGAAAGTTCTTCAATAAAGGTTTCTCCGAGATGTGATATATAATGTAACTTATTATCAATTTTGACAAAGTCATTTCATATTATAGTAATGAAATGTGACTGTGAAATGCAGCGAGGAAAAACTCCTTCAGAAGACACTTTCCAAGGCCAGAGGACTTTGCCAAGGCCATCTACACATTTGATATTGGGCAAAATGATATTGCTGCTGCTATTAACAGAGTGGGCACAGAAGATTCTCATGCAGTGATCTCAGATATTGTGGATTATTTTGGAAAACAAGTTCAAGTAAGTGATGGAAGTTGATGAGTTGTGTTTATTTTTATAATTTAATGGGCCAAGTGCCAGTTACTAATTTAAGAACGCTTATGCAATAATTTATGGCCAGGTCTATATCTTCATCATGTAATTTATTATATCCCATTTTTTTCTCTATGATCTGGATACATGATGATGTTATGATATATCATTTTAAGATATAGAGTTAAGTTAGATTGATATCACTCTCTAACATGATATCAGAGTCAAAATTATTCTTCTTCACGTGATATATTTCTTCATCAGTTAGCAGACTATTCATAAATGTTCTATTTCATGCTTTTTGTCATCCTTTTGAACATTACTTATAGAATTTGATTATTGTAGAAGTAACATTTCTTTTTCAGTATTTACATGAACTAGGAGCAAGGACATTTTGGATACATAACTCAGGCCCCATTGGTTGCTTGCCAGTGGCCATGCCCGTGCACAATGCCATGAACCAAACTCCGGAGGCTGGTTATGTTGATGAAAACGGCTGTGTGAATTATCAAAACGACATGGCCAGAGAGTTTAATAAAAAGCTCAAGAACATGGTGGTTAAACTAAGGGCACAGTTCTTAGATGCCTCTTTAGTTTATGTGGACATGTTCTCCGCTAAGTATGAACTAATCAATGATGCTAACAAAGAAGGTGACCCTCTGACACCATCATCAATATCTCTAAACAAGTTAGTGATCATATTAATATTAGAGAATATGTTATATGAAAAACTTGAATGTGAAATCATGGAACAGTTGATGCATCAAGAAAAGGAATAAGTGAGTGAGTTAATTAATCTTGAGATTCATGATGAATTGCAGGATTTGTGGACCCTTCAGAAATCTGCTGTGGGTATCATAAAGATGGTTACCACTTGTACTGTGGGAACAAGGCAATGATCAATGGTAAGGAAATTTTTGCTGGTTCTTGTGATGATCCTTCCAAGTTTATCAGTTGGGATGGAGTGCACTACACCGAAGCCGCAAATAGATGGATTGCCAATCGAATGCTCAATGGTTCCTTCTCAGATCCACCACTTCCCATTACACATTCGTGTAGTGCCCAGTGACTGATGATTTTATTACCATCTTTCTAAATGTAATGCAAAAGGTGTTTTTTTAGGCATAATATAACTCTTTTGCTTTTATGATGGACCATTTAGTCACTTTGGGCTATAATTTATTTGTTTACTCTTTTACCAAAAATATATATTGGATACAAATTTTAGACTTCATTATATAGTAAAAAATTCGCTTTAATTCGTTTTTTATTTTTAGAATGAATCAAAATAATAATTTTCCTCGGTGAAGTGCATAAAAAAAATAAAAAATAACAAACTTTTTTATCGTCGTTCAAATTAAAACAAATAGTTTCAATAGAAGACGGAAGAAAAAGTGAAGGGTGTAATACACTAAAATTGTTGAAAACTATTTATGGAATGATAATTGGCTTGTAAGCCTTTTATAAGAAATTAAAATAACCTTCACACTTTAGTAGTATGAGAATGTGGAATAAGTTTGAAAAACTCACTTAAAAGAACTATTAATCTTAAATGTTAGGATTTTAACAAAATGAATAAGAAGCAAACATAATCTAAACAGAATAAGAACAAAAAGTAAAAGAAAAAATAAAATACAAAAGAGAGAGCTCAATCATAAAAATACAAAAATGAAACCATTATAAACTACTAACAATAATTTTATATAAAAAATAACAACAGGTCTAATTTAACAAATTCATAGAAAATAATAACTACCGCACACAAATTATTCCACAACAATTAAAAAATTATAATAACAATTTTAAAATTATAATTTTTAATAAGATGATAATTATATTTATAATCATTATCGTATGTCAAACTTTATTCTCTATATTAAAAAACTTAAAATCTTTCAATACTCTTTTATTGTTATTCTTTACGCATAACATTAATGTTTACGAAAGTTTTCACATTCACACATAATATGTCTCTAGTAAAACATCCTTCAATTCATCCTCCACTTTTCACTCATTTAACAAAAGTTCTTTAAAGTAATTTGAATCGTCTTCTATTGTCATTCTTCGTAGTAGTGACGTTAAACATGTTTTAGACATTCATGACAAAGACCGCGGCAAGTCATGGGATGGCCTATAGATGTCACGGACACCTCCAAATTTTTCATTTCTTTATCAAAAATTATATATATATATATATATATATATATATATATATATATATATTTAAAAGTTTTTACTTAAAAAAAATGTCCCCCTTTACTTTTTATTTTTCCCTCCTAGGTGGTGAGACACTTTGTGAAAGAGAGAAAGAGGGAAAGGAGAAGGAGAAATATATCATTCCTTTTTATGATGACATTGAACATGTTAGAGACATTCATGATAAGAAAAAATAGATAAGAAAGAGAATAGTTCAATTGAGATGAAGAGAGGAAGAAAATAAAACTACAATAGAGGAAGACAGAAGAAAGAAAGAAGAAAAGAAAAGAAAAAATTGGGGTGTAGAGACAAAATGAATATAATAAATTAAGAAGTATAGTAATAGATACGACGACAATTATAATTAATAATCTTAAAATATTATTTTTTAGACATACAACAATATTTTATTTTATATGCATGATCATATGTTACATATGATAATAATTACACATACAACTGTAGTCATATATGACATACGATAATTATTATGAACTGTCATTAAAAATAGAAGTTAATTTTAAAATTGCACAAAGTGTTTTTCAACAATGATTCACATATAAACATCTTGAAAGAGGTCATTTATTATCTATTTTGTACTAGTGTAGAAAATCTCAAAATCCAATCAACTAAAAATAAAGTTATAGAAAAAAATATAGGCAACATAGTAAACAAATGTCAAATTTGCTAACCATACGAAATTAAAGCATTTATGAAAAAAAAACTAATTTATTAATAATGACAAGAAATTGATAAAAATCCAGAAAAACATGAAGTACTTTGAAGATGTAATAAAACTAAAAATAACAATAAAAAAGTATGTGTCATCACACATTTACTATCAATCAAAGTTATTAGACTTCTTTTATTATCTATGCATTGAATTCAGCCTCATAGTTCCTTTCAAATACTTGAAAAATATCTTGAGTGTTTTTATGTATCTATTGATCAAGCACACCATATATGAGACCTAGTCTTGTGGTAGTCAAATACATTAATCTTTCAAACCTACAAGTTTTTACTACTCTCATTGCTCTTCAAGCATATCGTCAATGTTAACACAAGTTCTAACATTCACACGTAGTATGTCTTTAATAAAACATTCTCTAATTCATCATTCATCTTTGACTTATCTAGCAAAATTTTCTTGACGTAAATTGAATCTCCTTCTTACTGAAATATTATCTTTCGTTATCGTCATCCCTAGTAGTGATGTTGAGCATTTTAGAGACATTCATAACAGATAAACACTTCATGAAAGAAATAAAAGAGGGATACGAGGGGGAGAAACATCTTTTCACTGTTGTTTTGTCTTGCGCGTGTTGGAGACATTCACGATGGAGAGAGATATTTTGCAAATGAGAGAAATAAGGAGAAAAGGGGAGAAAAGTTCAATTAGATGAAGAGAGCACTACTACATAATATATCTTTTATATTATCCTATTTACATCAAATGATAAAGAAATCGATGTTAAAAAAGACACGGTAACATTTTTGTAAATAAATTTAAATTTTAGATTGATTATAATTTTGACTATGTAAAAAATATTATTCACATCAACTTAAATTTAAACCGATTTAAATATAATGTTTACATCGATTAAATCTATAATGGATATAGAATATTGTTCGAGACAACATAACAATCCTTCTCATATGCATCACGTCGCATGTTATCATTAATATTTTATTAATAAATCCACCACTAATCACATCTTCCTTCCCCATTCACCAACACACTACCAATATTTTTTCTCACTTCACCAAATATGTTTCCATCCTCTTTCCAACACCAACATGTATCCCCTTACTTCCCACCAATACTAACATGACCCCTTCAACATGTGAAGATAACCCTCACCCACAACACTAAGAAAGGTATAACTAAATGTTTATTTTGGATTACTTGTATCGCATTATGAAGAGAAAGTTGGAGAAGGAAAAGGGATATGCAAAGTGCTAGATGTAAGACAAGAGATCTTTCACGAACTTATGACATCTTCTAAGAGAGAGTTGTACAGGGTGTCATCGTATTATAGATTTATATATCACTACCACAACCCAATTAAAATCTCTAGTGACTTTTTCATCTTTGTATGTATTGCAATTTGACTTTATTATTTTTATCTATCTTATGATTTGAATTTTCTATTTTAATCCTAGATTTGGAGATTTTTGTAATAGGAAAATTCTAAGTACTACATTGGTTCTAATCGACATAAAAAAATTTACAACAGTTCAAGTATAACCAATTTAAAAAGTCTTAATTTTCCTCTTATAAAATCTCATAAAAAGAAAATAGTGTTGGTCATTATACAGTAATGAAGGGAAAAGAGGAGAACAATAACGAAGGCGTAAAGAAGAAGGAAGAAGAGCTAGGGACATGAAAACAAAATGAATATAATGGACAAATTAAAAAGATTATTGAAACAAACGACAATAATTATAATAGAACGGTCATAAAAAGTTATTGTTTTACATAGACAACAATTCATTTTATATACATTATCACATATCACAACAACGATTACACATACTATTATGATTATACATGACATACAATCTCGACTATAAATAAAATATTATTAAAAGTTAAAATTAATTTCAAAATTATACATATTTTTAACAAAGATTCATATATAATTGTCATTAAAAGACATCTCTTTTATCTATTTTGTAAAGTGTAGGAAACTTTAATCCTATAAATCAAAAATAAAATTAATATATATATATATATAAATATAAAATAATAGACCAACTCTTCCTTATTTTTTAATATCTAACAATGTTGAATTGAATAATTAAAATATGTATATGCAAGTATTAAATATATATTATGAAGTTAAAATATATCATGATTAGGAGTAACAATAGTGTTTTGTGTCTAAATCCTTGACTTTATAGTGTAGGTAGATGTGTTTCCTTATCCTATTTAGAAGTAATAGCTTTTATGTCTTAACCCATGTTAAAAATAATACTTGTATTTTAGTAGTCTAGATTTAATAATTTAAGTAGATATACTTTCTTTTAATGATATTGATTGTTATATCGTCTTTGATTATAAACTTTCACCTTACCTTCACATAAACAACAAAAAATATTTTTTAGGTTGAACGATTTTCTTAGCATTTAAAGTATATAATTTTTTTAATTAATCCTTAAAATATTAATAAATTAATAAAATGTTTATTAAAGTAATTTTTATTTTTTATATTTGTTTTTCCATCTCAAATGATCCCTACGTATCATTATTAAATTATAATTTAATCTAAATTATATTTAAATGATAATGTAAAAACTTAAATTAGATTTTATAATGATAAATAGGAAGTTACCTAAATTAAAAGATGAATGTGAAAAAAATAATTTAAAACTTGATTTTAATTTATTTTAATTTTAGAATTAGATTGAAAATTGTTACACTTTTAACTATGAAATTAATATTTTTTAACCATTTATGAAATCCTTCTATATTCATCTTAATTACAGCGTTGAAAATTTATGCCGATTGAATGATATTTGACACTTTGACACGATTGGTCTTGTTTTTTTTTCCCACGACTTTCAGATAGTTTTTTCAAATTTTCTTTTTTTTTAATTCAAAAAGCTTGTAACTGTAAATTAGGCATTTGATAGAATTAATCTTAATATCTAAAGTACCTTGGTACTTAACCTATTTAGTCTCTTTAATAATTACAATTTTAAATCATTAAATTATCCATCTTGTTTATTTTCCTATACTTCTTTATTTCTTAATTAGCTGGTCGTGGGCTTGGTCTTAGTTTACAGATTTGGGCTTAATTATTATATTTTTTTCTTCATGCATCTTCTTATATATTATTTTTTACGCTCCCATCCAAAATATCCTTTTACTAATTTGGTTTAAAACTTAAAAGTTTCTTCTCTTCGGTTCTCTACCCCTTCATAACTCAATTTCATTTTGTCATGGTTCCAACTCTATTCAAGATTTTTTTTTCAACCTATACATCAAGAAATTGTTAATATTTTGTACCTATTACGTAACAAATTACACTAAAAAAATATAAAAAAATCTAAATTATTCAATCTAAAACTTTCTCGAACATAAAGATAAGTTTTAAAATAATCAATCTAAAATATATTTCTACAAAATACATTCTAAGTTGAATATTTTTAGAATATATTTTTAGATTGGCTATTATGAAAATCCATTTTGAATTGGTTATCATAAGAATGGATTCCAGATTTTATGTTATAGAATACATTTTTGGATTTATTGTTCCGAATTACATTCATAAACACTCACTCTAAAAATGCATTCTAGAATAATCAATCTATAATATATTTTCATATTGTCTCTTTCAAAAATATATATTTTCATATTGTCTCTTTCAAAAATTATATTTTTTAATATCCAATTCGAAATTTATTTTTAGAACCGTCACTCTAAAAATAAGTTCTAAAATTATAAAAACGACGAAGAGTAAGATAAGATTTATTTTAAGGCGAAGATACATGAAGAAACAGCCTCTTTTTTTTCTACTAGATATTTATATTGCTTTTGTATTTAATTCAATTTATATTTTGTTCTCTCTGTCTATAAATGAAAGGACCCCGAAGAACAGTTTAGGCAAATCTTTTTGGAATTCATAGAGAAGATTAAATTGGACTTTAAATTCGGAATACAAAATGGGCTTTTACCGAAACTGAGCAAAGATAAGAAGAAAACTTGGGCTAAGAAAAATGGCATTGAGTCCGAAACATTATATTATATACACAAATCTAGACCCAGTCGTTTTAAAGCTCAAGTGTATCTATATTTTTATATTGTTAATTTCTAAAAATTATTATTATTTGTTTATTTTTATTTTTAAATATAATTCACCTTTCTTTATCTACTTCTATATATGTTATCTGCTTTTTTTAATTATTTTCACATTTTTCTTCTCTCTCTTCTTTCTTTGAATACATAAATTATTTTTTTAATCTTATTTTATTCCTTTTTTTCTCTCTATTATCATATATTCTTTCTTCACATTTTATACAGAAACTTCAATCCACTTTATATATATATATATATATATATATAGAGAGAGAGAGAGAGAGAGAGAGAGAGAGAGAGATTATATTATACATTAAAACAATTTTAGTGTAAAAATTATGTCAAAGTTATTTCTTATTTTTCATATTTTCTAACATTTTCCTATTTATTGCTTTATTCAGTTATGATTATTAATATAAATAACGACAATTGTTCTAGGTTTTCTTATTACATCACATGTTTATTGTAAATCTTCATAAAACCTAAAAAAAAGATATAAACTATTAGCATTCAATCACATCAGCATGAATAATAATTTTTGTTAATCACCATTTATAATAAATTGTTTAACTAAGTTGGGTTGAATAAAGAAGTTCACACAGAACCATTAACATGTTGATATCTAGTACATATATAGTTCAGAATCGAATACACCATTTCAAATTTCACCACCAAAGATGCATTCATCACTTCTATGGCCATAGAAGAAACAAATGCACGTCAAAACAAAATCACATGAAGGCCAAAATTCCAGCTCTTGCTAGATTCAGCTTACCTTCATGATTTGAGAAAAAAAATGGCATCCGTAAGCTTCACATGATGACAACCAAAGCTTGGTGCACTGTATTTGCGGCATCCGGAAGAAGAAAAAACCACTGTAACTGAAGGATGAAAGAGAGAAAAAGGGTGCAATGGAATGAAACAACTTCTGGATTTGGTATCCAAAAGAACATCATAACCAGTCCATCCAATCAAGGATACTGTCTTGAGAACAAAAGTTCAAATTCTGAACACAAAATGAAACCACAAGATGTTAGGAAGTTGGAGAATTCTAAATAAAAAGTGGAGTCAGCAAGGGTAATAAGATGCTTACAGAAAAATCAAAATCTGGAGGAGTATCCAATTCCAGTGTATCCAGGACAGAAATTCCGCAAGATTCGTTATCATTTCTAGCCATTTGGTTATCAAAGAATGCTAAGTCAGAGAGATTGGTGGAGTCCAATTCAGAATCATTTAACCGAGCAGAAGAGTCTAAGATCTCCTTGCACAATAATATGTCGTCCAAGCCATCATATGCAGTGTGTTCCTCAGCCTGTGATTCGCCAGCTAACCAAGCAGAATTGTCTAGGTCCTGAATATCAGATAGTGGGGTATGTGATTCTCCAGGGATTGTCTTGGCATCCTAGTTCATGAAAAAAAAAAAGTAATCTTTTAGTAAGCCAAAGAACATAGATGGTAAAAGAAATAGTACAATTGTTGCATAAACTAATGTCCTGATTACTCATTAGAATTGGAACAAACTTCAGGGAAAATCAAGACACGTAAACCATTTTATGCTGCATTTGTCATAGGTAGAATATTATGTCTGATTACTCTTTTGCGTTTGATTTTTCTAGAAGATAATTGACCATAAAGTGAAATTAATAATCGTATTTAACCACATGCATCAAATATAGCTATTCACCTGGGCAGAAGACAGATGTACAGTTTCATCAATGTAATCATCACAATCAACAGATTTTCCTGCACGAGGTGGATTGGGGGAATTTGGTTTTGGAGTCCTTGGACCTGTTCTTGACATTATATTGTCAGTATCTTCAGGCATTGGATCGTCCTCATTTTCCTCAGTCTGCTTTTTTTGTTGATAAAAAATTTTGGAAACCACATATTCACCTTCCTTTTCATCTTCTTCAGACCCTAGATGGTACTGATGCATTACCCAGTTCGATTTATGGGGTTTGGACCCACTCTTAGATCTTACATAAAGAACCATGATTTTCTTATAGCCCTTGCAAATTCCATTTTCCATTATAGCTTTTGTCCTACCAGTCTTGTGCCAACGCACATGCTCCTCAGTCAAACCCTGTTGATGATGAATCTTTCGACGCTTTCTTTGACCCGAAGCATAAGCATTGATTGTTTTATGAAAGAAATGGACGTAACTCCCATCTTTCTTAGCACCTGAAGAAACAAAATAGAATTTGGCAATAGCCAGGACCTTTAGAGAGTCAATTATAAAGATAATCATGATTAGCAGCAGCAACTGATATTTTTGGCAATTATAGAATCCTGTCTTCAACCCCCCATCAGTGATGTATTAAAAATGGCTAATCAATTAACATGATTTGAATCTTGATTAGGATCAGGTCTAAAGGGGGAATTGAGATTTGATGAACTTAAACTTTCAAAATGATGGATTATATTATGCTCTATTTCCCCTTTTCAAACATCAATTTAAAAAAATGTATTGAATTCTAAGATGCAGAAAGGATTCTAATTACAATAATGTGCCATTCATGGCTCTGATCTATAATCCATTCACAAGTGGCATCTCTTGTCACTTACACAAGTAATAAAGTATTTGATCAGTGTTCCTTCCAGATATTTTTCTGGTATGACAGATGAGTTTATTTTACAATTCATTTACCAATCAACTATAATGGAAAGAATGTAAAATTTTATATATTTGAATAGAAAGCAAAAGGTCAGAGAATTCTCACCTGGAAGATTTTCCGGATGCGTGTAGCATATACCATGGTCTTCTTCCCGAGTTGGGATGAACTCATTGATAAACACATGTGGCTGTGTGTTTCCAACACCAAGTTTTCCTGCTAAATGTTCTAAGAGTTCTACATCAGAAGCATCAAACTTCACACCAAGAGGAAAGCCAGGCCACTCAGTAGAAACCTGCATGCAGAGAAATATTCCAAATGAAACATTTGATATCATTCAAACTATGCTAAAAAATTTCAAGCTGAATCCAGCAACAGAAGTAAAGTAAGTAAACGTTTTCACACGCACATTACACACTTGAATTAATTGTGTAGCACGACAGAAAAAAAAATGTAGGAGCATAAACATAATCAACTCAATAGTAACGTGAAGAGCAAAGATTGTTTCTAATACTGTAATTTTTGTGCATGTGTGAATTTGGGTAAGCTGTTGTGAATACAATTCTGAATTCTAACATACATACATCACTGTTATCAATACGATAGTAACAGTTTGGACATTCTCGATATGCACCACAATCCTTGATTTGATCAGCTGAAGATAGAGTAGTGCTTTTCACTTTCTTTGCAAATCCTCCAATGTCAATAAGCCAGCTCCTGTAGAAAAATTTAACAAATGTATTCTATGTCATTAGTTCATAACCAACAAACAAAAAATAGATGAAAAAATTTTAATATATAAATTGCATATAGTTAAAAAAAATGACTGATAGAAAATAAAAATCAATGTTCCAAACTACAAGCAATTAGCAAGCCCAAAAATGTTGTCTGTTGAGGAATCATATTAGTTATGAGACCATAAGCTATTACGCCCTCAACATTTCGTCAGAATCACTCACATAATTCTTGCACTGGAGGATAAATGAAACTTAAATTTCAAAGTTATTTACTTTAACAAAAGTGAATCAGCTTCTTTTCCTCATTAAAAGACAAAACACTCAGTTATTTAAGAATGTCAATTACATATTCTGAATACCAACCAAGGCCAAATCAAGAAAATCATGAAGAAGTGACAGAGTATGAGGGAATTGCGGGAACAGAACACAATGCATTGCTAGTGTTATGAGGGAAACAGCAAATAGACATGCAAAGGCTAGGTGCAAATGAATAGTGTTTTGTAGTACAACGACATTAAATAAAATCATTACTGTAAGAAACATTATTTTTTCCCACCCAAACAGTAATCAAAGATTAGCTTATATCTTTTGACATAATCAGGTAGAAATTCTGTTCCCTTATGCATGAAAGACATGATATTCAATAGAATGTGCATAGTCAGTTTCTCGTATAAAATGTACATTTCACTCTTGATGTTCCCTCTAAAAGAAATTGTTTTACCAAGAGGCTCATTTGAGAAGCAAAATGCCAAAAACAATAAATACAACAACAAAGCTCAAACTGTAACTTCTTTCACGGATTATCAATACAAACTGATTTCACTCATTGTCCATACTGAACACCACCCCTATATTTTCACTGACATAAGTATCTATGAAACCCAAGCAAGTAAGCCCCCACTGCTACTTCTGGACACGTTCACTACCTCAAATGGGTATATTTCAATCTTCCAAACGAATACCAAATTCACTATCCAGCATTTCCCACATTGCAAGAATGCCAGTAACCCCCGCCCCCCTAGACAATCCCACTTATAGTCAAACTAAGGCACCAAAAATATTATGAACCTCCATGCTAGCATGGGAAAATAGTTATAACAAGTTCCTCTTTGCCATTAAGTTTATTTCCAATTGTGTTTCTTTTATTTCCATTCTATTGCACAAAAACCACGCACCTCAACAAAAATGAAAGTTACAATACCCGCGCAAACAGTAATTTCAAACATGAAAAAAATAAAAATAAAAAAACCATCGACATTCATCATCAACCCCATAAAACCCAACAAAAAAAAAAAATCAAACCTTGTCACACCCCATAATACATAAAATCCCCTTTTTCCTCAAAACTCAACCATGTTCATGTTACACCCCCAACCCACAGAAGAAAAAGAAAAGGAAGAAGCTTTTGAAACGAAAACGCATCTCTCCAACTTCAAAGACGATATCTTTGTTGGCAGTGACGGGAATCACTAATTCTGAGCTCACCTAGCCATTGTATCGAAGAAGAACAAAAATAACACATCCAATAGTCAAGTTCAGCGTATTCGACTTCACAACGTTTTTGTTGTTCTTTCAGTCGGCAAAGCGAAAGCGACACTGTAAGTGAGCGGGAAATTCCAGTAAGGGGGTGTGTTGGAACTGGTATGGAAGAGCTGGTTGTCCGAACCTGTGCCACCTCCTGTGTGTTTGCCAAACGAGCCTGCGGTTTGGATGGGGCCCACTCTTGACCCAACGGATCCTCGGACCTGGTTCGGGTGTGAAACAGAAGGTGTAGCTTCGAAAAGCGAGTAATTGTCATTATGAACCTTGCTCATCAAGCTAAAGAGGGTAACGCTGTTAAGTATCTTCCGTTTTCTAACTTACTCTTCTCATTTGTTCACCATCCCATAAATATATTTAAAAGTTATTAGAATAATTCTTGATTGATAAGACTATTTAATTTTAAAAGTGATTAAAAAAATACATAATAACATTTTATATACTATATATTAATTTAGAAATTGAAAAATATTTAATTCAATTTTATAAAATCTGAATTATAATTATTTATGTATTATAATGTTATTATATTTTTAGTTAAAGTTTTTTTTATGTGGACTAATTGGAGTTAGTGGGTATTCATGGGATTGAGATTTACATGCTTTCGAAAATATTTATAAAGCATTGTTTGGTTGGAATGACTAAAAAAGCATAAATGGTAAGGATCATAGAAAATGAGTATATAAAGTGTCTTTCTCTTGCTTAAAAATTTAATTTATTTATTGTCAATGAAAACATTCATCCTTTTAAATTTATGAGTAAATATATGCTCAATATTCATTCTATAATATTAAATGCACTTAAGATTCATCTCTATATTAAAAATAAGATTGCAATCTTACTTTTTTATTTTATTTATATTTATAACCATAGGAAAATTATATATAAATATAATAATAAGTTAATAAATGTAGTCATATTTTTATAGTTATTAATTTATTTTTATCTTCAAATATTTGTATATTTTATGACACAATTTATAATATAGTAATAAACTAACTATCATGGTACTTTTAATATGTAATAAATTAATCTATTCCATATTTTGTTTACAATTTTTCTCATTTTTTTTATTTGAAATTTTAATGTTTATAATTTGTTAATTGAAAATTTTACCTAATATGTTATTTTAAATAAAATAAAGGAAATCAATATTATTTTTAAAAAATATAAAAAAAAAAGTGAGTATTAATTATTGAAAATATTAAAGAAAGAGAGTGATTTTAAAGATGAACCCTTACCACCTCACTCAAAATTTCCCAAAAGTTTTGAACCACTAAAATTTCACGTTTCAGTTTCAATCTTCGTCTCATCCTCAAACAGCAACGAAGTTCGTTAGGCTAGCAGAGCACTCCTCCTTAGAATTGGTCGTTCTACTTTTACTATGCTTCAGTGTATGTTCTCTGGGTAATGCTTCTGGATTCAAATAAACCATAGTCCTTATGTAATTCTTTGTTGTCAAAAACACTTCGCATTTCCATTTACTCAAACACTCTAAAAGCTAATTTCCAATTGATTATACTGTGGAGCTTAATTCAGTTCCTGATTGTTTGTTTCGAAATTGCTGAAACTCACCCTTATGCAATCAATGCTATATCGTGCTATTATTGTTGGTGATTCCCGTTGTTTATGTTATACATCTAGGAATTTGTGTTCTTCTCTAGGAATTAGACATTTTTCCCATAAAGAACTATGTGAAGAAGACCTTACCAGGTACGTGGACATTCTCACTGTGAAACTTGGCAAAGGAAGCAGTGAGGAAGAAACCCTTACCACCCTCTTGAATGATCAAGCTTTGGATGCCATACCCCTCTCCCAAAACCTTGTTCACCGGTTGCTCCAGCGATACAAGGATGATTGGAAGTCTGCTCTGGGGGTATTCAGATGGGCTGGTTCACGTTCGAGCTTTAGACATTCGCCGGAGTCATATGATATGATGGTAGATATATTGGGTAGAATGAAGGTTATGGAAAAGTTGAGGGATTTGTTAGAAGAAATGCGTGAGAGTGGTCTGGTCACTATGAATACTGTGGCTAAGGTAATGAGACGGTTTGTTGGGGCAGGGCAGTGGGTAGATGCAGTGAAGATATTTGATGACTTGCAATCCCTTGGGTTGGAGAAGAACATAGAATCCATGAACTTGTTGCTTGATACCTTGTGCAAAGAGAAATTTGTGGAGCAAGCTCGTGAAATTTTCTTGGAGCTGAAACAGTACATTGCTCCTAATGCTCACACGTTCAACATATTCATTCATGGATGGTGCAAAATCTGTCGTGTGGACGAGGCACATTGGACAATCGAAGAGATGAAAGGATATGGTTGTCGCCCTTGTGTTATAAGTTATTCCACTATCATTCAGTGTTACTGTCAAGAAGGGAATTTCAGCAGGGTGTATGAGCTTCTTGATGAAATGCATGCTCAAGGGTGCTCACCTAATGTGATAACTTATACTACCATCATGTGTGCACTGGCAAAGGCTCAAAAGATAGAGGAAGCTTTGAAAGTACCTGAGAGAATGAGGTCTTCTGGATGTAGGCCTGATACACTATTCTTCAATTCGTTCTTATATACATTGGGGAGAGCAGGTAGACTAGATGATGCTGCCTATGTATTCAGCGTGGAAATGCCAAAGGCTGGTGTTTCCCCAAATACATCCACCTATAATTCATTGATTTCTATGTTTTGTTATTATGCACAAGAAAAGAGAGCTTTTGAAATATTGAAGGAGATGGAAAATTCAGGGTATTGTAAGCCTGATGCTCAGACTTACCACCCACTGATCAAATCTTGCTTTAGAACTGGAAAAATAGATAGTGTGTTGAACGGTATATTAGATGACATGATTAATAAATATCATCTCAGTCTTGATCTTTCAACCTATACACTGCTAATTCACGGGCTTTGCAGAGAAGATAGATGCAATTGGGCGTTATCTCTCTTTGAGGAGATGATTGATCAAGATATAATTCCTAGACACAGAACTTGCCGATTGCTATTGGATGAAGTCAAGCAGAAAAATATGTATCAAGCTGTTGAGAAAATTGAGGATCTTATGAAAAAATTGTAAATGCGAGGAGTCTCATATTTGTGTGCCCAAAGTGCCTTGTTGTACATTACCTAAGCCATTCGATACAAAACCAGGATAACTAAGAAGAGAATGGCATGGAGATTTAGAATGGTATATCAAAGGCTCGAGTGCGCAGACATTTCTTATCTGCTTAGCCTTTTTATTGCTGCCATTCGATTAATATAAGTTTTTGAGATCCATGTTCCTCTTTGCTCCCATATTATGTATCATAGCCTCCACTTCTCAAAAGAATTTAAAGGTCATTGCTATCCCTTTGATTTCTCTTTACTTTGGCCATACTATCTTCCTTGGATTGCTCAATAATTTCTTCTTTGCAGGCATGACTGGTTTAATAGCTGCTGAGCTTTAGATTGAAATAGATCCTTGTCCACATGATCTTGAATTTTGGCTCCATTTATAACTCCTAAGTAGATGTAGGAATATCTTCACCAATATTACATTTTCTTGCAAAGCATATAAATAGAACATGAAGAGGCCAAGGTTTTAAAATCATATTCAGCTATATCATGAAAATTTTGGCTCAAAATGTGCATTGAAGAACCACGAAATAATTAACAAGGGACAGTGTGACTTTCAAATTATTTTTGAGAGGTGGAGTCTATGTTTATGGGAGCAAAAGTGAACATAGATAACTCGTTGGACATTCCCTTTATAGATGAAGATTTTTCTAATTGTCGTCAGTTCGAAGGATTTTAGAAGAGGAAGAAGGATAGGCGCAGGAAGATGATAAAGTAGAAGAGCAAAATGAAGAATGAGGGAGTTCTGTTTTTCATCTGTTTAGAATTTCGTTTGTTGTTGTTTTATTATTCTTTGTTAAATGGTGTACCTATTTCGACTTCATGTTTTGTTTTGGTCTCATCATGTAGAACTTATTTTTTTATCATTTTCAATCATTTCAAAGTGAGTTTTTATTGTTGCTTAACTTCCGTGGAATTATACTTTGTGGGGGATATTTTGTTTTAGTTGAAGTGGTTAGGATCCCATGTTAGAAATGAAAGGGCCTTTGTCAAATTGATCTTTAAAATTTCATGTTACACCCATTCGTAGAGGTGTTTGTTTTTAGTTGTCATGGTCATGGTAGTGTCAAGTTGTTTTGGAGCAGGAAATTCTGTAGGGTTATAGAAAAAGAGTTCAGTTCCATCCCATGATCTGTTGCTATTGTCTAAATATGAAGTTGATGATTCGGGATTTGTTGAATAAAATGTCAATTTCATCTGAAAAATAGTAGGTAAGCAAATATGAAGAGGCTCTGCTCTGCTGCCCTTGTTTGTTCAAATAACCAAGTGTTTGGACTATTGAAGAGCATGAGTAAGCCATAGAAGCTTAACCAGTTGAATTTGGGACAAAGTTAATGTCCATCAGCGCATCCCGGGACCCCAAATGCCAAATAATGAGAGCATGGTGGTGCTCTGTCTGTGGCCCTCATTTGTACAATTAACTAAATTGTTAGACTATTAAGGTGCATGAATAAGCCATAAAAGCTTAACCAATTTATAAATCGTAATAAAGGTAATGTCAATTATACATCTCAAGACCCCAAATAAAACAAACAATTAGAGATATAAATAGCTCCTAATCAATTTCATGCCAATTTCTCTTCTGTCATTACCCTCTAAAGCTGACAATTTGTTTCTGAAGGTGGTAAAATAATATCATTAGAGTTGCTTTTTGTGCTAAAAATATATCATTTATTCTTGAGAATATTTATACTCAATGTTTTGTCTAAAATTGATGCCACATGCTGCCTGAGTTGAGCTTTTGTTTTAGCGCATTGCATCAGTTCTTGAGATGAGTTGTACCCTGTATGTCCTTGTTCATCGGGTGTTTTTTATTCTTTTAGGGTAGTTAAATTTTTGGTTAATTCTCATAGAGTAGATGGGATAAAAAATTACTATGCTTAGAAGATAGCTTTTTGTTAATTATGTTGTGTTGGTCTGATGTCTTTAACGGTTTCATTTTTTTAAGTGGTGATAAATATTAGATAGGGTGTAAATGTTGTGAATTTAGTATTTTGTGGATTTACTTTTTGTCATTTTTCAAGCTCTTCCAAGAAGAAGAAAAAAATTGTTAAATATAGAAGAAATAGAGTTTGTAATTAATCTTTCTTGTGTATAAATCACACATAGGGTAATCTATTTATAGTAGAGAGATACAACTAAAAGAGTAACTGAAAATAACAAGATAAAAGTTAATAATATCTATCAATATCAAATAATATCTAACCAATATTTAACACTTTAAAATTGTTTGAGGGAAAAAAATTCTGATGCAGCATATGTTAAACCCCCTTCGAGAGTATGCAAACCCAAAAAAATCACAATTGATCACAAATCTTCATTCTTGTGTGTAACATTAGCCACTACCTTCAAGCCTGCCAAAAATTATTAAGAATTTGAGATTCACAAATATTTGTAGGTCTTTAACTTGAGACGGAATAAAAATCAAGCTAAACGTTCCTAATTATTTTTCAATTAAACATCTCCTTGGGTGAAAATTTCATGAATTTTATTATTTGAAGTTTAAAAGTTATATATATATATATATATATATATATATATATATATATATATATATATATAAGGAAGAAAGATTTATAAACTAATATTCTAAGTAGAAATAAAAAAGTTAAGTAATTTATAAGTGTGAGAGATTTATAAGCTAATATTTTAAGGTTTTTTTTAATATAATATTATATTCTTTTAGATGATTATATCCTAGTTCATTTTGTAAAAAAACAAAATTGTAATAGTCCCTTCAAAAATATCTAATTATGATATCAGAATTGATGGTTTATACAATGATATGAAATTGTAAGAAGGAATCACATTTGAGGAGTAAGAGATTGTCATAATTCAAATGTGAATTAAAATATTACGTTGAGTAAAAATGAAAAAAATTAAGTAAATTATAAATGAAAAAAATTCATCACTTAATACTTTAAAGTTTTTTCTTAAGATAATATTATATTTTCTTATATAATTGATTTGATTTGTGTTTTGTTTATAAGAATTTTTATCTTATTCCTAAAAATAATTAATAATTAATAATATGGTGTCATGACTAATTTGAAGTAGATATTTTAGGGAAAATATACAAATTATTTTTTATAAGGTATTAAGAATTAGATTTCAAAATCTACACTAAAAAAATATTTAATTTTATATTTTATTATTAAATTTTAGGGGAATTTTATTACTAAATTTTTAATTTTTATAATTTTTTTCATTTGAATTTTAAAATTATAAATTTTTATATATTTTTGTTAATTAAAAAGTCAATTCACTAATGTGATAAATAAATAAAGTGAAAAAGTGATAGTATGATCAATAAAAAATGTTGTGACCAATATTTTTATCATTTAAAACAAAACAAAACGACATTGTCCGAGGTGAAGGAACGACGAAAGTGTTATAATTTAATGGAACGACGTCATTTTGTCTTCTAATTTGGATGTGATGTTAAGAAAGAATATCATTTTCGATTTCATCTTGATTTGAGGTTAAATAAGTTAATTTTTTATAAGCAGGTTTAGGAAAGGGAGCATTATTCATTGTGATAATTTTTGTTTTATCTAATTTGTTGATAACAATATCTCATAACGTTGTCTTGAAATATATTTTTATGAATCTTGGGATAAATTTTTATTGTTTTTGCTTTTATTTATTATTTATAGTGATCATTTTTCACAATTTTTATAAAATATAATCTTTAAAATTTAATAAATTTTATATTTTAACTAACATATATTAAATTAAAATAATTTAAGTATAATTATTCAAAATAGTTGAGTCTAAAAGTGTTTATAGACGATAGTTTAGGGTATGTTGCTTATATCATATACAAAATCACTTAATGTTCTCATAATTATTAGAGGAAAGAAAAATGACAGTTTTTTATTAACTATATTAAAAAATGAAAGAATCATATAATTATATAAAAAAAAAGATAAAATATTATTAAAATTATTAGTAGTAACACAAGTATTTTATCATTTATATTGTATGTTTATACTTTTTACAAATATTTTTTTTGTTTAAATTTTCTTTTTATTCTTTTTACCTATATTTTATTTTTTAAAATATATAAATTATAATAATGATTTTTTTAAAACTACATTCTTCTACAAAAGTTTTTCTCAAAAAAAGGAATTATCTTTATATACGTTATAGATTATAAAGTCAAATAAGGTGTCTCGTGTGCACAAAGAGAAAATCTATGGCCACTTGACAATGATAGAAGCCGTGGAATTTGATTAGCGCGTGCTTACATTTACTCCTCTGATAGGGTTTCCTACCCACTATTTCTACAATTCGGCATCTTCTTCGCCCAAACTATAACTACTACCCATAAACCTTTTCTTCTTCAAATACCCCACAATTTTTCCATCAATGACTACCACTCTCAACTAATCAAACCAAACCTAAATTAATTTCCGATTCGCTTTGTCTACTAATTAATTCAATTCGGCGTATGAATCAAATGTCTTTAATCAGTTGGAAATAAGTTTGAAATGCATTCATAACTACGTATATGACCTGTTTGGGAAAATACTTTCCTACCTTTTAACATATTACCTTCTCTAAAAAATGTCATTTTTTTTTTCTTATTTTGTTGGCATGTAAAAATACTTCCCAATCAAATTGTGTGGAGCCAATTTAGATTATGTTATCCCAATTGATCAGGAAACAAAAATCTCATTGCTTATTGACATATAACATCTCTTCCGTTTGTGTACATGCTTTGAAATTCATATTGCTATTTGGCTTTACAAGGATAGAGTTAAAGATGTACATTATCATATTCAGTTCATTGACCTTCATGATGAGTTAAGCTTTCTCATTTGCTGCTATTGCAGGACTTGTCTTTCTCTTCCTCTCACTGAAGCTACGGCATGAAGCCAAGCTTGGAAGGCAGCACTGCATAGATTTAACTGTTTTTTCTCTAAGGGATAGATGATCATCATTCATTGTTCTCTCACTACTACATGCAGAGTTGCCTCCTGAGACATAGGGAGTGCTGTGGGCAGATTTAGGAAGAAGGTCATGTATAGTTGTTGGTTTCACTTCTTTCATTTCATTGTCCAAAGTGTTCTCAGCATCTTCACTTTGGTTTTCTCTCACACTTTCGCGAAAAAGCTCCAACAACTTTTTCTTTTGTGTTGTAGGAGATGGTTCTGGAGCAGAACCAGCCTCAGAAGAAGGGGTTTTATTGAGAAAAATGTGGTGCACTGGAGTGCTGCCACGAGATGGGGTAAAATCTGGATGAAAACAAAGAAATAAACAAGTCATTGAAGGGAGTGAGTGATGATAAAACATTGAAAAGAGAGAAACTATAACAATAGGAAAAAAATATCCACTAGTTCTAGTAAGAGTTCTATATTGTTCATAAAGGTGGCTTGATGAAAATGCTTATGCAGCTGAATAAATTATTGGGTGAGTTTGTTAAAGTCTTACCTACTCAAATTATTAACTATGTAAAGTTTCATTTCCTACTCTTGGTTAAGTAAATAATCAGGCCAATTAACAGATTAAGATACTAGTAAAAGACTGCAAAAGGAAAAGCATTAGGGTATCCTTACCACCCTTGACACTGTAGAAATCATCTTCACAGTCCGAGTCTAACCAGGCCTTTGAGTCAAAAAAAGATTCATCCTTTCCATCTGTACAGTATTAAAAAATAAAGTTCAAAAATTGTGTTAGAAAACTGACATGAATATTACCAAAAATACAAACAGTAATAAAATAAAGTGTTATGGAGTATGAATTGTTAACATGGATTCATTGAATGAACTAATGAAGCAATAACAAAATAATTTAAATCGACCAAATGATAAGTTGGCTTCTTGATTCTGGAATGTTACAAGATGGAAGAGAAACAAACTCTTACTCATCATCACTTCATCTATGGACAAGTATTTAATAATAAGGACAATGTAGTCATTTAAGTCCCTTTGTTGGAGGGGGATCCATGTTATTGTTGACAGAACTTTCCACGTTAGTTATAATCTTCCATCACAATCACAACACGCAGACTCAAGCACATGATCCAATTCAAGGCTGCATATGGGACTCATTTATTGCAGAAACAGTAGAGTCTACTTTCAGTTCTAGTGTGTTAAGAATACCCTACTCAACATAAAACAAAATATAGTAGTTCAAGAGCAATAATTGTTAGAACAGATCAGAAAAGGTGGATTCCAATGTTTGGACATTTCTCATATTTTCCTACAATAACAGTTACAATGAACTATACCAAACAATATCATCTTAATCTGTTACTAAATAGCAAATTTTCTTTCACCCAATTTCAAGAACTAGTTCTACAATTCTTCCTCAATAGTAACCCTCATAAGACCAGCTTGTTGTGGTCCATAACTTGAAGTTGACCGCAAATATGTAAAATATTGAGTGAAAATACTCATTCATAGATAGAGGAACAGCCATCGGAGTGAACCTAAACTACTGGTCCCCAATAGGATAGAAGCTCCAAAAGGCAGGGACCATGATCGCTTATAAGCATTACCAGAATATCGTAATTGACATTAACCTAAAATCACAAGTAGCAATCAAAGCATGTCAGGAAATCCGCCAACACTTTGTCACAGAAATAACCATGGTGCGTGATGTTCATATACTATCTGTGTCATAAACACACAGTTCAATGCAAATATTGTTAGTGAATGGTAGATATAGTAAGAGTTAGGAGTTAGGACACATGGAGTTTATGCCTCCCCAAACACCTAGAACAAAGAAAGTGCTGGATTAGTAAAACAGGATCTTCAAGGGCACTCAGGGCTTTTTGCCATATTTCAAAGCAAATAATTTGTATAATGGATTCCTTGCTTAAAAATTACATAAAAATTACCATCATTTGACTTGTGAAGAAAAGATATGGAAGTAAGGACGAAGAATTCCCTATTTCTAAAAACAAACTAAAGAACAAAACATTTTACACCAAATTAATCATGAGAAAGGATTAACAAATTGCTGATTCCAATACTAGTTATTTCAATTTCGACTACCACATACTCTATTATTCTCAGACAATAAATTCTTATTCAGAAAAATATACTACCTCCTCAGAGGCCAAATAGAGATAAAAAGATTCCATAGACTGCGTACCCAGAACTAGGATCCATCGTAGCATTCTTGTTCGTATGCAACAATAAAATAAAAAGACATCATGGAACTGAAGAAGCAAATTCAGCGTATTTTAAAACATAGATTCTATTAAAACGGTAGAAATATACTGTGATGTAAAAAAACAGACTAATTTTCTACAACAAATATTTAAATTAGAAAATCGGATCGAGATTGTGGAAGAAGAATCTAATTTAGACGAAAAAAAAAACAAAAAACCACTCCAGTCATGAACAAAATATCTATCAAAATACCATTTTTATACTGTAAATAATTCCTTGTCCATGTCACACGATCAAATTTCCGGAAATACAAAAAGCTCTTGTCATAGTAACTGCAATATATGAATAAAAAAAAGAGCAATTGCAATAAAAGTACAAATTTTATAACATACAAATAAATAAGGAAACCCAGATAAAAAATTTCGGTTCTAACAATTTATGTCAATAAAACAGCTTCTTAAAATAAACTTTATGCCATGATGATCATGATGATGGATGAAAAAAAAAATACGAACTTTTAATGATGATGCATGAAAATAGAAAGGTTTGAAGGAAGGAAGAACCCCAGAGGGACCCTACCATCATTCCCACAGTCCGTGACTGAGAAGGTGGTGGTTGACCGAGAGGGTGACCACTGACACTTCAAGGCAGCAGCATCAGCCTCAAAGCTCCTGTTTTGGGGATTGCCTTTGAAGGGTGATGGAGGAATCACGAGGTTTTCAGCTTTGGACTCAAACGAGAGCGTGAGGTGCTTCATGTTGGGTGGCTGGTTTCGGTGGACAGAAGAACACGAACCCATTTCACTGTTCAAGAGGAAGGAACTTGCAGCATATAAGAAGAGTTCATGGTGAGAGAAGAGTGGAGTGGAAGTGAGAGAGAGAAGAGAGGTGAAGAATGAGCAAAGTGGGGTGGGGTGGGGGAGAGAAGAAGAGAAGAGAAGTGAATGAATGAGTTTTGGCGTTATGGGCAAGGGTGAGTGCGATGGAAAAGAAGAAGAAATGCGTTGGTAAGAAAAGTAAAACGCCCAATATATGGAGAAGAAACCATGGATGTAAGTAAGAGGTGATTGGCCTTCAAAGGAAAGGGGTTGCATCACAAATAATATGCCAATTATATATATATATAAATATGTATAATTATGTGAAAAATATAAAAAATTTAGAAAAAAATTACACTCGACTTATGTCACATGTCTTATTGATCACTCTTACTTTTTATTGTAATTTTAATGAAGAAATCTTCACTTTTTATTTTATTTCATTTGATCAATAATAAATTGTGGCATGCACTTACACAGCTTATCATGTTTGTCTTTATATTTGTATTAAAATAATATGTAAAGATAATAATAAGTTAGTAACTTTATTCATAAAATTTATAACTTGCAATTACAAATTGAAATATAATTTTAAAATGATTACTAAAATATTTACAATTCTTAATGTATATCAATTTATTATTAGATGATAATGTAAAAAATTTATTCTTTCTAATATACAATAATTCAATTCTTCAATCTTTGCCAATATTTTTTACATTTTTTTTATTTCATTCAATAAATTGTGCCATACACAGCTTAGATTTATCTTTATATTTGTATTAAAACAATATGTAAACTGACAAAAAATAGTACAAGACAAAATGAATAAATCATCTTAATTTATCTTTAAAAAATAAAATTTAATTACAAATTAATCATTTGAAAATGAATAAAATAGTAAAAATGTGTTTTAGTATAAGACAATTTTTTACTAAGATTTTTGGTTGAACCATTAATTTGATTAAAAATGATTTTAAGTTTTTGGTGATCAACCTCACTTGTTAAACATTTTTTTATCATAATTTATTATTCTTGTAAGATTCACCGTATTTATATTGTTCTTATTTATTTCTTAATTTTGCTACAAATAAGTTTATATACATATTTTAATGTTTTACCTACGTGGATTTAGTGGTGGACTTATATTTATACTTATATATATATATATATATATATATATATATATATATATATATGTATGTATATTCTAATTTTATTAAAATTATTACTGAAATTTTTTATTTTATCCTTCTAATTTTATATATTTAAATTCACGTACGGCTGTTATAATAAATATATATAGTTAAAAGTGTACAAATATATTATTTAATTTAAAAAATAAATTGATCTTGTTAACTTAGGTATTATATCTTTCTTTTAGATTAAATTTTAGAAAATAAGAATTTTTGTTCATTTTGTCTCATCCATTTTTTATCTTATATCTTAATATATTTGTTTATATTTTGACATTGAATTTTTTTTTTACAATTATATTATATTTTAAATTTTTTTAGTTTTAATTTTTTACAATTTAAAATTAATATAATTATCAAAATATATTTTTTTATTCCTATGAGCTAGAAGTTTGTATAAAATTAAGTTATTAGTTTTAAGATTCCCTTCCCACCCTACCAAATCAGCGTTACTTCAGTACAAATTTCTTATAAAATATTATTTTTTAAATTTAAAATTTATTAAAAAATGGGATAAACACGCTTATGTTGTAAATGATGTAAGTGTTTGATTGGTAAAAGAATCAGTTAAAAAGTAAAATTTGCTTTTAATTTTTATTTTTTTATTAGATTACGATGAGACTTATTTTAATAGAACTTAATGATTTTGGAACCTCCATAGTCTAGTCTCATAGACATTTTAAAGATGGTATTCCTTAACCCATCCTAAAATAAATAGTTTTTTTTATATTGTTTTTAGTTATCATAAAAATAAAAAAGCGAATTGAAGTTATTTAATAAAATTATTGTAATTAACACAATAATAACAAAATTAAAACAAAACATTTGTGTAGAATTTATGTCAAACATTGACGAGTTAGTAAATAAGTATTTTAAAAAAATATATTATTCGAGATATATAAAAATACATAAACAAATTAATGATCTAAAAAATAATATAAGAGACTTAAATAATTGTTATATTGCATCTCTTTTGTCGTGGTATCTCATCTCATGAGTCATGAGTCATGACTGCTACAAGTGCCAATTATAGTTATTATTTTTTTTTTATTGTGTAGCATTTAATTCTTAGATGGGGCCATATGAATTGAAATTGACTAGATTGCAATTATACAATATTTTTAGCACCCTCTATTATTTTTCTCTATTTATGTTATATCTCTTTTCATCCTACTATTTATTATCTATGTATGTACCATTTTTCAAATTGAAAAGAAAAAAGGAAAAGTATATCATAAATTAAAAATATATTTGATTGTGTTGTGGAATTTAGCTTTGTTTCATAAGGAGAATGGGGTTGAGAAGAGAACAATAATTTTGGCACAAAGTTAGCAACTTTTTTTATTGGGGCAGCCACATCACATGCATTGCCACAGGAACAACTTTGTCCAACACGTTGAGTGTGAAAAGTAAGTTACGATCGAAAAAAGGTCCCAATTAGATTACCCTCATGTGGGAATAATGTGTTCAACTTTATAATTTATGCGTATAATCCCGATTCTAAATCAAATTCACATTTCTCTCTCCATCGTTCTCTTCTATTTGCGCCACTTTGAATCAATTCCACCACTTTGCATATGCGATTTCTGCTTAATTTATTCTCACCTTCTTCATTATACTTTTTTCGTACATTGCTTATATCACTAAATTTATAAGTTGCTTTTTCAGGAAGTTAAAATTTTTTTTCCATCCCATACGTAGAAAAATCCACATGATTTATGAAATATACAGAGTATTTATCGTATTTTTAGTTAATATATGATTTTTTAACTTATTCCTCAAGGTTTTTTTATTATATCTTTCATTTTATATAAAAAAATTAATGATCTAATGAATGATTTAATGTTAAATTGATACGAAGTGATTAAGTTGATTACTATTAATCGTTATTTTTTTTAATGATTAATAACAAATATAATTAAAAAAACTTCTTTTATTAGCAGAGCATATAATGAGAAATCACACGTTAACTAAAAATATAATATCACAATAATATATAAATAAGTAGGAAAATTCTTATTTTATTAAACAAATTTTACAATATTAAGTTACGATAATCTCTACAAATTTTCATTAAAGTTTGGAACTTTTTAAATTTTCTCAATGATTAAAAATCACACATTTTCATTGATAATAAAATACATCTATATATTTATATTTTAACATATTTATATAGGATTTTATTTCTTAATTTTGCATTAATAAAATATTTCAGGATTATTATATAAATATAGATTAAATTTAGTATTTTTTTTAGAATTATAATTAATAAAATTTCAATCTGACAATAAAAAAAATAGTGTTTAAATTTAAGAAAAATCAGTGGTTAGTGGTTGACAAATGCAAAATATAAAACTTACATGATAAAATCAAAATCAATCTGACAGAGACAAAGCAAAGTTATTTTTAGATTATATTAGATAAAAATGATAAATAAAATAAAATGGTTTTTCTTGGTAAATAAATAAAAAAAATTATTTATATCTGGTGGCCCCACCTTTTCACCATATTCTAGCAGAATTTACAGACTCTATTTGAGAAGACAAATGAAGTAAACACACGAATTGGAATAAACAAAGGTCAAATATATCATATCAACTTTTTATTTTGTGTTTCTTTTGTTATTGCTATCATATCAACTTTCCAATTTGATGTATAAGTTTTCAGCTTCGGAACGTGAGAAAAGAGGAGATATTTTTTCTTAAATAAGTTTGAGTTGAGTGACGATAAAGCTGAGAATGATGGAATTAAGTAACAATATTAACTAGCATTATTGGACCAACTTGGTGAATGAAAGATAAGGTTTATCGTATATTAAATTGTTTTATTTGAAAATAATTATTTTATTAATATTTAAAATTTAAACTAAGTTATTATTTCATCAAATTCAAGCTCAATTAAATATGTTTTATGATAAGTTACATATGTTCCTACGATATCCACATGACGCATATGTTTAACGTTTGTCGCTTTATTTTGTAAGAGTGTCATGAAATGTGATGTGTTAATATGGGTGAAAGATGCTTCCATTTTGGTATAAATAAAAAGTGTGTCTTTCACATTTAACACTTTTATCATTTCGTGTTCCATCTTTTTTTGCCATTTGCATTTCAAGGTTTTCTAGTATTGTTTTCTTCTATTTGTTCCATCTATTTTCTTATGAATGTTAGCTTGTCAATTTTTATGTGCCTCTTGTTAGATACAAACCTGTATATAAATCCCAACATCATGTTGAATGTTTTCATTTAGCATAAACAAGCCTTACAATTCATGTTAAGAAATATAGTAAGCATCAAATATTTCATTTTTCCTTTTTATGTTTAGTGCATTTGACATTCTATTTTTACGTTGTATTTGATAATTGCAAAACTTGTAGGTTTATTTTTTGTGTAGATAATATTTATAAAAAACAGAATCTATTAATAATGGAGTTTGTGCCAATAATATCATTCAACATTAATTTTATAGTGCATATAATATTGATTTTTAACTGTCGCTAAAATAATATCGTTGAATATTAAAAAAATTAATGCAATAAATAAATCGATGTTGAAAATACGAATATTTAATATTGATTCTAAAAGAAACTAATGTTAAATATACATATTTTGAGTATTATGTACAACTGTGTAAAAAGTTTTTTTTTTTAATATTTGTTGTTTAGTAATATTTTCCTCTTGTAAATACAATTTAATATAAAAATAAATATAAAAATTATCAAACAAATATAAAATAGTCTAAAATAATATATAATTTGAAATTTTAATAATTCATAAATAAATATTTAAATAACAATTACAGAGAATCAGACGATAATATATGAGAGGGTAAGACTAAGACGAATGATGAGAATATAATAGAACATGACATAATGATGAACAATGACAACATAATAGAGAATACGATGGAGGGAGAATGCGACAAAAGATGTAATGAAGGATACGCGCAGAGACAATGAAGACATAAAGGAGGACATGATGAAGGACACGATCGGGCCACGAGGATGCGAGGACGTGACAAAGGTGATACGGAGGTCGTGAGAATGTGATAGAAGTTATAAGGACACGACAAAAGACATGATAAACAAGGTGGAGGAAGAAGAATTTCATAGAAGAGGAAAATGTTTAAGGTTTAGGGTATAAAAGAGAGGAAGAAGGAAAAGAAGAATCATTTTGTGGAAGGAAAAAATGTTTCAAAGAGTTATAGATGACTTTTTACATTAATTCTATGATAATCAATGTAAAAAATCACATTCAACATTGATTTTGTTGTAATCGACGTAGAAAGTTACATTCAATATTGGTTATTTGATAAATCAATGTTGAATATGACTTTTTATATTGGTTACTATACAACTAATGTAAAAAATTTATCCTAAATTACAAAATTGTTATCGTCTAATTTTATATATTAGTTCCTTTATAATTGATGTTAAATGAAATCATTAAAAAATAATTTTGTTGTAATGATAAAAATCTTGAAATATTATTTGTATTTAATACAACAATATCGAGGGAAAATTTTGGAGAGAAAAGAAAAAATAAATGTCTAAAATTGATAAGAAACAAAAGTTATTAGAGTAAATTATTCAATATTTAATGTTGATCAACTACTACAATATTTATGAATGTTATGAAGTGACTCTTATGACACCCTTAAATTTCATCAAGTGAAAAATACACAATCTTGAAGAAACAATCTTAAAGAAAAAGAATACTATAATAATATAATAAATATTTTTTTGAAGAATTAACTATAAAAGAAAATAAAGCAGAAACATAGAGTTGTTATGTATGAAAAAAAAATGTTTTTTTTAGAATGACTCGTACTCTTTCATTCTTTCAACCTGTACCAAGATTTTAACTTTATCCTTATATTACAAATCTTTAGAGTTATAGAGTTGTTGAACTATTAGATCTTATAAGATGTTAAATTTAAATTCTAAGAAAACCTTAGAAACAAGATCTTTAACATACAAATTTGTTATGTGTAAATCAAAAGTTACTTATTGTTAAAAGAAAATTTTATTCTACAAAGTTAAAAATAACTATTACATTAAAAAAATAATTATATGTATTACACAAGTATGAATGATAATTATGATAAAAAAGAATATATTTATGTGTTGTACAAAGCCATGGTGATTATTATGATAAAAAAGTAAAAAAAAACTCATATGATTATAAACTTAAAAAAGATTATCAAATAATATTCGTGTTGCAGTTAAAGTTTTCTAGTATTAAAAACTATATTTATTCTCTATGTAGAAGTAATATAAAAATATTTACGTGATTATTTTTTATTTTTTTATTTTATCTTGTTGACTAATTCTAAATTGTGATTATTTAAAATTGTTTGTAAAAAATATTATTTGACTTTTTCTTATCATTTGATCTTATAGTTAAACTTTAGTTTTTTTTAATGGTGAGAATAAACTATTTGTGTGATGCATACTTTTGAAAAAAAAAATCCTTTAAAACAAAAAGAAAGATCTTGACGGAGTGGACAGAAGGATAATTGATTTGTAAAAGATCATCTCTCACAAGATCCACAATATTCAGGGAAAAAGACTATCCATAGGTGAGAAATAAAATGGAAATATATATTAATCTATCCCACATAATTTATAGTTTACATAACTCATCTTAATGTTACTATTACGGGACCATAATTAAATTTACACCAACAAAAAAGATATGATTTGTATTGTTTTATCTAATAATAAATATAATAAAATTTAGATGTTAAAGACAAAAAAAAAAGTATGGGATTCTTTTAAGATGAATTTAAATAATAGGTTAATTACAAAAATATGAGCATTAAAAACTTATTGCGATGCTTTAAAAAACAATAGAATACAAATCCTTGAAGTGATTTGTTGTGTTAAGGTCATCTAGCATATTTTCTCAAGACATATAAAAATAATTTACATAAAATCAACCATTATAAAAAAAAAATCGTTTATATGAGTTCACTCAAATTGAATAATATATATCAATAAATTCTTAGAAAATTTCATTATAATTACAAATATTTAAAATTTTTCTTTTTGGTTTACAAGGAGTAGACAATGTCATTTTTGACAAATTTCTTTAACTCTCTTTTACGTTAATGAAAGTCTTATTATTTTATCACAATCACTTGTAGATTTGTGAATGACTCAAAACTCCTCTAGAAAAATAAATAATAATTTATATAACATTATAAAAAATATACGATAATTACTAATTTCATAACATTTAATAATTTATTTATCTCAATTAATTCAATATTCATCACACAATATCTTAAATTATCAACATTTACCTTAATTAAATAATTGTCATTCAATTATATGCATTAAAAACAATAAAATGATTAATGGAAGAATAAACAAATTTAACATTTAGAAATTTGAAGATACACTTTCTAAAAAAAAATAAAAATCATTTGAATTAAATTTGATATTTTTACTCACTCCCTCTATTTGGTTGAACTAAAATAATTATATTAAGCGAAATCTTTAAATAATGTTTTAGATACAAGGTTTGTTATAAGATATAACTGTGTTTTTTCTACCTTCCTTCTCTAACTCAATTTAATTAATTTTTTTTATTTCATCTTTTTTCTTTATTTTAGACATAATGATTCAAGGGACTAAGTTTCTTATATTAATAACATATAATTTTACTTTCATTATTCTTATTTTCTCTTTTAACATATATTTACGAAGAGTTCGACATAGAAATTATCAATAATACAATATAACATTAATTAATTATACAAAAGAATATAACTTTATTCTTTACATGAAAACTTTTTTACCTTTATTTTTATCTAATGTGATTTACACTTAAATTCTCAACCTGTTATATTTTTATTTTTTTAGTTTTCCTTTCTTTTTCCACATATTATGTTTTTCTTTATATATATAAATAAAAGTATTCATTATGTTCGATATTAAATAATTATAGCTAATGAAAATTAAATGGAATATGTGTGAACTTTTCTATAAAAATTCTAAAAATATATTTTTACAAAAATAAAAATGATTATATTTATTTATAGTTAATTTTGCTTTACATCAATTTTTTTTTTTGAATATTTGCCTAGTTGAATTGCAGCATAGTGCACGTGCGTTTCTACCCCACTGTGTTATCATGTATTAATTATTTTACCTTCTTATCAACTTCAATTATTCTTGGTACACGATCAAAGTAGATATATCTAGTTCAAATCAAATACGTGCGTGGAAAAAATAAGGACTCGTTTGTCATCAATACAATATAAATATTATTTTAATTGTAACGAACGTACAAAAAGATAAAAAAAAAAAAAAAAAAAAAGGAGTGCAAGGTGGGACAATTCAAATGGATTTATCAACATTCATTCATATTTTAATCTATTTTTTGACTTTCATGCATTCATGACGAAGATGTGTGCAAATCATAATGGAGACATGTATCGGAAGAGAAGCAAAATCATAAATAAACACTGCTTCATATAACTTAAATATAAAAAAAAATGTTAATATTTATTTATTGGTACTATTCAAAAATATATTTATCTTCAAACTTTAATATCATTACTAAAAATAATTGAGAGTAATAATTTAGAGAAACAAAGTAGTTCTTTGGTGAAGAAAACAAATATATTAACTGAACGTAATCACTATTTTTAATTAGTTTGAACTTAATTAGTTTTATTTATAATTGACTTTGCGAGTAATGTAGTATTAATAATTTATTTTAAAATTTGATTTTTTTTTCTCGATTTTATTTTCTTTCAACATCTCTACTATTCTCTCTTTTGTAAATGTTGTTTAATTTTTTGTTGAAAAAAAACAAGAAATGTAATAATTTATTTTTTACTTTAATAACATATTTATATAATATTTTATTTTAATATTTTTATTTCTACATCATAATAAATTCATATATGTAAATTAATTAAAGATTGTGTGTAAGGTAAGAATGTAAATAATAAAAGAATAATTAGTATTATATTAAACTTTTAAAAATAAGAGTTGAATAAAAATAAAAATCTTTAAAAAGAAATAGAAGAAATAATAATAATCTTGAAATCTTGTGATTATTTTCTGTCTATAATTAACCTAAAATATTAATTAGTTAATAATAAGAATAACTTTTTAAATAATAATTATAAAAACAATATATTTATCTTATATAATAATATATATATATTTTTATCCTGTCACAAGTTTTCAACTATTTTTCACATACAATTAGTGGTTAAATATTGTAATAATTAACGGATAAATAAAAATTTAATTTGTTTCTTTGTGTATATATTATTTAATAAACTAGATTAAGAAAAAACAAAATAAGAAAAAAAGGAAGACAGTTGAGCATATGATCGGTCGGCAGGTATGTCGCAGTCCCATGTCTGTTTGTGGCAGTTAGTCCAAAAACAGGAATTAACCGACAAAACCATCGATACAATTTTGTCTCTCTTTCATTTTCTTCTTTCCCGTAATTTGACAAATACCATTTACATCACTTTCTCAATGGCTTCTTTAAAGACTTTTCATACGTTGATTACAATTAGGAATATGAAAAATGGATACTTTATCTTTTTTTTAAATTATGATAGATAAAATGAAAAAATTGAGTAATTTAGTTGATTTGTTAAAAAAAAAAATTAATTTAATCTATTTATTTTGTAATTCTTTGGCATAGATAGGTTGAGTGGTATTAGATTGGATATCAGTTTTTTTTTTTTATATAGAACAAGTGTGTGAAATCAATTTTAAAGTGATAGTTAAATTTAATTATGTTCTTCAACCTTCAATTTCATTAAATTATATGTTTAAACTATGTACGAGGAGTGTGTGAATAGTTACAGATTTCATTAGAGAATGACATGAAGGATATGGTAGACCTTAAAAATAGAGTTGGACAGTGTATGTAGGCTTGTTGGGCTGCAGCAGAAAAATAAAAATAATGAAAGTTTGGTGTGAGTATAGAAAGGAGGGAGGTGTGACTAGAAATCTTCATTTCTTCTTATATTAAACAAAAACGGTCCTTCTTTACCTCATTCTTTGGTCTTCTTCCTCTTTTTAACTTTCTCTTTCTTCCCTGAACTTAGCCTACCTATAGCCTCCTTCTTCCTCTAACTCTCTTCCTTTCTCACTTGTAAAATCTTAGCTAGAAAAAGGTTGAAAGGTGGAATATAAGTGTAGAATTTAACCTTCAGTAAGTCTTTATTCTTTGTTCCTTCGGTTCATTTTTTCCAAATAAAAATAACATCTTGAGAAATCACCGAGGAAATTTTGACGAGTTGAAGTCATTTTTAAGTGTTTTCATTATCCTAACTATTGAGATATTATTATAATTAAAGATATCTAAGCTTTTGTAAAAATAAATATTATTAATCACATAAGGAATAATATTACTTGTTTACTTATTTGGTATTGGTAAGATGTTTATATGTATCGTTGGTGAATTATTATATCTCCTTCCTCATGCTGACTTTATCCAAAACTTGAAGGCTCTTGCAAATACACTCTCAGGCTCTCTATTTTTTTACAAGTAAATTTGATGCTTAAAATGCTCTTACAAATTCATTTTTTTTTCTCCTTTCTTTCTTATCCTAGTTCTTTTACTTCCTTAATTAACTTCTCCTAGTGATGATGATTATACAAACCCTTGTGGAAGTTGTTAATGGTGAGGAGAGAAGAATACTTGCTAAGTCCAAAAGGACTTTGACAATTTATAAAAAAATATTTCTATAATAAATATCTCATTAATAATAAATTATCTTCACTCGTTATAAATGAAGGAAGTTATGCTAATATAAATACAAGAGTAATATATAAACTTAGTTTGACTATAATATCTCGTACTAAACTATATAAACTTCAATGATTGAGTGACAAAAGTGAAATAGTACAAGTTTTTTAGTCTTATCCATTAATAAGTATGAATATGAAATTTGGTGTGATATTATATCCATGGAAGCTACCCATATTTTGCTTGGAAGAGTTTGACAATTTGGTAGAAAAGTTTTTCATAATAGTCTTACTAGCACCAAACTAATTTTATCCTTATATTTTCTCTTACTAATAGGCCTACTTATATAACTAGAAAAATGAAAAAGAAGACAAAAACAAGTAGAAGGTTTAATCGAGAAGAGATAGGTGTAAAATAACATGAGTCTATGTGTTATGCTAGTTATTCTTGTCACAAAAAAAGATTGGAACTAGCCTGTGTGTACAAATTGTTGCTACATCAATAACACCACCATTAAATATAAACACTTTTTTTATATTTGATTATTTAGTATATAAACTTTTGAATATTTTTCAACATTATTTTTAAAAGTGGTGATAATCAAATAATGATTAAAAAATGAAATGAATTGAAAACCGTTTTTAAAACCAAGTTTAGATTATATATAAGAATTGTTAAAAGCTTTGATAAAGTCTTGAAGATTATTTAATGAATACAATTCACTCATAATGGTTAAAAACATAGGATCTCTTAGTGTGTGGGTGTGTTAGGTTGGTTAGTAAGTTCTTTCATAATGATGCATCTTAATTTGATCTTAGAAAAACTCTTAAATTTGATTTTGAAGTAATGTTTGAAAATGATTTTTTTTTAGTGTGTTAAAAGATTGGTTTAATTTGCTAAAATGTTCATGAGATACTTTTTAATGGATTAAAATGTTTGAACTAATCAATTAAAAATACTTGAGCCATGAAAGATTCATGAGTTCAGTTTTAATATGTTAAAACAAAGTTTTAATAGATTAAAATGTTATGTGTTTAAAAGAGTGATTTTTTATCTCTCATATTTTAATCAAATAAAAGGTTTTTAATATATTAAAAGTTGTTATTACTCTTAAAGAAGATTTTAAGATATTATCTTTTAATCAATTAAAATGTTTTAATCCTTTAAAACCTTTTCATGTTTTCTAAGAGTAGCTGTTCTATTTTAATTATTAAAATGATATTTTAATCGATTAATTTCATAGTTAAGTGATATTAACATAGTAAAACATAATTTTAATCGATTAAAATTAATAGATAATCTCTTTCATGTCTCAATGTTTTTTAATACAATTTGAATCATTCATTTGTGAATTACTTGTATATCTTAAGATAAAGTTATATTGCACTTTAAAAAGTTTTTAAAGGCTTTCTTGGTTTGAATTTTTGATTAAGCACTTCTAAGAAAGAAAAACTTGGTTCTTTACCTGGATATTCTTATTCTTTGTATACTAGTTGGTGATAGAGTGTTACAAGTTTTGGAGAGAGTTATTCTTGTAGGGTTCAAGAAAAATCTTGGATAGATAGGATATCTACTTCTTTAAAAAGTATTATGTTTTAAGTGGAATTCTTAGTTTATTTTATTAAGGATTGAGTATAGTTTTTGGTATAGATTGAACCAATATAATTGTTTTTTGTTATTCTTCTTCTTTTCCTAATTGTTCTATATTTATTCTTTTATTCTTGTGTGCGTTCTTTAAATCCTTTATCATTTGATTAATACAAATCTTCATTTTCAGTTAATTCAACAAAACCTTTTGAAATTTTTTTGAAGTCCAATTCACCCCCTCTTGAACTTAATTACTTTTTTAGCAAGTCATTAGTCATGCTCTTTAACCTAACCAATGCCCCACGCATATTCATTAGGTTAATGCATTATATTCTTCATCCTTTCATATGTAAGTTTGTGGTGATTTATTTTGAACATAACTTGACTATAGATGGGCATGTGAATCATATTAAGTGTGTGATTGAAATAAAGACAAATGTATCTTTGGGATGAATCATGCAATTTTCCTAGATTGTATAGTGGGTTATAAGGGAGTCATGTAGATGGGGGAAAACATGATAGCAATCAGAGATTAACCAACTTTTACTAATATGAGTAAAGTAAAAAATTTCCATGAGTTGACTAGTTTCTATACAAAATTGTGAAAGATTTCAATACAATTTTTGCCCCTTTGAATGATATAGTAAAGGATCAATAATAAATTTTGTACACTCTTAAAGAAAAATTGATCAATACATCTTTTTAGTACTACCCAACTTTACCAAATCATTTTGAATAAGATGCTTTCAAAGTAGGCATAAAGGTTATCTTACTTGAAGAAGAACATTCCCTAACTTTAGCAAAAATTTGAAGGGAAGTCACATCAATCATTCCACTTATTTTAAAGAAATCTATGCTTTTATTAAGGCTTTGATAATATTATTTTTACTAAAGGAGTTTGTGATTTATAGTGATTATGAATCCTTTAAATATTTAAAAAGTCAATTCAAACTTTAAAAGAGACATGCTAAGTAGGTGAAATTTATTGAACAATTTTCTTATATGATCAAACAATAGTAAGGAAAAACAAATGTGATAACAAATAAACTTTTGAGAAGATATACCTGGCTTAAATACTATTGAAGCAAAAATTATTAGTTTTGATCATACAAGAGAGTTATATCAAAGTGATGTTGACTTTTCTAAAAATTTTAAAGAGAGCTCAAAGGGATCACACAAATGTCTTTTCATACAAGATGAATACTTATTTAGAAACAAAAGACTTTGTGTGTCTCAAAGGTATTTAACAGAGTGATTCATGAAGGAAGCATATAAGGGTGTACTAGTGGGACATTTTCAGGAACTTAAGGCCTTAGAAGTTTTACATGAACATTTATTTTAGCCAATATTTTTAAAATCGAATTGGTCACTGAACCAGTAAAGGCATGAGTTTAGGATTTAAATGTTCAATTGGTAACAACATTTTTTTACAAAAAAAAGAAAATAATAAAGATTATTATCATGGTCTATATAAGATACAATGAAGATTATAAATATAAAATATATTAGAGAATATAAAATGAATAATTGTTAAAATAAGATGAAAACACAATAAAATAATTATTATTTAAAATATATTATGTCTTTTATAAAAGAATTATATTAAACAAATTTGATCTTTATTATTTTTATTTTTACCAAAAATCGATTTGTCCAAAAACTTAGTCGATTTTTCGATTTTATATTGATTTTTTTGGTTTGTCTTAATTTAATTAAAATTCGATTATTTAGAAGTAATATATCAATTTCTAGACTAATTCCTGGGTAAACCGATTGAATCGAATAGTCTAGTCCGATTTTCAAAATAGTACTTTTAGCCATATATGAGGAAACATGTCCAAATTTTTTGTGAAAAAGTATTATTTATAAAAAGGAAAAATTTAAGGCTCAACCTCATGAACTTTATACCATTTTTCCAATCTTTAACTTTCATTGAGTAGATATAATGGATTTTGAGTTTGGATTTGCAAAGTCAACTAAAGAACATGATTAAATCTTTGTGGTAATGGATCATTTTTCAAGAATGAATCTCTTTATTCCATACCCCAAGGTTCACGATGTATGTTATATTGCAAATTTATTCTTTAAGTAAATTGTTTGGATGCATGAGATTCTTAGAAATACTATTTTTAATAGGATTCAAAGTTTTTAAGTCACTTTTGGAAGACCTTATGAGGAAACCTTAGAACTAAACTTCTTCTCTCTATCATATGTCATCTCCAAATTGATGGTCGAGCAGAAGTGGTCAATAAAACTTTATCTCAACTATTAAGATGCATGATTTTTAGGAACCTAAGAGAGTGGATTTTACCCCATGTTGAGTTTGCACACAATCTAATGGTTAAATAGATAACTTCTCTTTCCCCTTTAGAGATATTATTTGTATATCCAATATGTTAATTTATCTTAACTTATCCTCTTTTAAACTTAGACTTTATATTGTGCAACGATGGTTTTGAGAAAGAAAATTTTGTAAAAAAACTGAACTCTAAAGACAAAGTACAAATTGAGAAGAAGGTATGTTAATATGATAAACATGCCAATAAAGGAAGGAAATAAATAATTTTTTAACTTGGAAATTGGGTTTGACTTCACTTGAGAATGGACAAATTTTTCTCTTAAGGAAGTCCAAACTTCAACCTATAAGTCATGAACTCTTCCAAATCATGGAAAGAATAAACATTAATACATATGAGTTAGATTTTTTACTTAAGTATGATGTGAGTTCTACATTAATGTAAGTGATCTTACTCTTTTTCATATATGTTTTACAAATGTGTGTGCAATTTCTCTTTAAGAAGTATAAGATAATGAATGCATGAATACAGAGGAAGGAAATAAACAAGAGTATACCATTACTAAAAGAATAAAAAAGGACATGACAAATCAAAATATTCTCATTGAAAAAATATGTCTTTATTTTATATTGTTTGGTAATTAGGATTTTTTTAATTGTAATGTAAGTTTAATTATGTAATTATGACATGTTAGACCTTATTGAGCTCAATAAGAAAGATTCATTATCTGTCAAGAGAAAGTAAACAAGAAACATATTTGAACTAAGTGATGGAACTTCTTAAGAGTTAAATGGGGCCTTGACACCCTTTTTTCTTTAATATATATATATATATATATATATATATATATATATATATATATAATATGACTTTTATATAAAAATTGACCTTTTAATTTTATTACATTTTACATGTTTGGAACCCATAAATAATATGACTTGAATTGTATTCACATTCTTAATCCAATCCAAGATGATTTTTGCCAAAGATAAAGCTACGAGAAATAAAGAACATGTGAAACAAGCAATGGTAGTGTGACCAAGATAAAAAAACATGAATTAAACACACCACACTTTGATATCATTGCTAAGGAGACTTTGGCGCTAATATTAAATTTGAATTTGAATTTTCCTCTCTTATTTTAATTTGAATTTGTATCTCAATTTTCTTTAAATTTTTGGATCAAGGTGCTATATATAGTCACCATCTTTCATTGTAAAATCACTTTATGATATATGAAAATTTGAGTTTTGGAGAGAAATAATAGTGATTTCTTGTTCTTAGATCTTATCTTGGTTTATATGAATTAATTGACGATTCTTCATCTTCATTTATCTAGAAGAGCTTCTTCTACAAGTGACATGATTATTTTCATCTTTGAAGTCTTATATCATTATCTTGTTTCATTCATCTTTTCTTATTTATTTTAACATCTTCTATCTCACACCCACTCTTCTCGTGGTTCTTGTGTTATTATTTTGTTCTTCTTATTCATATTGTTTCATCATAAACATTTGCATTTGTTTAAGAGATTAAACTCATGTTTAGTGGCAAATGATGAAATAATTTTTTTTTGTTTTCTTCTTACTAAACTTGTTTCATCACAAAGCTCCACACTTCTAAAGATTAACCAATGTCTAGTGGTAAATAATAAAATGTTAATAAATGAATCTTAAAGAAAACTAAAAACATATTTTTTTCCTAAATTTAGAAATACTTCCATTTCTATGTTAAACTTTATTACCACATCATCTACTAAAAAACCTAACAAAAATACTAAGAATTGACCAAGAATCAAACTTCTTTACCCAACTAACTTTCATATTAAAAGAAAACCCAATAACCATTCTAGAACCAATGAAGAGCTACCCCATATAGCCTAAATCCACTCCATACCTCAAGCTTCATTCATCTTAAAGCTTATTAATTATGCAAGCTTGAGTGTCCAATATAATTTTGTGATTGATTTAAGGTTAGGTAATGACTAACTTGAATTTATTATCTAATAAATGAAATTTAGATATTGATAATTGATTAGACATTAAGAAAGTTATTTGAATAAAACTAAAAAAAATGAGAATTTAATGATGGATTTGTTGTAAAAATTTCACCTAGGTTGATTAATGCTACATTTGTTAATTTGAAATCAATTGTATTGGTGATAATTGGTTGATTAATGCTACATTAGTGAATTTTGAATTGATTGTATTGGTGATAATTGGTTGATTAACCAAAGTAGAATATTAATTCATTGGAATCAAGCATTTTTCCTCTCTTGTTGTTTTTTGTTTTGTTTCTTTTGTTTTGTTCATAAACAAATCCTCCCCTATGTTTATGTTATGAGATGATATGTATTAATTAATTACTAATAGTGAATGATCTTTTGAAAAGAACATAGGTTTGAATGAACCTATTTACACTTGCTATTAATTGAAAAATCTTTTGTGAATTACAATGTTTGTAATCACGAACTCATCTGACCCTCCACTAACCAACATCTAAGCTTAAAAATATTTTTAAGTAATAGATCAAATCTTGGAATCTTGTGAACAAATCTATTTTGTACTTGTTAGGCCTCTTTTGCCATTTGGTAAACCTTTTCATTACATTGACACAACTAATTTATCATCACGACCTTCTACGAAATCAGAGTATCATCATTCTTTCATGATGTGTATCTTGAACCTCTTATCTTAAGTGTTTGAAAATTTTGCGATCCTTCAATGGTAAGGAACAAAGTTTCTACCATTTGACACCAATATATTATAGAAAAAGCCTGGAAGGAGTTTAGGTAAACTCAACTTTCAATATGTACTATTTGTATTTTATTTTGCAATACTCGAAGACTATTTCTAGACCTAAAATCGGTTACATCACAATAATTTTATTAATAAGGAAGTCATATATGTTTGTATTATCACTTGTCTCCTAAGCCTTTAGGTCTCACAACCTACATAATCCTACTTTTCCAATATCCACCCCTACATGTGTTAACAACATGTTTCAATGATTCTTAAGTGTGTGATGTCATGCAACTCGCGTGGAACTTACCCACTAATAATCATTTAAAGGAAATATAAGATAGTCTTAGACTTAAGTATTCTTAATAGCTTTGATCATAACTATACCTATCATAATGACTTAGAAACTTATTGAGGATACATAACCCCTTAACCTCATGGTCACAAAGCAATAATCCTTAAAAATTTAAAGAATTAAATGTTTTTAGTAGGAGTGTCAAAATAGACTTAGTCTGATAGGATGATTTGAAAGACCTAAGTTAAGAAATAAATCAGGTTAGACAAAAAAAATTGGTAATATATATTAAATTGGACCTATTTTTGCTTGATTTATTTAGGTCATGACTTACACAGATTTAAGTCAGACTAGCCCATAGATTTATGAGCTGTCTTGTTTTATAGACTAATGATTATTTTTTAAATAAAAGTATAAATAATATTAAAAAAATGTATTATAAATTAATTTGACAAGAGATTCACTTATTTTAAGAATAAATATTAAAGTAATTTTCTAACAACCACTTATTACAAGATCTAATTTACAAGGTCTAATAATTAATATTAATTACTATTTTAAATTAATAAAAAATAAATTCACTTATTCTAAGATCTAATGATTAAAATTAATTATTATTTTAAATTAATAAATTACTAAAAAATAAATAATGATGACAAAGAATAAGTTTTTAATTATTGTATTGTGATTAAATGTATGCATTCTTTTATCATTTATATATTAAATCATTATATCTTTAGTAAAATTATATTTATATATTAAATCATTATATCTTTAATAAAAACTAATTTTACTAATGAAATATAGATTTTAAAAATATATTTTTTTATTCAGATATTTCTTTAATTAATTGATTTGATATATATATATATATATATATATATATATATATATATAATTTCAATAAGACAAAAGTTAGATCATTAGTCGGATTTCTTAACATAAGTTTAGGTTAAGCTAAATTTTTTGATCAATTTTAAAATATAGGTAAGATAAGACTATTAATTTTTTTATTTATTTAACATGTAGGGACATGTTAGATTGAGTTGGATCACCTATTTTGATCTATCTAATTCTTAATCAATGTAATACCTAATAACTCAAATCTTTAAGAGGATACACTTGTATTACTTGTTTTTAATTAAAAAATTTACAATACATAACTAAATTTATAAACTTAAAATTTATAAATAATTTAAAAAATATCTATACCATGAATGTAAAGTATATTATAGTGGTTGTTGTTGATATTTGTTAAACCATAGAAAGTTTGACGTTTGTGTAGTTTGAAATGAATTGAAAAGAAAAAAAAAAAAAGTAGCCGCCACTAGATGGAGGGACATGTGCACTAGTTAATGTAATTTATGTATGGGTTTTGGCAAGTACTCAAAGTAAACAATTATAAAACTACGAAACCTATATGAAATAAGGCAATGGATGCCATTTTGGAGTCATAGACATGTATTAAGTGGGTACATAATAATCATTATACTTCACATTACACTCATATATTGTACATAATTGTGAAATAGTAAACACATTTTTAAATATTCAAGTATAGAACTTTGGTACATTTTTAAGTGGTATCTTTTATGTATGTTTACATTTTGTCTCTATTCTATTTATTTCTAAGATTTTTTTTCTTTGTATTCGTTATTTTGTTTAAATAGACAACTTAATATTTCCCTTCATTGTTATACCTTTTTTTTGTTCCTCTTGTAATGTTTCACTCTTGTTGTTAATAACTTGTGTATAAGTGTAATTTTTTCATTTGAAGGAGTTATATTTAACTATTTTTTAATATTAAAAATGAGTTAATATTATTAATGCATTTCAACTATTGTCTTTTATTTATATTTTATACTCTAGCATTTCAAATCCTCATCTTTCATTTTGTTTCACACTCTATTGTTCATGTTTTAAATCTTACCTTTTTCGATTTTTTATGCTATTCGCATTTACCTCCAAGTAATACCCTAAAAACACTTTTGCATTTGCATATACACGCAATTAAACCCCGAAATCAAAGTCAAAAGGATTTTTTATGTCAAAAGATGGAAAGAATACTCCTTTAATTTATATATACACTAGAGAAATTATATGTAATTTTTTTTAAATATTATGATTATTTTAAAAAATTATACATCCTCACACTTTAAATAATTTTTATTTTGATGATGAACAATAAATATATTATATTTATTGTTCTACTTCATTATTTTCTACTTTGGAGACTTATTTCTACTTCATTCTTCTATAAAATTTTCACTTTTATTTTTCAAAATTTTATTAAAATAAATTTGGATTTTTCTTCTTTTGCTTGGCCGTGAACCAAACATGTTAAGCAATCCAACGTTAGTAGGTAATTTAGTATATAATAAAAGCAAAAGCAGACAAATCATTTCTCAAAATTTGCCGCTTTGGCATGTTCTTTTTCTCTTTTTCTTTCCCTCCACATCCCACTAGGAGCAAGCGGTTATAAAGTTCGCCTCTGTAGCGCACGTCTTATCCTTTGCACCCCCAAACCCATTGAACCAAAACAGAACGCTCCAACTTGAACTTGGCTACTACTCCATTGTAACTGAACTTTCTCTGAGGTACTCTCATCAACTCTTACAAATTCTTCCTATGTTTTTGCTTCTCTTTCATCTTCACTCCGCAATTTCCGTTTTCATCCTCAGTGTTTTGAAATTCCCTCAAAACCCTAATATCATATACGGAGTTGACTTCATTTGAATTTCCCCGTTATTCTACTTGACTTCGCTGCTAACACGTGAAAGGCACTCTTCATACCCCGTTTTGACCTAGATTGTTCATCGCAATAGTGTTTTTTCTGGTTTTAAAGCCAAATTGTACTGATTTTGAAACTCCTTTGAACCAATACGTGTGGAAAATTCGGTCTTTTCATCTCTGACTCTGCAATAGCCACAGTAACCTACTCTGAATATGCTCACTTATATTTATTTTGAATGCTATTGAGATATATAGTAGTACTTCTTCTATTGGCACTGAAAAATTCTTCTAAACCTTATTATATTATCTTGTCTTCTGTTTTACAAAATACACCGTTGCTGTGACTTGATGGAACATGTACAGTACTTTGAGTTGTGTTTGTAATGTGATCATGCTCATGGTATGTTTTTAATTTGGTCCTGTAGGTACGGGTATTGGTACGGTTATGATACTTTCAACATGTACATCAAGCAGGTAATTTCGTTTTGGAGGGTGTTTATATATTTAATTTTTGTTACGTTTCGTGGTTACCTAAATTGTCAGATTTGACTAGATTGTGTTTTTGTATTGTGATTCATAAACATTTCCTCTATCACAGATACCATATAATTTGTTGTTATATAATTTTTTTTGGCGTTTTTCACTTACCAAATGGTTTTCTGATGTATTTGTTTGTTTATGATTTTAGGTTGTGATTGAAGGTTTTAAGAGTTATAGAGAGCAAGTTGCCACAGAGCCTTTCAGTTCTAAAGTGAATTGTGTTGGTAATAATTTTAATGACAAGTTTTTAGATGCTTTCTTCTCGACACTGGAAAATTCTTCAACATGCATGATGTGGGTATTTCATTGATGACATCTTACGATGGCAGTGAAATGAAATATGAAAAATGAGGCAATATAAACTAAGTTGTTTAGTCAATTTTTTTGTTTTTGAATTCAGATATATTTGGTTAGACTAAATAATAAGTTAGATATTATAATGCTTTCATAATAATAATTCATGTTTATCCTCAACATCTGTAAATCATTTTTCGTTGCAAATATACATATAATATCTAAGAAAGAAAATGATAGAATGATATTTTACAAAAAAAGTTCGTTTTTTGTTCTTTTCATCTTATAAAAAATTATTATTGATCTCAAGTTGTAGAAAAATTGTATCATTGGGTTATTGAATTATTAATATATGTTATCTTTTTAACTATAGGTAATATATCACTAATATTGTCATGAAAGACTTCACTCATGAAAGAAGAGTAAAGATATGTAAAGAAAATTTTAATTGTAAAACTAGATTGCTTTCTCACATCAATCTAAAGGCTGCATACATTGTTTTGGTATAACTGCATTCTTTTCTCACTACATTTTCATGTTCATTACTTCCTTAGTTCTTTCCACCCTTACCCATCATTGCTTTTTTAAGAGGTTCATCTTTTCTTTTGAATAGATGAACGTACCTAAATTGTATTTATTTGTAATCAAACATATCTGTTTTATTATTTAATTTTGCAGTTGGTGCTAATGGATCTGGGAAGACAAACTTTTTTCATGGTAAGAAAATGATCATCATTTCATCTGAGTACAATTTGGAAGTAATGGGAATCAAATCTCTCAATATCAATTTGCTACACTTTTTTCTTTTGTAGCCATTCGTTTTGTGTTAAGCGATCTCTTTCAAAATCTACGAGGTGAAGATAGACAGGCACTCCTCCATGTACGAGACAGTTCATCAATTTATTTATGCTTGTATACTTGTACTTGTCACTTATAATTAATCAGTTATAGATGCTGAACATGCTTCAATAAATTATTTTCTGTGTCCAGGAAGGAGCTGGACACCAGGTTTTATCTGCATTTGTGGAGATTGTTTTTGATAATTCAGACAACCGGATCCCGGTAATATGTTGAGATAATAACTTTTGCACGTTGTGATATCATTACTATGATTTCATAGTTATTTGAGAAAGTACATTCTCAAATTCATTTATTCAGTTATGCACAATCGTATATTTTATTTAAAAACAAAAAAAAATGTTATTATTTTCTGTTTGTATTCTATTTGCATGATTAACATGACATTAAAAATTTGATTTGATTTGATTTGATTGATTTTTTTTTTTTTAAATTTTAGTTATATACTGAATATTGTTATAGGAAGAGACATTGATTCTTTCTTATTAGTTCTCATTAGTTCATAACCAATTTTAATAGTAATTCTATCATTCTCGTTACCTATGTTACCATCATCATCCAGGAATAGTTGAAGGTAATGTACATAAATCAAATATTCAATCCTTTTTGGATCCATTTTGTTTCTCTTCAAAGCATAAATGAATAAAGGATCCTCTTACCACATAAAATGAGGAAGAATGTTATTGTTTAAGCAGTTTTAAGGAAGCTTTTCTGATTACTATTGAGATGTATCCAACTCATATCCTAGAAAAAAAATAAAATAAAAAGTTTGGATACTTCTCATGTATGCATGCTCAATACAGATAGGAGTTTTTGGGCATGTACAGGAAGGAATTTGTAGGCATATAAAAGATTATAATAACAGATAAAGTTGTATTAAACTGAATCAAGACTTGATAAGTAGAAGTATAGTTTTTTTTTCCTCCATACATTTTAGACCGTTTTTAATTTATTTGTTTTCTATTTTGAATAAACTTATCATTTCATTTATGAAAATCTTTGGCATTGATGGTGTGCATTTTGTGCTAGCTGAGAAGTATTCTGATTAATGATGATGTGTTTAGAAGTGTCTCGGTTTCACTGAACTTCTACTTTACAATTTCAAATTTAATAATTTTGTTCAAGTTGACTGCAAGATTTGTTATTGTTTGTTGATGTAATTAATAATTGCTTTGCTTCAGAATTGATTTCTTTTTACTTTCTTTATCAGCACAAAAGTGCTTTATTGTGTGTGAATAGTGCTTTTTGTTTGATAACATATGCACTATCTTAGCACCTATCCATATTGGTGAACAGGTTGATAAGGAGGAAGTTCGACTGCGCCGGACTATAGGTTTAAAAAAGGATGAATATTTTCTAGATGGAAAACACATAACGTGAGTGAAATAGAATAAAATACAAGTACTTTGCTTTTATTTTTCATTTTCAGTATAAAGAAAAACAACATATTAACTTATGCTGTTTGGTCATATGAGTATTTTCCTTGGTTCTAAACATCATGTACTATCTACAGGAAAACTGAAGTGATGAATTTGCTGGAGAGTGCTGGGTTCTCCCGATCAAATCCTTATTATGTTGTACAACAAGGAAAGGTATTGGCTCTTGGTGACAGTACTTGAATTTGGTTTTGGGTTTATTCTTTGTATATTCATACACTTTGAATTTGATTTCCAAACTTGTTCCATTTCTACTATTGCATAGATAGCATCATTAACTTTGATGAAAGACTCTGAACGACTGGACTTGCTGAAGGAAATAGGTGGTACTAGAGTTTATGAGGAGCGGCGCCGTGAAAGTTTGAAAATAATGCAGGAAACTGGCAAGTTTATGATTTATTTATTTTTAAGTTCATGATTTATCTAGTCTTTACTATTTATTTATTATTCATTTTTTGAGTTCATGATTATTAATCTATGTATAATAATAAGGTTATTCTTCTAAAATTACCACATGCACTTTCTCATAATTTTATTTTTTTAATATATTACTTCATTATTTTCATTACATTTAAGAAATACATTATTATTTTTAATAAAAATATCGCGCGCACACACACACACACACACACACATATATATATATATATATATATATATATATATATCTTAAATAAAGAACAATAAAAATATGTATTAACTTGCTGTTGAATTATACTTGAAAGTCCTGACAAAAATATTATTTGAAAAATATTTGTTTAATTTATTCTTTATAATTTTATTAATAATACTTAATATTTGTGAATATGAATAATATTATTGTATTTAAGTACAAATTCTTATAGTTTCTATAAAAGAATTTGAGATTTTATTTTTATTATACTTGATATATTTCTATATTAGTAATGCATTTTTGATTTTATAGATACTAGCATTAACAAAAGAAACATACTTTTTTAAATATATGTTAATTTAATAAGAGAATTTGCTTAATATAATATTAGTTTCTTTTTTATGTAGTTTTCAATTTTATGACAAACTATTTATTTTATTGGAATTAAGTTTATATATATATATATATATATATATATATATATATATATTGAAACAACTCAAAACTGGTATAGTTTAAGTGATGGAAGTTAACTAAACTAATAGTTGCGTTTGAATGTAGTCAAAATTTTCTAACTTTGAGTTTAAAAATAATTGTTATTATAATGTTTATAAATATTGATTAATCAAATGAATTATTGTAAAATAATTTTTTGTTAATTTTTTGGAGTTAAATTGATTATGATAAAAGAATCAATGACGTAATTTAATAAATTTTATTAATAATTATTTGAATAACCTCGCTACAAATAAATAAATGAATATATTTGTGGGTTTAAAATATCCTGTTGGAATGAGAGTAAAAGAGATTGTATAGGCCTTCAAATTCTTACTTTTATTTTTCTTATCTATGAAATTAAATTTAGATTAAGTTTGACTAGATTTAGTAGTTCTTTTACTAAATATGTTGGGAAAGAATTCTTCGATTCTTTAGGGTTGGCAAATATGATTTTTTTTAATGAATCATTTCATATATATCTATGTCTGTGATTAACATAATATGAAATATACTGTGAGTTATAAATAAACCTTTTAAACATGACTTAATACTTTAACTTTATTTTAAAAGATTGAAATGTTAATTTATTATTTGCCTGATAGTTATATATATGAAAAGCAAATAACTAATTCATCAAGATGAATAGAAGTGGGCTAAGTTAGTTTTTTTTAATTAACAAGTAACATATTTTCAATTATAGTGTTTATTATTCTCTTGCATTTTACAGGTAATAAGAGAAAACAAATAATACAAGTTGTCCAGTATTTAGATGAAAGGCTGAAGGAACTAGATGAGGAAAAGGAGGAACTTAGGAAATATCAACAGCTCGACAAACAAAGAAAATCTTTAGAATATGCTATTTATAGCAAAGAAGTTCAAGACGCCCAGCAAAAGCTTACTGAGGTTACGTGATATAATGTTATCTCTCATATACTTATTTTCATGGCACAATTTATGACATAATTGTAAATAGATCGCTTGAATGTAAAGTGAAATAATGATATTACTGAATAGGAACTAGATCATGTAGAATTTTTAATGTATTTGATATTACAAAGTAACAAATTCATGATGATTTGTAACTTTAAATATGCCAGGTCATGGGAGACTACTAAAAATATTTATGTTTAAAGCAAGTTAGGTATGATGATTCGAAGCTTTAATACTAAGCACAATTTCCATACAAAAACTCAACAAATATAATATACTTAGCTGATTATAAAGCAAAATGTGTACCATTTTATTTACAATTTTATAGCTCGTTCTTGTTTACATGTAAGGTGAAACAGTTGTTACTCTTTATTTTCCTTCCATTTTTATTTTATTTCCAACACTACAAATTGTTACTGGAAGTTTTAAACATATTTTATTTAGAAATGGAAATTCCTCATTGTCAAATTAGTAAATTGCCTGCAATAGTGGTACTATGGTACTGTGGTGAACACTTTTGAAACTAGAAAGAGACTAAGGTTATTCTTTTTGGTAAGAAGAGTGTTTGGCCTGGCAACCACCTGATGCCTATAATTGAATGTTTGTCACCTTGTTTTAGATAGAAGATGTTCGGGCCAGGGTTTCTGAAACATCAGCAAAGAAGTATAATGATGTTCTTGATGCACATGAGAAATCCAAAGATTTGGAGAATACATTAAAAGATGTATCAAAAGAACTTCAAAACTTTAACAAAGAGAAAGAGGCTATTGAAAAGCGACGAACAGTGGCATTAAAGAAGCACACAGAGCTTGAGCTTGATGTCAAAGACTTGCAAGAGAAGATCTCTGGAAACATCAAAGCCAAGGTGTACTTATTTGAAGACCTTTTATGAGTTGTCTTGAAGGGATTGTTGTGTCATGGCTCATCTTTTAGCTACATGCTTTCAGGAAGATGCTGCAAGACAACTGGAGATACTTGAGAAAGAAATTCAAGACTCAACAGTTGAACTGGGCAAAATCATTCCTTTACATGAGGATCAAGTTCAGAAAGAAAAAGACATTGCCATGCGGTATGTTATGTTGTACTTGTCTTTTATAGGCTTGAATAAGTGTACTGTATCTAACTCACCTAACTTATATTTCTCACTTTCTGACATGGTGATTATGCATTTTCATGCACTCTATTATACTGGATTAATCTTATTTTTTTAGTGTCTCATTTAGCTAGAAATTTGGATTAGATAAGATATAGGATGGTGAAATATAATAGTAAAACCCATTTGAAGAAGGCATGGACAGGGCACGAACAAGAGAGAAAAGGTACAAGTTAGAACAGAGATTATATAGCCAGTTGTCACCTCCCAGCTACCTAGGCTTAACTCACTTAAACTAAGTACAATATTTACACACTACAATTCGTAAATATAGTATTACATGTTCACAGTTAGTATGCATACTGGCACAAATTTAATGCTTGGAATTTCTTCTATCATTTTTTGAGGATATTCAACGGATTCTAATCAGTATTCCTCTCAAATAAATGCATTGTTAAATAAATGCATTGTTAGAATAATGGAGCGTGAAAAGAAACTCAGTATACTTTATCAAAAACAAGGACGTGCAACCCAGTTTTCAAGTAAAGCTGCTCGCGATAAGTGGCTTCAAAAAGAGATTGATGATCTTGAACGGGTGCATTCTTCAAATAAGGGGCAGGCAAGTGTTCATTTATCTGTATGAGCTGTAATGAATTTTGTCCTAAATACAATTTTGACAGATTCATGGCATGATGATGTCTGCTTTTTTAATCTTGATTTCTATTAATTTTAAGTGAACCAAATCATTTTTCTACTCTGTTTTGTACGTTATTTTTAATGTTTTTCTGCTTACCATATTAAGTGCATGTCTATTTGGGAGAATAATCACTTACGTTTGCCAACTTCCTTAAATAGTTTTTGATAACAAGGTGATTGATTATTTATGGGGAATAGTAATTTTTTAGATATAGTGTTTTAATAGAGAATAAAATAAAAAAACATCAGAGACCCCCCATTGAAGAAAGAACGTGAGAGTTTACTTAATGTTAAAAAAATATTAAAATAACAATAAATAACGTAATAATCCTACATTTCAATTCCATAATAAAGCAAAACTGCAAAATATATTGCGAGAACCACATTGGTGTATTATTTAGTTTATTATACGTTTTTATTTTTTATGTAGTATATAATTTGTTTTAGTTAATTGTTATTTAGCTATTACATTATATGCTATCTTTTGAATATTTAAATACTATTATATATATATATATTTTTTTTTTTTTTCTTCTTTTTTAATTTATCATATTATTTTTATTAATTATATAATAAATAACAATTGTTAATTAACAAGTGAAAAATTCATCCATACTTTTTTGGTTCAACAAACTCACCAAGAAATGTTGGACTCAAATAGGCTACTAGCTGAGGCTGAACAAAAAAAGAGAAGGAAAACGCACCCTAACCCAAACTAGGACCTGATTCACTAGTTTCCCACGACTTCTCTGTTAGCGAGTGCCACAATAGAGACCCGTAACAGAAGAAGACTGGTCTAAGTATTTGGCTTGGGTTCAATGTGAAAAAAGTTTACAGTGGCCATGAAATGTGCTTTTAAAGCATGATTTTGCATGATCTCTATTTGAGGCATGATTACTGTGGGAAAGTGCTATTCTACTCCTCACCTCTGTGATCGACATCTATGGAACAGAGTTTGAACGGGTTTGCTCTTGATATTGATAAACCATGATTACCACTACAAAATCAATATTATCTAAGCTTGTGATTCTTGCTGCACTTCCTATCTAAGGAAACCATATAATTTTGTTGTCTGAAGTGCCAAGCACCATGATGAAAGACTTTTTTTTTTTCCTCGGCAGATTTGGCCAATACTTTATTTAAGTTGTGTTACTTATTTTTTATAATATCTTCAATAACTATGCTTAATTACAAAATTGGGCTTCCTTCAAAACACTCCAGCTCAATTTAGTCTTGCTGTTGCTTGTTGAAAGCTGCTTGTATATGCTCCATCTTGAGGGGAAGTGCTAGAAATATGATTTGATTACATCAAATATGAAAATATCTCAGCAGATTATCATCACTATTAGGTATTGATTTTGCTCTCTATTACTGTATCTCTTATTCATCATAAATAGGAATCCTGTTTGTCAATCATCATGCTTATCAAGCCACATGGTGCTCAACCTGTTAATCTTGGTATATGAATATTCTGAGTGTAGAAATTTGATATGATCTGTGATCTTTGTCATGTTTTCCAATATTTCTTTTTGTATTTTCAAATTTGAATAATTATTTTTATCTTCTGTTGTATGAACATTGATATTTTGTACTATGCTCTCTTGTTTTAATTGCTGTTTTGGTCTGGCAGGAGCAAAAGCTTTTGGATGAAATTGATCGGCTTAAAGAAGAACTGCATGATTGTGATGAGAATATAAATAGACGTAAAGCAGATATTACTACTTTGGAATCTCTCATTACTCAGTCATGTGAAGGGCTTAATCATTACAAATTAGAGAGAGACAAGTTAACTCTCGAGAGGAAGTATGTAAAACTCCTCTTTTTGTCATTTTTTTTGTTAAATTTCTATTAATACATATTCCGAGATGAAGGAAGAATCAGGTTTAATCAAGAATGAGGACACCGAAAGTGTAGGATTTGTTCCCTCTTTACCCAAAGCAGAAAGGAGAAACATAATAAACTGCCTAAGTATGTTATTTATCAATCAGATATTGCTAATGAGTTTAAATTGTTACATTATAGGTCCCTATGGACAAAAGAGAATGAAATTATTGCTGAAATTGATAAGCTGAGAGCAGAAGTTGAGAAGGCTGAAAAGAATCTTGATCATGCAATTCCTGGTGTGAGTAATCCTCTTTCTAGCTTCTTTAACATCCCTTTTGTAAAGTCCGTTAAATTATTAAGAATCCTCAACATGGTGTTTACATTCATTATGTCTTTCACTATTTTTGTGGGCTTGTACAGTGTAGAGTTTTATTTTAACTTATCCTACCGGATGTGAATTAACACAAAGTGTCATCGCATTTGTAAATGGATGTCACTCTAAAAGTATATGGATGATTTTTGACTTTGGGTTTTGCGGCTTTTCACATTTTTTATGCAGCATATGGATGAAGGAAACTGCAAAACACTTTACTTCCAGAAATTATATTACACTTAAAATGATAGAAGGCATAAAATGATTCTGTTCTGTTGGGAAGCACTTCTAATTTTTGATTTGGTAACTGAGTTTAGTAATTGCTGGTCTTCCTACCATTTAGTACAGTGCTAAAATGTGACAAGGTTGCAATTTGTGTGAGGAAGTGAATGTCGATTAAGGAGTTTCAGATATAATTGAGATTGAATCTCTACGACAGAGATTATAAAAGAACAGAATCCGACTTTACTATTCTGTTAGATCTAGCTAACTAACTACGGCCAGGTAACTGAATATGAGAACACAGTTTAGATGTGCATAATACTTGCCACCACTCTAATAAAATTAATCTATCAAGTAAAAAGTTTGACATTAGTGCTAGTTAAAGATGTAATTTATTCTGGTTCTGATTCTGAGCATGGTTTTTTTGGTGTTTTTTAATAGATGCATATCTCTGCAATAGTTTATGATTTGTGCATCAGTTTTTAAATGCTAAATATAATTTGAACGATGGATATGTGAATAAAGTGTGAGATATTTAGGAATGACAATGACCTGATTTATATTTGCTAAAATTATTCATGATTGGTAGGGTAATCCACTTAATGGGCATGGGCACGAGTAACCATCTTAATGGAAGACACAATGGAATTTGACAAATTTGGCATAATATATTTTGACCCATGCATAACATCATAGAGGTTCTATAGATATGACATTTTTCAAGTCATTTTTATGGACAAGATCTCCATTTTTAATTTTTTTGGATGGTAAAATATTCTCAAAAAACATGGTGTGTGAATCCAACCCATGTTTGAATTGAAAATGAGTTACTGATACAATTTCTTCCCTTTTGAATCAGGTTTATTCATACATGAAAGAGGTTGTGAATGAACATGATTTTGAGGAATTGATCATATGTAAAATTATGATTATTGACATGAAAAGGAATCTTTTGTCACACTAGAAACATAAGTGATAATGATTATTTAAGAATCTTGCTTTATAAGAAATGTATATCAATTGACGTTTATGAAATGGTTTATTCAACCAATGGATTGAGGAGTGTCATTGAGATATCGGAATCTATTATCAAGTTGTGATTCTTTCTAGTATGAAATTAGTCAATCATCCACTCTGTTATTTTATCCAACAACAATGGTCATAATCCACCAGTGATCAAGAATTTGATTTTTTAGGATGTGTTGGTCATCCAAAAATAAGGGTTTCAATCTTTTCAAATGAAAGATATTGATCATAATAATTGATTATAGAGTGGATAATTCAGACCTTTCAATTTGTAGATGTGGCCTCAAATGTAAGAAAGATATTAGAATGTGAAACAAGTTGGGATAGAGGGACTTGAACCCTCATGATCTCTTAAGTTGATGAATTTTCTTTTTACTTTAAATTCATTGTTTTCGGTTTTGACATGCAAAATTGGGCTGTATATTTATTCTCTTTGATTGATTAGTTCTTCAAGGGTTTTATTAGATTATGAGGAATTGAATAATTTCATCAACAAATATTCCATCTTTTCTTTAACCTTGAATTGATTTGAGTCCATCTTGCATTTTTGAATATTTGTTTACAAGTGATAAGGTGTTGGTTTGGGCACTTTTGTACCATGCTGCCCCTTCCCCCAACATTTGGGTGTGGATAGATATACAGTCATAATCTAATAATAAATTAAAAAAATAAGAACTTGTAGCCCCAACTTAAACTTTCTCTGTGATTGCATGAGACATGGGTTACAAACACAAGTTTATGGTTTGTTGCATCACAGTTGTACAGTTGTTCAATTGGATTTGAATGTTTATAAATGTGTTATTGTGAAAGTGTATTGTAACACTGTAATTATGTTTGTAAAGTTTATAAAAGAATATTTGTTTGACTATTCTGTCGTAGTTAATTGCAATGTGGGTAACATAAAAATATGGGTACTTTAGATATCTAACCGGTTAGGGGTCTGGTGATTAAAATTGTTATCCACACCACTATGAGTCCAAGTCTGGGTATATACATCGTTGGAGACTAATGATATGACTAAATTATAGCATATAAGTGGGTTGTAATCCTTATCTTACAAGCTGGTTTTCTAGGATTGAGTTAATCCCAAATCCACTTTCCCATATAGTACCAAATCCTATTTTAGAGAATTTTGTTGGGTTTATTGTGATACCTGTTATTGGACTGTTACCGAACCATGAGGAGGTGTGATGGAGATCTTACATTAACTAAAGATATGGGTTAAATTATAGTATATAAATCTTCACTTTCCAAAATAATTTTGCAGTGTTGAATTAGGTCCAAATCCACTTTCTAATATACATGTGTGTGTGTGTGTGTATATATATATATATTTTTTATTTTTTTTGCATATGGTAATGGGTAATTACATCTTATGCTGTTGTTTATCAGTTGAATTTGAGGGTTAACTGTCATGATGCTTGACTCTATTATGTTGTTCAGGATGTGAGAAGAGGTTTGAATTCTGTGAGAAAGATCTGCAGGGAGTATAACATTTCTGGAGTTCATGGTCCAATTATTGAGTTGCTGAATTGTGACGAAAAGTTTTTCACTGCTGTTGAAGTTACAGCAGGAAACAGGTCATTTCTCACTGATGTTTCTTGTTATACCACTTGTTGCATTGAGCATATTATACTATATTTCTTTGGGCATAGGGGTGACTCATCTCTAGCATGTAGTTGTTCAATCTTTTTATTTTTAGTCCTTTATTCTTGGGATAATTTCTTAACTGGTTTTATATTTTTGTACATTTGTCTTAATGTTTTTATTAAACATCCTTGTTTGAACAGCTTATTTCATGTTGTTGTTGAAAATGATGACAAGTCAACCCAGATAATTAGACATCTTAATTCACAGAAAGGTGGTCGAGTTACATTCATTCCGCTCAACAGAGTAAAGGCACCACGCATCACTTATCCACAGACTTCAGATGTCATACCTCTTTTGAAGAAGTTGAATTTTAAACAAGACTATACTCCTGCATTCAGTCAGGTTAGGTTCTAAAAAAATGTTACCTTCTATTTAACACTGGCATGTTTTGGTCTATCAAATGTCAACTTGACATGAAAAAGTTGATGCATAATATGTTAATTAGAGTAATTATGTTATTTTAAGTATTATTTTTTATTGTGTAAAGATTATTATTACGTTTTTATCAAAAGTAATTTTAACATTTTCTCTTATTTAATAGATCTCCTCTGTTGAGAATTTTCTCTTCAATAAGTTATATGCTCTTAGCCTCCTAGGAGAACATTTATCATGTTAGGATTTCAAATATAATTTGGTTTCATTAGGATATTATGTTTTAAGAAACTATTTTTTTGATTGGGATTGTCTTGAATTTTTATTATCTATGGGTTTTACGCGTCATGGTTATTCTCTTAATGAGTTGATTGTCAAGGATTGTGTTTTGGAATTGTGAGAATTTGTGGTAGTTGGGAGTTGGTACTGGAAACCCTGAAACTAACTGGTTCTTTTTGTACTCCATTCAACATTAAAATATGAAGGTTTGTGAATTAATTTTCTTGTTACAATGAACTTTGTTCAATATTGTTTGTGAGTTTAAATTTCCCTTCTATAGTTTGTGTTGTTTATTGTTCTTAAAGTTCATTTAACTTTTTTTTTTTTTTTTCTGATAAACAAACAAACAAATCTTTGAGATTGAAAAAGAAGATAAAGTATTTTGAATCCTTAAGAACTAAAGATGACCCAACCAAAAACAAGCCGGACAAAAATAAAACAAACATCAAGAACATGCAACACAATATGTCAATCTCTCTGCTGGCCCAAGGCCCCTGTTTGCTGAAAAAGAGCATGAACATAACACCACAAAGAAGCTAGAAAACTACTCATCTTACAAGCTGAATTTATGAAATTGAATTAGGTGTTAAATCTAAAATTCTAAGGTTAACAAGTCTTATAAGGATTATATTGACTATATTTCTAGTTGACATAAGATCTTTAACAGATATTTTCATGCCTATGATGGAACATTTGAAGCAAAGAGATGACCCAATAACTATGCCCTTAATCTTAGAAATTGAAATTTAAAGCATAAACAAATATCGGTGTGTCCATTACTGGATATAAGCTATGTTACCATTAGTGGCCTGAGTGACCACTATGGCAGTAGAGCAGGGCAGAGCAGCTTTGAGGTACAACACATACTTCGTGGCATTGCAATTTGTAGTCGTGGTTGGGGCAGCAGTAATAGTGGCAGAGTGGGACTGTCACAATCACATTCTGGGATATTTTATCATTGTGGTCATGAAGCCCAACTGAAAACTGAAGCACAGTACACTCCACGACCTCGATTACGCTCATTTGTGTTCTGGTGCTTACTAACAAACTGCTGGATTATGGGTCCTTAGGGTTTCAGGATTTAGTTTTCGCATTTTTCATTTCTTGGTTTCAATTTGAGTCCGGCATTATATTTTTATATGCTTTGCTTTTCAACATATATTATGTGAAAAATTATTTATAGTATAATATAATGCACTAAATGGTAATATTAATAAATATAACAGTATTAAAATATATAATAATTTACTTAAATCATTACATCTAATATAATAATTAAATCATTGAAATAAACTAAATAAAGCATAACATAAGATATAATATATTAAAAATAATATATAATAAAACATAATAAACAAACTAATTGTAGTAATAAATGCTAAACTAAACATACTATATAATATGATATTATTAAACAATACATGTTGTTATATAATACAAACTGTGTTCTTGTAAAAAACTTAATATATATTAAAAAATTACAACAACAAACATCCTGCTATCTCTAATCCCACTTTTGGGTTTAGCACTACTATTGATATAAAATAGACATTGATATCATTAAAATTTAGGTTTAAGGCTTAAGTCCCTTGAAATGCAACATAAACGGTGAAGACTACTCAGGCCTTATAAGGATTACATTATCCATATCCTTTATTAATGTGTGATCTTATTTGGGGTTTTAGGACAGAACTTTGCTTTGTGCACCTTGTTGTGGCAACTGGCCAAATCACCTGCTCATGTGGATTTGACTCTTGTCCTAATGGACTCCTTTGCCTTTATTACATTGTGTAACTACTTTGAACTATTTTGGATGGAATAGGTTTCTCAAAGAACAAAGGTTTTCCGAAGTTGCAGAAATGAGAATCATTTGTGATAATCAAGCTACCCTACATATTTCCTTAAGCCCAATATTTCATGAGTGGACGAAACACGTTGTGATAAAATATCATTGTGGAAAAATTCTTAACTGGGTACCTGATTGCTAGGTTTGTCAGTTCAAATTATCACTAGTAAATGTTCTCACAAAGCTGTGGAGAGGTCTTTGCATTAGTTATATTTTTAATAAGCTTGCTATTCTTACAATTTATATGTTTCAACCTAACGGAGTGGTAGAGATTGTCTAAATATTATAAAATAAATATTGAGATATTATGAATTATATGTGGTTGTGTAAATTATTGTAACTGTTATTCATTGTATTTATGACTCGTATAGTCATATTATAAATAAGAGCCTCCGCGCGTAAATTAGAAGTAGAATTCATCACATGTCCATTGCTATTTTTATTCCTTTTAACAGTTTCAATAACACAACACAAGCATCTAGTGCCCATGTCTTAACTGTGAACCTGCTTTAGGTTGTTTGTACTGATTCCAATTATGCTTCAATCAGACTCATCTCTTCACCTTTATTTTAAGATTTTCACTAGTTAACACACTGTTTGGGTATTTACTAGATTCATACGGTCCTGTATTTAAATGAAAATTCGAAGGTAATATTGTGTTGATTTCAAAACTAGGGGGAGAGCTGAGTAATGTTCAAATTCAAATATCTCGGTGGAGCACACTTGAAAAATCTTTATGTAAACATTGTAATTAATAATAATTGATCTTTGAGTATTGACAAGCAAATATGGAAACATGTAAATTTTCAATATCTTTTTAGTGAAACTGGGGTATCTTTGTCCCAGAGCCAGTTACCAATCCTTTGATATACTGAGATCCATCTAAGGGATTGATATCTCCCTACATATGTTTTAGTAAATAATATATTTTAATGGTCACTCTCCTATCTCTGCCTTTGGTACTTTTGTTTTTGCAAAATGATGTCTGGGTAAATTAAACTTATGCTTATGAATTAGACAAATCATTTATGTTGAAGACGTTTATAGAAAATTGTTTTGGGAGATTTATTGAATGGGATTGTCACAGAAGGTAATATTGTTTTCATTGTTGTTTCCAAAAGGAATCTTGATGTCCCTTAACATCACGTGTGATATTTCTTATAGGTATTTGCTAGAACAGTTATCTGCAAGAATTTGGATGTGGCTTCAAGGGTTGCTCGTACTGATGGTCTGGACTGCATAACACTGGATGGTTGGCCTACTTCTTTTCATTGTCTGTCTTCTTTACTTGGGCTGGTCTAGAGTTTTTCCCTTACAAATGGAATGGACTTATGACAGGGGATCAAGTAAGCAAGAAAGGTAGTATGACTGGAGGATTTTATGATCACCGTCGATCGAGATTGAGGTTTATGAATATCATTAAGCAGAATGCAGACACCATTCACAGTAGAGAGGAGGAATTGGAGAAAGTTAGATTTAATCTACAAGATATCCTTTATGTTACTAAACTAACATTTTTTTTTTGTAATTCTTTTTTCTCTTAGGTGAGAACTCATTCTTTATAAAATGCATATTAAAAGAATGATGAAATGAAGGAATGAAAGTCTAGATGATCCGTTTACCTGATCAAATTTAGGTTGGTAAAAATAGCTTGCATTATTCAGTTTATGTAATAATGCATGTTTCTCTTATTAATTGCATCTTTACCAATGTAATTTTATACGATTTGCTGGTTATTTATTCTTTTTTTGTTGGGGCATATCATATTCATGTTGACGCCTTAGGAGATATTTTAAAGGGCAAGGGGGATTGCTTCATAAAGTTGTTTTGCTAGAAATTTGTCAAGCTTAGGTGAAAGATAATGCGATTCTCTACCTGGGTTTTATCGCACCATGGTTGTTTCTTTAGCCATTATTGACATCCAGTGTTTCTTTGGGACCCTATTATCTACGAAATTCTTTTGTTTATTTATTTATTTTTTAATTTTTTAATTTATTGATGATGATTAGTTTTCCTTTAGATAACGTATTTGCTTCATCTTATGCTAAAAGTTTTGTAAGATAGCCTCAATTTGTTTTTGTCCAGACAACATGAAATGTCATATATCTTTATTTTGTGAATGACTTCGATGATGCCTAAGCCATTCCTTGTCATGAAACAATTTCCTTCCATGGTTGTTTTCTCTGAGTTAGTCTTACAGATAGACCAAAAGATTAGTGAACTTGTTGCTGAGCAGCAGAAGATTGATGCCAAACGTGCTCATGACAAATCTGAGATAGAACAGCTTAAGCAGGATATTGCTAATGCTAATAAGCAGAAGCAGTTGATTTCTAAAGCACTTACAAAAAAGGTGTTGTGGAATTTCTGAATTGTACTTAATTATTGTCTGGGAGATACTTTTCAGTGGTTAGTTGGATTGTGGAATTCTTCACTATTTGTTTTACCTTTATCCTTAATTGCTTGTAGGAGAAATCTGTTGGGGATGTCCAGAATCAGATTGAACAACTTAAGGCTAGTATCGCAATGAAAAATGCTGAGATGGGCACTGAGCTAATTGATCATTTAACACCAGAGGAAAAAAAACTCCTGTCAGATTTGAACCCTGAAATCAAAGACCTCAAAGAGAAGCTTGTTGCATGCAAGACTGATCGAATTGAGGTTATTCAATCAATAGTATCGATTTTCACAATATTTTGAAATTAGTGTTATTATACTGAGTTAAAATTTTACAGACTGAAGCTCGGAAAGCAGAACTAGATACCAATCTGACTACTAACCTTAGGAGAAGGAAACAAGAGTTGGAGGCTGTAATAACATCTGTTGATTCTGACTCTCTGGTTGGTGAGGCTGAATCAAAGGGGCAGGAACTTAGTGATGCTAAAATATTGGTTGATGACTTAACAGAAAATGTTAGAAGTGAGTCCTCCAACCAATATAGTCTTTATCTATATCTTGAATATGTTTCTTTTCCTGACCAAATATTCATCCTCAGGAGTTGCTGAAAGTATAAATGATCGAACGAGGCAAATTAAAAAGATCAAAGATGAATTGAATAAATTGAAGGTACATGACCTTGTAATTTGATGCTGGTTGTAGGTAATGTTGCTTCAAACAATGATTAAATCTTTTGGCTGCAGTCTTTGGAGGACGAATATGAAAGGAAACTTCAGGAAGAAGCAAAAGAATTAGAGCAATTGCTGAGTAAAAAAAATACATATGCTGCTAAAGAAGAGGAATATGCCAAGAAAATAAGGGAACTGGGACCATTGACATCAGATGCATTTGAGGCGTAAATATTTTCTTTCACCATATTTTCCCCTTTTGTGTATGTGTGTGTGCATGCATAAGATGAATTATTTTAGAGGGATACTAAAAGTAAACTGAAAGATGCTCCATTCTCATTTATATGGAAATGACGGTTCAGTTATTTGGAAAGCACTAAAGCACTCCATTCTCATTATTAGCAATACTTCATGTAAGGAAAATTGATCATCTTTGTCCACAATGAATTTGATGTTATTACCTTCTTAAGTCTTCTGCTCGTCAAACTTCTGAAATGACGCATTTTCAGTGAACACATTGGTTCTTACTCCATTGTCATTAAATATGGCATGTCTAACTCCTGCTGCCATGAAGACAGCGCTTATAAACAGGAGCATTAAGTCCATCGCATAGTTCCAATGATTCTTATCTGGATTGTTTGGTTACTTCGTTTTTAAATTAATATTAGGTATTCAGTCATTTTTTGGGGGTAAACTTGATTACTATCCATGATAATTTTGACGATCGGGCAGATATGGTGCTATTACATTTTTTTAGCATGCTGCATTGTTATTTATCACTTTCTCTGTACTTTGGTTTTAGCTAACTTTATTTAACTTTTTTCTTTTCCTCATTGCAAATTACAGGTATAAACGAAGGAATATAAAAGATTTGCATAAAATGCTGCACAGATGCAATGACCAATTGCAGCAGTTCAGTCATGTAAACAAGAAAGCACTAGACCAGTATATAAATTTTACAGAACAACGAGAAGAACTTCAGAAAAGACAGGCTGAACTTGATGCAGGAGATGAGGTACTTTTCAGGGATTTCCATTAGGAATGCCCTTTGTAATTGTTTCCTGAGAAACAAAAACCTTTGATGGCTACACTGGCTAGCATAAATTTTTAGTTCTGCACTTTAATATCTAAACGATTTGGGTACAACTGATCTTTAATGACTGTGATATATGTGCCTCTTCAGTAGGTCTTATTAACCAATCCCCTGTATGTTGAATAATCTAGGAATGTTTATATTACTTCGTTTCAAGCTTGATTTTGAAAATTAGGCTGATTCCAATGCCAACTTTTTCATTGTTTTGTTATAATGTATCATACATTGCTAACTTTGTTGACTTACTGAATAATTACAGAAAATTAGGGAGCTGATATCAGTGCTAGATCAGCGGAAGGATGAATCAATAGAACGCACTTTCAAAGGTGTTGCTAGGCATTTTCGGGAAGTATTTTCTGAACTTGTGCAGGGTGGCCATGGTCATCTGGTTATGATGAAGAAGAAGGTTTGTGATGGTTCTTGCTAGGCATTCAGTTTTTTTTTTTTTGAATGGGAAAAAATAGTGCTTTGTAGCTTGTTATGTTGGTTCATGTTTTAAAAGTTAACGGCATTATTCTTTTAATCTTTGATGTCCTATTAATTTCATTTTCTTGTTTCAATGTGGATATTGATTATTGCTTTATTTCCTTGGGTATTCCAAAAAAGTGAGGAATCTCCAAAAAAATTTTAGTTATTGTAATTGATATAACTGGTATTTGTGTGTTAAATTTTCTTTTCCTCAGGATGGTGATCATGATGATGACGAAGATGAGGATGGTCCCCGGGAAGCAAATCCAGAGGGGAGAGTAGAAAAGTACATTGGAGTGAAAGTGAAGGCAAGTGTCTTCTTTTTCGTGCCTTTTTAAGAAAATAAAAATTAATGTAAAGTTTCTGCCAGGAGGCTTGTGGTTTTTTTATCTACATCCTTTGGGATAGTGCAATTGTTATTTGTTTCGGATCCACGAAAGGGTTTTTTATACATTAAAAGAGTGAAAGATAACGGCGCGTGGAAGGAAATATATAATTATTCATATCTGGAAATATGTTTACTATCTTTCATTTATAGTTTGATATTTAGACCGAAGTATTCATTAGCTATTGCAACCCATCAACAACAAAAATTTATATCATATGCCGAAGTATATGGATTAAAATAGCCTATTCTTGTTTCTGATTTACAAATACATAGAATATATGTTGACATTTCTGGACTCCTTTATGGGTGGGTTGCAGGTCTCATTTACTGGACAAGGGGAAACACAGTCCATGAAACAGTTGTCCGGGGGTCAGAAAACTGTTGTTGCCCTTACGCTTATCTTTGCCATACAGCGATGTGATCCTGCGCCCTTTTATCTATTTGATGAGATTGATGCAGCTCTGGATCCACAGTACAGAACGGCTGTTGGAAGTATCCATTTTTATATTTGCTACCATATTTTGTCAAATGACTGGCGTGGGCAATTCTTCCATCTATTGACTGCATATCTCATCTTCCATTAAATGAAATTTTACTGTGCATATTGGAGTTATAGGTTTAAGTTTCTGTTATATATGGTGGGTCTCTAACAATTGGAAACAGGGCTCAACTCAGAACTCTGGATACTTAACTCTGAAATGGGATGGGATGCAATAAAATGGAGTGGAACAAAGTTATCAGTTAGTTTTTGGATATTGTTACGATGAAATGGGCAAAAATGGTTTTCTCTTCGATCCATACCCCTTAAATATGAAGAGAGGAAATAGAAGGGGTTATTGGGACAGAATGGAATGCAATAACATTAAATTCCATTTTATTCTATCATATTTTACAATTATTATTAACTATCTGTTGATTGATTCGTCGCCTAGATTATTTTGAGAACTTTTGCTGTTATCTTAGATCATCCTTTAGGTTTAATTTCCCTATTTCCTAATTCTCTGTAAAGATTGATTAGCATTTCCGTATCTCATGATTTTTTTCCTATTTAGTTAGATTGTTAATTCTATTATTATGGTAATCACATTGTTATGTATCATGTTAAGTCAGTATTATATAAGCCATTCGATATACAGTATCTCTATTCTCTCCGTTTTGGTGGTTCTAGTGAGACAAGACTTTTGTTGTTGTTGCTGTCGTGGTTTTGGGATTTTGGTGATATGAAAATTTATCATGCTTGTGATAAATGATGGCATCTAGATTTCCAGTTATGTCGTTGACCCTTAGGGGATTCTTAACTCTCTTTAGATATGATTCGTCGCTTGGCTGACATAGCAAACACTCAATTTATTACAACAACTTTCCGCCCAGAGCTAGTGAAAGTTGCTGACAAGATATATGGAGTAACACATAAAAACAGGGTCAGTCGTGTTAATGTTGTATCCAAGGAAGATGCATTGGAATTTATTGAGCATGACCAGACGCACAATGCTGAATAAGGTCAGCCTTATAACTTTTCGGCAATTTCTCTTTATGAAACTTTAGTTATTCCTTCTCTGTTTAACTAACTTGCACGTGCAAATTTTGCGACTATGTAATTAAAAGTTAATTGTATATTTATGACTATTGCTGCATGCTTTTCATTGATAAACTTGAAGATTTATTTCTCTGAACATCATATCTGTGTAACTTGTTTGGGCAAAACTGTTTTATATATTTTGATGTGGTATTTGTGTGCTATTAGGTACTTCTCACTCACGTTCTGAAATAGAATTAGTCACACTGGGCACTCTTCGAAGATTGTAATATAGATTGCAGACTCAAGGTCATTCAAATTCTTCGGCCTACTATTTGTCTGACGTGTAGTAGGTGGTGAGGCCAACCAAGGTCTTGGAGTAACCAAAAATCTTGGTCAGATATGTGTATGGAGTTGAAAAATTATTTAGTCCCATTTCATTGTACAAATTCACCCACGCATTTATCTAGTGTTTTAGGATGTTATTTTCAATTTTATACACTAACGAAAGGTATACTGAGAACTTTATCTATTAAATGGATCAATGCCACTTGACTGATTTTGTATATCAAATATTCTAGAAAAGAAAAATAAATCTGATCAATACATGTTTAATCAGATAATTAAAAACGTTAAAAGCATGTAATTATCAAGGGATTGCATAAATCTTGTTCCAAGGAGTATTGATGAATTATTTTGAATTGGTTTTTCAATAGATTTGGATGATTTATAATGTTTGTTAAAAAAAATAGAAATAAAAGACTACAATTTATTATAAAATAATGGTTAATTTTTTGGTTTTTATTTTATCACGTTCATTATTTTTTAGGTACATTTTGTAGTCACAACTTATTTTATGTAATTTTTATATATTGATACTTCAATCAATTAGATTTAATTGATTCTTGCATTCAATTTGAGGTACTGAACAATTTTAATTATATGAAAAATATTAAGTTATAAAAGTTTAGGACAAATCTCATTCAATGATTTAATATTCAATTAAAAAATAAAACCAAAAAAATTTAAAGTATGAGTTGTAATTTGTATTGTTAAGAGCTAAAGTAAGATGAGAAAGAAGAATAAATTTAGAATATTTGAATTAGAATCTAATTAAAGAGAATTGAAATTGAAGATGAATTTGGACTTGGAAGAATCAAACTATAGAGAAAACTTAAAGTGCAGTTGAAACTAAATTGTACAAATAAAAAAATGAATGTTAGATAAAGCTCCACTAGGTTTTATTATATATATCATAATTCATTCAAATACTAAGCTATTTTGTAGAATTTCTTTAGCAAAGAAACAGCTCAATGTGTCAGTCAAAATATGGAAACACATACAAATAATATTATCTTTTATAGGAAGTATGAGGTGCAGGTGAAACTATTAAGCCTTTATGCATTTACTTATTTATTCAAATCTTGCACTTCTCTTTGAGTGAATACTTTTGTGATTGGGTGAAATAATTTTATTCCTTAATTTCTTTTTATCCAAGCTCAAATCCACTAATCATTATCCACCTACATGTCATAAAATATTCAATAAGATTAAGAAATTAAACTCATTTCACAATCAAGTTATAATTCTCAGAATTAATTCAAGTATGTACAATATAATATCAAAACAATGATAAACTAGATCTAATGCACTGGTAAAAGTGTGTATAAAATGTGCTCATTGAATATCTTACACTTTAAACCTCAAGTGAAAGTCTAACATAAAGGTTTTAGAATAATATATACTCTCAAATCACAACAAAGAGATTTATCATAAACTTGACAAAATTTTGATTTTATGAATTAAACATATATAATTAAAGATTAAAAGAACTTCTTTTTATGTTGTAATAAATTCAAGGTATTTTTCATTTTTTTTTCTAGCAACTCGCTGTGTGAAATATTGATCATTAAACGAATCTATCAATTTTTTGTTATATAAGTTAAACCAAATTTATCAGCATGGCTCATTGAATATTTTGCTTGTTGAGTAAAAATAACTCAACAACAAAGTTTTTATTCTTAATTGCACCTCCACACTTTATTAAAAAATGATTCACTTCTGAAATCATCAAACAATGAGAATACTAATATCATAGGGGCTAAACAAGGTGAAAGACTAGTTTGGTTATAGCTAGTAAGAATGAAGTCCTTTGTCATTTCCAAAACTGCATATGAACAAATCCAATAAAAGAAAGAATTCAAGAATGAAACACACAAGCAAAATGAATGACTCAAAAATTCACATGGATGATTTTCTTCTCAATTGATTTAAAAAACTTAATCAAGAGCAATTTAAAGAAATCAATCCATCCTACCACTTATTCTTATCATTATGATGGTAATCAAAATAGTTGCCTATTAAAGATATTGCAAAACTCATTGGCAAACATGTAAATCTATTTTAAACCGATAAAATAACAACTAAATCAATAGTTATTTTTTTTTATCAAACATGTATGACTAAAAATAGTTATTTGAATGATGAAAAGCTATCATTAAAATAGTAAAATGTCCATATAAAAAACAATGAGAAACAAGAGAAAGAAGAAGGAGAAGAAGAATTCAAGATGAAATACCTTAAACCTTCATTTGTTCATATTTTAAAAATGAGCAAGAATAAAAAACAAAAGTAAGAAAACAAGAGCTTCAAAAGATCATGTATGGCAAGGTACAAACTCAATACTATTTAATGACTTAGAGCTCATGAAAATGATTCAACCTATGGGCATTAAATTTAATAATCTTATGAGAGAGAGAGAGAGAGAGACATGAATGAAGGATCGACCATGCCACTGTATGCTTTCCCAGAAAGTGTTGATGAAGATTAGAAAAATGGAAGAAAAGACAAAAAAGAGCAGTAGAAGAAATATGGAGTGAATTTGTGATTGTCAACCCTCCTAACTCCAAACAAGGGATGATGTGTAAGGATCACATGGATTCCTGCACAACCTGCTCCTTCTTTTCTCAACAACAACCACTCATCTTCTACTACTTCACTATTTTCTTATACCTCATAAATAATTCTTTTATTATGTCATGGCAGCTCTTGTCCCTCCTTGGATCCTCTTTGTTCCATTTCTACTGTCGGTTTTGTCTCTGCAACTCACAATTTTTTTGTTTTCTTTTGTTTATGAGGCAGAGGATGGCAAATATTCAATTAGGCTCCCATGCAATGAAAGAGATGGGCTTGTGATCTGACGTGGATTCAAAATCCGATGACTCTGTTTCACTCACAGATACCAACATATAATTCAATAATTGGATTAAAAGAGAAATGTATAACTTTTGGGAATAACACAATTGACTTCCCAATATTAAAACTTCATGTTTCCTATAAATAATATACTAATGTTTCAACCGTAGACGTGATGATAATAATATTATTATAATATTATATATTTTGTGCTCTTTGACTTTCTCATAATTTTGTTTCTAATTTTCTTTTATGAATTAAGAAACAATGGTATTTATAAATTATTTTTAATTTATATTTTTATATAATATATGGTTTAATTTTTTTAAAATATTCTTATTTCAAGTATATTATAATATTATATATTATTAAGATTAATATATAATTGTGATTTGTTAGAATTTATTTATTTTACTTTTTTTTTACAATTTTATCTTTTAAGAATATATATATATATATGTATATATATATATATATATATATATATATATATATATATATATATCTTTAACTTAAAACTTAAATGGAATCCTTTCGACTTTTATAAAATAAATATATTTATGAAGTATTTTTAATTTATTTATTTTAACTAATCTTTGATAAAGAACGAATAAATTCGAGCTCCTATTTACATTATTAGATTTTCTATTATATCTTTATAATTTACAAGATAAAAAATTGTGAATAAAAAATATATATTATAAATTAAATTAAATTTCTTTAATCAAATATAAGAGAACCAAATAATTTTTATTATTTTTTCTTTCAAATATTAAAGATAAATTAAGATCCAACTTTTTATTGTGAGAATTTATTATTAAGATAATTATTAACTGATTTATTGATAAAAGTATTTTAATTATACTCCAATATCATATAGGTAGGAGTATATAAAATGTTTGTTACAAAGTTAGTCGTACCAGAAAGAATATCTAAAGGAATTATAATAACTTAGTAGAAACATAAAGAAAGAGAAAAAAAAACTCATGTAACTAACAAATCAGAAATTTAATATATAATTTTAATACAATAAAAAGAGAAAGAAAAAAAAGAGAGCAAAAGTTAATATAAGAAATATTAAAATTGTTTAATTATGAACTTTGTCTCTCAAAATTTACTCTTATCTACTGAATTTAAAATTATATTTTTAAATCCTATAATTTAAAAATATTAATTATAGTCTCTGTTATCAAAACAATTAAAGATTTTACGTGTATATTTAAAAATTACAAATTATTTATATATAACTTATTTCAAGTTTACATTTTTATCATCAACATTCTATAATATCTTTGTTTTATTTTAAAAGTTTTCAGTCTAACAATATTTAAGTAACACGGTTAAAAACACATTTTTAAAATTATAAGAATTAAAAAATTGAATTTTAATTTTAAATTATGAAAACAACTTTAACTCAATTTTATAAATTTAAAACATACTTTATCTTAATATGTTTTGAAAAAAAAATAGTAACATAAACATTTTCATAAATTAAAAATAGTTTATTAATAATATAATTTTTAAGACGATAATATAATTTTCAAATTAATTTATATTATTTATTGATAAAATCAGTTGATAAATAAAAAAATCATAAAAAATACTTATTATTAATGAATAATATCGATATATTATATTTTGTCACTATCATTAAATTTTTGTCAGTAATTTTAATTTTTTGTAACAAAATATATGAAATAAGTAAATTAAACCCTCGTACATTATTAAAAGAAAAATTGACTTTATTAATAAATTTTTTATTAAAATATTTATATTAATAAATAAGTTGAAATAAATCGTTTTATATTATTACTATTTTAAGATTTATTGAATCGAGTTTTATTTAATGTTAAAAAAATATATGTAAAAATATATTTAAGTTAGTATTAAAAAATAATAAAAAATTATAAATAAATATCAGATAATTTATAAATTATTTTATCAATAAACTTAAAAGATATTTGACATAATAATTATTATATATTAATTATAACCTAATAATAAAATAGATTAATTCTACATTATTATTATTATTATTATAAAAGATATTTTAAATAATAAATAATTTAGATATCATAAATATTTTAAACCCTAATTTTTTTTAATATGATGTATATATAAAATTTAAAAACTGTATGATGTTAGAAAACGACAAAAGTGATGATATATTAATTAGTTGTTACTGAGTCGTGGTGATTGGTGACTCACCGTGTTGCTGTGGCATGGTATGCATGCATCATGTTTATACTGTTACAGATATGCACCACCTGTGACTCACTGTCCAATAATTTAAGTCCCACGTCACCACATCATTTTATGGATTCTCGACTAAATTATACATATATAATTTTTCGTATATTTAACACTAAATTATAAATATAAATTAATTATGCAAAAACATTCTATTTCTATTATTTTTATTATATCAGTTAAGTAAATAAAGTAATATTAAAAAAATATTCTTTTAGAAAAAATATGAATTTATGTTTTTATATAATTATTCATGTTGTAGTTAGAACTATATTGTTTTTTATTTAGAATTGAATGTATTTACTTTTTATTAGTGTTATAGATGAAATAATGAAAATTGTGGTAAATTATTGTGTGGAAGAGGGTGGGAAGGTAGAAGTGAGAAAAGCTTTGGCTGAACACAAAAACTTCATTGTTGATGAAAAGGAGAAAAACTGATACCGACAAATAGACCTAAAAGAAATGTTGTGGCTGACAAAGGGACATGGTCAAAAGAGAATGAGATTGAGAGAGGGAGAGGGTAGCTTCTCAACCACTACTCTTGGTTGGTCATGGTGGTCTTTTCATGTGCCTGTGCCTGCCCTGCAAAGCACTGCAATGCATGCATGTTGGATTTGGTAATTGATAAAAAGAGAAGAGATCTTTGAATTTGGAGTCTTTCACTGCCTTCGCTTGACCCTTAGTTCAGCTGGTCAAAAAGCCTTCAACCATGCACATGGACGTGGAACAATTCTCTTCAGATTAATAAACAACGCTGTGAATGATTGTTTATTAAGTGCGTTTGTGTATGTTCAATGTTTTGAAGTGAAATTAGCTTACAACAAACCATGTGTCTTTGAAGTTAAGTACGAGTAAAGCATATTTCTCTACAAGTTATTACCATGAAAATCGATTTTGCCCATAAATTACGTCTTACACTCATTTCTTATTTTGTGCTTGCAAAAACATACACTTTTAAATGATTTTTTTACCCTTTGAGGGAATCCTTTATTCCACACTGTAAGTTTCTTTTTAGTGCAATTTTCATTCTTGTTGAAGCAATAATTACTTTTGGATTCATAGTTTATCACCAAATTTTGGTGGTTGCTCACTTAAGTACACTCATTATTATCAGAATGATAATAATTATGTACAACTACTTTAAAACCTCCTTCATTTTCTTATTCTTCTTCTTCTTATTATTATTATTTAATAATAATAATCATAAATGAACCATATAATTAAATGTAAACATAAAAAAATATATTTTACATACCAAAATCATATAAGGTACAGATCCTTCTAAATATTTAATAAAACTACTCATGTTTGAGAAGAGTATTAAATAATAAATATCTTTATACGATAATTTGAGAATTCTCTTGTGAAATAAAATATTAAACGCATTAACTTTGGTTAAGAAAATAACTTTGAGTAACTATAGTACATTAGTTAACGGTAGATAATACAAAAATGTGGGCGCCTGTAGCTCAGTGGATAGAGCGTCTGTTTCCTAAGCAGAAAGTCGTAGGTTCGACCCCTACCTGGCGCGAAATTAAATTTTATAATAAATGACGTGGATAATTATTATTTTTTAATTGTAGACAAAAATTAGTTTTATTTTTTATATTGCACACAACATTAATGTTTAAGCGCTTGTAGCTCAGTGGATAGAGCGTCTGTTTCCTAAGCAGAAAGTCGTAGGTTCAATCCCTACCTAGTGCGATTTTCATAAATTTTAAAACTTTGTTAACTTTAGTATTAAAAGGTTCATTATAAGTTATTTTCTTAATAAACTAGTCATTAAGTTTTGTAAATAGGTAAATGCAAAAATATTTTTTAGGTAGAATGATTATTGTTTTACTCTTCAATAAATCAAAATATTGGTCATAGATATGTCATAATCTTCTAGTTAGTTTTTGAACTATATAATAAATGTAATAATTATCAATCAATATAAATTTGCTTGAAATATGTAAAGAGCAATTAATATGATATTTATTAGGAGTCATTGGTTAGAAAAATAATGTTTAAGCCATTTTTCTTTGTAGGCCAAGATTCTAACTAAATACTTTTAAAGTGAATGATGTTTTTAAATATTTAGTAGATTTTTAAGAAAAACTTTGATAACAATTTTAAAGAAAATTATATTTTCTTTAAATTATACGCATAGTCAATCATAAACCTATATATGTTTTAAGCTTATAAGATATGATTATTTAGTATAAGTTTTTATATTCTTATCATATATCATGATCGATCATAAGCCTATTTATGTTTTAAATGGAGGATATTTGATACTTCAATATAAGTTTTTATATTCTTATCACATATCATTTGAATAAATAAAGTTTTATCACATGTGTAACATTTGATATTTTATATGCATGTTTTTACATATTTATATCTAATGTATAATATGTCTCCATTAAACAAAATTTCATTAGAGCAAAAGGAGAATTTTAGTTATAGTTAAACTCATTCTTTAATGATGATTATAAAACTATCATTAATATAATTGTTATCCAAATTAATGTTTTTAAAGATTGTCAAATGTAGAATATATAATAATATGGGATCTCTAATATACCTACTTATGTAAAATTTTAAGAGCGTGATAATAAATAAGTAATAGACCAACAAAATTCATTAAGATAAATTCTAATACCATATTAGAAATGGAGAAATGTCAAACTCTTACAAAAGACTTATAAATTAAGGATTTCTCCTTGATAGAAAAAAAAAGTCATGAAAAACATTATCGTCTTTATCTCTAATAATTATCCTACAAATAAATAAATAAGAGCAAAACAATCAATACAAGAATATAACATAAAAACTCCGAAACTGGAGAAAAACCACAATCGTTAACTAATGATAACCGAAGAAATAATATTATGTGAAAATTTTTACAACACATATACTCCCATGTCCTTTAACCCCAAATACACCCATATTATCCAAAATAAGAATTTAAACTAAACCTCTTAACACTCTACTACAAAAGGTATAAGAAAAAATCATATACAAGCTTAAAATATTTTTGATGGGGTGAGAACATCATGAACATTTAGTCCATTATATAGTTATTATCATTCACTTCATTGTTTATCAAATGTGAAACTTGTTAAGATGTACTCTCATCAACCCAATAATCTCTACCATGATTAAAATAAACATATCTTCCTTTTTATCTGCATTCCCTACACCAACAATTATTCATACTTCACCATAAAAAAATTCCTTTCACTGCACATTTGCATCAATGCTAACCAATGTCCATGTATAATCACCATACACTCTGCATCAATATTAGTCAATGCCCTTGCATAATTAACGTTAGAAAAAACTCATTATTTTTCATGACAACGTAATTATGCTATGAGGATACTTAACTTCATGTCAAAAGTTATTCTTCTCGATATCTTATGTAATCCATATTGGGTCAACACATATCTCTATGTCACATTTGATAAAACTTGCCAATAACATTACAATTTTATTATTTATTCAATGTGAAGTGAGACTTTTCAAAATGTATTATTTTTATTAACTCAATACTTTCCAATTATATATTATATGTTGATAATATTTTTACTCAATGAGATTTTCAAATTATATATTATATATTGTTAATATTTGTAGTCAATATGATATTTTCAAAAATATCAATTTGTTGACATTGATACGTAGTACATATTTCATAACACATTAAACAACATAAATTTAAAGAAAGCTTACTAAACTATGAGATAATGAGGATGTGGTGGCATGATAAGAACAATAATAAAGATAAAGGTGAAATACAAAAAAAAAATAAAGGAAAAAGAGTAAAATATAATATTGATTGATGACTTGTTAATACGATAACAGTAAGACGAGGGAGAAACTCACTCAAGAGAAAAATACAATGAAAAAATGATAATATACAACAAATAAAAGAGAAAATGAAAAATTTGATATTAAATTTTACTTATGAGCATATTTTTACAAATATATATATATATATATATATATATATTTTTTTTTTAAAGATATTTGTTTTAAAAAAAATGGTTAATTTTTTTTAATGTAAACTCAAAGTTAGAATTTTTTTTCTATCATTTTACAAAATTATTATACTTAAACTATATATTTTGTACGTACATTAAAAAATAAATTTTAAAATTCACCCGAAACAAAATTCTATCCAATTTTTTTATATTGCAAACACTCTTACACATATTGCATCGTCCACTCAATTTTCTAGTCATTAACGAAAAACACTTATAATATCTTTTAGGTCATATTGAATGAACTATATTATAAGAAAAAAAATGTCTATCCACTATTCTATTATACCTATATATATATACATACTTTATTTTCATCTTATACAACTAACTTTCTAAAAACTACTTTTTACTAATATTTATTTTATAAAATACCATTTTATTAAATTTTTTACTCAAACAAGTTTTAAACTATATTTCATAAATATATATATTTTTTTAGAATTACACTATTATTTTATTTCTTTGTCATAAAAAAAATTAATCTCTACCCTATCTATCCGTTTAATGAAAAATCTTCAAATATTGATATTTTTTAAAGTTAATATTAATCATTGTACTCCTTAAACATAATTCAATAATATTTCCGTCATCAAATATAATTAATTATATTAATATATTCTTTTCCTAAACAATTTAAAGAAATATTGATGGAAGAAAAAAATGAATTATTTAAAAAAATAAAGTAATGATTTTAATAACATTAAAATATAATTAAAAATAAATAATAATATTATATTGAAACAAATGATAAAACCTTAAAAAAGAAAAAAAAAACATAGAACATTAAAACATCAAACAAAATTATTAAATATACACATTTACAACTTACAAGAAAAAATGTTATCTTTCCTTGTAGGGGAGAGTATAGTTGCTTTTATTTTATACGTGTCCCCTTTCTCTCTTTCTTAGTATAAATACCCACCTACTCTTCTCTTCTCTCTGTGTCCCCTCCCTCGCGCTCACCTCTTTCAACTTCCTTCTCTCGAGTCTCGCGTCCACGTAGATAGAGAGGTTCAAGCGTAGTGTAACGAATGCTCCTCTTCTCCACCCTAAACAACAAAGAAACTTGAAACTCCCAACCTCCAACTTCGTCGCCGCAATGACGGTGTTCTCCGCCAAGCAGGTGTTCCCGCTCGACTGCGAGGCCGAAGTGTCGCAGCGTCTCCTCCAAGCCTCACACTCCGGCGATCTCCCCCTCGCCTTCCACTGCATCGCCGATCCGTCCGTCGATGTCAACTTTACCGGCGCTGTCATGTTGAAGACCGCTGCCACTGACCTCCTCCTCCTCCCGGAATCCCCCAGCCAAGTCCGCCTCGACTTTCAGGAATTCGTCTCCGACGTCACGCCGCTCTTTCTCGCCGTCCATGCCGCCAACGCCGACCTCGTCAGGAAGTTACTGGTAATGAACGTCACGCTTGTTGCCGTTCTCTCAGATCCTGCTTACTCCTACGTCATTTGGTTAAACTGTTTTATCGATTTTCGTTTTCTGCTCTTCTCTGATTCCGAGTGCTTCTATTATTATTCCGTGCTTCGATTTTTCAACGCGTCAGCCTTCAACTTCTCTTTCTCCTTCTAAGTTTTTAAGGAAAAGATGTAGATTCTTTGATTTTGAACTGTTGCTAGTTGTTCCGTGTTCGATTTCAACACTTCAAATTTCAACTGCCCTTTATAGTTCTGAATTTTTAAGAAAAAAAAAAAAAATGTAGATTCGTTGATTTTGAACTGCTGCTAATTCTTCAATGTTTCCTATTCAATTGCTCTTTGTCCTTCTAAATATTTAAGGAAGAAAATATTTAGATTCGTTGATTTTGAACTGTTTTATTTGCTAAACACGAGTACATAATCTGCTGTACGTGTGTTTTTAACCGTTAATTTTAACTTGGGAGATTGATTACTGAGACTGACGTTGTTGTTGTGGATCTCTTCTTTCGAGTTTGAACTACTCCAAAATTGAATTTCAAGTTCAAAAATCAACATCAAACATCTTTCCCTCTGTTATTTTAATCATTACTTTTATTTTTGAAAAATAGGTAACTGGTCCTGACGCTGTTCATCTTTAGTATTTTTAAACGAGAATGGATTTCATCTTGGGGAAGAAGAAAAAGTGGCATTAAAGTAACGTTGATTTTGAATTTTGAAACCCGTTCGTCTTTTTATTGGATGAAATTTCAAGGTTGGTCCCCACTCCACTTTTCTCCGTCGTTGTCGCTGTATACATTTATAACAATCCTTTTCCCCTTGTCATTCTTCCTGAATAGGTAGGAAAATACTCGAGTGTAAAAACGATTCAGAGTTTTGGGTTTTTGAAACGACAAAGCAAATGAATATTGCTATCCCTAGGAGGCTTTCAAAACATTCCAAGCTTACTATGAAATGACACGTTCCAATTTGTTCCTGGGAAAAATATCTCAGGCTCTGTCAATAATTTTTCAGTACATGGAGATAAATATACTGTAGAAAATATTGCTCAGCCCCTACCTTTTTATAAAATATTTTTCATCTAATTTTGACGAGATAGCATAATTTACAGCCTTAGATGAAGACATTTATTTTCAAAACTATATATTTTTTCTATTCTTCTTTTGGGCATGAAGCTTGTCTTGCACCCTTGTAGGCCGATACTGTTGCCGACCATTGGACATTGCAATTTAACCATGATTCCTCCCTCCCTCCTGGGGCCCCACCCACAAACAAAAAGAAAAAATATATTTTTTTATTTCCATTCTTTTCTTTTTCTTTTCTTTTTCATTTGATTGATTTTGTTCACTTTTATCTTCTGTCTCACTTGGAGTTGGCTTGGCTGTGTCACATCATCTTTTGTTCTACTTCGCTTCTGTGTCTGTGGATTTAATCTTTTGAGCTAATTCATAACAGGATTAGTTAGTTACTATAAGAAGTGTAGAAGACACTGTGTTGGAAGTGTATTTGAAATTCCTGATGTTATTTTCCTACGCTTTAAACCAAAGTGTAGAAAGAAAATTAAAAGAAAAAATCTTGTAGAGTTTTGCCATAATGATTGGTTTGGTTTATTTAAAAAACAACTATCTAATCAAACATGCACGAAAAGGTTGATTTGTTTTTCTTCAATGACAGAGTGTGGGAGCTGATGTAAACCAGAAACTCTTCCGAGGCTTTGCAACTACTGCAGCTGTGAGGGAGGGTCACTTTAAAATTCTTGAGATCTTACTTAAAGCAGGGGCATCGCAACCAGCATGTGAAGAAGCTCTTATTGAGGCAAGTTTCCATGGCCATGCAGGGTGTGTAGAATTGCTCATGAGCTCCGATTTGATCCGCCCTTATGTCGCTGTACATGCTCTTGTGACCGCAAGCTGCAGGGGGTTTGTAGACGTTGTTGAGACGCTCATAAAGGTGGGTGTTATGCTCTGCTGCACCTCAGTTTTAGAGATTGACTTAGTTATATTTTTGGTGATAAAAAAGTTTATTTTGGTACTCAAAAATTTGAAAAATATAACTTTAGTTCCAAAATATTAGATTCGAGAATTTAAAATGAGTTTTTTAAAATTATTATTAGTCTTTTTAAAATGTTTATTTATTTATTTTTTCTTCGAAGGATTAAAAAAATGATTTACTTCAAATTGTAGTTTCTTAGAATATAATTAAATTTTAAAGATTTTATAATTGGATCCCTCAACATATACGTAGAATAGTCCTATAATAGCATTTGCAATAATTTGATTGAGTATATTATACTAAGGATTAAGAAGATAGGACATGTGGAGTTACATCTCTATCCCCTGCCATTAGGTTCTTTTAAACCCAAAGGTCCTTATCAAGGAAATCATTTGTCATGCATGATTGCTGGTACACTCTTAAGCATGGATACTCATACTCCTCAAATTATCTTGAATCTGTATCGAATCCGATACTCATTGGGTACTCGTGGTATAGAATATGTACCATGAACATTTATAAGAAAATTTGAGACCAAATAAATGGTGGGTCATGTATGGTGCTGTAATTTCTGAACTTCAATAAATTGTAGTGAAACTCTTTTCAAAACCATCATCTTCATCAGATTTCTCATATTCATTTATTCATTCTATGAAGAGAAACAGGCTTAACGTTAGATTTCATCTTAAAACCAATTAGTAAATATATAAGTCATACTGGCATAATTAAGATAAATGATGAGAGACTTTCCTCACATTCCCCTCAATTAAAAAGATGTATGTTATAATAGACAATATTAAAAAGGCTTTGATATCGTGTTAGATTTTAGTTTAAAATCGATTGACATTAAATGAATAACATATATGTAAGTTATATTTGGAGAATTGAGATAAGCAACGAGAGACTTTTCTTTAACACTTTAACTCTAAAAGAGTTGGAATTTAGTTTTTATATATACAAATATTCGTCTCCTCTAATAAAAGAAAAGTTATAAAGAGAATGAAAGGAAAGTGTTGAATATTGGTGAAGATGAATGGGATCCGCTTGAAGGGGTCAAGTTGCTCTTTCTCATGAGATTGAAATTGTTGAAGTATGATATCATACTCATGTTTAGGCCTTATAATAATTTTGTTAAACTTTCATGTATTTGCCATGCTTGTTAGACTTTCATAAAACTTCCTCAAACATTTCAATTGTCTTTTCCTTTTGCAAGAGGAAACTTCTAGGATGAATTTTCTTCTTCTTGTAGTTCATCTGACTTCATCCCACTGAATATTTCAATTCAAGAGCCATCTTAAACTCAAATTTTCTTTTCATTTCTAATGGCAGTGTGGTGTGGATGCGGGTGCAACAGATCGGGTGCTTTTACAGTCACTTAAGCCTTCTCTCCACACAAATGTGGATTGTACTGCACTGGTTGCAGCTGTAATTCACAGGCAGGTTCCTGTTGTTGATTTGCTACTGCAGGTAATCGTTGCCCCTTTCGAACCTTTGGTTATTGTTTCAATTTGGTTTAGTGAATGAGAATATTTCACATATATGATGAGTCCTAGTTCTTGCTGCAATCAACATTCCTCTGTGAAGAACTATTAGTCTGTTACTTTTTAATAACCTGTTACATTTTATCAAAAATAACATCCATGTATATAACATGAATTAAGAAGCCATGTGATTTTATAACACGACGTACCTCATTTAAACACCGAAGGTTATGTTCATCATCACTCTACACAGGTTTTCATGGTTAAATTAAGTATTTTATTGGTTTATTTTAGCTATCGTGACAACTAATCTATTCACTTTCTAGATTTTATTGTTAATGTGAAATGAGCCTTACTAGGACTTTCTTACAATACAGAATGGTGCTACGATAGACCTCAAAGTGAGACTTGGAGCATGGTCATGGGACACTTCCACTGGTGAAGAGCTTCGTGTGGGTGCTGGGCTGGGAGAACCTTATGGAATCACCTGGTGTGCAGTTGAGTATTTTGAAAGAAGTGGTTCTATAATACGCAAGCTCCTGCAGCATGTCTCCTCCAAACCTCATCGTGGAAGGACCCTTCTACACCATGCCATACTCTGTGGCAATGTTGAGGCTGTTAAGGTACTCTTAGAATGCGGTGAAGATGTCGAATCCCCAGTTAAAACAACCAGCAAGACTCAGTTCCTTCCTATACACATGGCATCTCGTCTAGGCTTACCGACAGTTATTCAATGCCTTGTTGATTTTGGTTGTGATTTGAACTCCACAACAGACTATGGCGACACAGCTTTGATGATCTGTGCAAAATTTAAGCAAGAGGAGTGTCTCAACGTACTAACAAGGGCTGGTGCTGATTTTGGCTTGGTGAATATTGCTGGTCAATCTGCGAGTTCACTCTCTGAGTCAAACAAGTGGTCAATTGGTTTTCAACAAGCAGTGTTGGATACAATCAAAAGCAGCAAGATACCCAAATCCAGCAATACTACCACTTTTTCACCTTTAATATTTGTAGCTCAATCTGGGGATACTGAAGCATTGAAAATTGTCATTGAATCTAGAGAATTTGATCTTGACTATCAAGATGATAGTGGTTTCTCTGCAGTTATGCACGCTGCTTCAAAGGGGCACGTGGATTCTTTTCGATTGCTGGTATATGCTGGATCCGATGTGAAATTGTGCAATAAATCTGGTGAAACAGCAATAACCCTATCTGAAATGAATCAGAACTGTGATCTATTCGAAAAGGTCATGCTTGAATATGAGCTTGAAAAGGGCAATATCAATGCTGGTGGATTCTACGCTCTACATCGCGCAGCTCGTCGTGGTGACTTGGATGCCGTCACGTTGCTCACCAGCAAAGGTTATGATGTCAATGCCCCAGATGGGGAGGACTTTACTCCACTCATGTTAGCAGCAAGGGAAGGCCATGCGTCCGTTTGCGAGCTTCTAATCTCATGCGGTGCTCATTGTAATGCTAAAAATGCTCGAGGGGAAACTGCACTTTATCTAGCAAGGACATTCTCTGGAGGTAAAAACGATGCAGAAACTGTTATACTCGATGAACTTGCTCGTAAATTGGTATTAGGTGGTTCCTGCGTTCTGAAGCACACCAAAAGTGGGAAGGGTTCTCCCCATGGGAAACAAATGCGGATGTTGGGTTCTGCTGGTGTTCTGTGTTGGGGTAAATCAAGCCGGAGAAATGTGATTTGCAGTGAGGTAGAGTTAGGAGCAAGCTCAACCTTACGTAGAAATAGGTACAAGAAAGGTGATGCAGATGAAGCTGGAACATTTAGGGTGCTTACTAACAAGAACAGAGAAGTGCATTTTGTATGTGATGGAGGATTAGAAGGTGCTGAGCTTTGGGTGAGGGGTATTAAACTTGTAACCAAAGAGGCTATTTTTCATAAGCAGAGATCAGTCTAAGTGGTAGTTTTTTTTAATGTCGATATCGTAGGATGTATAGGTGTTTGGAGTAGCACTTCATCTCGAAGTACTTAAGCTGCTTTTTATTGTAAAGATTTTGATCTCAAAACGGTTGTACATCCTTTTTTTCCAAACTAAGACCTTGTGGGTACATTTCGTCTTCAGAAATTAGCATTAGGTAATTCGCATTAAAATGGCTTATTCCACTTTTCATTCATTTTTTTTAAAAAGTTTTTATAGAAGAAATTATAAATGTATACCCTCTAATAAATCTTTTGTAATTATAACCAATAAGTCTCAAAAATCTCCTTAATTGTTTGAAATTAGAATGAGTAAGTCAATCTAACACAACTTGTGTAATCCACAGCCATACTCTCACTAAAAACAATACAATAAGCATTTTAAAAAAACTGTTGGTGGTGAACCCTAAACACGAATTCCAAGGGTTGTGAATCAGATAATTAGAAGGACTTACATCAAGATGTCATAAAAAAATTATCAAAACATACTTCTTCAACACAAACCTCAAAACAATTCAATCATCAAACTTTGTCGTCCTCTTTGACCAAGATTTCATAGTAATTTGACTTAAGATCCAACATAGAAAAAACTTGTTTCATCCACCTCAAATATAGGAAAATTATCCTTAACTGAAATAATATTCAAAATCCTATACTCAATATAACAGGTATCATTGTATCATTGTTCTTTTTTACTAAGATGATAAAGGATGAGAAAGTACTTTTATCAAGAATAGTGATGTCTTCATTCCAGCATATCTTAGACAATTTTCCAAGTTCGTTGCTTCTGACTTTGAGGGTATTTATAGGGTCTAACCTTAACAAGTCCAACACCATGTATCAATGGTATAAAGTGATTATAGACTCTATTAGGTGACAATAACCCACATGAAACAACCAAATCCTACAATAGGCAACAAAATAACCAATTGAGGAGGAGCAATATCTAGCCAATGATGTTGAGGTTAGGGAGGATTTTTAACATGTGTTTATTGTAGCATTCTCAATTGGTGAAATTGAGCTTCACTAGCTAAAATAATATGCTCTCCATGGAGAGCGATGGGTCAATTCCCTATATAGAACTGTAAAGTTAAATTTCTATAATTACAAATGTGAGGTCTCATTGTTCATAACAGAGAAGCACCAAGAACTTCATAGCACTTGTCACGTAGTAAATAAATTAGAAGAACCAAAAAATGATCTTGTATTTCAAGTTCTACATCTCTCACCAAACCTTCTACTACTACTAAGACATTTTCCTTATTTTCAAAAACTTTAAAATCATATAAATTCAATAATTAATTTTAAACAATGAACCCTACTTGTGTTGGAAATGAAACAAATTTGAAAAGATATAATTTTGTTAATGAAATCTTTCAACGAATTTATATGATGTGATGTATTAAATATTTAATCTAATCTTAGATTAACTAATTTTAATATTCAATGTAATTGTTAAATATTTAGTATTTTTTAAAATAATAAATAATATTGTAAAAACAATTAAAAAGATAGTTTTTTTATTAGAGTGTGTATAATATCACATAAATTTAAAAACTGATGCTATTATAGTAGCATATTGATATGGTTAGTTAATTTAATTTATAAATACTACAACAAACTTTACATGTTAATCTTTGAAATGATTTTTTCATTAATATCTCCCCTTAAATATAAATAATAATAATAATAATTAAGCATCAATTATTCATTAATAATCAACGTGGACTTCAATTAAACTTTATTATCCATAATCTAAATCAATACTCATAAATAACCACGTTCAAAATAACTTTTTAAATTTTTAACATCTTCTCATATGATTTTCTTTTATAAGACTTTATTAAAGTATTCAAACTATTTAATGGTTAGTTTGGCGAAATTTAAAATTAGTATTTTTAAAACAATTCATTTTTTAGAAAATAATTTATGTAAGGAGATTTGCTTCATAAAAAAACTAATTATTTTTAAAATAAATATAATGCTTAAGACAACTTTAATTAAAATAACTCATTTGCATATAAATTTGAGCTTCACCAATATCATTGTAAAACAATTTAAACTTGTTGAATACAGAGAAAAATAGAGTTTGAGATTAATCTCCCTTATGTATAAATCACACGTAGGGTAATCTATTTATATTAAAGTACAACTAAAAGAGTAACTGAAAATAACATAATAAACAGAAAATATTGTTTGATATTGTGGTTAACAATATCTAAACAATATCTAACAATATCTAAACACTATCTAAAAATATCTGTTAACTAATCACTTGAGTTAACAAACTCAGTTTTGATGTCTCCAGACATAATCTTTTCTCAAATGAAATGGCAATCAATCTCAATATGTTTGGTCATCTCATGAAAGACATGATTAGAGCTAATATGAAGAGCAGCCTGATTGTCACGCACAAGTGTCATTTGAATGATATCTCTAAATTGTAACTCTCTAAGCAATTGCTTGAGCCAAACAAGTTCACAGGCAGTTGAGACCATAACTCTACTTCTGGACTGGATCTTGCCATAACACTTTGTTTCTTACTTTTCCATGAGATCAAGTTACCACCAATGGAGACTGAATATCCAGATGTAGATCTTCTATCCGAAGGAGATCCTGCCCAATCAGCATCTGAGTAGCAAACAATTCTTGTATGGTTATTAGAACCATATAATAATCCTTTTTCAGGAGATCCTTTAATATACTTCAAGATACGAATTACTGCATTCCAATAATCTTCACATGGAGAATTAAGAAATTGACTTACCATACTGACGACAAAAGAAATGTCAGGACGAGTAATTGTAAGATAATTCAATTTTCCAATCAATCTTCTATATTGCTCAGGATCAGGTATAAGCTTCACCTGATTTGGTAGAAGTTTAGGATTGGGATCCATGGGTGTATTAACAAACTTTGAACTCATCAACCTAGTTTCCTCCAAAATATCCATGACATACTTCCTCTGAGATATAACAATACCATCATTGGACTGTGTCACCTCAATACCCAAGAAATATCTAAGTTTGCAAAGATCTTTTGTCTGAAAATGGTGACAGAGATGTTGTTTCAACTGAGAGATAACATGGTTGTCACTACCTGTAAGAACGATGTCATCAACATATACTATCAAGTAAACACATCCAACACTTGAGTGTCGATAAAAGACAAAATGATTTGTTTCACACTGAGTCAAACCAAATTGTTGAACAACAGTCCGTGTAATGCCCCTAACATGAAGAACTTTGATCATTGTGCTATCTCGGTGGTAGGGTTGGGGGAAGGAAACAATAACTCATTAAGCTCATGAAAAAGAGCATGAATTTTGCCCATATAATCAGTCATAGAATCTTGATGTTTAGAGACAATAACATCTACAAATTCAGAACAGACACCATAGAGACGTTGAGTATCATTGGTATATAATAACTTGGCATGTTCCCAGATTTTGGCACATGTTTCGTAGGAACGAAAAATTTGTTTTAACGAAGGATCAAGAGTACCCTTGAGAACTACACATAATTGAGCATCAATGGTGTCCCAACGGTCTTCCTCATCAGAGTGAGAGTATGTGCTTTCGAGGCAAGATGATCAAGATACTTTTGACTCTTAAGCCATAATCTGACATTTAATGATCATGTGACATAATTAGGGTCCGTTAACTTGTTAATGGATAAATGCACATTAACATAGTTAGTGTAGATGGAAGGATCAGATGCAGTACTAACAAAATTGAAAGTACTAGAAGGAGCGGAAGAAGTCATAAAGGGCAGAGGCGACGACGATGACAATGACGGTGACAATGACGTGAACTAGTACACCAGGTAAGTTCCTAGGAAAGAGAGGTGGGTCACTAATGACGATGACGGTGACATGCACTTTCACACTATCAAATAATATCGAGTAACAAAAATAACTTTTTTCTGATGTGGAAGATCAGTTTAACCAGTAGCGGCGGTGGCGGCTCCAGCAGTGGACAAAGGAAAAAAAAATTCAAAATAACCTTAAGCTCTAATACCATGTTGAATATAGAGAAAATAGAGTTTGATATTAATCTCCCTTGTGTATAAACAACTAAAAGAGGAACTGAAAGTAACAATAAACAACTAAAAGAGGAACTGAAAGTAATAGAAGATATTGTTTGATATTGTGGTTAACGATATCTAACAATATCTTAACAATATTTAAACAATATTTAATCAATATCCGACCAAACTTATTTTTATTTTCATATTTTTTAATTTTAAGTAACTCATTAAGATATATATATATATATATATATATATATATATTAATTTAGACATGATTTTGTTATATAATAATATTTATTAATATAAATTATTTAAAATTTAATTAATTTGCTTGATGGAACTTATTTTCTCTTCTCTCATGTTCATAATTTTTTTCTTTTCTTTATTCATAAGCAACATTTGTTGTTTAGTTAAAACTTGTAAGAAAAATTTACTTTATATATTGAAAAATATAATCTGTAGTCTCTATTGTGTCACATTGTTATTAAACACCTTGTACTTAAATTTATTTAAAAGAAATTCTAAGAAAATCCAAGAAATTTATATATTTTTATGAGCATGATCTTTATGGGTTTTTAAGTTGAAAATTTTAATTATAAAAGAAATCTCCATTAGAATTAATCTATCACACTTTAATTCAAATTAAGATTTGTTTATTATATAAAGAACAGTTTGTTAAATAAATAAAAAATAGTAGAATAAACATAGAAACCACAAATTATATTAGATCGAAATTAAGTGTATATTACTTGAGAATGATACAACCCATAATCACACAAATTATAATGAGTTGCTTGAAGAAGTAATTGAAAAATATTTTAAACAATAGAAAGTTTTTAATAAAAATAGTTTAATATAAAATATTTCGTTAGTAGATAAAATTTAATTAAAATTATTTATATAAATAATTTTTTTCAATTTTAAACAATTTTTTAATTCATATATAAAATTAATAATAAAATGTTTATTTTTATTCCTAAATAGCTAATATTAAACTTCTCATATTTAAAATAATTTTAATATAAAATAATTCTACCATAAACAAAACACACAGTTAATTAGTTTAGTAGATTTTATTTAAAAAAATTGTTGTCAATATACTTAAATTAACTTCCATTATTAATAACTTTTAAAATTAACTTCTCACAATTCATTAATATAAAACAACAGTACCCATAATATTGAATAAGGATAAATAGGAAAATAAATTGAAAAATTTATTAAATATCTTATAAAATTATCACAAACAAATTAATCCAATATTAAATAAAAAACAATTATTTTCATAAACATGAATAAAAATATTAAATATTTAATAAACATTGAGTATTTTTACACTAATACAGTGTATTAAATATTTATTATTGATTATTTTGAATATTATTGTGCATTGAATAATTTATAAAACATTAAATATTGTTTATACTTAAGGTGGTGTAATGTTTACTGTTTTTAAATGTAAGAATTATTTAGTATTAAATGTAAAAAATATTCATTTGAGAGAAATTCAATATGAGTATTAAATATTTAAATTTTTTAACATTAAATATTTTGTATTTATTATTTTTTAAAATTTTAATATTTCTTATATTGATGTAATGAATTAAATATTAATGATAAAAAAAATAAAAGTTTAAAGAGATTCATTAAGATGTATTATTCAGAGACAAAATTGATATTTTAGATAAATTATAGTTATAAAAATCATAAAATATTTCATAATTTAAATAATTTTTTAATATAACATAACATATTCTTTAACTATGTTCATGTTTTAAAAATGCTCCATTTTATTTTGTTACTATAAAACTTTTGCATCTAAAGACCACAACTAGTTTCGATTAATTAAAATCATGTGAATAAAATAAAAGGAGTAAATTTCGTTTATATGACAACTTTTTTCTATTCACATAATTAAAATAAAATATTTTAATTCTTAATTTTTATATAAATAAATATTTAAAAGTCACAATCAACAGAAAAGTAAATAATATAATGATATAATTCATTAATTATTAATTATTAATTTTTTTAATGAAGTGAATGTTATTAAAAATAATAATTAACAAAAAAGAATAATAATATAATACAAAGAACTGATGTTTTTTTTTCTAGTCAAAGCAATGAATTAAAAACGGACATTTTCTAATTAATTTTAGTATAGATATTAATGAAACCCAGAAAAAAATTATTAATTGTTATGATTTCTAGAAAACATAATGAATAAATTCTATTTTATGTTTCAAAAAGTGAATGAATGCACATGTCTAAAATGGTAAAATGTGGGATACTCTCCCCTTCTTATGTGGTAGTGACACAAAAAATAACATTTTTCATTTTTACTTTAATGTATTTATAGAGCGGTGATGTTAGTGTTTTTCAGTTAACTGTTGGTTTTTTTGGCGTGTGAAGACTGAAGAGGTTCTTACTCAGCACGCAAGTCGACCGTTTCCAACCAACCAAGGTACAAACACTCTTCAAACAACTTCCACTTAGCAGAAAATCATGATAAAACCTTAATCTCATCACATAGTTCCTTTTCATTCTTTGACACTGACACACCCTCTTTGCAAGGTGGACTGGAACCTAAGATAATTAAATGTTGAAGGCCAAGTTCCTTCTTCCTTTTGGAAGTAATCCTGTGCGGGTTGCGGCTTTCTGCTTCAAAAACCTCAGGAAAATTCAGGTCCTTGATACTGACATTTCTTCTGCTGTTGGTTAGCCTTCTCTCTCTATCTCTTTCTTTTTCATTCTTTACCTTAGCATTGGAAGAAATGGTGGATGTTTTGTTTTGTTTTTCCTTGAAAAATGTCTAAAATTTGGGTTGGTATGTCTCATTCTTCATTGGTAGACATGAAATCCTCGTTTTTCTGTTGTTGCTGTGTTTTCTTTCCAAAGCATGGTTATGGGGGGAGGGGGTGTTTTTGAATTTTTGTGTTTGTTTATGTTCTTCTGTGTTTGTGAGTAGTTTGGGAAATTGGTCGGAGAAGGAGAAGTTTTAGCTGGGTTTAGTTGCAAAATTGTTGATGTAGCTCTGCTGGTCAGCGAATGTTAGTGGTGGGAAACATTTTTGTTTATGGAATTCTGAATTATTTTATTGCTCCCAACTTACCCTTTGGCTTTTGGTTCACCAGAATGGTTTTAACCTTGTTGGCAAAAAATGTAGCTGTTATGTTAAGATATGATGAAATTTCGGTGGCTTTTCTTTAATATGCAATTTTAATGATTGTTTGCAATTTGCATGTCTATTATATATATATATATATATGAAGTGATTATCCTGATCCTAAATGCTCTTTATGGGGAAGTTATTGGAACTGTATTCAATTTTAAGGAGAAAAAATAGTGGTAATGATGAATGTGGTTCGGGTCACATTGATTGAAAGTTGAAAAGAAAATCCATTTTTGGTGAAAATAAGTTTGATTTGTATTGATAGTATATGATTGTACAGATATAAGGAAGGAGAAGTTAACAATAGCCTAGTAGGGTGTCACATACTAATGGAAAGACAACTAAACAGTGGTCTACACTAGAATCATGTGCTTGCAATGCAAGTATAGGTGTTGCAAGATGCTACTTGATACCTATATCAGCAAACATAGTTTACAACTTATCAACAGGGATAATGGTTACTATATCATGTTATGGTATGTTTGCTATGGGGTTCAAAATGGAGATGAAAAGTTCATGAATCAGTTTGTTGTATTAGAAAACCTCTGCTGCCCGTCACCCAACTGACTGAACTGGCCTACATATCAGTGGAAGAATATTCTAGTTGTAACAAGATGGAATGTTACAGCTAATACTATTCCTGGTCATAAAACAAGGGGTATGAAAAATCATCCAGAGTTTATGAAGCTCATACCCAACTGACTCTTAGCATAAAAGATGGACTAAGAACAAAATTTGTGGTGTTGGAGAGCTTAATAATTAAAGAGTCAAAATGGAATGAATTTTTATATGGAAAATTACAAACACTAGTTTTTTTGGTAAAAATATTTTTGCTTTAGGAAAATTAATTACCAATGTTTTTATTCATCAACCACAAATAAATATTATTTCTAAACTGGATGAATTTGAAACCAAAATTATATTTATTTAATTTTGTAGTTTTATCCAATTCTATATTCTGTTTTATGGTTTCTGCACTAAGAATATATAGTTTATGTTATTTATTTTTCACTTGTATCATTGGGGGTCTTTATTACATTGGTGAGTTTATGTTTGATAGTTTTTCATGATCAATGTTGTGAATTTTCCATCATAGATGAATAATCTACTCCCATTTAATGTTTTTACTATCAGATCAAGTTTTTTTTTTTTATGTTTCTACGAGGTTTTGGTTTTTTTCTAAGCAGAAGTTACAAGGCATAAACACTTCCCTTATGTGAATTGTCATCATGTTGGGCAAAAATTATTTTTTGTCAACTCAAACACTTGAATCTGACACCTCCATTTGCCTCAAATTCACAAGTTGACACCTCTGAATAGATGGAAGCATATTAATCTTAATTTGAGTTGACACCTCCGTTTTGATATTTTGTTATGATACTCATTTTCGTTACATATATGTGTGTGTGGTGTCTCAATGTCCCATATTTTAGACATTAGTCTTTACTCATGTTGGAATGTCCATGTTGTATTAGATGTTTGTGTCAAAATCTGTGCTTCTTAGATTAGAACTGAGAAACTGAAGATAGTTGCTAGATATAGTTCAAAGGTTAACAACTATAATGCAATAATAGCAGCAACCTTTGAACTTATGTGGTTATGGCAACTCCTCTGCCTCTCAAATTGGGTGACAATAAGGAAATGGTAGTGATTTGTTTACAAGCAAATTGTTGGAAATATTACTTTATTATCTTTTATTTAAATTAGGTATTAAGAGATTTTATTATCTTTTAAGAGAGAAGGTAAAAAGACATTAGGTTATTATTCTGATTTAAGTCTGTTATGATTGAGATATTATGAATATTTAATATTTTGTAATATTTTTTACTCTATATATACATAGAGTACATGAATAAATATACACACATGATATATCAGAAATACATATACACATAACCCTTCAAAAACCCAACAAATTGGTATCAGAGCTTTGGTTTGACACAATGGAAGGAGAAATAAACTTTTCACAAGTCACTATTCCAGTTTTTGGTGGCGAAAGTTATGACTTATGGGCTGTGAGAATGCAATCCTATCTTGAAGGATTGGATGTATGGGAAGCTGTAGAAGAAGATTATATTGTTGATCCACTACCCGAAAATCCCACTATAGCTCAAATGAAATCTCACGAGAGAAAGAAAAATGAGAAAGGCAAAAGCTAAATCATGTCTCGTTTCTTGGTGTTTCACAAATGATCCTCACGGAATCATGACGCTAAAGTCACCCAAAGAAATTTGGGATTATTTGAAAGATCAATATGAAGGAGATGAGAAAATTCGAGGTATGAAAGTTCTAAACTTGATAAGGGAATTTGAGATACAAAAGATGCAAGAGTCTCGGACAATTAATGAATACTCAAACAAATTGTTAGGTATTGCTAACAAAATAAAATTGTTAGGCAAAGAATTTTACGATTCTAGAATAGTTGAAAAAATTCTAGTAAGCGTGCCAGAGAGATATGAAGCATCAATTGTTTCATTGGAAAACACAAAAGATTTGTCTAATATTACTTTGGCAGAAGTGTTACATGCTTTACAAGCACAAGAGCAACGAAGATTGATGAGAGGAGATCATGCTTGCTAGTGAAGGTTCTTTATTATATCATGATGGAGGTTCTGTCCAAGCCAAGAACAACAAAGGTACAAAATCACGAGTATTTTCTGTTTGTCCTTATTGCAAGAAAAATAATCACACACCCAACAAGTGTTGGTGGAGACTCGATGTGAAATGTCACAAATGTGGTCAATTGGGACATATAGAAAAGATATGCAAATCACAATCGGAGGAAGTCGTTCAAGTTATAGAGGATAGAGAAGAAGAGGTACTTCTCCTTGCATCAACATGCTCTACAATAAAAAAATCCACAGGTTGGCTAATAGACAGTGGTTGTACAAACCACATGACTCATGATCGAAAATTTTTCAAAGAGCTCAACGAATCACATATTTCTAAAGTGAGAATTGGTAATGGAGAAGAAATGAATGTGAAAGGTACAGGAACAATTGCAGTTAAAAGTCATTCGGGTATCAAATTGATTATTGATGTTTTATATGTTCCTGATATAAATCATAATTTGTTAAGTGTTGCTCAATTATTGGAGAAAAGTTATAAGGTGTCTTTTGAACACAAACTTTGTGTGATTAAAGATACAAATAACTTAGAAATATTCAAAGTTCACATGAAAGGAAAAAGTTTCACTTTAGATTTGATGAAAGAAGAGATGATTACAAATGAAGATATAAAAGAAAAGTCAAAGAAAAAGCATGAAGAAGATTTCTTGAAGGAATTTGATGTTAAGGAGGAAAATAAAGATGTAGATGAAGAAACCGTTTTCAACGTCCATCAAAGAGTCAACGAGTACTACCATGAATTTTGAAAGAAACAAAGGAGATGAAGTTGATAAAGGAAGAAATATGTTGATGAAGAAAGTGAAGAATGAAGATATGATCTCTTACAAGAAAGAAAATAACAAGAAGTATAAACAAAAAAGGAGGAAAAAATATATCAAATTCAAATAAATAGATATTAAAGTAAGGAGGAATGTTGGAAATATTACTTTATTATCTTTTATTTAAATTAGGTATTAAGAGATTTTATTATCTTTTAAGAGAGAAGGTAAAAAGACATTAGGTTATTATTCTGATTTAGGTTGTTATGATTGAGATATTATGAATATTTAATATTTTGTAATATTTTTTACTCTATATATACATAGAGTACATGAATAAATATACACACATGATATATCAGAAATACATATACACATAACCCTTCAAAAACCCAACACAAATTGCATTACATATTGCAATGATCAGTTAGCTGCTATATTAAATAAGCTCCATAGCAGGCATTGGGTTGATTTTATTTGTCATAAGCTGGTGCCTATGACATATATGATCGAGCATTATGGAGAGTATAAACTTGGTTATATTTACTCTTAACTTCTGCTAATTCTGTACTCGTTGATGATGGGCCTTGGGTTGATTTTATTTTTCATAAGCTTGGTGCCTATGACATATATGATCTAGCATTACGGAGAGTATAAACTTGGTTATATTTACTCTTAACTTCTGCTAATTCTGTACTCGTTGATGATGGATGTTTTAATCTTGTTGATGGTGTGTGGAGTTGTATATTTCCCAAGGGGAAAAGGTCTTGGGGCCAAGTGACCCTAGTGCCCTGTGTTCTTGGAACAACCAATGCAAACAGTAATATTTAGCATTTTAATTTTTCTTCACTGGGTTAAATATTAAAAATTTAAGGCTAAAAAGTTTTGTTCACACTTATCAACTGGTTAATTATATTAGAGGTTGGTAAGAACACTTTTATATAGATCATGTTTGATGGCCCTTGGTCCTGTCAGTTCCAAAAATTGTTAGGAATGTTGTTTATTTTTGTTTATAATCCACCTTGTCAAATCCGGGTTAATGTTATGCTTTTATTGTTTTGCCATTTTTTTCATTTCCTCTCTTTACCTTCTGTAGACAAGATTTTGCAAGATGAATTGGATGTTGTATCCTATAGAGTGCTGGGCTATCTTCTTCTTGGCATTGTAAGAATATACTCGAAAAAGGTTGAATATGCACTTGATGATTGCAATGAGATACTCATTAAAATCAATAAATTTGTGGGAAATAGAGAAGACTTTTCCCATGTGGAAACCTTGCGTATGTCTGTTAGTATACCGAGCAAACTACAGTTGGATGCTTTTGAGTTGGATTTGCTTGAGGACACTGGCAGGTAAGGTTTTATTAGATTTTAACTTAAAAATATTCTTTTGGTTTTTGAGCATTTCGTTGTGTATCTTCTGTTGTTTCAGAGACCATACTGCTCCTTCAGAAGAAATTACTATTAGTGACAAAGGTACTAGAATTCTTTCACTATTTTACTTTTATAGTAAATTTAATCTTATTCTATTTTTTGAGTAATATGCTGTGAAATGCAACAGAGGTTGTGTGTAAAACTGGGGGATTTGGGCTGTTTTCTCAAGAAAAGGTATGCATTCCATAGTTCTTCATAGGTTTGAAATTGTAGTGTCTCAATTCTTTAAGCCTTACCTGAATAATGTTTCTTCTATTTTGTCTATGCAAATGTTTTTGTTTTTGTTTATCTTCAGCTCTTCACTAATATGCCAAATCACCTTCTGTCTAATAAATGCTTTTCCCTGAGTTTATTGGTCTGTATCTGTTGGGTTCAAGAAATAAACACATTGAATTCTAAATAAATGTAGAATAATCTTATTCTATTTAGGCCAGATTTTAATACAAAAATCAACAAACACAGGGTTTTCCCAGAAGGGATTTTCCTCTTTCAAAACACCAAAACCAACAGCCTCAAACCTTAGTTGCCTTCTGCAAGTGTGTCACAATATAACTGCCACAACATTACATCCAACTGCCTTATTCAAAATTAATATAAAAATAAATACCTAATACAGAGCTATAACTGCCTATTTTTTATTTTGCCCTATCAATGTCTTTGTTACACAAGCAGCCTTGCCTTAGCACTGAAATGAAGGAACTGTTCCTTGCAGATCAGCTTTGAATTTGGTCCCAACAATTCAACCTTTTTTATCTTCATCTCCCAAAATAAACATTCTTAACTTCATTTCATGAAACCCATGATGTGACCATAATGGTTGGCCACATTGAAAGAATGAACTTCTTCTTTCTTTCTAACATACTCTTAACAAGTTCATGCCTGGTGCTGCAGGTTTTGAACAATGAATTTTTGTTAATTATTACTATAAATTCTTCCCGCTGTATCTCTTTCTGGTTTAACCCTTACAGAAGAAACAAAATGCTGTTCTCGAGCTCGATTAGGAATCGAAAGTCACTGTGTTATGACGGCCCAGACCCAGTGTTCTCGTGCAAAACCAAACCAAACAGAATCTATGTCTAACACCATAACTAAAAAATTTGCTCTCTATTTGCGTGTCGAAAGGAATGACAGTGGGCACAATTTGTGGATCACGAGCCTTCACTTTTCTTCTAAGTTCTAATCACATTCAAATAGTTCATAAAATAATCCTTAAGTCAATTATTTTGGAGACTGGGTTAATTGGCCAATGAACATTTTAAATTGCTGCTGAAACTCCTACACAATTTGTTTGATGCAAGGCTGGCAATTGTTCGTAGGGATTTTCTGTTCCATTACTAGAAAACCTCTTCAATAATTCCATTTTGAAAACCTCCAATGTTGATAGAGCCAAGGAACAAGGTTCAGCAGGAGGACCAATTGCTTGGTCAACACAACCCAATGATTCAGAAACTTTACTCCAGAAGTAGAAGGACGCGTGGCAGGCAGTAGGCAGAGGTGTAGTTGTGCATAGTGGAATGCTGATTGTCGCAGAGGGAACGATGAAAAGGATATATTGCTCATAGAGTGCGGATAGCAAGATCAATTACGAGTGAAATGGCATGGTACCTACAGTTCTAGGAGCTGAGAGGTTTGTTCTTGCGATTTCTAACTGTAAAATTACGTACTTTTGCTTCTTCATTTTGGGCATTCTGGTTTCTGTGAGTTTATGGCTAGTGTTTGTGTGAGTTGTTGTAATTCAAGGCTTTGGGATCTAATCCAGTTTACATTAGTCCCTTCCATACAAATTATTCCCATGGGCACTTTGACTTCTGATTTACTCTTTTGCATTTCAAAATGGCCATGTTTATAAGTATAACTAATTAAAAAACTTTTCAGCCTGCCTTGATATCCAGTTGGATATTACCCATCAAAACTGGGTAATGTCACTCTCCACTCTTCCTTTTTAAACACATTTGATTCCCCATCTTCAAGGCTGGACGAGTGAGTGTTGACATGACCTTGATAATATGTAGTTGACTAGTTCTAGCATGGTTAGAACTTCTTCCATCGTGTTTATCCATTGATAGGCGTTTTCTTCTCAGACAAATCCTTCAACAATGGTAGAATTGTATCCAAAGTGTAGATCCTTTCTCTCATCTCCAAATTATTCAAATGTTTTCGACAGTGTCTCCCATAGTATAATTATGTAGTCTGTATTCTAATATTTAAAGTAGGGGTCATGGCGCTTCTTGCTATCCTGGTTAGCATCTTCAGATTTAGCTGCTTTGTGCCACTGTCAGATTATTTAACAATTCAAACATCAATAAACCCAGGGTTTGCTTTTAACTTGGAGTTTTGACATTCAAAACTTCAAAATGACGATCTGACAAGTTAATTGCAGTCTTCAAGTTTATCACATAGCCTATATATATCACTATAACTATCATGCATATACCTGTGAGATCGAAAATAAAATAAAAATAGAAGCCTACTAACATAATACAAAACTATGACTTAAAACTTGACCTATTATCTTTCATTGATTGGTAATCACATGCTGGTTAATAAGTAGTTTCATTTATGGAGTTCCATTGTATGGTTTTAATTGATTATGTAGTACAAGCAATGCACATCGGACATATTATTTTGCTTGGGCATCACCTTAAAACTTAACCTTTAGGTGAATTAGTCCTTTACATTCATATGAGAAAGTTATCTCGGTTTTTAATTGAATTCAATGTCTTTCCTTTTTTATTTTTTGTTTTTCATCTCTTCCAAATAATGTTAAAGTGAAAACTTAGGTAGACAAGATTTAATGATGTTTTGTTTTGGACTATGATGCATGGGTACAATACGAATATCAGATACGATTCGTATCTGATACAACGATTTGTTTATTAAAAAAAAAAGATATGATACGTATTTAAAAATGTAAAAAAATTCATCAAATATAGTAACTATAAAGTTACAATCATGCAAATCCAAATTCAAATCACATTTCTTAGATACGGTGAAAATGAAAAATATAAATAATTATCGTTATAAAATATTTTTTGTTATTTACATATAGGAATAAGACTATTAGTGTCATTAATTACTTAAAATACTTCATAAAAACAATTTTTTTCTTTGGTTTATGAAAAATAATATGTATATGTTTCTATTTTTTAGATAGGCATATGTTTCTTAAACTTTTATAAATGATTTAAAAGTTTTGACATTTAATTAACATACACATCAGTAAACTATCTAAAAGTATTATTTATAAAACAAATAAAAGTGTTGATGCTTCATAGGTTTGGATACTTCATTGATATGTATCAGTGTGAAGTATCGGTGAAATATCCAATACGTATCGGATACGAGAAGCAAATTGAAGTATCAGGGCTTTATAGGTTTTGGAACATCCATAGAATAAAAATGGGGCATAAATTTGTACCAAATATACTTGAGCTTATCTTTACCAACAGAGTAAAATGATAAATATGATGCTAACTAATAAAATTGTACAATAACTGTAGACGATGTATACCCATAATTGTTTGGAATAGTATGCAGGGTAAGGGTGGCAAAGGGAGTTGACCTGCCAAAATAATTTTGATATGGAGGGGAATTGCTAGTAATTCATGTTATATTATACTATATAATGAGTAATTCTTATATATGTATGATATTAATAAATATAATTAATTAAAAATTTAATGTAAGTTAAATTAATACTAGAAAGGAAATACCACTCTTAAATATTGGTGGATTAAACAAGCCAACCCATTGGTGGGCTGGTGTGTTCCTAGGTTAAATCACCTCCGCTAGTTTGACAAGTTGACTGGTTGAGTTCTCCCTATTTTGCCACCCTCAATGCAAGATGTTTTATAATCCCAATCATCAATGATTCACCAAATGAGCTAGTTAAATTAAATTCCATCTTATTGTAGCCATCTTATGTTACAGGCTTATTGATGGAGGACATTTTCATGTTCTTGATAGTTTTAAATTTACTTAAAATAGAAAGAACAAACCCTAATCTTATGTTCTTGATTCTGCACATCCTAAGTGTCTTACTTTTACTATGCAGTTTGAGGAGTTTGATATCAATGAAAATACCTGCTCTTTTGATCGCGATAAAGTGGGAAAGTATGACTACTAAAATTTTGATTTTTTTGTTTTTATTTATTCCGTAAAATTTGTGTATCTTCTTCATTGAACATATTTGAATGTGTAATACACTTGGCAGCGCTCATCTAAGTCAACTGTTGAGTATGATGGGTATTAAAGTTGATCCAGTTAGTTCACCAGAAAGCAGGGATACATTAGAAAACAGCATGTTTTCTCTGATGGAACCAATGAACTTGGACAATGTTTTAATAGTAGAGGGACTAGAAAAAGAATCTGTCAATTTGTCTGGTCAAGATCAACAAATTATTGAAGAACAGATAATTGAAGACATAGTACCAACTGATGATGAAATAAATGAAGAAAGTAGTAGAATCTCTCAAGTTGACATCAATATGTTTTGTGGGAGAGAGGAGGAACATGTGTTATCTGTGGAAGAATTTACCAAATATCGTCAAGTTGACACCGCCCAGAGTTCTGCCAAGGAAACATTTAGCTCATTATGCAACATGAATGAGGAAGTTATTGAAGTTCATGTAGCCAGAAGTTTGGAAGAAAGTATAGAAAATCCTCAAGATAAAAAATCCCATGAAAACGAATGTGTGTACCATGTCAATTCATCTGTTGCCAATGACATCCATGAAGAGCACATTGAAGGGGCTGTTGAAAAGCGTTATAGCAACCGCAAATTAGGGGTTCGAGAAAAGGTTTCACTTGAAGATGAAAACCTTAGTTTTACTCCATCTAAATCAAAAAATCTAGAAGTAACTCCTCAGTCTAAGTTTCGAGATGATTCTGTTGGAATGCCAAAACATGGTTCGTGAAACCATTATTCTGCATACACCTTGAAAATGCAATGGTTGAATATTTTTATTTCTTTTTGTCCAGCATGAAGATCATTATCTTACTTCAATCTTTTTTTTTTTCTTAAAAATGTATTTTGGCAGGTGCTACTACACCAGAGTCAATGTTTATTTCTACACCAGCTGCGAGAGACCACTCTCAGTTTTCAAGGAAAAGAAGAGCTGTTCTTGATCAAAAGAAGATTGTCCTGCCTAACAAGTATGTGATAATAATTATAGGAAATATTCTAATGGCCCTTCTTTTAATCGTTCCTTTTTCTCTATTCAAAACTGCAATGCTTATTTACCTGCTTTCTTATGCATAAACTAGTGGGAAAGGATTGCTCCATGTATCTAGAATTTGAAGTTATTATCTAGCTGATAAACTATAATATGTCCATTCACATTTTAATCAATATAAGTGTCCTAAGTATATGAGGTTTGTATTTTACCTAATTGAAAATTTGCTTATTGTTGAAGAGTGGTGAGAAAAATTCCATTTTGTTATTTAGGAAATATTTTGTAAACAATTGTTACCATAAAATTAGGCCCATTTACTTGAATTTTTTACTTCTATGGGAAATCCCTCCAATCATTGGTTTCAGACACTATTTTCTTTTCTTTTCCGATTGAGATTTACATGTAGCTCATGTGATCTAGTAAATGAGATAACAGGTATTCCACTCATGATAAAATTTTAGTTTAGTTCTTATTTGGACGTGGATATCTTGGCATTGTCCTCAATAGAGTGTTACATTTTGAACCATTTCAGGGTAATTATGAAGAGGTTACGTAGTACAGAAGACATAGTTCGTAAACGAAGAAAATACCATTGTACTTCACTTGCTTGGAATAGAGAATCTCCCATTTCCTGTCATCCTGATATATTCTATGAGCCTTTGCTTCCTTGTAAGCTTGATTTATCACTTTTTCTTTTTGTTTGTAATTTCTTCTATCTTTACAATGTTGATTTCCTCCAGGTTGTTCCTCAGAGCTTCAACTCCTATTCTCTAAAGAGAAAATAAAATTACCTGATTCCCTTAAGATTATGGAAACTTCAGGGAACTTAGCTGTGCTAGGGTCTCCAACTATTGCCACTCCGCGAAGCCCTCCTCAATTGTCAGATTCCGTTGAAATAGAGAAAACTCCAAGGATGTTAGATGTATTTGAATCTCTGCTTTCTGACATCCCAAAGCATGTACCAACTGCTCCACAAACATATCCTTCGAGTACACTTGAAAATGAGTTTCCTAGTCTGATGGATGAGGTAAAGAATAAATAAATAATGACATTTCTCTTCGACATTCTAACTGACACACTGAGTATTTATCAACACATCACAATTGTATCCGCTCCGCTCAAGAAAACTGATATTTCTGTTGAATCTAGGAACCACCAATTAGTATGAACCTTCAGATTATATGACAAAGGGTGAAGATTGTTAGAATATACAAAAATATAACATATTTCCAATTTTATGTTTGATTATATCTTATATATCATTTAGGATTAGTTTCCTCCACATTATCTCTTAGGATTTTATATTTTTCCCATTTACTTAGGATTATGATTAGTACTCTAGGTTTAGTGGATTGCTGCCAAAAAGGTTTATTACTCTAGGTTTAAATCTGATGATTATCTTTTAGGATTAGTTTCCTCCATATTATCTCGTAGGATTCAATTTGCTTCCCCTTTATTTAGTAGTACTCCAGGTTTTATTATATCATCATACCTCACACATTGTTGAACAAAACAAAAATCTTATCCCATTAAATCTCTTTGCTGAAGAAAAAGAAAAGATAAATCCTCAATCGACTTTAGAAGAAGGCGTATATGTACTGCATTTCTTGGAATGTTAAGTTTTTCTTGAGTGTATTTATTTTTTATGAAGAAGTCCCTCTTTAGTTTTTTTTTTTTCTCCTTATTCTTGGACTCTGATCTAATTGATGTGTCCTTGCATTTATTATGTTTGTCTCAGGAAATAAATTCTTTTGAGGCAGATAATGCAAAATGTGAGAACTCTTGCAAATCTCCATCCATAAATTGTTATAATTTTTGTTAAATTGTTTTGCCGAACAGTGCATGATTTCTTTATTTATTTTCTTTACAGTAGCTGGGTGGTCTGATCGAACCAGGTGAGATGGTAGTTTGCTTTTGGAATACCAATAACTCAATTATTGTTTATAAGATTGACTTATGATGGTGTTCTTTGATGATGTTCAGAGTTGTAGCAAATTACTTGAAAAAGAGTTTTCTACCAGCAAGGAATCAGAAAGAGAAGAGTGTGCTAAACTTCTCTAAAGTTTTTGGAGGTCGAGCACGCAAAGAAGGGGCAAGGCTATTTTATGAAGTACTGGTATATGTTAAACTTTTTTCAAGATTATGTTCATTCTTATGAAAAGTTTGGTGGCTGTTTTTCTTATGAAAAACTTCTATCTTCATTTTCTGTGCAGAAATCTGAATTGTGTTTTTTGCCTTTACTACTATTGTTCTGTAGATGACATTCTTTTCAACTTTAAAGGATGAAAATCTGTTCTTAATAATTGTCACCTCTACTTTTTATCTGGGTGATGATAATAGGAAAAAGTGAAATTGTAGTCGTCCATTTGGTTGGTCATAGAACAATGATATACTTTGAATAACCTTTTATTAACAGTACTTTTTTAATGTAAGACCACAGTTACTCATGATTCATGACATGTACCTCATAACAAACCAAAATATGAGAATGCTGTTTCTGAAGTTGCTTGCTAGTGGGAAAAAGATTTTAACCTTGTCTTCTGTCTAATGCTTTTCAGGTTCTGAAAACTACTGGCTATGTAGATGTGGAGCAAAACGAAGCTTATGGAGATATTGCAATCTCTAAACTCCCAAAATTAGACCAAACTTTTTGATTTAATGATCTATTAAATTACATAGGTAGATATCAAAGGTGATATAGAAATAGCAAATTGATAGGATTCTGGTAGATTTATTTGTTGTAGTTTCTTTATCTCCTTTTCATATTATTCTTATGTTTAATTGGGTACAGCATTACTTGCCATTATGTTTTAGTCTTACTTTGGTAAACTTGTGGATCTCTCCCACAAGTTACTCTGTACAGCGATGGCAAAGCTAAAAACTTCAATATGGTAGTGATAAGCCCGAACTTCAAATTTATCACATTTTGGCAAATGTTAATGCTTACTTAAAACTTCTGAAAAGGTTTTTGAAGTTTAGACCTGTTTCTTTATAATAATCACTAGGAAGTTCCAACTTAGTAGATAGCTAATTCACTTCTTGAAAATGTATATAAAGAAGAATTTGTTACCAAAAACAAAATTTAGTCCAGTTAAAAAAAAAACATACTTTGCCAAACTCTGCTTATATGATATATTTCACAATGTTGAGAATAGAAAATAGAAAATGGTAGCTTCTTCTTGGTTAGCATTGGTAGGTGGAAGGGTGGCTTTTGTTTGAGCTTCCTTGAGCCTTTTTATTTATCTATTCAAGATGTTTGAAAGTGGTCACTGAGGTGGATATTTATTTTCTTGGTTTCATGAATATTAAATTGAAACATGCAACTGCCCCAGGACAAGCCTACCATAAATGCATTGCACTTGTCTATTTCTAGCAAGTTGGTTGAAGAGGGAAAGAACAAGAAAACTATATAATATCAGAATTTGTTCCCTCCACTACTCCCACTCCACACCATTGGATACAAACATTGTCCTTTTTAGGGGAGATTAATTAAATCTCTTTTGCTCCAATGTTTGTTCAGTTTTGAATCACTCCCATATGTTTGAGAGAGATGCTAGAAAAAGAAATGATTGGAGGAATAGGACTAGTTAAAATAATATCACTATCTACTTTCTTTATATGACAGCCATGTTGATCACAGTTTTGGATTTTTGTTTTTGGAAAACCAATAACTTTTGCTTCTTAAAAGAGAATGAATCTTTCAGAAAATTTCTATTTATTTTAGTTGACACAAGTTATGTTAATCTAGAAAGTTATTAATACTCTTAAATAAATGTTGTTAATACGGTGCACAATAGGATCCACCAAGATATTAGGATGGATAAATATGGCACTCTAATCTAACAAGTTTAGTTAATTCATTATATTGATTTTAATTTGATTTTGGTTTGAGCATTGGATAAATGAGTTTTAAATGAAATTATATCTTTTAATTAATTTTTAATTCAATTAGTCTGATTTAATTTATTTTATATATTACATTAAAGTTTTAATATATTTGGTTGTCCTTATAATATATTTGTTATATAACTTTAATATATTCGTTTTTCTTTATAATTCATTTTATTGTTTTGATTTCTCAAATAAAATTTTAGAAATTTTTTCCTTAATATAAAATTTTATTATAAATGTGGATTGAACTTATGTTTTGTTGGTGTTAACTCTTTCTAATCAATTTTCTTTTAAAAAGAAGAAAATAATTATACATAAAAAAAAATCAAATAAGTACTTGAAAATATTATTGAGTATCACCAAAAATTCTAAACCCGAAATATCTGTTGAAAAAGCTGACAGAGACACGAGCAAACTTTATTCCTGAGGCGTGTATAATCACTGCCCTTAAGGACTTATCCGCGGTGTATTGTGCAAGTCCCCCAGGATACAATAGGAACTTCTCAGAATATCCGAGGATCTCAGAAACTAGCAAGAAACTCTCAAAAGAGTAAATTAACCCAGGAACACATAAAGATCAGAGAAGAGAAGATGAGAGAGGTGTATTCTGAAGAGTGTAAAGTGGTATCTATTTATAAGAGAAAGTCTGTAACAGTTATGGAAGACTTGGTAGTGGGTTTGTAACGTTTCCTGTAACGTTCTCTAAAACGTTCTCTGAAACGGTCTTCTGCAACGTGTGCTCTGAAACAGTCTTCTGTAACGTGTGCTCTGTTTTGCAATACCCCTTAATTTACAACAATCCCCCACATATTGTAAAACAAAAGGAGATAAAAGAAATAAAAGAAGAAATCCTGGGTGTCATATAAGATGTAATGCATCAGAGCTGGTATAGCAAGCTATATGAACCAGTCTTAGACTAAAAAAACTTAACACACAGTGTAGTTGGTGTAGCAAGCTATATGAATCAAAACACTTAATGTGTGTTAGCGGTTTTAATAATCACAATACACCCCACAATTCTTGCTCGTTATCGTTGTGTTGCGCTTACTAGGTCATGCGCGTGCCGGTATTCATGAGTGCTCTAGAAATCTTGCAAAGATCTCATACAAGCGGCCCCACTCGACACTCATATAGGTGACTTCATCAAGCGTATGCTGCAAATCATACACCACTCTTAAGGGATATGAAATCGTTTAAAAACTTTGTTTACACTAAAATTCGTACTCCACATAGAATTTTAATTACAAAGTTTAACCTCTCAATAATGCAGTATCTAGCACTTTCACATATACACCATAGGAATGGACATAATTGATTTTAATCAATTTTAGTGCTAGCAGAACTAACAAGTGACTTGTTTTTACCCATATGAACCTTATTCATGGGATCTCCAATCACAAAGGTTGGGTTACCATCACCTGTTTGTTTGCAAGTTTCTTAAGGCCCATTCCCCTTGATGTTTCTAAAATCATATTTCTCGCTAAGGGTTTTGTCAGAGGATCTGCTAGATTCCGTTCTGACTTCACATAGTCAATGGAGATTGTTCCATTCTTTAGCAGCTCACTAAATTATGTCTCAACTGTATATGTCTGTTTTTTCCATTATAGTTCTTATTTTTTACTATAACTATTGCCGATTGACAATCACAGTGTATTGATACAGACGGGATTGGTTTCATTCCTAATGGAATGTTTACTAAGAAGTTTTTCAACCACTCAGCTTCACTACCAGCCATTTCGAGAGCAACAAATTCAGATTCCATTGTTGATCTTGCAATAATTGTTTGTCTGGCTGATTTCCATGTAATCGCACCACCCCCGAGTGTGAATACATAGCCACTAGTGGATTTTGTCTCATCTGAATCAGAAATCCAGTTAGTATCACTGTATTCTTCTAGTACAGCGGGAAATCCAATATATTCAATGACATAATCCATTGAACCTCTTAAGTATCTCATAAGTCTTGTAAGTGCATTCCAATGTTCTTGATTAGGACATTGAGTGTACCTACTCAGTCTACCTACTGCATAAGCAATGTCAGGTCTAGAAAAGCTCATTAAATGCAGTAAGCTCCTAATTACCTGGGCATACTGAGGTTGAGAGATTGAGTCTCCTCTATTTTTCTTTAATTTAGAGTTAGCATCATAAGGGGTATTCACTGGTTTGGCGTTATAACACCCAAACTTCCTAAGAAGTTTCTCAATATTTTGTTCTTGTGATAGAAAAATATTATCGCCCTTCCTTATGATTTTAACACCCAAAATCACATTGGCTTCACCCATATCCTTCATTTCAAATTTAGATCCCAGAAACAACTTAGTTCTGGAGACAATGTCAATGCATGTACCAAATATTAGCATATCATCTACATATAAACATATAATGACACATTCACCACTCTCAAATTTAGAGTACACACATTTATCAGCATCATTAGTTGAAAAACCATTACAAAATATAACACTATCAAATTTTTTATGCCATTGTTTTGGTGCTTGTTTTAATCCATATAAAGATTTTAAAAGTCTGCACACTTTGTTCTCTTGACCTGGAACAACACACCCTTCAGGTTGAGTCATATAAATTTCCTCCTCTAATTCACCATTCAAAAAGGCTGTCTTAACATCCATTTGGTGTATAACTAGTTTATGGATAACTGCTAGAGCTAACAAAACTCGAATAGAGGAAATCCTAGTCACAGGGGCAAAGGTGTCAAAATAATCAATGTTGGATTTTTGAGTAAAACCCTTTGCTACTAACCTTGCCTTATATTTATCTATGGATCCATCAGAATGATACTTTTTCTTAAAGATCCACTTACAACCAATAGGTTTTGTTCCTTTAGGCAAATCTACCAAAGTCCAAGTATTATTTTTCTTAATTGAATCAATTTCAGTCTTAATGGCCCTATCCTAATGTATTGCATCAGGAGCCCTAGTAGCCTCTAAAAAACTCATTGGATCATTTTCAACTAGATAAGTGTAGAAATCATCTCCAAAGGAGGTTTCCTTCCTCTGTCTTTTACTTCTCCTCAAATCCTCATATATTTTATCATTATTAATATATATATATTGTTTAGGTGTCTCACTAACCTTTAGAGAAAAAATATGTTCAAAGAACTCTAACATTTTTTTCCACTATAGTATTATGCTCAATTATATCACTTTTGAGGACAAAAAACCTATAGGCAGCACTATGTTCTGCATAGCCTAAGAACATACAATCAGAAGTTTTAGAACCTATTTTCCTTTTCTTATGATTGGGTAACATTACCTTAGCTAGGCACCCCCACACTCTTAAATATTTAAGATTAAATTTATAACATCTCCATAACTCGTAGAGAGTTTTACCAGTTTTAAAAAACACACTGTAAGTGTATCTTCTCTTAGAGGTTATTTGGTGCACTAGAGTTCTTGATTAAGTATACTTTGGTTTATCTAGAGTAATCATCTATAAATGTCACGAGATCATATGAATCAATATTATAAGCGGAAGAATAACATTCATTAACAACCAAGGGCTTTGGTCACACTATCTCTTTCCTACAAATACATTATTTTTTGTCATAACAATCTTATCAGATTCGAATGACACTTTAACCCCAACTTTTCCAATAGTGCTACAGAGATTAAATTAGCTCTGATTAATGGCACATGTAGCACATCATTCAAGACCAGAGTCTTTCCAAATGTGAGTTTTAGAATAACTTTTCCTTTTCCTAAGACAGGAGTTGTCCTGGAATCACCGAGATAAACATGTTCTTCTTCATCCCCACACTAGTGTAGGAGGTAAAACACTTCTGTTTGCACAGATGTGTCTGGTAGCATCAGAGTCTACCACCCATTTGCTCACATTTGTCACAATATTTGAGAAACGACCGCAATAATTGTATCTTCTCCCTCGGCTAAATTTGCCTTAAGAGGATTATCGTTTCTCATTCTACGTCTGCACTGAGGTGCAGGTTGACCTAGCTTTCCACAAAAAAAAAAATTCTTTCTTGAATGTAAAGTGGGGTTAGATCCACTGGTTTCATACACTCTCAACCCTTTCTTATACGTATGTACAAAATAATATGGGGACAAAATAATATTCTACTTATACGTATGTACAAAATAATATGTGGACAAAATAATATGTAGATCTAAGTCATACATTGTATACATGTAATTGCTAATTATTCATAAACAAAATCTCTCATAACATATAATAATTTTGCATAATTTCTCCCATAACATAAAATAATTATGCATAATGCATTTTTCATTTTTTCTGTTGTATTGGTGTAATAAATCCGAAAAAGGAACATGTGTTTGACACGTGTGCTCTATGAACAAGCTGCATGATGTATGCTGATAGCATTTGATATAAAATTTTACCTTTCTTTCATCATAATTATAACATGCAGTAATAAATTTCATATATAATTCACCGTTAACCCAATCACGTAATTTGTTTTTTCAATTAAAATCAATTACATGGTCATTCACATTTCAATAAGAATTACAGTGTCATTCACACAGGGGCTATGAAATTAATTTCAATTTGAAATTGATTGCAGCTTAAAACATAGATTATCATTTATTCCTTTATTCAATTTTTGGAAAAACATAATTTAAAAATTATCATAAGAGAAAAATCATAAATCTAATAAGTATGGCTCTGGTACCAGATGTATTTTAATTTGTTGTTTTTATACGTTACTAATTCTATAAAACTACTCTTCACGTTTAGATTATAATAGCATACATGAATCATAATCATATAATAACATATATGAATTAATTCTCACATAATAACACACATAAATCATAATCGGAAAACTAACCTTGATCCATGAATACTTCATAATTCCCTTTCTTTCACTATCCAATATTCTAAAACTGTTGAAGGAAGTTGTTGGTGTTCGTATTGTCAGTCATAAGTCCTTAAGATTGTTGAAAAAGCTGACAGAGACACGAGCAAACTTTATTCCTGAGGCGTGTATAATCACTGCCCTTAAGGACTTATCCGCGGTGTATTGCGCAAGTCCCCCAGGATACAACAGGAACTTCTCGGAATATCCGAGGATCTCAGAAACTAGCAAGAAACTCTCAAAAGAGTAAATTAACCCAGGAACACAGAAAGATCAGAGAAGAGAAGATGAGAGAGGTGTATTCTGAAGAGTGTGAAGTAGTCTCTATTTATAAGAGAAAGTCTGTAACAGTTATGGAAGACTTGGTAGTGGGTCTGTAACGTTTCCTGTAACGTTCTCGGTAACGTTCTCTAAAACGTTCTCTGAAACGATCTTCTGCAACGTGTGCTCTGAAACAGTCTTCTGTAACGTGTGCTCTGATTTGCAATACCCCTTAATTTACAACAATATCTTCTCAATATTACTTTATTTTTCAATACATGTATCATTCATTATTTGACTAAAAGAAGATCTCCTGTATAGATTTTATTCAAAATTGTGATGTTAATATCTTTTATCTTAAAGCAAAATTTAAAAAATTATCTTTAGAAAATGAAATATCCAAAGAAAACAACGATAGATTTTTCTTTTTATAACTACTTTCTAAAGCAATTCAAAATTAAAACATTTAGAAAATGAGATCACCTATATTAAAAATGGTTTTTGAAAAAAAAAATAGTTCTAAAGTTCAAAACAAGCTTTTTAGTTGCTTAAGACATTCAAAGAAATTTTGAATTGAGTTAAAAAAAAATAAGTTTCATGTCATCTTTTCCATGAGATCGTAAAATATAATGTGTAATATTATGGTAAATATAGAATATGAGCTATAAATGTAAAAATATGAGAAAACGTGCAAAAAATACTAAGAAAGGAACTAAGAAGATTTTGATATGAAGCTCGCTCATTATTCAAAATAATTTATATATATATAATATGTGTGATTGCGTGTTGAGAATCGCTTCAGTAAAAGAAGATTTTAATAATTTTCAAATTTTGTAATTATAAAACATTTTATTAAAATAGGTTTTAGTTTTTGAAAACTAAAAAATTCAATATTTAATTGTATTTTTCAATCTCCACAAAATGAATAAAATTGAAGAAGAGAAAAGCATAATATTATAAGTAGTGAATAAAGATAAATATGCGAAACCTTGCTATAAACAATTCACATCCTACTCATTCATTCACCATTTCTATATCTAAGCAGCCATTTAAGATGAGTGCGTGAGTTGTCCGATAAGAACGGAAAAACTTTCCCATTTAAAATAACATGCTTTAGTTTAATGAACACCATTCATAATAATTCACTTTAGTTTAATGAAAAATTAAAATATAACATTTTGGTTTAAGTAAAAAATTTATAAAATTGTGGAAACAATTATTGTAATACCATGTCAACCAACAAGTGGAGAAAGAGATAGCAGCAATAACTAGGGAAGGACAAAGATGTAATTTGAAGACGAAGGTTCCCATCATCCTCTACCAGCTTATTGGACTTAAATACGTGGATTCGAAGGATATTCTGATTCACTTCAATGGCTTCTTTCTCGTGTTTTTGGTGTGAAAGTTAAGGAAGAAGAGGTTGTGGCATTGAAGTTGAAGCGAACCAGAGTGATAAAGAGAAAGAGTTTGAATTGATGTTCGGGTAATGTTTTCTTGTTAATTCTTCTGCAAACCCTTTTCTTACTACATGCTAGTTATATAGTAAGATCGATATATCTCTCTTCTCTGTTCTTCTTCATCGGTATTTAGTTATACGAGAAGATAAGATTGTAGAAATAAACAAAAGCACCTCATAAAGATACTGGAATTGAATCTTTGATGTCTTAACTACGCAGGTGAAAATAGTTAACAAAATGAACATCCTTCGTTCTTTTTGGAATAGTCCCACAGGCCTCAAAACAACTCATTTCTGGGGTCCTACCTTCAACTGGAGCCTTCCCCTTGCGGTATATTTACTTTCCACCATTTTTATTATTATTTTTAATGTTAATATATTTTATGGTAACAAATTTACTAAATTCAAATAATATCAGGCAGCAATGGACACAAAGAAACCACCGGAAACCATATCCGTCAACATGACTGGAGGTTAATTAATTACTGTTTCAGAAACATTAATTTGTAATTAAATTAAACCCATCGTTTTTTGTTAATTTTTAATTTTGAAAATTGTACTTGCACAGTTATGTGTGTTTATTCAGCATCTTTCATGAGGTTCGCTTGGGTGGTGCGACCTCGTAACCTCCATCTTCTTGCATGCCATTTGACCAATGAGACTATGCAATTGTATCAACTCTCTAGGTGGTTCAGAGCTCAGAGGTCATTCATTCAAACTATTTTTTTTTTTTAAGACTAATTTCAAATTAATAATCTTTTTCTTTTTCTAGTAATTAAGCAAACTAATATGATTTGTTTGTTTGATATACAGGGTGGTGGAACAGAGCGAAAAGGAAATAAATGCAGAATGAAACATATTTGCTTAAATTTCCAATTTCAGAAAAAAATGTCTTATTGCTTTAGAAACGAGTCCTTTTAAAAATAATATTGTACTGAAATAAGTGTCAATTAAATATATAAATTTTTAAGTTAAATAATTATGTCGAATTATCTTTTTTTTTTGTCTTATAATTATGCTTGTTTTGACAAATTTATGTATGAATTTCATAATAGTTCTTTACTTTAGATTTGTATACTTAAAAACGGGTATGGTATGAAAGTTAGATCTTCTCCTATATATAATCTATTAAATTCTAAAATTTATCGTTTTAATAAGAATTTATTTTAATCCATATTTTACTATGCAAGTGTAAAGAGATAAAGAGGAACGAACACAAAGACCTTATAATAATCCATAATTCAGTTATTTGATTATTCTAATTAGACTAATTTATCAATAATTTAAAGCTTACAAGAATAAATCTTTCTCCTTTTAATTTTATTTTTATTTTCTTAACTAAGCACATAACAATTGTCAAAATGAAATATATATATATATATATATATATATATATATATATATATATATATATATATATATATATATATATATATATATATATTAGAAAAGCTGAGGAGAAGTGATGGGTAATGCCAAATTGAGAAATAGACAATACATTTTACAAACTCCAAAGGATAAGTTGGTAGTTTTCCCTGGAAGGTAGGTGTCTGGTTTGGACTCGTACTCACCAAATTCTGCATAACTCCATTGCCTTTCTTCTGCTTTTTCGGGCACCATAGCTTTTTTGTGCAAGTTGAAGAAGGTGAGGCAGTTAAAACTTGAAACTGAACCAAAGCTTATATTCATCTTCCAGATCCTAATTTTCAGGTATGCTTTCTTACCCTTTTCTTAATGTAAATTACAACTCTTTTCTCTGCTCTTCAGTATGCAGTAGGCGTGAGAACATCTAAATTTTTCACAATATCTGTAAACAAAAAGGCTTGATTTTTTGGGTAGATCAGTAGGGAAACTTTCTTGATGAATGTGATCCATCCATTCCTCATCTATGCAAATAATACAAATAAATCATCTTAAAAAAAAAAAAGAAAAAAGTTTGACATTTAATTTTGAACAATGCAGGATACAATATACAGTGAAGAGAAGGTGAAGAGATGAACTACATTCGGTCGTTCTGGAACAGTCCCACTGGCCTCAGATCCACTCATTTCTGGGGTCCTACCTTCAATTGGTCCCTTCCTCTTGCGGTATTTCGTTAATCCAACTTCAAATTCACTTCTTCAAAAATATATTGCCTTATTATTTTTAATTATATTTTATTTATAGTCAAGTCTTAGGATTTTATCGTTAATTAAAACAAACAACACAAATTATAAAGAAAAGTTATACATTCTCGAAAAATAAAAATACACTTAAAATCATGTATATGGATATATTCATAAATCAAATTGACAATTTTGTTTTACAATAATTAGAATAAACGTAAAAGTATTATTTATCAGGCAGCAATGGACATGAAGAATCCAGCAGAAACAATATCTGGCAAAATGACTGGAGGTTAATTGCTAATGACTTGTTTGATGAAAAGTTTTGGATTGAATATCCATTTTATTTTAGAAATTAATGATGTAAACTAATAAATGGTAATATGCAGTTATGTGTGTTTATTCTGCATTGTTCATGAGGTTTGCTTGGGTGATACGTCCCATAACCCACATCTTCTTCTGTGCCATGCCTCCAATGAGACGCTGCAATTGTATCAGCTTTCAAGGTGGTTCAGAGCTCAAAGGTAATCATTCTTATCATTATTTTTGATTATATATATAAAATCATGTTTCTAATATTTGCTTGTTTCATGCAGGGACCTTGCCCACAACAAAACGGAAGCGGATACAGAGTGAAAAATATTTAACAAGTTTTTTATGATTTTTCTTCTGCACAGATTTGTGAAGACATGCAATCTATTCTAATTATCACAGACTCAGTCTTTGTTTCATTTTTGACATATTAAAAACTGGCATACCCTGTCTTAATTAAAATCAGATGGATTCATTCGTTTTGCAATCTTAATTAAATTTGTTATGATAAAAAAAATTGCAATTGTTTATTATATTTTTCTATAAAATATGATCATTCTTGTTAATTGAAATAATCCTTAGATAATGTTCCTTTACGAACCCAACAATTTTGGTTTTGTGTGGGAGACTCACATAGTTTATCCCGTTAAATCTTTTTATAAATCTTAAAATTTTTTTAGTGTGATTATCAGTCGTGGATCATCTTCTTGGAAGTTGAAGTGACAGTGACCCTTCAACTTTTATAACTCCCATATAATTTGTGATTTTGATTCCCTCAAGTTTAATGATCATTTTATATATTTATTTAGTATATTTACAATTTTATCCTCTCATCACTCTTAACTCTCATATATAATTTATGATTTTGTTTCCTTAAACTTAATTATCATTTAATATATTTATTTATATATTTATAATTTTATTCTCTCTTTTTTTTATTTTTATTTTTTTTGTATTTATTTATTATTTATTAATAATATATTATTTGATGTACCTCTGGTCATTATTCAATTAAATAATAGGATATACGTGAATTTATTAGGTTATTGGTAGATTGGGCTTATATGTCTGACTAAATATTGGGCCTCTGGAGTATCGGCCCAGAACAACAACATAGTTTACATGACAAATATTCCAACCTATTAGAAAATACAAGTATGAAGGTTGAAAGATATATAATTAAGGTTGTAAACTGAAACAATTGTTATAAAATACAAGTGTCACGTTTTGATTCATAATAAATTGGAAGTGGTGTTTTTTGACTTTTTGAATTGAAGTTTTTTTAATGGCAGAATCTCTACATTTTTCAACCCGTTCTGGTTTGTCCTTTCAGCTTTCAAATTTTGGTGTTCTTCGCCAGAATCAGATATCCAATTCTGCTACACTTTTCGTAAAGTTCGTTTGCTTTATTGACCGAAGAATAGTTCATCATGTTGTATATTGTTTGTTCTATATGGTTCACTTTTCTTTTTTTATGTCTAAAATTTCGATCTGTTGTTACAAATAGTTAGTGTGCAACTGTTATCAATTATGAGAATAATCGATTGATAGCAAGTTCTGTTAAAGTCTATATCGCAACTCCTTTAGTATTGATAGTTTACATAATGAAGTTGATGTTGTTCGGTTTAGGAGATTTAAAGAAATTAATATGATTTGATTTATATTATCTTATAATATATTTATATTTACTGAAACAGAAAATTAATAATGAGAACAAATAAGAGATATGAATATGACAATAAATACAAAAAAAAAAAACACTAACACTCATTTTATTTGACACTATTTTTATTCTAGTAGTGTAGATCATGCATGGTTATATTGTTTAATTTGACAATGATGAATTGAAGAGTGCAGGTGCAAATTAGAAGCTAAAAATGAAAACCCTAATGGAACTCTTGAACTCCTTCTGGAACAGTCCTGTTGGTCCTAAAACAGCTCACTTTTGGGGTCCTGCCGTCAACTGGGGCATTCCTATTGCGGTATCATATTTTGTGACGGAATTTGTAGTTTCGATGGATTTTGTCCGCCGCTAAAATCAGTTTTTCATATAACTATTTACTAATTGTGACTATTTTGTGACGGAATTCACAGACGGTGGTAGACACACGGAAGCCAGCAGAAACAATAAATGGAAGAATGACAACAGGTTCATCTTATTTTCCTTCATCCAATTTATGTGCAAATTAATTGACTTTGATTAAAATATGATTAACTCCAACACTGCAGTAATGTGCGTGTATTCAGCATTATACATGAGGTTTGCTTGGATGGTTCAACCACGGAACATTCATCTTCTCATATGCCATGCCTCAAATGAGACCCTGCAACTCTATCAGCTCTCACGCTGGGCAAGCGTAAGTTACTGCAAACCTTTAACCAAATTATAATTGTTTACAAAGTACTTTAGTTATGATAAAAGGCTTAATCACTAAAATTTTAAATCCAAATCTTGGAATATGCTCCATATATTATTGATATCAGACACTTCTTAATGTCTTTTTTTTGTAAAAAAATGACATTTTTAAGAACATTGTCAACTTTTTTTTTTTTTTTTTTATAAAAAATTCATTTCAACTGTTTGCAGGCACATGGAGCAGAAGAAAGAGGAAGCAAATGACCATTCTGTGGGAGAAGTTGAAACTCAAGAATCATCCTTAAATTTAAAGAAAAAAAAAATAGAAATGAGATGTTGTGTGAATTTACTAAAATATAATGATGCAATTAGTGTCATGGGTAGAGTTTAAGACTACATAGCTACTCCATTTATTTACTTTCTTGAGTGATTGATATTTTCATTTATGTATAACATGTCTCTTTTAAAGGTCTTACCTTTCCTAACAACATAATGTTTGGTTCTCAAAATGGAATGGAAATTAGTGAGGGTTTGGTTATAAAGCAATTATACATAAAATTGGTATCAATTAAGGGGATTTGTTAATGGGTCAAGTCTATGAAAAATCATTCAACAAAATAATATTATCATAAACTATAATTTACTTAACAAAATGAAAATCAATTAAAATTTATTTTTTTGTTCTATATATAAATTAGGTATTATTAATAAACATTGAAATATATGGTTGAAATTTCAATTCAACACTAAAAACTTGTTTATATATGGGTTTATTTCTAGTCATTATAAAAAACCATCACATATTGACAAATATTTTAGTTACTACAATAATTTTATTTGTTAATTAATTTATTTTTCACTTCTCTCACTTGCATATCATTTCTTGGTTCAACATGTCCATTCAAATACCATTAAAATTTATCTTTCTTTAATTTATTTTATTTTTAGTGAACAATTAGATTCAAGTATTAGAGTTTGTGGAATTTACTTTGAGTTCACTAATTGATTAGGGTTTTAATGGAGGATTATCTGAATTTCAGGGTTCTTAAAAAAATCAACATTTTTCTACTATGTGTTTTCAATCCAGGTGATGAGATAACAAAGTTTAAAAATAATTAGTTCAAATTGGTTTCCATTTTCACTTTTCATCATTTGATGCTTAATCATGTTTTGATCCACACTTTGTTGATCGTAATGTAATTTCAAAAGTTCATTTTTCAATTTAATTTAATAAAGTAATTTTCTTACTTTATATTTCAATTTTTGGTAGATCATATAACTTTTTTGTTCGAATGATATTTTTGAATATTAATTGACATTTACCTTTCTTAAATTTTCTTCAAAAAAAGGTATAATTTTTTTATTGATTATAATCACATAACATGTTGTTTTTGGAACTATTATAATTATGTGTGTCTTCTCTCCTCTACTCACTTTTTAAAAATCTTTATTTCATTTATTTATTATATTTATACGTATGTTGAAATTCATTACCCTATCATTTTTCTCTCCTATTTTGCTATTCTAAATTGTAATAAAACGGTTAAATAAGCCTTTTTATTCCATTTCAATTGAATTTATTCAATCAGTATGTAGTTAACATACTTCATTTGTAGAAGAATTATTGATTATGTGATGAGAATATTGAAAACAAAAGTATGAAAAAAAAATGCTAAAGAGTTAAAGATGGTCTTGTTATATTTTGATTGCTACAAAGCATTTAAGCAACTTCTATATTAAATTACCACTTATGTTTCATATTTTTATATTTTTTTAGGTATTCTTCAATTTATATGATTTATAAACTAACGCATGTTGGAAACTATTTACAATAAAAATATGCCATTAGATTATATATTTCTTAAATAATTCTTAAAACTTATTTTTAATCAAAATATATATCTTATAATTTGAATTTTATCTAAGTTTAGATCTAACAAAATATTCTTTAGCATGAAGTCGTTTTTAATTCTTACAAAATATATATATATATATATATATATATATATATATATATATATATATATATAATTAATGAAATAAGTAAATAAAATAAATAATAGTTTATTATTATTATTTAGTAATTTTAGTTGTATTTGGATTAGACTATTATTAACATACAAAATTTCATGATTAAATTGAGATAGGTTGGATTTTTATCTAAAAAAATACATATGGTAATGTGGTGTGTTAAAATAAAATAACATTGGAATTTAGTTTTGTAGATAAAATAAAAAAGTGAAATTGGTTTTATTGGGATGAAAGGGAACATGAAAAGAAAAAAATATACAAACTGTTGAGTTAAACATTTTTTTCTATATTTTAAAAATTAATTAATTATAATTTTTTTTACTTTGATACGATAAAAATGTTTATTATATATTAAATTTAAATATAAAGAGATTTAAATAGAATATTACGTAATTTTTTATTACTTTTTTAATAATAAAAATTGTCACGAAACATTTATTTAAATATTAAAACATAAATCATATATTTTCAAAATTTAAAATATTAAATTCATATAATAGAAAAACTAAAGACAACTTTTAAAAAATATATACAGAGGAAAAAAAAACAATTTTTTTCACACTTATCAATCGACATGACAAGAATGATGATTTTGTTAACTACGTCAATTTTCCTTTTGTCATATGTACATGAATTGAGGTGTGGACTAAAATGTCGGGCTAGAAACGAGACTAATTAAAGGGTTTTTTTTTTTTATATATATATAAGAATTAAAACAACAAATATAACATTTGCAGCTAAAATGATAATTTTTTAAGATTAAAACTAAAATAATATTGGAAAGATCCAAATCATATTTAAACGTATAATAATAATAATAATAATTATTATTATTATTATTATTATTATTATATATATATATATATATATATATATATATATATTTTTTTTTTTTTTAAAAAGAGATGACATCGTTGAAGGCATTGTTCTCAGCTCTCACTATCCCAGACCCACCAATCCCCGCGAGCCTGAGACTGATTATGGCTTCCTCTGAAACAGACGATGACCCAAGTAAGTTATCTCATATATCTAATTTATCTCCGTTTTTGTTACCATAATAACCATCGCTTCAAATTTAAGTTTAAATATCTGTCTTTAGTTTCCTCTTCAGTTGAGTTGCGAGTCAATTCTTAAACTAGGCACAAATTCGAGAATGTGTGATAATTTCAGTACCAAATTCATGCTTACTAGGATTTGTGATTCCTTAAATTTTTAGAAACGTTGACCTTGGTACTTATGCGTCTGCAGGATCTGTAAAAAGAGTAGCGGTTGTTGGTGCTGGGGTAAGGTGGGTCACTTCTTGATGTTATCAATTCAGTACTTCCTACATATTTTCAGAAATATGAGACACATTTTTTTTTATATATACTGCTTATGTGAAATTCACCTAAACATAAAGAGTGTGTCCAAAAGTGTATTTAAAAGTGTGTTGCTATAATTTGTCGTTGTTTGTATTTTTTTTTTCTCTGTTTATTATCTGTCTGCTGCTTAATGCTGATGCTTGAATTTATTTACTTAAATTTTAGTCAGATTGACAGTTTGGATTGTTATTGTTGGCTTGGCTGGATTTAGACGTGTTGGTAGCGTGAAGCCTTGCCCTTCATGTGATGGGAAATTTTAGAATTCCATCAACATCTTTTATGTTGAGTTGAAGCCTGTGTGAGGAAATGAATTTGAAAGGAATAATGAAATGATGTTATTTCAGGTTGTTTCATTGTTGCTATTTGGCTGAAATATGACGATTGATTGTATTGTATTTGATGATGGGCATCGGGTGCTTGCATCGTCCATGATAAACTTTTCAATTATTGGTGTACCTTAGATTTTAAATATTTATGACATTCTCCCTTACTTTACGTGTTACTGTCAAGTGGGCTTGCTGCGGCTTACAAATTGAAATCACATGGTCTGGATGTCACTGTATTTGAAGCTGAAGGAAGAGCTGGAGGGAGGTTGAAAAGTGTTTCTCGGAATGGCCTAATTTGGGATGAGGGAGCCAATACAATGGTAAGTTTATCATGGATCAATATTCAATCAAATTCCAAAGTCAAAACCATTTTTTTTCATCAATAAATTATTCATGTGCTATTTTGAAGAGATATTCACATTAGAGGATGAGGATTTGTAATTTAGTCTCTAATCACCCTTCTGGTATTTTATCTATTTTCCACGTTGTTACACAAATTAATTTTGTTTCACAACCTACCTGAGGTTTGGTTAGAGTGAAAAAAAAAAGATTCTGCAAGTTTTAACATCCTATTGGTATAGCTAGAAGTGAGTTGACCCAGCTTGCAAGGTACCCATCCTTATGTTTTAGGGCACTTTCTTCTCACATGAACTATGAGAAGTTAGGACTAAGAAAAATTAATGTTTTCAATCTAACAAAAACTTTGGGGATGTTCTGTGTTGCAAATAAACTTCATATATAAATGTTGAAAATGACTTAAATGCCGTGTATTCATTTGTAAATTGACCTTTATTCAGTATATGCTTATAACAAAAGTTCTTACTATTGATGTTGAGTTTTGTTCATCTTGTGCAGACTGAAAGTGAAGTTGAGGTTAAAGGTCTGATTGATGCTCTTGGACTTGAAGAAAAGCAACAATTTGTAAGAATTTTTCGCTTACAAAACAGAATGTCTAAGAATATATTTTTCTCAATTGTATAAAGCAAGTTTCTTTCATTCATCTTCCATTGTTGACCTCTTTATAATATTTTTTACCTGCTAGAGCTTTAGTTCGTTGAAATGTAGTTTACATTTTATTGTTATTGTTTGAAGTTTAAGAGTATTGATGATAGGTTTATACAGAGTTTAAATATTTGCTGTACTTATGATTAAGATTGAGATTTTATTTTCTGTTACAGCCATTATCACAGCATAAACGGTATATTGTGAAAAATGGGGCACCAGTTCTGGTATATCTTATAACTTCTAAAATGTTGATTCATTGTTTTCTATTTCAAATTATTTGAACTTTTTAAGAGGGTTTTCATGTTTTGCAGCTCTCTTGGTCTCATAATAAATGTAAAATGTGGTAACTTTATAAATCAGGTACCCACAAATCCTGCTGCACTTCTGAAGAGTAAACTATTGTCTGCACAATCAAAGGTTTCTTTCTCACATGACCAAGGATCTTCAGCTTCTTGAACTTTCAAAATTTTTCATTATCATTGAATGCTTACCCACACACTGCTCAAATTCTCCTTCCTAGTACATTGTATAACGTTTTGAGCCTCACTAAATTCTTTTTCATTAGATATCAGAATCTGGACATACTCCCCTAACATGTTTGAATATCTTTCGTTTGCAACTTTTTTGACAATTATCACATATGCATTCCCTTATGCAAAATGTAGGTTACGATAACAATATGAGTGAATCATGACTTTGATGTCTGAACACAATCATAAATATATGTTTTTACTAAATTGAAGTATTAAATGCTGAATATTCCATGATGTATGAAGTCTATGATCGTTTGCTGACATTATTAGCGTACAATGACCCAATCTCATTGCTTTTGATATAACAATTAGCTGAGAAATATGACTTGTTTTGTCTCTCTGCTTATGTTTATAGGTTGTCGTTTTTTTAACATCTGGTTCCATTTTTATATATAGCTCCAAGCTCTTTCTAATCTGAATGGGATATTATGAGAGTTTTCATCCCATTTTGGTGGATTGTTTTCTATCGACACCTATTTTCTCTGGGGAGAAAAGGTTTACAAGGCAATGGCCTTGTAAACAATTAAGAGGTTTACAAGTTATTGCTAAAACAGTGAACAATTAATCTTTTGAGGAACTGCTGACCTTGCTGTTTTGCATTTTGTGTTAAATTTATTAAGAGGTTTTCACTCTGATTTTGTGCAAATTTTTATGCGTATGTTATTCATGTCAAGGTTTGTACTAGTTCTACTAAGAATATCAGTCATGGGAATTGCTTGAACTAATTGTATGTTAAAATTGTACTAGTTCTATGCTAAAAATTACTTGCCCTTGAAATAGATTTTCTACTAAGAATATCAAACAAGGGAATTTGGCATTAGATGTACTCAAGGAAGTTGATGTCAAACTCCTAAACTGAAAAATAAATGTTCAGGAAATAATTTGGATTAATTTATGATTTACCACGGAAGGAAAAATGAGAGATTTTTATTCATGCTGTTTGTTCCTTTTCTTTTTCCTTTTTTCTGCTATGTTAGTGGTATTTTATTAACCCTTCTAAATGTAGCTAACTAAACCTACTCATTCATCCCACTTCAAGAGGATAACTTGTCCACTTAACTTTCCAAATTTTGCAGATCCAGGTCATTTTTGAACCATTTATGTGGAAAAGAAGTAACCCCTCTGATGTGTGTGATGAAAATTCTGAGGAAAGGTTCGATAAACATCAATTGATGGCATCCAGTTCAACCGAACCTTACTCTATAATATTTTACCATATCATAGAAGTAATATCCTCAGCCTTTGTTCTACTTTCTTTCTTGCAGTGTTAGAAGCTTCTTTCAACGTCATTTTGGGAAAGAGGTATAAGCCACACTGCAATAGTGTCACTCATTGGCTGTTTTTCTGCTTGTGACTAAAATGATATATACTTGCAGTGTACAGTACGTACATCTTCAAGCATGACATTTAGGCTAAACTACACTTATGGTACCTTTATTTTTTAATTTTTTTCAACTTGGTCCCTTTATTATTAAATGTTCATTGAGGTCCTCTATTGCCAAAACTATATTACATATAGTCTTTTCTGCCTATCTTGTCCTTGTGTACCCGTCACTATCATATCAGATTAGGCTAACGTTGTTAGTAAGAAAATCAGACAAAAAGGCTGCATGGAATATGTTGTCTATTGGAGGATCACATTAAACATTTAAATACTAGAGAGATCAAGTTGAACAAATTAAAGAAAAGATTTGGACCAAAAAGAGTAATTTAGCCAAATATTTATTGTTTGGGTTGGAGTGTTTTATGCCTTCTTCTAACAAAACTATTTGAAGGTTGTGGACTATCTGATTGATCCTTTTGTTGGAGGAACTAGTGCAGCAGATCCTGAATCTCTTTCTGTGAGTTATTACTGCTCATAAATTAGCTTATTTGTAAATTGTTTCATATTTCATGCCTTTAAATTTGAATTTCCGTTTTATTTAGATTGGATAATCATATAGGATAGTTACCATATGGGAATTTTTAGGATTTTTGTGTATATATATTTTTGATATATGAAATATATCTCATATGAATTTTATTCATGTACTTTATGTATATAAAGTAAAAATATAACAAAATATTAAATATCAACAATATTTCAATCATAATTACCTAAATAAAAATAATAACATAATATCTTTTTGTCTTATTCTAAATAATATAAAAATCTCTTTATATCTAATTTAAATAAAAAATATAAAACAATATTCTCAACATTAACTTTGCTTTTGGAATATTGTATCTTGTAATTATTATAACTTCTCTATCAAACTTTTGCTTTTCTATAATTTGGGATAGTAAAATCAGTAGTTCACGACATCTTAGGTTTTTTCCTGACTACAAAAACTGCATAAGTAGGTATGGTACAGTTGTTTTATATATATATATATATATATATATATATATATATATATATATATATGCCTCTAATGAATAGTATTGTGTTTTCTAGACATTTTCTTTCTTTCTATTTATTTTTAAAGAATGATGATGGTAAGAACCTTGGGAGAATCACGACAGAAAAGGTAGTTGCTGTAGCTCCAGAGTGGAAGGCCTTATAAACCCCACATTAGAGTTCCCTCTGGCTGTGCATTTAGCGTATTGACTAGCCTCCTTTTCTATTACAAAAAACTGAGAATGTAACCAATAAAGTACAGTCTTAAAAGAACAGTAACTAAGCTAGCTCCCCAAGGTCAACGATCTTCAACTCTACCTAATTCTTCTTTCGCATTCCCTGATCCCCCTTATATTTTACCTAATCCTTCTATTTCTTCTCTTGCTTTCCTCCTGCCACTTCTGCAAAGTGGTTTTAGCCCAACTCCCCTTTTGTCTGCTATTCAAATCATCCTTGATGTTTTTAACACTAAGACCTGGGAAAAGAATATCGGTAATACATCACTCTACTAGAAAAAGAGAGAGAGAGAGAAAGAGAAATCATACTGTTGGTCCAGGTGGCAATCAAACATTTGAAATGCAAGATTGCATGCGCAGCTGGTGTTGGGCAAAGACCCTGGTCATGCCAACAGTTTAGATTATTTGTCTTGCAAATTTTAACTAGTTTATGACGTGAGGTAAATTCCCCCTGAAATTTTCACTTAACCAGTCAGGATCAACAAATACTTTTAGTTGTACTAACTTTTTATTTTTAATTACCTTGTTTTTTATTCTTTTTCAAACAGATGCGCCATTTTTTCCCAGAGCTGTGGAATTTGGAGAAAAGGTATTGCCTTTAACTTTCTTTTAGTGCTCTTAAATTATTATAGCTGATTGTTTGAATTCTTTTTGATACATAACTTCAATCCAGTTGAAATTTTATGTGATATATGTTAACTATGAAGTATGGAGGTCCATTTACCGCTCTCTGTATATGATCTCTTAAAAAATACAACTTGTCATATTATAGTAGTTTATTATTCATGAAAAAATTGTCTAAATATTTTGCACTGGATTCTGGTGAATATGGCACATCTGTCAAAATTGACTTATGTTCCTATGAAGCTGTTTCAAGCATATGTTATTCCATTTGTTTATTGTAAAATTAAACTGTGTCATTTGGGCTTATGCACTTGAATTGGAGACTGTGCCTTGACTATTAGGTACTGGTACAACATTTAGCCTAGTGGTAAGCATTGGATCAAAAGTTGTTCCATTCCGTTGCAACTTTAAGCTGAAGGAGTCAACCTTTAAACAATTGTTCAGCATTTTACTCTTTTGGAGTAAAATGTGGGTGCAAGAGTTGTGGGGTAGTCTCCTTAGAAATGTTAGGTATAAAGTTTTTATAGTTTTTTCTAATGGATAATCTATATTTTCAGGTATGGTTCCGTTATTGCTGGGGCATTGCAATCTATGTTATTTGCCAAAAGGGACAAAACTGGAGAAAATAAGACCGTGCTAAGAAAAAATAAACCCAAGCGTGGTTCATTTTCTTTCCAGGGTGGGATGCAGGTATTGAATTGTTGTTCAAATATATCTCTGAGAAAACCCTGTGCGGTGCTTGATTGGATACATTGACCATATGAATATTATATGATGTTATCCAGCACAGACTCTGACAGATACATTGTGCAATGAGCTTGGGAAAGAGAACCTTAAATTTAATTCAAAGGTTTTAACATTAGCTTATGGTCATGATAAAAGTTCCTCATCACAAAACTGGTCTATTACTTGTGTTTCTAACCAAAGTACACAAGGTGTTGATGCAGTAATCATGACGGTTAGTGGGGTTGTTCTTCTTTATCCTCCTTTTCTTTCTTTCGCCAAATATTTAGAAGTAGCCACTGAAATTTTGCATGAATATTAGTATATGACTAAAAATTGAACCGAAGCCTGGGAATGATTTGGCTAATATCTGAGAAAGATGCACATGAAGTTAAGTTTAAACTCCAGATAAAAAGTAGGACAAACGAAACAAGTTACGTCAGGAAAAGCAAAAGGCATTATCATTGCAATTGCTATTCTTATGTTGAGAGATAAAAGAATTCCCGTTTTGTATTCTTGCCAGAGCCATGAAAAGGTTGAACCAAATAAACAAATGTATTATCATTATTTATTTCTAAGGATAGGTTGCTCCAAGACACGTAAAAATAGACAATTTTGTTCAATTTCTTGTAATTAGTAAGTTATATTGCTATATATCTGAATGCATCTTTGTTTATAGCACATTAATTGCATCTTTGTAATTAGTAATTTCATGTTGCTCAAAATTATTTAGAAATATTATTCAAGGAAACTCTGGCTTAAAATATGATAAATCTCTGCTAGAATCTCTGTTGATAGAAAGCAGGGTCGTATTTTTATTCTCACCAATCAGCTATTTGTAATCTACTAATCTGCATAAGCATTTATTAATATCCTCTGGAGTTTTAATCAGCATTATTTTTCTTCCCAAAAAATGTGACAGAACTTTTGTTGAGTTAGTTTCAGAAGTTTTATTTCGAAGCTTACACATTTTTCGGTGAAACATTATATCACAATGCTAGTTGCTTACTGAAGTTTTTATCTCAAATCTTACACTTTTTTTCAGCGAAACTATATGATGTTGTTGCTATGAGTTCAATCTCTGACATTTTTTTTTTTTGCAATAATAATATAGGCTCCTCTATATAATGTCAAGGACATCAAGATTACAAAAAGGAGAACCCCCTTTCCACTTAATTTTCTTCCCGAGGTATTCGCCATTTCATCTTGACTTGGAGTTCAATTATTTACTTAAAAATTTATTTGCATGCAAATTTAAGGTTCCATGCTACACCCTACATGCACCATTAATCAAGATGTGAAAGGGGTTACGAAACAAAGCTATAGCCACGTAAATTAGTTTGTTTGTGAATGCGAAAGGCTACCTTACCATCTTAAATTTGAGATTCAAAAGCATCTCTCTTTTAGGGGACATCCAATATAAACAAACTGAACTAGTTAATTCTACATTCTATTAGTTATTGTTTCTGTAACAGCATCTCACAACCCCTGTTGCAGATAAGCTACGTGCCAATCTCAGTCATGATTACAACATTCAAAAAGGAGAATGTAAAGAGACCTTTGGAGGGTTTTGGAGTTCTTGTTCCTTCTAAAGAGAGACAAAATGGTTTACGAACACTTGGTAATGTTTCCATGTGTCTCTGATTCTACATATCTAATAGGTTAAACTATTTTCTTATGTAACTGCTGAATTATCTTGCTCAACAGGTACACTTTTTTCCTCTATGATGTTTCCAGATCGTGCACCTAGTGATTTATATCTCTATACCACTTTCATTGGCGGAACCCAAAACAGGGAACTGGCTCAAGCTTCAACGTACTTTTACTGTAGTTGTAATCATATATTTTACAGAACCAGAACCATAAGTATATTTTGCCACTATCTTAGCCTTTTGTCACTCCTATTCAACTAATTGTTATCTTCAACTCCTATTCAAATAAATTTTATAAAAGTAGCAGTGACAACAGATATATTGGAATGATTATACATTGTCAAAAACCATATGTAATCTCCTGTTGACTTATCTTCTTTTCTCTATATCCTTTTCATTATTAGCTTGCTTATTTACTGCAGCGATGAACTTAAGAAAATTGTTACTTCTGACCTGAGAAAGTTGTTGGGAGCAGAGGGGGAACCAACATTTGTTAAGTATGTTGACAATTTATTTTATATACTTTACTTTTATATTATATTTTATCCTTCTAAGTTCTAAATTATGCTCAATAACAGCCATTTCTATTGGAGTAAAGGCTTTCCTTTGTATGGACGTAACTATGGATCAGTTCTTGAAGCAATTGATAAGATGGAAAAAGATCTTCCTGGATTTTTCTTTGCAGGTAACTGATTGGGTCCTTTTTTTTAATTCCACTTGAAGTCTGGTGTAGCCACGTATGCATTCGTGTAAAGTTGCAAACGCTTAAGTTAAATGCAGACCTCTTTTATGTATTCTTGTAGGGATAATATTATGCGGAATAGGGTAAGAACATGCACGTAGCATTAATTTGTAATGCTCTTCTGAGTAAATAGCTTAATTAAGTGCTTATTAAATAATTGTTTATCATATAAGTTGGAAGTTATTCTGAAGAACTTCGTGAACTAAGTTGAAAACAACTAAGCTATTTTCGTAAGTTCTTGCAAACATTTTACAGAAGTGCTTGTGTCATAATATTAGGCCAAATAAAACTGTAGTAAGCTCTTTCAAATGTACCCTAAACTCTCATGCTAATAATGATGAGCTTGGTAGGTAACTACAAAGGTGGACTCTCAGTTGGCAAAGCAATTGCCTCAGGCTGCCAAGCAGCTGATCTTGTAATATCCTACCTCAACTCTGCTTCAGACAACACAGTCCCTGACAAGTGATATAATCTAGGAACTAGGAAGGGTATGCTTTCTATTTACCAAATTTGTTCAAGTAACTCCTTATTTTAGCATCTGTAGACAATGTAATAATTTTTACCCCTGCACAATGCCGCAGTCCCCATTTTGAATTTGGTAAAGGAAGTTCATTAGAAGTTAAAATGCAGATATTATAGCAGAACCAATCTTTCTTCTGCATACAACCATACAAACTGATTAGTCGGTTATCTTCAATATTCCACATTGCCCTTTTCCACTTGACAGAAAAAGATGGAAAATATATTACTTACATTGATATTTTAAGATATTTTCTGGATTATGTTTGAATTTGTTTAATTTTCTTTTTTGTCCATTTTGGCCTTTTCGAAAAATATTTATGATTAAAAGATAACACTTATGATTTATAGTTAAATGATTCAAGGTCATACTATTAATATTATGTTTGAATATTTTTAGTGATACAATAATAATTGTAAATGAATAATATTTTTTTTTACTTTAATATTTATTTTTGTGCACAACATCACATTTGATGTATAAGTATCTAATAATCAAAGTTTCTATAGAAAGACTTTCTAGTTATGTGTTAGAATTATTTTTAAACGCTTTTTGCAAGCATGACAAGGTGTCGTGAGCAGTTTTGAAAAGGTAAGAGAAAATTATAATATACATTTTTAGATTACGTTTAATTGTTCTATTTACCTGAAATTATATTAAAAAAACAGTATAGAACATGGAACTAAGTTATAAATTACAAAAAAATTAGTTCACTGAATAATTTACAAAACATTTGGCAAAATATCATACTGCAATGTAGTGATTTTGCATATTATTTTTGAATTACTGTGTACCTTAACACTATATAAGAAATAATCAATTTTATAAAAAGAATGTATAAATCTATGAATATATTATTATATTGTATGAATTATATATTTTTTATGTTTCTAAAAATTTATGTACTTGACAAAATCACCTGAATTGTTGGCTAGAAACAATTAAACTATATAAAAAGTAGTACATTTGCATGACATTCTATCAATAATTATCATAAAATAAAAATATTTTAAGTTGACATAATAATACATAAATTACTGCTAAATTTTTAGGATATATACTACAAACATGTGAAATTTTATTACAAAAGTTGTAATCAAACCTAGATTTTGTGTGTGAATCTAACATGTGGAAAACCATTCAGGACAATCTTGAGGATAATCTTGCCATACTCTCATTATTTTTTAACATAAATAAATAAGTAAATAAATAAATAATGGTTGGTGAGTGGTCCAACCTAAGCGTGAGGATAAGAATAAGTGAATAGAGTAATTACCTTTTTGTTCTGTTGTGCTGGTGGAAGCGAACGTGAGAGCAAAAACCTAGAAGATGGCATTCCCACGTAGAAGGTGCATGCATGCCTTCTACCAAACAAAACAAAAACAATTTCAAACATCCATTTTTTATGGTCCCCACCTGTGTTGTTTCAACTTCGAAAGATCGAATGCTTTGTTTTGTTTTTAACCTTATGCAAAACAAACTATTCACTTAATCAACTTGCATGTCATTAATCGATGCCATAAAAGACATGATCTAATACTACTTTGTTTTCTTTTATCTTGGGTGAGTAAGTTAAGATACCAGACATAACATTGTTTTTGAAGTAAAGACAGTTAAATTATTGGAAACAAAAACATATTCCTCCAACTTAAGAAAGAGACAATAATAAGCCCATATAACACATGCATGTTTAGCTTAGGATTAATTTTCATACTAGTCTTTAAGTTTTTTTAAATTTATACTTATCAACAGGCTTGTTTCATGTATATAAAGTGATCATTGATTTCTAAAATCAATATTGAGACTATGTCTACCCACTATTATTATTTCAATTATTCTGATAGGTTATACATCTAATAACAATTATCAATTGTGATTAAACACCCTATTTTTAGTGACTATTATATCAATGATAATTTTTTTTAAGTATCATTAAAAAAGAATTGTAATAGTTGTTATCTTTTTGTGAGTGGTGTGATTGTTTAATTGTAGGCCTGTATTCTTATTTATTTATTTATAGATATATGTTATTTTTCTTTTTAGAGCGCGTGAAAAGTTCGGAGATGTATTATCCAATTTAATTAATCTTTTAAGTTAAGAATATTCATATTTAACAATTTTTAATCAATATTAACAGAAAAATCATTTAATCAACATCATTAAAAAAATCAGACAAACAATAATTGACGATATTGAACAATATAACCATGATTAATGTAAAGTAAATATTATCATTGATATAATAAAAGATTAACCTAAATCAAGATAAAAACTCTTGTTGTAAGTTTTATTTTTTTACTAATTTTAATCAAAATCAAACTTGACAAAAATTAAATATAAAAAAAATTATTACCTGATATTTTTTAAATTATATTAACTACTAATTAATATTAAATTTTTTATATAGTTTATATTTATATTTAAATAAAAATTTAAATTAATAAATCTAAATTATATTTAAAATTAAGTAATATTTAATTTAATTTTATAAAACTAATTAATTAAAGTAAAAGTTATAAATATTAATTATGATTTTTATAAATTAATTGTGACTAATTTTATATTATAGATAAATTTTAGTTGATATACTTTTATGAATTAATTACAATTAATTTTAATTATTTGATATTTTAATTTATTATGGTAAATTAAGAGAAATGGTAAAAATTAAAGGTTAATTTTTTTTTGTAATAAATTAGAAAAATTTATAAGAAATTTGTGGATTATAACTTTATAAATATATAATATAATATTATGTATAATTAAAGCATTTAATTTGTAAGAAATAAATGAAAGATACTTTTTAAATATTAAATCATCCTATTTTAATAAAATATTAAAAAATGAATCGATTTAAATTTATTGTATATTAATTTCATTTGAAAACGGTGAAATTGTATATTGAATGGTGTATTTTAGGTATTACACATTTTGTAAGATTTTTTTATACATCTATATTACTCCTTACCTTTAAGTAGATTCTAATATATTTATTTTGCATAAAAATGAACAGAAAAAAAAGTTATTATAAATTTTAAATATTAAAAAAAAAAAAAAAACACTCCATCTACATTTTGTCGTTTCACAGCACCTACACCTTCTAAGTTAGCAGCTTATAAATGTCACTGGAGACAAAAACTGGAAAGTCACTGTCATGATAAAAAACCTAATAACTAATGTCTCAACCAGCCTTCAAAATTGTCAAAAAAAAAAAAAATTGTTTCAGACACACAAATTCATGCAAAGTCAATTATCATTAAACATGCCAAACAGGGTAGTAATTAATTTAATTCCGATTATTGTCCAATTTAACTGGTGGAGGAACCCTATGCAATGGCCATGCCATAGTCTTAACTATAGAATATATGAATCAGTTAACCTAGAGTTCCATTTTACCTAATAATATCAAATATAAAGTTTAAATATTCAATTATATTAAATAGTTAAAAAGTCATTTTTTAATCTTCTGAGTTTATGGGTTCCCCATCTGATGTTGATTTTTTTCTATTCTATGACAAAAGTTATATGAATATTCAAATATGTGATGTCTTTAATTATGTAAACAAATTTAAAAATTTAATATTTTGAAGGATTTAAAAGCACATTTTAAAAAGTAAAAATTGATCCATGTCCAAACAAAGGGCAAGAATATTAAGATTGGAGATAAGCAAAACACATAAACTTTGTCAACAACACAAATTCCAGGCTGTTCCTGTTCCCTTCCCTTGTTTGTATTCTTCTTCGTCCCACAACAGTTCAGTGGGTCTACCCAAAGTCTCCTCCTCCACCATGCCACTGGTCCCATCATTCTCTTATTGATGGCAAGTAGTTAGTGAGAGTGTGTGAAGTCACTTCTAATTTCTCAGCATGCATTAACTGCTTTATACAGTTACTTTGCCCAGTTAATGTTTTGAGTTATTCATGTTATGCCATTTTCAACTACCACCCTTTTCATTCACCACATCTCATTCAACGCGTGTCCTCTTCATTGAAGCAGTAATTTTTTCACTGTAATGGCCCTCCTCATATTTCTTTCACTTCCCAAAGTGTTGTCCCTCATTCTATCCTATGCTACTGCTTCTTGTCTTCAACTTTCTAGTGGTGTGTCTTTGCCATTCTTTATTTTCCTTCTTTTGTGTTTTCTTGGCTTCACTGAATGGTTCATGTTCCTCCCTTTTCCTCTTATAAGTTAAATATCTTGTTTGAGTAAATATTGTTATAAGAATATGGAGTAGATGATGCATTGCTTTTTCAACCTGTAGTTCAACAAAATTTTCTTTGGAGAGTGATACTTTTAGGGTAATTTGATAAATTTGCGTTCTTGTTTCCAAGATTTTATCGTTGTTGAGTGTTGTGACATGTTTTTAATTTTTAATTTTTAATTTTTTAGGTGTCTTAATCTATTTGAATTTGGTAGCTAAGTTTGATGTTTAGCTCAACAAAGTTTGGTGCCTAATGCTCAGAGTTGATTCAATGAGATATTCTTACCTCTTTCTTGTGGTTCTTACTTGGTTTGTGTTCATCCATAGTACCCATGAACTGCAACTTGCTCAGTCCCAAGTTCTGTTTCAGTTAAGAAAGTATCTGGAGTACCCTACCTCCCTGCAAATGTGGAAAAATTACTCTAGAGACCTTTGTAGCCTTCCTCCATCTGCTCATTTGAGCATTAAGTGTGAGGGTAATTCAGTAACTGAGCTTAAAATTATGGGAGATAGAGATAGAGCTGCGAAGGTTGACAAGTTCAATGGATATGCAGTTCCGAATCAGACACTGTCAATGAGCTTCTCTATTGATTCTTTTGTGACTACATTGGCAAGGTTAACCAACTTAAGGGTCCTTAGATTGGTGTCCTTGGGCATTTGGGGTCCACTTCCTGAAAAAATCCATAGGCTGTCTTTGCTTGAAGTTTTGGATATGAGCTTAAATTTCTTATATGGTTCCGTGCCACCAAGAATGTCTACAATGACTAAGCTTCATACAATCACACTTGATGGAAATTATTTGAACAGCACAATGCCTGACTGGTTTGATTCTTTATCCAATCTAAATGTCTTGAGTTTGAAGAGCAACCACTTAAAGGGTTCATTTCCCTCCTCACTATGCAAAATTGGGAGTCTTACTGATATTTCCTTGTCCCACAATGAGTTGTCTGGTGGGTTGCCTGATCTCACTGCTCTCTCTGGCCTACATGTACTTGATTTAAGGGAAAATCATTTAGATTCTGAACTGCCAATGATGCCTAAAGATGTAGTCACAATTCTGCTCAGCAAAAATTCTTTTTCAGGTGAGATACCAAATCAGTTTAGTGAATTGGGTCATCTTCAACATCTAGATCTTTCATCAAATCTTCTAAGTAAGATCCCCCCATCTTCCTTGTTCTCATTACCAAACATTAGCTATTTGAACTTAGCCAGCAACGAGCTATGTGGGCCTCTTCCACAAAAACTAAACTGTGGCAGCAAACTTGGGTTTGTGGATATCTCTAGTAACAAGTTAAATGGCGAACTTCCTTCTTGCTTGGCTAATACATCAGGTAAAAGGGTTGTTAAATATGGTGGAAACTGTTTATCTGTTGATTCTCAACCTCAGCAGCGAGGGACTTACTGTAAACAGTCCAGTTCAGGAAGAAAGAACTTCTGGAAATTGAAAATAGCTGTAGCAGTTGCCATTATTATTGTAATTGTGCTTGTACTTTCAGCTTTTGGAGTTCTCTTTTATAGAAAATTTTATTCAAGGGAGATGTATAGGCATAAGATGTTGCCTAAGGCTGTTCAAGATAACTCAACAACAGGAGTTTCTTCTGAAGTCCTTGCTAGTGCTAGTAAGTACACAGGCTAGGCAATAATGTTCTCCTGTCTTGAATCAACAGTTGTCTTTAGATTGCTGAACTGAAATCTCTAGATTTAATTCGACGTCTAATATAGAAATATCTTGTTTTCTATTTTTTCAGGATTCATTTCTCAAGTAGCAAAGCTAGGGACACATGCTATTCCTACCTGTCGACAGTTTTCAATTGAAGAGTTGAATGAAGTCACAAGAAACTTTGAGTCGTCAACATATATGGGTGAAGGCTCCTTAGGAAAGGTATCAATCAGAAAAATAATCTTTGGAAATATTAGATAGCTTCCAGTGTTTTAAACATTCTTTATAATTCACCATAGATAATTTTCATTTTTGTTTATTTCGTTGTTTGAATGCTTATGTTACTGGATGTGGATAACATTCATAACAAGTAAATCTATTCATAAGAAAGGAGCTTCCCTAAGACTATACAGAACACTTCAGCCTGCTTTAGTTTTCTTATAGATTGCAATTTCTGAAATCCCTCGCAAGAGTGGACTAATAATTTTGGATCTTTAAACGTATGTGAAAGGGTTAAGTGATTTTCTATAAGTGCCCACTTATGTTTTCTGCTAAATTTCAGCTGTACAAAGGTAAACTTGACAATGGATCCTATGTGGTGATAAGATGTGTGGCTCTGTCAAAGAAATGCTCAATACAAAATCTTAAAGCTCGGTTGGATTTCCTCTCAAAGCTTCACCATCCAAATTTGGTTAGCCTTTTGGGTCATTGTGTTGATAGTGACCAACAAAATGATTATAGTGGCCTCAAACTTCATCTTGTATATGAGTATGTACCAAATGGGAATTATCGAACCCATCTGTCAGGTCAGTATGATATTATTTACATTATTTTGTATACTGATGAAAGCATCAATTTCAAAAAAAAATCAGTCTTATCTCTCTGATATAATTACTGTTTCTGTTTCCATTATTACCAGAACTGCGATATGTATAGATAAAGACCCTGCCTAGGATGAGCCTTGGTATGAATTTGAGGAATCAGTTACTTCAGAAAAAAGAGTGTTAGGGGTGCAACTTGGACGAATTGTTCTCTTTATTTACAATTTTGATTTACATTATGGCTGATTAAATTTAAATATGAATTTGAAAAATAATCATGTATCATTAAGTTCAATGAAATGATAAGCCATCGGGATGGGATAAAACCATATGATTTAACTCTTCTCTTATGTGGTTAGGCTTGATTGGATATTAATTGGAGGAAATGTCTGCCTTATGGATTTATAAAATGTTGTGGCACTTCATAACCTTCATTTTTGTTACCAATTTGTATCACAGCTTTCTGTCTTGAATGCTTCAGCCAACTAATCTTTTCGTACAAACATGCAGAATTTTCATCAGACAAGGCACTGAAGTGGTCTGATAGATTAGCAATTTTAATTGGAGTTGCCAAAGCTGTGCATTTTTTACATACTGGAGTTATACCGGGTTGTTTCAGAAACCAATTGAAGACAAACAATATTTTACTTGATGAGCATCACTTTCCAAAACTAAGTGACTATGGTATGTCCATAATTGCTGAGGAAATCGAATACCTTCAGGTATGTTTATTTTCTATCTAGTCCAACTGCTTGTTATATCATGCTTGATTCAAGAGTGACTCTGTTGCTTTCATATGTGTTGTGCAGGCAAAGGGAGAAAATCCAAAATCATGGTATATACTGATGCTAGCTTATCTTACTTTAGTGTAACAACTTGCTGCCACTACCTCTATGCTAATAAGTTTTGTGCAGGCATCACTTTTTCTCTTCCACATTTGCTTCCTTTGAATTTATGAAAGTGAAATGCCAAATATGCCATACTTGGAACTATTTTTGTATAGATGAATACCAACATTTGCTGTTCCTTTCTCTTGCAGCCAAAGAGAAAAGTTAGAAGATGATGTCTACAATTTCGGATTGATATTGTTCGAGTCTCTTGTTGGACCCATAGCATGCCAAAAAGGAGAAGCATATTTTCTTGATGAAAAGGTAAATCTTTTGAAAACTACTACCTTATTTTTTCTTTGGAGGAGTAAGAACTCATAGTGAGATTAGCTTACTCTTGAACTAATAGAACTACTTACGAGAAGTTTATTCAATTCTTTCTTATTTTATTTTCCTATAAATGCTTTTAGAAAAAAATAAACTATCTAAACAGACCTATAATCACTTATAGGTTGTTAAACCATTTTAACTGCATCAACAAGTACCTGCTAAGGTAACAAGAGTAGTTGATTAACTATTTGTCATACATATTTAACCGATAATATACTCTCATATAACATAACCAATGAATTTCAGTAGAGAACAACAGAAAATTCATGATTCAATAGTTGATTCATCTTCAATATTTTTGTTCCCATGAAATACTTGTTTTGTTTTGTTGATTATAGAGTTTAATAAATGAGACCTGGTTTTGTGAAGTGCAGAGATCCTTTGACAGTCAAGATGGTAGAATTAAAATGGTGGATCCAGTAGTGTTGACCACTTGCTGTCCAGAGTCATTATCAATTGCAACATCTATTGCAACCAAATGCATATCCCCAGAATCTCCATCTCCTCCCTCTTTTGAAGAAGTCTTATGGAACCTACAGTATGCAGCTCAAGTCCAAGCCACAGCAGATGCTGACCAAAAATCAGAATCTACATCTTAAGTACAAGAGGCGCAAAGCGAAAATCAGCTTCAAGTTGTTCATTCATTCATTCATTCTCCAACAATGCAGCAGACAGAGAAAGCAGGGATTGTCACTTGGGTCTACAACTAAAATCACAATCTGTTTTGTCAATCTTCATGGCAAAATGTATATTATTATTTGTTAATAAATTCTTCCTCACTCTTTGTTTTCTTTCTATAACTTTTTTTTAGGGTAGAGCTGGCTAGGATTCAATTATCTTGAAAAAGAAGTAACAATTATGATAACATTTAAGGTCAACGAAGTCAATGATGAACATGGCTAACTTGAGAGGAGGTATGAGGGTAGGTTATGAATTCTGCTTTCAAATTTGGACACCTATAATGTACGAATACAATGGATATAACACATCCGAATGATTATTCGTGTTATCTTAATATTTACAAAATAAAATAAATGTTATTATGTAACACTACTAAATATTATTCAAATTCAACCTATTAAATATACTTAAATGTATATAAACTATAAATGATGATTTATGTTTAGTTTTCAAAAAAGTCAAATATAAAATAAAAATTATAAACTATTATTTATTAATGTATTCTTCACACTTTTGAAAAGCTTACATAAATCAAATATATTATAATTTTTTAGAATTTCATTTATTTATTTTGAATAAATAAGTATTCCAATTTGTTGCACTTTAAGATGACAAATAAGATTGAAAAAAAAACTTCAATACTAACTTACAAAGGAGAGATGAATCAAATCTTATCCACCAAGAATTTCTATCAAATATCCACTTATCTTCAGTTGAAAGAAAAAACAAAAAAACAAAATTATTCAAGTACAACTTTTCTTTGATCTGTGAACTCTTTTTTGAAGTTCTTTTTTTTTCCGAAAAAATCTCATCGTCCTATGGTGGAATGTTATTAAAAGTCTCTTAAAGTAATTCTTCATCAAAATATTTGTAATTACAAATTGAAAAAATTATTAAAAAATAGTATTCATAGTATAATTTTATTAGAATTCAAAGAATTGATCGAGAGTGGTGCAACCAATTAGTATATTATAAAAATTTTATAGAATATAGTCAGTTTTTAATTTCTTTTTATTTAGAAATTGTAAAATGCAATTAAATCATATAATTGAAACCGAAAAACAAAATTAAACAAAACTCCAAATTCATAATCAAACAATCATCTTATCTGGTTTAAGAATCCAATATCTTCTATACATATTTTTTATTCCATCAAAAACATTAACAATAATTTTTTTTAATTAATTTAATTGATTTAAATAACCTTTGAAATTGTACTTTTTAAAAAAAATTAGAAAATACAATTACATGGAATAATATTTTAGGTACTATACATAAACATAAGTTCTATTGGTGGAATATTCGGATAATATGGGAAAAAAAAACAATTTCGTCAATGTGATGCTTTTTCAATCAAAATTTCTGTAAACGCGTTCATAAGGTATATGATCCTAAAAATACAATGATATTATTGCATTTGTTGACATGGTTTGACAAATATTCAGGGAATGATTTGATACAAAGAAAGATAGTAATAATAATAATAAATAAATAATTAAGTATATAAATAAATAATCAAAGGCGCGAAATAAAAATATCATTTTTCAATACCTCATACCCAAACCAGTGTTAAACAAATGTGACACACTTGCAATAGTGAAGAAGCACGACACGCTTTTGCAATGAATCTAGTTCTACGAACAATTAAAATGAAGTACGATATGTTTCTTTCGATTTAAATAGCAAGAGTCGTTTTCCATTCTCCAAAATGGTGGACACAGTATTTTAACAAGAAATCCAAATAGGTAAAATTACTATATTTAAAAATAGCGTAAATATCCAGTGTTGGAGAATAATCAAACAATAAATATGAAAAGAAAAAGCTATTTTCAAAATCTGCTCAAATCATGGATTCAATATTATTTTAATACAAAACACGCCTCACAAATTCGAGGCAAAATCTAACAAAGCTTTAATATCGACACAATTCACTTAGTACAAGAAAGACACCACAAGGTCCAACGGATATTCTCATTTTATCTTCTCATAACAATTGATATTTACAAAACGTAGTAATAGTTTGAAAGACACAGCACAGTGTGCTAAACTACATGTGTTCACTGAGGTCACCAAATAACTTCATTTCCATGTACATACTGTTACTAAGACATTCCAACTAAGTGATCTTTTATCAAGGTCTCCAGTATTATAATCTGAATGAATCAAAATTTGTATCACAAGTATCTTCTTTGTCCACATCTTCCTTCGTGATCGGATAAACTTACTGGGATTCCACCATCCTTGACAGTTTACCGTTGCGACTCGTTCGCAGCATACCACATACATAATAACTCACATGCATTATGTTAAAATCGTAGACGACTTCCTTAACTTCAGTAAATAACAAAATACATAAATTTTTGAAGTCTTAATCTTGAGAAATTTGTGCACAAGCCATATAATTTATTTGTTAAAAAAATAAAAATACCAAAATTTTCACCTTTATATATATAACATTAAGCAAAGAACAAGTTCATGTCCAAAATCAACAAGTTTTTCTTAAAAAAATTCTTCCAAAAATATTCAAAAACTTTACAATAATCCTTAGAGAAAATACTAGTAATATGAAAAGCATCATGGAATACCAAGTTGAATGGAATGGGATAGGTCAAGGTTACTTTTTAAAAAATCTACTCACAATTAAAAACATCATCAGCCAAGTTGAATTAAATGAGATAGGTTATTTTTTTTAAATCTACTCTCAATTAAAATGATTGAACCTTGACCTTCTTCACTGGGGTTGAACCTCAGACGAGAATTTAACATGTAATGCACATTTTCAAAATAATTTCGAACATGCTTCCTCATATCTGAGAAAAGAAATTAAAACAAGGAAACACTAGTACATTTAATTGTATCCAACATACGACAAATATACACGCTACATAATTATATCCATGCTTCTAATATTCTAGGGTATTATTCATGACCATGCAAGCTTAATATAAAATTGATATTGATTACAAACAAAAGACAATTGTTAACAATTTCCATAATTTAAATGCGAATTGTATCTATATTCCTGGCAGGCGATTAAAAATAAAATAATGAATTCCGCCGTTGGATGCTTGAAGAGTGTCATAAAGAGTAGAGAGACAACTTAGATTTTACCCATAGATGGAACATGAGTTTTTCTTACAAAAACATTTCAAATAATCCTAATATGCATTTGGTAGTGTCATCTTGTTTGGAGGGATACTCGTTAAAGTATGATTTTTAGACTATAATGATTCCAATTCACAGTGTACGTTGTTTGCGGGAAAAAATAATCACAATTTTGTTTGATATATGCATTTTGTCTTCCATGATAGGATATACCAAGAACATAGATTGCATTTTCTAATACTCATTAATGGATTCTAGTTTTTGCACAATAAATTATCCTCGATCAAATAAAAAGTTGCGGCCTAAAAATTTTAATATCTGCAATCTATGTTTTGTATCATGATATCTGAAATTGGAAGACAAAAAGCACGATTATCAAATACTTAAATAAACTCGTGATCAAGTTCACTCACATGCAAACGCATCTGGGAATAGAAAGTAAAATAGTATAAACATCAAACTTAACCAAAACTTCAAAAGATTGACAACCATCCAGACACGTAATTGGATTATTAATTAAACTTTTTAAAAAGAAAAACTCAGAGCTCAAGTCATGATAAAATCAAAACTGACTACCTAGTCTATATGACACCCTTCAAGGAACCAGCATTGGAAATCATTACGTGATTGATTTTGAATCAAACTCTATCAAGGAACATAAATTACAAATAAAATTTAAAGAGCAAAATGTATTAAGGTTCCAAAATCCTGCTTTAAACTTCATTGCCCAATGTCACACCATCACAACTTTAAAATGCAAAAAGCCATCGCCTTAACCCCAAACCTCCAATTTATAATCGAACAATTACAAAACCATGTAATATTGTAACCATTTCAAACTCTAGACTACAAATTACATTAATTAAAAACCTCCTCTTTTTCTTCCCCCAAGTTAAAATAAAAACAAAAACAAAACAAAATCCTTCAAAAATTGAATTATCATTCGATTACAAAATAAAAGTTTAATTAGGTTCAAGGCACAACCAACTGCACATAATTGCATTTTCATAACAAAACAAAAGCCTTCATTTAAGCACTAACCAGATTAAGACAATGACAGAAATTGAAGAAACAAAGAATAACTTGAGCTTACATTGGATAACAATACATGTTTAGCATGTCATTCTGACCGTTGCTGTAGAAGTTCCCGAAGCATCTGTCCAACTTGTATAAACCTTGTTAGAGAAGTATACGTGAAATGAGCAGAAGGTTAATGTTAATAAACAGTAATCCAGGCCGTTTCAGCACCTGATAGAGCCAGCAAATCTTATTAAGGAAACAGTATATTAATGATCGCACACCAACTCCACCGATAAATCATGCATGCATGAATTGGAAGATTACTATAGCGAGAATTCACAAACTGCATCAATACAACATGCAGGAAGGCATGCAATTAGTTCATCTAACACAAAGGTAGAAAACCCTCAAAAGGGATTATAATATAAAACAAGCATTGAATACTAGATTTCTTACAAGGATACATGCTCCAACAATGTCAGTGCTTCTCTTGGGACTCTCATCCTCAAGAGAGTGACAGCCATTCTCAGAAAGCACTCCTAAGAGGTGTGTGTGCGGTGAGTGTAGTGAGAGTAGAAGAAAGAGCAGAGAGAAGTTAAAAATTGAGGAGAGAAAAAGTAACCCTAAGAGGTTTCAGCTGCGGATGCAGGAGAAGGATATGGAAACATGTTGAGTAGTGAGTTGAATTTATAGGTGGAATCCCAAACGAAGTGTCTCGGTGTAATAATTATCGCATTTGTATTACTTCTCAGTTTATTTTTAAACTTAATTTTTAAGAGAAACAAAAAAAATTAAAAAAAAAAAAAAAAAAATATATATATATATATATATATATATATATCCACTAAATTACCATATGTAATAAATTTAAAATTTTTAAGATAATTATTTTAAAAATCGTATTAGTGATTATTTGAGATTGAGTTACACGGGAGTATTTAAAGAAAATATATTATCTCTTTTAATTAATAAATAAGTTTATGACCTAACAAGACGTAAAGAAGATTCTAGAATTGTAAGGAAACTACTTGTGTTTGTTTATGCAATTGATTCAACAAATGTATTTGTTTGACACAACAAATAATATTTTCTTTTAAGATTGCTTTATTTCTTCTTCTTTTTTTAATATTTCAATTCATTTTGCAGTAAAATATTTACCTTTAAAAATTTACTATATCAATTGCATAAAGAAAAATCTTATCTTAAAATAGACAAAGAATTGTGCTCACTAAAAAATAAAAATGTCTGAACTACATATCTATTGATTCCGAATTAAAATTCACAAAAACCAAAGCTTGCCAACCCTAAATGCACCACTGGCACCAGCAGTAAGAACAACGGTCAAAAATCGAAATTTTTTGAAGTATAAATAAAATAAAAAAATTACCCAAATGAATGTATGTATACGTTATTTTTACTTTAATGTAACAATATTATTACAATTATTTTAATTATGGCTTTTTAAGAAATTTAAACGTTGTAAAAATAAAACAAATATATATTGTATAAATTAAATTTGAATATTAAATTTAATATAAATATATATTGTAATAGTTAAATATAATAATTTAATTATATTTAGTATTAAGTGGAGATAATAAAGGAAGAAAACATATATAATGAAATTGATAGATTGGAACCACATTTGATATCCATAGAAAGAAAAGTTCAATTATTTTTCTCAGTTTTCGTGGTTAAAATCGTATGCTACGGTTTACCTTTTCTTTATCGGTATTGATGGAGTCAAAAAGTAGGTATGACAGGCGTGAATGGTGCGAAACCCAAGGACCAATTACCCTTAACTCTCTGAACAGCACCGCCCCAGTCCTCCAATACAAGGATAACAGCCTTTATTAGCCCTAACTGTGGGTTCAGTGACTATGTGGACCTGCCTAAAAATAATCCACATGCAGAATACCCCTTAAATAGGCCTCCAGTCCCGAGGAAAGAGATAGCCTTTTTACTTCCTTCCTTGGAAACCTAATCCCTTTCTTGGAAACTATAACAAAAATAATATTTAAATAATTAAAAAATAAAAAATAACAAAAAAACCCTCTATGAACCCTACTATTCTTCGACCCAATCTCGTTCATCTACAGTAAAAGGGCTCATTCTTTAATTTCCACTTCTTAATTTTTTTTAGTATTTTAAAAACTATAATTTATAATGTTTGACATTAATGTTAAATAATTGATAATACTATTTTAATAGTTATATTTATATTTATTAATATAATGTAATTATTTAATGATAATATTTTTAATATTACTCTACTTTTTTAACATAATTATTTATTTATTTTTAATATAAATAATAATTAAACGCCTAAAATAAAAAATTTAATGTATTTTATTCAACAATCATAAATAATAAATAATAATTTCACATTTTAAAAGGATGTTTTTGTAAAATCAGGAAGTTAATGTATCATTTCTTAAAAAAAATACATGGTTTGAATTCTGTCACTGGGGCCCAGATTCTTTATCTCTACCTAAAACGTTCATCTTTGTGAATAAAGTGTCATGTCAGTAGGTTCAGTTGGGTCATTTTTTTTATTTTATATATATGGGAATAAATCTTAAATTTCTCTTTACCAAATTGCGAGGTTCAATCCTTTCGGATTGATTTTTTGTGATTTAGGAAGTGGAGATTTTAGTATAAATTATAATTATTTGGGGAGAAATTTGATGAAAAAATTAGATTACTTGATTTAATGAAAAAATGATAAAAAATAATAACAAAATTTACAAATCTATGTTCTTAATTTGATTTAAGATTTCGATAGATCGTTTATAAAGAAAATGTAGATTAAAAAAATATCAATATCAAAAAATTGAATAAAAATTAATAATTTATTTTATTTATTAAACCAAATGTCACTTTTTAATAGACATATTTATTTTTTCTTTAAATATGAATAAAAAATAGAAAATAAAAAAAAATTATTTCACCAAATTATTCCCACTTAGCTTTACAATTTATATATATATATATATATATATATATATATATATATATATATATATATATATATATATATATATATTTTAGAGAGTTAGTTGTCAAATCCAATCAATTTTTTTTTTGTATTTGGGTTCGGGGTTAATATAAAAATTTGAGTTTCAATTAGTACTTTTTCTGGGTCTGAAAGTGTTTTTATTTTTTTGTTAGGATTGCAAATTCGAGTGTTTATTTCGGCTTGAGTAAACATAATAAAATCAGGTTTTAAATAGTAATTAAATGGATCTGAACTGAATGATTTTTTTAGATTGAATTTTCTTTTTTGGTTGGAGGTTCAAGTGCTTATTTGGGCTCGAGGGGTCCAAATAGCAAAACAGGTTTCAAGTAGTAATCTTCTAGGTTCAAATTATTTTATTTTCTGAAATTTATGTGTTTATTTTTATTAAATTTTAAATATAATGTAGAAATTATGATTCAACTTTTTTTTATATTCTTATAATGACTCAAGTTAACAGATCTCATAGAAAATAAAAAAATAAAAAATTAACAATTGAATTCTTAAATATTAAAATATTATTTTATAGAAATAATATATAAAAGTTATATAATATTTTAGATAATTTTCAATTTAATTATTACCTAAATTATAAAAAAAATATATTTAAATTTATGGCAAAATTTGTAGCCATTTCTTACTCATAAATTTTTTTAGCAACATTTACAATTATTTATTGTACATGATATTTAAAAAAAAAAAAATCTGACGTTGACATGTGAAGTGTCAAGTTATGTTGTATGCTAAGAAAAAAATAATTTTTTTTTTTAGTTTTATCAAGTAATATTTCATTGTCTAGATAAACAAGAATAATCATAAAGAATAATTATTTTTTAAAAGTCATTTTTATAGATGGAAAAAATATTTATAGTGAATGAATTTTATTAAATAGACAAAGGATGATGGTGTTGATTTTTTTTTAATGGACTGCAAATAGATTATTGAATTTTTTTTAATTCATTAAAATAAATAATTTTTATCTAATTCTTTAAAATAAAATATCCAACTTGAAAGTAAAGGAAAAAAAAATTCATACATTATTGATTACTTACTTCACTTGGGTACTCTGTCACCAATGAAAGTGTGGAAGTGGACATCTCAACTCACACCATTATCCTCTTAATTGGGTGAAAACTAACTGATTAAGTCAACTTACCTCAAAAGAAAGGTACTATTAGGTATAAGTTTTTTTTTTTGTTGCTGTAATATTTTTAAAACTCGACTAATGATGACATGAATTTAAAATTTAATATTAAATTTATCAACACCAATAGTTTTTTTATAAAAAAAGAATAATCATAATAATAACAAAATTTATTGTCATTATTATTATTATTATTATTATTATAAATTATAATAAAAATTATAAATATATAATATTATAGAAAACAAAAATTATTAATAATGAAATAAAAATAAAAATAGAATAAAATAATTATTAATTAAGTTGCCAGAAGATAGAAGAAGAAAATAAATTTAAAAAATAATATATTTTTAAGAAAACATTATAAAAATTTAATCTTTAATTTTATTTTTTTTATTAAAATTAGTTTCATTTAAAGACTCAGTCTTCAATTTTTTAATTTTGAATCAATTTTTCGATTTTTATATTTATTTAATTAAAATTTGATTATTTATAAATAAATAATCATTATTGATTGAACTGGTTAATCTATTTCGATTTTAAAAACTAGCATGATTGACCTATCTTACCTAATTCGGTAATTCTACATACTAAAAGAAAGATTGGAATGATTTATCTTTAAAAAATATTTATATATTAAAATTAAAAGAAAATTATAATTAAAAATTTATTTTTTATAATATTAAAACATATACATATATTAAAATATTATAATTAATTATTTTAATCCATAAATAATATATATATATATATACTGTCATAATTGTGAAGCAGCTAACTACACTTGCATTGCATAGGCCCTTGGGCTATTATGACGGCGGAAGTTGCACCAAAGCAGTGTAGGGCTCATAGCTTTGATTGTTTGGTGGTGAAGAAGTCATAATTTAAAACTTCAATTTGGTTTTTTCAGGCTTCACTTGGTGTGCACACTCATTACATTACCTTCGAAACTAATTCACTTCATTTCAAGCTTCAACAGTCCTATTGAAATTTTCTGCTAATGTCTCCACAAACTTAACCTGAAAACCATGTCGTTTTTTAAAGTTGCTTTGCTTCAAGAGGTGACTTGAAGGTTCAATCCCACAATCTTAAAATGGAAATCACTCTTTTCTGCAAGAAAAGACACCATGAAAGCTTCAGAGGTTACTCTGCCAAATATTTTAGTTTAACAAATATCGAATGTTTTGTTTTTTCTTTTCTTATAGCAAAGTAATTTACTTAATTCAGTTATGGTTTTATGCTCATTAATCATTAATTTAACCATAATGGCAATATTTTTATTTGAATTTATTTTTATTACAATATAAAATATTTTCATACTGATAACTATTTACATAGAAACCACTCTAAAGTGATTATTATTAAATCAATAACTTCATTAAATGAAAATTTACATTGTCAATGTCATCATATTTTAATTAATTTTCTATTTTCACCCAATGATTTATTGCCATATGAAAGTTTAGAAGGGTAAGTTGAGAAAGTATAAAAAATAGTAAGATTTTTTTTTATTTTGCGAACAAATAAAATAACTATTGGTTATGAAACAAATTATTCATCTTATAGTACATATGTCTTAGTTGTATTTTTTACCATAATTCATTAAAAAAAGATAAAATATTATACTTCTTATATTTTTGTAGGAGATTTACCATAAGAGATAATATTAATAAAATATGATTATGTTTATCTGATCTATATAAACCTTTCGATGATGAATTTATTGAAGATAAATAATATCAATGAAATACGAGTCAAATTCATATAAGAACTGATACCACTTTTAACCAAAAATCTTAAAATATTGAATTATAGATCATACTTTTTTATATGTTACTTAACTTTATTATTTTTACGAATTTGTCTTGTATTTGATTTCCCCATCTTTAATTAAAAATTGGTTCCTCTAATTTTTTATTTATTTTAATAAGTATATTACATCTTAATATTCTTAAAGAACAAATATGCATGTTATATCATCAATAATTAAAGACAATAAATACTTTCTTTCAACAAACAATAAATACTTAAAACATTAATTTAATGAAAAATCAAACTAACTAAACAGTTTTGGAATACAAATACTAATTCAAAATTAATTTACAAGAAAAACATATATTTTGACCGCTAAAAAGTCATATTAGAAAACTTAGATTTTCTCAAAACATTGAATTTTACAGTAATATAAGAATTTAAATTTGGACATTGAATCTCTAACGTTAAAATAAAAAGGTTTGGACTATAATACCATCAAATTCATTCCTAACTATCCACAATACATTTAAATTTCAATGTTTCCTAATGTCTAAAGGATGTGAAATATGTAACATTAAATAAAAGAAAATCACAAATTTTTTTAGTTGCCTCCCTTAATTTATAATATAAATAGATTTACGTATTTGAATAAATTAATTTCATAAAACAATACTTATGATATATAATATTTTTTACATCAAATTATTATGTTCAAAATTAAAAAATAATTTTATTAATATAATTTAAATGTCATTTTTTTTCATTATCATAATCTAAAATAAATATACACAATATTTTCATTTATAATTGTTTTTTTGGTATCATTACTTAATATTTTATTTTCTTTTTCACAATTATATGTTTATGTTAGTTTCTCCAATATAATATAAAAAACTATCATTTTTTTTCTCTTCTACATGTTCGTGTTATTTTTCTCTTCTTAAAATATTCTCTATTACACATTCTCTCCCTCTTTTGGTTCTTACCTTAAATATATAGTCTTAAATTATAAATAAAAATATTATTTTATAAAAATATAAAAAAAATACAGTTATAAATAATTAAAATGTCAATATAAAATCAGATAGAATAAACGAATAATGTAAAATACAAATAAAGTTTTATCACAATTTTATTTATTTATTTTTAAATAGATAAACCACTTGAACTGAACCAGAGTGTAGTTATTTCCTAGAGCAGGACTAGGTAGGGTTTTTGAGACATTAAGATAATAGTTTTTGATTATTGTTGGCAACTGTTTGTGTCGGTGAGCACTACCATAGCCAACCCAGATTGAAAACGATGTCTGATCGCGTTAAGGTTCTACTTCTTCACGCGCTTCCTTCATTTTTATCAATAATTTTCATTTTTTTTAACCATTTCAGCTCTATATTTTAGATTTTTTTTAAATTAACTGTATTTATGAGAATATTTTTAATTATTATTTTATTGAAAATTAAAATATTTTTCAATGTAAAAAATTAGAATCAATTTCAGAAATAATATATTTATAATAGAAATTACTTAAATAATTTTTTATTTATCTAATTAGATTTATTTATTATTCATATACAAATTTTAATAAGAAAAGATAAATTTTTTAATATAATATAGGTATTTTTTCCTTTATTTATTTATTATTTATTTTTCATAAATTACTTTTTTTTCTTTGTGTTCTTCTATTTTATTCTTTAATTAAAAATAATATATTAAAATTTAATAACATAAATATTTTATTATTATTAAAAAATAAAAATATTTAAATAATTCAAAAATATTATAATTTAATATATTATATATATAAAATATTATAGGATAAATTTGAGAGGTTACAAATATGATTATTATATTATAATTATAAAGAAAAAAATAAATATTTATTTTAAAGTATTTTTTAATGAATATTTTTTTAAAATACTTAATTATGATAATTTATTCTAAAAATAGATTAAAATATTAAATAAAAATATATTTAAATTATAAATATTTAATATTTTTAATTATATATAATTATTTATTATGATAAAATAATTTTAAATTATTTATTTTTGTCATCATAAATATTTATTGTCATCATAAATTTAAATATTTATTCAATATTATTTTAGTTTTAATGTTGTTTTTGAAATATTTATTTTTATTAAATTTTAATATAATAGTTTAATTAAGAGAATAAATGGTAGAGAAAACAGGAAAATAAGAGACTTAAAATAGAAAGAAAAAAGATGAAAATGGATAAAAAAATAATCAAGAGAGAAGAAAAATCATGTATAAATAATAAACAAAGGTAAATAAATTGATATAGATTTATTTGAGTAATTATTTTTTAAAATATATTATTTTTAAGATTTATTTAAAATATTACGTGTATGATTCTTTTTTAATATTTTAACTTTTTATTTTATATTCACTTATTTTTATATAAAAATGAATTTTGCATACAAATCAAATTAATTATTTAAAAATAGATATTTAATGGATATAAATATACAAAAAATTAAGTATAATTATAATAAATTATAATTTAACTTTCAGATATGTTTTTAGATACACTGTTGACAATATATATATATATATATATATATATATATATATATATATTTTTTATTATAAATTTTAAAGATAATAAAATTTGGTGGATGAATCATTATTTAATCTATTAAGAAGTGTTATTATTTTATTTAAAAAATTAAATTAATTTTATTTTCAAAATAAAAAATAATAATAATATAAAATAAGTAAATATTGTTATATGATAGAAAGATACCATTCACTCGTTTCTTTTAATTGTTGATTTTGAAACAACTACATTATTTATTTATAAATTTTAATATTTAAGATTACATTAATTATATTTTTAAAATAAAAATATACATAAATTAATGATAAATTAAAACAAGCAAAATAAAAATTATCATAATTATTTATTAAAATGTAAGATCATTGTTATTTATTTAAAAAACATCATAAAATACAGGTGAAAAAAGAAAATAAAATAGAAGATTATTGTTATTAAATATTGTACAAATTTTAAAATGAATTAAAATAGTTTGTTATTTAACATGCTTCATAAACATATATTTTTATATTAAAATAAATATTTGAATCTAGATATTTTCGTTCTGTACTTGAAAATTCTGGTAGGGGCACACGCTCCTCAATGCGCGTGACGAACTTTTTAACTCTGTTTTTATTGTTTTAATATTTAATGAGGTCTACATTTTCTGCCAAAGCATCCAATCATGATGCTGTCACCCAAATCATGATTTTATTATTTTCTTTGGTTTGCACCAAAACGACCTCGTTTTGGTTTAACATGAATTATTCTTGTCCAGTGGTAAGAGGTAACTCCGTACACACCTTTTTGGAGTATCAATTTCAGAAAAAATTAAAACCAATGAATTAATATTTGATATTTAATACTTACTATAACAATAAAATCTCTATGCTTTAATTGGTATTTCAAATTAGCAAATTTTCTTTTTATCAATATGATAAATTATTTGTAGTTCTGCATTTTCATATTCCCAACAACAAGAAAGTTACGTGCATAACAAAAACCACATAAATATAAAATGATATGAAAAGGAAAATGCATATAAATATAGTAAAATTGTGCTACTTTTTTACTTTTTTTTTAATCAACAAAGATCGAAGTGAAAACTCAAAATGCTTTTGTAAAATAATGCAAATTCGTAATAGTTTTATTTTTTATAATAAAAATAAAAATGAGTTTATTATTATATTCATGACTAATAATTGACTTCAATTAACATAAAAAATGTTATTATAGCAAAAAAAAAAAAAAACAATGTTATTTACAAAAGAGCACAGGGTTTACTTTTTTTTTTAATCAAATAGAAGTTGAATTTTTTAAGTAGAGTTCAGTGAGTAAATGATTTTATTTATTGTTAAAAATAAAAATCTGCGCTTTTTCTGTTCATACTTGGTATAGGAATGTTCTTCTTCTAGTAATGATAAATTATTTTTACAATCTTTTTACGACATTCTCCATTTTTTTCATTTTCATTCGCTTGCAGCGACTCTCCCATAGATATGGTGGTGACCCTCTTGCAGTTCCAGGTGGTTGTTGCAGCTTACTGATTTTACCAGCCACTGCTTTCCCGGTACTCACTCTTCTTACATTTCAAGCATTCTATTAGTTCAACTTGCCATGACTTTTGCTTCTCTATTTAACCTGACACCATATTCTGCATTATCATTTTTCTACTTGGTTCTGCCTTCAAGTTCTGAACTTTACTACTGGGGTTTCTCCAGCACTCGAGTTGCTTGATCTGAGACTCTGTTAATGTCCAAGGTTTTGTGTTTTTTTTTTGGTCATTTTGGTCTCTCATGGTTGGTTTCAATTTATCTGCACCAAACTTTCTTTAAGTGAACTTAAATTTGAGTCTTAAATAGTTTAACCGTCTCGTCCTTACATTGTGTCTTCAATGTTGGAAGTTTGTTCAAGATAATCACCAAATCTTGGTTGGCTGCTTCACTGGCAAAGTTACTCCTTTTTTTTTTTTTTTTTTTTTTTCTGTTTCCCCAACTTCCCTTTTGTTTCTGCTTCCCCTTGTTGAGTCAATTATCCTTAATAATTAATGAGTTCAAAAACCACTCATTGCTATCTGACTAGGATTGTTGGTAAAATGCAAATCTCAATCTGATTTATTGCTCTGTTTCACTTCAGAGGGTTTCTGAGTTGTGATTGTTCAACTACATATTCAACTGCATTTAAGAAGTTTTGCTTCAAAAGGACCCTTATATTTGCGGCAGCAATGAAAGGAAAGAACAGGAGAAGTGGTGGTGCTGTTCATATGGAATACCTAATTCACATTCAGGAGATCAAGCCTTGGCCGCCATCTCAATCTCTCAGGTCTCTTCGTTCTGTATTGATACAATGGGAGAATGGCGAACGTGCTTCAGGCTCTACTGGTCGTGTTTCCCCTTCTCTCAGTCCTAATTCTGTTGCTGGTGAAGGAAAACTCGAGTTTAATGAATCGTTTAAGCTTCCTGTAACTCTGTCAAGGGATATGTCTGTCAGAAATAGTACTGCTGCGGTGTTCCAAAAGAATTGCTTGGAGTTCCACTTGTATGAGACTAGGAGAGACAAGACTGTTAAAGGGCAGTTGCTGGGGACTGCCATCATAGACTTGGCAGACTGTGGTGTACTTGGAGAGACCTTGAGCATTCGAACGCCATTGAACTGCCAGAGGAACTACAGAAACATGGATCAGCCACTTTTGTTCATTCAAATTGAGCCTGTTGAAAAGAGTCACCCTAGGTCCTCTTTGAAAGACAGCTTGTCAAAAGAGGTGCCAAAGGACAATAATGGCAGTGAATCTGTATCAGCATTGATGAATGAAGAGTATGCTGAGGAAGCTGAGATTGCCTCTTTTACTGATGATGATGTTTCCTCTCATTCATCTACGGCTGCAGTCACTACTTCATCTGAGTCTAGCGCGTGTATGCCTCCTGAACAAGAAGAGGTATGTTCCAGCATTTCATTCTCTTATTTTTAGCAGTGTACATTTCTTTTGTTCTAACCATGTTAGTATCTGTAACAATTTGTGTTGTCCTCCAGCCTTATTACATGAATGTACTGTTTGAAATACGACAAAATGCAGTCATTCCAATGTTTAGACATTTGGCACTTGTTGACCAAGGTTTAGAATTTGTCATCAAATGCTTGACTGACCCTTTCAAATGATTTTTTTTTTCCGAATCACGGCAAAGAGAATAGGACACCGATTTATTTGTTATTCTTCCAATTACACACATAAGGATATGAAGAAAGCACATGATAAACGGAGAAAGAGAGTGGGGACATGGATGTGCAAGAATAGGGATTATTTTTTGTTTGCTATAGGTTATAACAGATTATGTTAGTGGAAAAAGATATGTAAACATATTATGTACGAGTTAGTTAAATGACAGGAACAAGTATATTGGGGGCATGAATTGAGTAATTTAGGTGGCAGGGAGGTTACTGCCCTGGGCACTGCTTCTTATTCAGTCTTTACTGTTTGTCATTTCATTTTACAGATCATCTTTATACACTGTTGGTCCTATAACAATGGAAGTATGGGGATGTCTAATGTTATTCCATTAAAATCTCAGTTTCCTAGCCATTTCTAATTACATGTTTCACTACACATTTCTCTTTTGCTATGAAGGGAATGGTAGTGCTTCACTCTTCTTGCTGGTACATCTAAACATAGTATAACATTGACAAAATTCTTGTCAATCTATTTAGTAATTGTTCTTTTGCTAATAATGTGTATGATAATGCCTGGTTTCTGCTTGTTGGGTATATCTAAGTATAATGATATATTAAGATGGTTCTCATGTAGTAATTGCTACCGAATTGCAGAATGCACCAAATGGATCAGCACAAAACGGTGGTAGGAATGACAAGGAGCATCTCTTGGCCTCAGAGACAAGAGTTGAGAAGTTGAATGTGATGGAACAGGATGCATGTGAGAGACTGGAGAGGCGTTCTTCCTATGTGTTATCCATGGATGTCTCCTCAGAAGTTGGGAGTCCAGTAAATGGTCATACCTCTATTACAAGCACTCCCCATCAAAGATCATTGACAACCCCAAAGCAGGTTGTTTCTTTGAATGCTGATTCTTCTTCCCCAACCTTGGAGGAAAATTCTAAGAGCAGGTTCAGAAGCAGTGAGCATGAAAATTTGGATCAGGAGGGTTGTGAACAAGTTGCCAATTGTAGAGATATGGGTACAGGTGTTCAAATAAGCATTAACGAAAGTGATTGTGACATCTATTCTAGCGACACTACATCTCTAGGTAGTAATTACCTCAGGGACAAGAATCCAAGCTTTGGTTTGGAAACCAAAGACAAATTAAGTGAGAGATGTGAGGAAGTTGATAAAAATCTTGTGCAGGAGGGGGGATGTGATACATATTACAGTTCCATCGAGGATAGGCATGGAAATGAAATGTTGCATTTTGATAAGCAGTATCATGTAGAAGAAGAATCAGTGGCACAATATGCAAAAGATCAAGCTTTATTGAGTAGCAATTCGTATTCTTTAGGTGATTCAGATAATGGTATGAAAGGAAATATTCTGAAAAATGAACGATTAAAGCATGTGAAGTCTGTAAGGTCATCAGCAGACTCAGTTAGGAGTATTGGGTCAGTTGGTAACAATCATTTCGCTGAGGTAAAGGAAAATGGTGTTAATGGAGATGTAAAAAATAATGGAGGGAATATTCGAAGCAGTGACAGAAAAGATGCCAAGGTTTATCCAAGGGAGGCCAGAAATGCCATTTTAGACAGCAAGATTGGGCACTTGGAAAACAAGATAAAAATGCTTGAAGGAGAGTTAAGAGAAGCTGCTGCTATTGAGGCTGCTTTATATTCAGTTGTTGCTGAGCATGGAAGCTCCATGAGTAAGGTTCATGCTCCAGCTCGGCGCCTTTCCAGACTCTACCTTCATGCTTGTAAAGAAAATCTTCAAGCAAGAAGGGCTGGGGCTGCTAAAAGTTCTGTTTCAGGATTAGTCCTTGTTGCGAAGGCATGTGGAAATGATGTCCCAAGGTAAGCTTGGGTTACATTGGTTACTGCCTTTTTTTGGTACAAATGGTTACTACATTTTATTCAAGTATATTTATCCATTGTTCTATCACTAGTCAACATAATAATTTAAACACAAGTTGCTTCATCATGAGAAGTTTGAGATTTATTTGAAAATAGAAAAAATATCTTTTATTAATTTACTCAGGAAACAAGAAACTTTGTATGGCATGCAGAAAACTTTACACATACACTGCTCTGTTTGAAATGAAATCAAACTTACTCTGGTCTCGATAAAAATACAAGATTACGAGGCAGATAAAGTGGATATAGTGCATGAAACTATCAGCTAATTGAATCATCAGATTAGATAATAGAGTTTTCTTATTATTACTACATAATTGGAAGTTGCAGTTTCATCAGAAACTGCGCTGACTAACTGCCTGGGCAATTAACCTCTTGCTTGCATCTGGATACAGGTTGACATTTTGGTTGTCTAACTCCATTGTGTTGAGAACAATTATAAGCAAAACTACCAAAGATGTGACACCATCTAATCCTTCTGGATCTAGTACAAGAAGGAATAATGGAGAAGGGAAAGTTGGAAAGGTCACACAATCATTAATATGGAGAGGGTTTTCTCCTAGGAAAAACGATAATACAGCTTTTGAGTGTGGGGGTATAGGTAACTGGGATGACCCAAATGTGTTCACATCAGCATTGGAAAAGGTGGAAGCTTGGATCTTTTCTCGCATTGTGGAGTCTATTTGGTGGCAGGTAACACTTTCATCTCATACAAACATACTCAAGTCCCCATACGAGTTCATTATTAATATAAAATGATTCCATTGGCATCTAACATGGATCATTCTTTCTCTCTGTTCAGTCTTTGACTCCGCATATGCAGCGTGCTGAAGCAAAGGTCACTCTTAAAGATTCTTTGAAAAACCATAAAAATATGTCCGGCTCATCATGTGACCAAGAGCAGGGAAATTTATCGCTGGATATTTGGAAGAATGCTTTTAGAGAAGCCTGTGAAAGACTGTGTCCTATCCGAGCTGGAGGGCATGAGTGTGGTTGTTTGTCTGTGCTGCCTAGATTGGTTAGTCTATCTCTATCCAGTTCTCTCTTCCTTTCTTTCTATCCTTTTAGGCTAAAGGTACTCAAGTTTCATTGTAGTATCATTTTGTATTGTCCCTTTTCAATTGCCATTTATCTGTAGGTTAGTCTGCATGGGTAGCAGAAAAGCTTTCAAATGGATTAATGTGTAAACAAAGAATAATGAGTGCATGTATTTTTCACTGGAGCTTAGTTCCTCCTACGGACTCCTCACTGGAGATAAAGGGGGAGAAAAGTATGGTTTCTGTAAATTGCTTAGGCTGAAGCCACATATTTGTAATTCCCCCTTTGGGATTTAAAATCCCTCAACTTCCCCAAAAAACTGCTATCTTTGAATATACCAATCAATACATATGTACGTTTTGTGAGATTATGAGATAAAATTGACATAATACTGCATTTTATTTTTACCTATTCTAGATAATGGAGCAGTGTGTGGCAAGATTGGATGTTGCTATGTTTAATGCCATTCTTCGGGAATCTGATGATGATATTCCAACTGATCCTGTGTCTGATCCCATTAGTGATCCCAAGGTTCTCCCCATTCCACCTGGTAAATCAAGCTTTGGAGCTGGTGCACAGCTAAAAACTGCGGTAATATTTCTGATCTCAACATGTTTTTATCTGAACTAGAACATGTGGCTGCGTACTAATGAATGTAATTGCAACCTGCTGGTATAGGTTCAATTTACTACTTTCATCTGCTAATATCTGTTTCTTGAATGTAGCTCTATAAGTGGGCCAGGAGTATGACTCTTTGGCCTGGAGTTAACCATTAATAAATTGAGCAATTAGAGGTTGACTTGCATAAAAAATGAAAACAAAGAATGATTTGAATGCATATGCTCAATATAATGTCACTTTTCAACTGGTTACCTCTTTTGATTTGTGTTGTGGATTTCTCAGATTGGTAACTGGTCTAGATGGCTGACCGACCTATTTGGTCTGGATGATGATGATTCACTTGAGGATAGAGAGGAAGATGAACTTGACAGCAATGATGGAAGTCAAAATGCATCCTTCAAATCCTTCCATCTTCTTAATGCATTAAGCGACCTCCTGATGCTTCCTAAGGATATGTTGTTAAGTGCATCCATCAGGAAAGAGGTTAGCAACGAACTTTTGTTTTCCGCTGTTTACATAACTTGCCACGTGATTTTTCCCCTTAATCATTCTTTCATCCTTGTTTGTGAAGGTGTGCCCCATGTTTAGTGCATCACTAATCAAGAGGATACTGGAAAATTTTGTACCAGATGAGTTTTGCCCTGATCCAATTCCCAATGATGTTTTTGAAGCACTGGACTCACAGGTTAGATAAATAAATTTGCAGTTGTCTTTTTGTTCTCGTTATTTTTACTAACTCCACACCTAATTAAGAGCAAAATTAACTAGTTTCACACTGATTAAGAATAGTAGTGAAGTTCATTTCTTTTTTGTTCTCATACAATAATGAGGTATTGTTCTTAAATTACCCTCAAATTATATTTATTGAGAACTATAGGTTCAAAGAAAAAGGTGTTTTAGAAATAGTAACCTGGGAGTCCACCAAATATGACCCCTTGCTTTCATTTGAATCTAGATGGAGTACAGGATTTATAGTTTGACACTTGACACTCATGATATGTACATGGTTGCTGGTTTGATGTACAATGTTTTATGATTAATTGATTAAGAAACTCCAAATTTGGCTTATGGTCTCTAGATTTGCTTTTAATATGAAGCAGGATGATCATGATGATGGAAATGAGTCTATCGACAATTTCCCATGCAATGCAGCTCCGATAGTGTATTCACCTCCACCAGCAACTACCATTACAAGCATTACGGGGGAGATTGGAAGTGAATCTCAGCTAAGAAGAAGCAAATCTTCCGTTGTTAGGAAGTCATACACCAGTGATGATGAGCTCGATGAGTTAAACTATCCATTATCTTTAATATTGAATAGTGGCTCCTCCTCACCAGCATCAACAAAGTCCAATTGGAACTGGAAAGAGAGTCGCGATGAATCTGCCATCAGATACGAACTCCTCAGGGATGTTTGGATGAACAGTGAATGACCTTGCACAAACTAGATTTCACCCTTTTCCTGTTTCATTTCTTGGGTGCCTCTGTAAAAAGCAAGATACTAGGTTTAACAGAAGAAAAACACCAGTTGTTGAAAAGCGAGTGGTGGAAATGGCCTGCATATAAATAAATAAATAATGTTCGAGTCTTTGGGTGTATCGTACAATAAGGTCATTTGAGATAAAATTCTGAATTGCTTATTTATGTAATTGATTTAAGATGCAGATTTTTTTTGAATCTCGGTTCGAAAGATCCGAGAAATTCTAATACAATTTGCCTTTTAAAGAAAGCGGAAAATTTTAAAGGTTGTTTAAGTCTTCAGACTGAATGAATGCTATTTCAAGTAAACCTCATTTACTGTAATAAAATGACATGGCTATACAAAAATGAACATAGGATATTCAATAGTCCTAAATATAACATCATATGCTTCGTGCATAACGTGATTTTGGGACCAGGAATAATACTAGAAAAGAGACTATAATGGGACAATTGAACAGAAGAAGACAACATGGATTACTAGCAGGATTTAGGGCCATACATGTAGTGATTAATACTTGGATAGTTGCACTACAGAACAAACTATCACTCAAAATTTTGCAAAACAATCAACAATATAGAAAAACCGACACAAAATTTCTATGAAATTGTAGCTCTCATATTCACATATACTAAAATGCCGACAAAGGATTGATGCCATAGGAGATTGGTGGCTCTTCACGCTGTTAACTTATGTGAAGAATAAAAGCATTAATATGCTGAAGATGTAGCGCAGCTAGAAGTCCCTGCCAGGTTTCACCATGTCCACCTTCTACTTCAAAGTTCAGAAGTTTCTTTTGCTTCCTGTAGTAATCTTCCAACAGCTTGCACTAGAATTTAAAAAAAAAAAAACACCAAAATATAAGTTCAAGTACTCAGTGATTAGAAACTGAAATAGGCATCCTTAGAATATTTGGAGTTAGGATGGAGCTTATAAAATTGGATTTTTTTTTCCTCAGATATAACTATTCCATCAACGCATCAAAATGAAAATAGAAGAGATAGAGTATTTAGTTACCTCGTCTGTATGACTTTGGACATGATCATCCGGCATTTGTTTAGTTGGGTGTCTGGAGCTGGCCATAAGAATATATTCTTGGTGAGAATTAAATTTTCGATTTCCTATATTCTTTTTCATCAATTCCTCTTCTGAACTTTTGAAATTCACCACCAGATCAACACGAGCAATGTGATCAAGGATCTCCTGTGAAACATCACGACATTTTGTAGGAGTGACTAGAACTGAAAATTTTGAGCAGTTCACGATTTTGATTGACGAAATGAAACAACTTACAGCTTGGATCCTTGTTCGAGGGAACCCATCAAGAATAAAGCCAGTTTCGCCTCTCGAGTATCCATCCTCCAGTCTCTTCTTTAGCAGCCCAAAAATAATTTCCTCTGGGACATGTTTTCCATGATCCAAAGCATGAGCTATCTGCATTGGAAGAACCCCACGTCACACTAATATTAATTAAGAAGGAAAACAATTTTACCACACATTACCCTAATGGTATGTTTGGACCACTAGAAAAAAAAAAGTAAAAAAAGAGATGAGTAATTATGTATTCTCTTTTGTTTAACAAAAGAGAAAAGGAAAAGATAAGACTTCAAAAAGTAAAAGTTCAATTTTTTTTCCCTTTTACTTTGTCCTCAACTTAAATTTCAAATTTTGTTTCACACTCTATTACAGTATAAAAATTCAATCACAAACTACAATGTAAAGTAACTTATTAATTTTAATAGTAAATATCTTAACAGTCCTACCAAAATAATTTCTGACAATATAAAAATTATTTTACAACGTAATTATTTAATAAACAGAAACCAAGCAAGCTTTACAAAATTCGTACCAATAAAAACTTCTACCCCCTTAACCACTAATTTTATTGGAAGATTAAAGTGGGTATAAGAATATTATTTTTAAGAAACTCATTTAATGATGAAATGTTTAAAAATGTCAAAATAAGATTAGTATAACTTTGAAGGATTCAATCCCAAAATTCTCTATCTAACAACATATTTGGTAATAATTATTTTACAAAAAAAAAAGTTAAAAAAAGTAAAACCATTCAAAAACGAATTTTCAGTTTATACGCATTCTTAAAATATCCACAACGTTAAGCAAGCTTAATTAATTAGTGCGTGTTTGGATGCCAAAATTGATTTTGTAAAATTAATTACCCAACATATGTTACCATGTCTTTATTCTAGAAACAAACTAATAGAAAACTCATCATAATTCTTTTAGTCCCCAAAAATTACTTAAAGTTGCTTATTCTAAGCCTACAATCAGTTCTTCGATAAGAAACCGAAACGAATCATATGTCCAAAATCACTACAATTTATATTTTATCGTAATTCTGGAGAGTGTCCACTCCGTTTGTGGCCGTGTAAGATTTTCATTTCCAGGTTCCCGGGCAAAAACTTTCTAAAACGATAATTACCTAATTTTCCACTAATTCAACTTATTCCCACAATTAATTTTAATTCAAAACCTGAGAAACGCGTCGAAAGAAAGAATGAAAAAAATTACGAGGCAAAAAAGTGAAATAGCGAAAAAAGGCGAAAGGGAACCCTAGATAGATATGAAAGAGTGCATGAACGAATTACTTGGAGGTAGAGGGAGGAGCGAGGGTTGAGGTCCTGGCTTAGGAGCGTGGCCATGGAAATGTGAGGGACTTCTAGAAGCTTCGAGAGCCTCTGCGCGAAGAGGTTCCTCCTTGCTCCAGGCTCCCCTATCATCACCCACTGCACTCCGCGCTCGGGCGTGCAACCCTGCGCGTCCAGCACGCCACGTGGCGCGCACTTCTCTTCCTCCTCGACGTCATCATCGTGGTAGCACAGAGCCGCGGCCGCCGATCCGAACCCCCGGTTAGACCGGAGCGCGAGGGCCATAAGCGGCGCCGCAGCTTCCCTTAGTCGTGCGATCGCGGCCATGGCGGCGGCGGAAGCGTTTCTCCGTACTGAGGTTTCAAGAGAGAAAATGGGAAGGAGTGCGATGAAGAGAGAAAGAACCCTGGAGCTGAGGTTTTAAGAGGGGATTATTGATTGTTATTTAGGGTTACGAAAACGACACTGTTTTGTTGAAAATTACGGAGGGTGCCACTCCCGGCGCGTGCAGGGAGAAAGAACTATTTGCCACGTGACTTTACGTGATTGGTGAGGAGTAAAGATAGTAATCTAGGCGTAAGGGGTGGGATCCAGTGTGTGCGGGATCACAGTGTTCCCTTTTGGCATGAATGTTGTTGTCGTGGCAAGTGTGTGGCACCTTTAATTTGAGTTGGATGCGAATAGATATTTTTATATAATAAGATACGTTTTCGAATATTAGCTTTTATATTTTCTATTAGAATAAAGAAATCCTAAACAGGAACTAAATTCATATAAATTTAAAAGCAATATAAATGAAACTTTTATTTTATTTTATTTTCCATTTTTTTGTAAATTAATAAAATAAAAAATATATCAAAATGTTTTTGTGGTTTTGTAGTTATTTTAGCTTTGAAATCCTCAAGTTGGCAGCATCTTAATTAAAACAAATATCACAATCAATTCCACGTACTCGATTATGAAAAGCAAGTGTTGCTAGAAGCACGCAATTCACGTGGATCCCCAATTATCATAATGGCAAGTTTGCAACATATTATAAAACCTTGTGATGTAATTCTAATATCATTTATCCTAAGTTACCTACATTTTGTATCTACCAATAAATTTAAAAAATATATTATAAACCTCTTTTTAGCTTTGGTGGGTTGTAAACCTTTATTAGCTTAAGCTTTGAGCAACTATCAAACATTATTGAGCATTATAAATAACATTATTATGAATAAATGGTATTTAAAAAAAGTTATAAATTTTTAGCATGTGTCAAAATTATCAAGTTCTTATGTGCTCCCACTTTAACTTAATTGCACCCTCATTTATAGTAAAGAGCTAGCATGTTTTAAAGATTAATTAACAAACCTATAATTAATATGTGTTTTTCTTAACTCACGTACAGTTAATATGTGTTTTAAGTTTTGTTTATTTGAAAAATGTATCTAGTTTTATCACATCTCACTATTTTTATACAAATAAACCAAACATATTTAAGTTTAACTTTTAGAATTTAAATTTTTTTCAAACTAAAACGAATTCTATTCATACTAAATTACTGTGATTATAAACATTTTGACTGAATAAGAAGATTTAATAAATATATATTTCAAAATTAAATCATGTGAAATTATTTTATAATATACATTTTAAAATAAAATATATTAATATTCTATAAAAAAATATATGAATTATTCGTATTACTTATTTACGAACCATGAAATAAAATGATAATAAAATTTAAAATGTAATATATTAGCATAATAACTAACTACTGAACAAAATAATGGTAGATAGATCCTAGACTTTGGAACCCACTCTCATTGGTTTCTCAGACAAGTGCTGTGCATGAGAAGCTGTAATCTAGGAAGTTGATGGCTTCTAAAATGGACACGTGGATGGTAAGCAAGAAAAGAAAGTCAACTCCAACACGGGGCAAGCCACTGCCACGTAGCGCATGAATGCACCAGTAGCTGATGAATTTTATTTTATTTTTTTCTTACCCTCGTCATATTTAAAGTATCATTAATTTTAAAATTTTAATTTATTATATATTAAAAAATATTTTAATAGATTGAGAAAAAAAAATTATCTTTTATTTCAATGATTACGTGATATAAGATTTTTTTTTTATATTATTTTCTATGTTAACCCTGCCACAATTCTTTAACTCACGTGTAGTACACTAGAAAGCAAAAAAATTGGAGAAAAAAATAAAATTTTCTAAGCATGGTGTGTACTGAGTTCAACACTACTTAAATCAATTACATGTCAATTCAGATCTCTCTAATAACATGTACATGACCCTCAAGTCCAATGTTAGGCTTGAAATGAATGAAAATGGATATGAGTATAAAACTGTAGGCCCATATATGAATAAAGTCTGGGCCTTTTGGTGCAGCCTTACAACACCTTCATCTTTTTCTATTATATTTTAAAGATCATGCTTTTATAAATGAAATTTGTTTTAATAAAACATAAAAATAATTCTAAATTAAAAAAAACCTAAGATAACTATATTTTCTCTCTCCTACTCAGTTGAGTTTGTCCATGTGTTCACCACCTACACGTTCTAGTTGGGAGTCCTTAAAACCAAATTGTTGAAAAGAAGTAATTGAAAAACAATATAAGAAATAAAATTTCGATTAAAATCAAATTTATTTTAAAACATATATTTATTTGATTTATATTAAAAAATAATTAAAATTAAAATTAATTAAATAATTTATTATATTTAAACTTAATATTATCAATATAGATAAATACGTTTTCTAAGATTATTTTATAATTTTCTTGTATTTATCAAAACATATAACAAATTTGTATTTTGATTATAAAATTATGTAATTTATTTATAAATATGAGAAAATTATGATTATAACACCATTAATTTAAAATATAAATTTTTATTACAATTTTATAATATAAAAACTATTCAAATGAAATAACAATAAAACACTAAATTTGTTTGATTCAATATTAAATTAAAAAGTTAAATCATAATTAATTTTTTTAATTAGGTGAGGTTATTTAGTTTAACTTATTTGTCATACAACTCAGCCCATGAGTAATATCTCATGTGGTTACCACCTAGTCAGAGGTAAGAAAGAGTTTATAAAATATGTTTATTTCGTGGGATTAATATGAATGACTTCAAACAAGTCATTACTATTTTTTTAATATTATTTTTCTCTTTCTATTTTTTTTTATCACTTTCTCTTATATATTTCTTTTCTTCATTTTCTTATTCTTATATTTTTTTTTCCAAATTTTAGTAAAATATATTTGGATGAATTTAGAACAGTCATATCTTTTTTTTTCTTTTTCATCCTCATCATTTTTTTTAATCTTCTATATAATCTTTGTTTTTTCTTGTTAATATGGTGATAATGAATATATTGATTATTTGTAATGTTGTTGTTAGGATATGATTCAAAACAAGACCATTACTTTTGTTTCTTCAATCTAAATAATAGTTTATGAATATTTTATATACATCTACATAAATGACAATCTATATTCACCAATTAAAGAATATAGTTTCTATTAATTTGCATTTATGTGCACTTGTGTGCATGTTATCTCTTTCTCTCCCTTTAGTCTAACAACTGGTATCCAAAGCAAGGTTTAGATGAGACATGGTGCATTTTCAACTAATGTGCTCATTCTCAATGGAAAGAACTAGGACAAGTGGAGTGCGTAGATAAAGACAATTCTTGGATATCTAGAAAGACATTATTGAAGATGTTGAAACTTCCATAAAGGCACAAAATGCTCTTTACAAAGAAAACAAGAGGAAAGATTGTAAAATAACCTTTCTTATTCATCAGTGTGTCTATAAAGTCCATTTTGAAAAGATTGCGAGAGTTGCAACTTCACAGAAGATATGACATATTTTAGAGAAGTGCAGTGAAGGGATAGAGAACTTGAAGAAAGTAAGGTTGCAAACGGTGAGACGTTAATATGAATTGTGTTAGATATTATTTAGATATTATTTAATATTGTTAAGATATTATTAGATATTAACCATAATATCAAACAATATCTTCTGTTTATTCTGTTACTTTCAGTTACTCTTTTAGTTGTATCTCTCTACTATAAATAGACTACCCTATGTGTGATTTATACACAAGGGAGATTAATCTCAAACTCTATTTCTTCTATATTCAACATGGTATCTAGAGCTTAAGGTTATTTTGAATTTTTTTTTTCGCCTTTGACCACTATTGAAGCCGCTACCACCGCCGCTATCGATGTCGGTTATTTGGTAGTGTGAAAGTGCATTTCTAGGAAAGCTCTGACAAGGAAAGACTTGGTATTTAAGCGTGTCCATTAGTGACCCACCTCTCTTTCCTGGGAACTTACCTGGTGTACTGGTTCACGCCGCTGTCACTATCGCCTCCGCCCTTTATGAGTTCTTCCGCTCCTTTTAGTACTTCCAATTCTGTCAGTACTGCGTCTGATCCTTCCATCTACACTAACTATGTTAATGTGTACTTATCCATTGACAAGTTAACTGACCCTAATTATGCCACATGGTCATCACACGTTAGATTATGGCTTAAGAGTCAGAAGTATCTTGATCATCTTGCCCCGAAAGCACCTACTCTCACTCCTGGTGAGGAAGACCGTTGGGACACCATTGATGCTCAGTTATGCGTGGTTCTCAAGGGTACTCTTGATCATTCGTTAAAACAAATTTTTCGTTCCTACGAAACATGTGCCAAAATCTGGGAACATGCCAAGTTATTATACACCAATGATACTCAATGTCTCTATGATGTCTGTTCTAAATTTGTAGATGTTATTGCCTCTAAACATCAAGATTCTATGACTGATTATATGGACAAAATTCATGCTCTTTTTCATGAGTTCAATGAGTTATTGCCTCCTTCCCCCGACCCTGCCATCGAGATAGGATAACGATCAAAGTTCTTCATGCTAGGGGCATTACATGGACTTGCTGTTCAATATTCACATATTCGTGATCAAATTTTAGGTTCTCCGGTTGTCCCCACCTTGACATTGACCTGCTCCACTCTTTTGCGTATACCAGCAAAACCCAACCTTGACACACCTGCTTCTGTTAATGATTCTTCTGCATTGGTATCTCACCGTGATGATCGAACTCGCCCTCGTAAACAGGGAAAAGGGCGTCCTAAGTGTGAACATTGTGGCAAGCTAGGTCACAAGATTGACCAGTGTTATGCATTACATGAGTGTGAACATTGTGGCAAACTAGGTCACACGATTGACAAGTGTTATGCATTACATGGTCGTCCTACTCGATCTACTACAGTTGCTCAGACTGATCTTTCCCCACCTTTATCTGCTAAGGATCCTCCTTCTTCTATTTCATTAGACACACCTGCTATGTTCAACAAATTTCTCAAATGGTATAAGGATCAACAGTCTTCTAGTTCCACTGTGTCTGTCGCACACACAGGTACATCTTTTGCTGGTCTGATCCAATCTTCTTCTGGTCCTTGGGTTTTTGATTCAGGAGCCACTGATCATATTACTGGTAACAAATATTTGTTCTCCTCTTTATCCTCTCCTGATCCTTTACCTTTTGTTACACTAGCTGATGGCTCTAGAGTATCATCTCATGGTGTTGGAACTGTTAAACTTTTCCCTTCTTTAACCATTGATAATGTTCTTTATGTCCCTGGGTCTCCTTTTAACCTCGTTATCCATCGGTCGTCTAACTCGTTCTCTTGATTGTGTTGTTTCTTTTACCAACAATTCTCGTGTGTTTACGGGACCGGAGTTCGAAACGTGTGATTGACACAGGATGTGAGTCTCATGGTTTTTATCATCTTCGTCCCTTTACACATGTTGCTGCAGTTATAGAGTCTCCCTCTCTTCTCCATGCTCAGTTAGGTCATCCAAGTCTTGCCAAGTTACAACATCTTGTCCCTGCCTTATCTAAATTGTCTAGTTTGGCATGTGAGTCGTGTCAATTAGGCAAACATAGTCGTACTTCCTTTCCTCGTAGTGTCACATGTGGTGTTTCGTCCCCTTTTGCCGTGGTTCACTCTGACATTTGGGGACCTAGCCGCGTTAAGTCTACTTTAGGTTTTCAATACTTTGTTACTTTCATTGATGATTATTCCAGATGCACTTGGTTATTTTTGATGAAAAATTGTTCTGAATTATTTCATATCTTTCAAACTTTTTTCAATGAAATTCAAACTCAGTTCGGTGTTTCTATTAGAGTTTTGCGCAGTGATAATGGTCGTGAATATCTTTCTCATTATTTTAAACAATTCATGGCTTCTCATGGTATTTTGCATCAAACTTCTTGTGCTTATACACCTCAACAAAATGGTGTAGCTGAACGTAAAAATAAACATTTTATTGAAACAACTCGCACTCTTTTAATTCATGGAGAGGTTCCTCAGCATTTTTGGGGTGATGCTCTTCTTACTGCATGTTATCTTGTTAATCGCATGTCATCTTCGGTTCTAGATAATAAAATACCTCATTCCATTTTATTCCCTAATGAACCACTTCATCCCTTACCTCGAAAAGTTTTCGGGTCTACATGTTTTGTTCATAATTTTAGTTCTAGTCTTGACAAGCTTTCTCCTAGATCACATAAATGTGTTTTCTTAGGGTTTACAAGATCACAAAAAGGATACAAATGTTTTTCTCCTTCTCTTAACTGTTATTTTGTGTCTGCAGATGTCACCTTTGATGAGTTCTCTTTTTATTTTAAAAGTCAATCTTCACCTCTGTCTTCATCCAATCTTGTCAACACTCCTAGTATATTTAATGTTCCTGTTGTTTGTGACCTTCTAACTGTGTCTTCTTCACCATTAGATTGCTACTCAGATGCTGATTGGGCAGGATCTCCTTCGGATAGAAGATCTACATCTGGATATTGTGTCTCCATTGATGGTAACTTGGTCTCATGGAAAAGTAAGAAACAAAGTATTGTGGCAAGATCTAGTGTAGAAGAAAAATATAGAGCTATGACCTCAGCTGCTTGTGAACTTGTTTGGCTCAAGCAATTGCTTAGAGAGTTACAATTTGGAGATGTCACTCAAATGTCACTTGTGTGTGACAATCAGGCTGCTCTTCATATTAGTTCTAATCCTGTTTTTCATGAGAGGACAAAACACATTGAGATTGACTGTCATTTCATTCGAGAAAAGATTATGTCTGGAGACATCAAGACCGAGTTTGTTAACTCAAGTGATCAGTTAACGGATATTTTTACTAAATCTTTACTGGGTCCTAGAATTGATTATATTTGTAACAAGCTTGACACATACGATTTGTATGCTCCGAGCTTGAGGGGGAGTGTTAGATATTGTTTAGATATTATTTAATATTGTTAAGATATTGTTAGATATTAACCATAATATCAAACAATATCTTCTATTTATTCTCGTTACTTTCAGTTACTCTTTTAGTTGTATCTTTCTACTATAAATAGACTACCCTATGTGTGATTTATACACAAGGGAGATTAATCCCAAACTCTATTTCTTCTATATTCAACAAATTGATGCATTTGGAAAGTAATGAATGAGTGGATGAATAATTTCTTTAATAGAATCGTGACTCACACAAAAATGATGAAGAACTATGGGGAGAAAATCTTAGATCAAGAAAATTTTTAAAAGATTATGAGAACTTTGAGTTCTAAATTTGATCACATCGTGGTGACCATTGAAGAATCCAAGAAAACTGAAGAATTGAAGGTGGAAGACTTCAAGGGTGTTTAGCGACACACGAACATATATTGAATGTAAGTCACGATTCATGAAAAATGTAAGAAAAATTCAAATAAACAAAAGGGTTTCAATAATTGGAGAGTTGTTAAGAAAAATGTTGATAGGAAGAGAATAAAATATTTTAATTATAATTGCATTGGTAATTTTTCTACAGAATGTATAACTGAGCCACTATACACAGACAATCGGAAAAAACAATCACATGATGATTACTAGGCACACATGGTCAAAGAATAACATGAAGAAAACTTTGATGAACAACCTATGATGCTAATGATGATTATGAATCCAGAATCACGTCATGATGATAATTGGTATATTGACTCAGGATGCTAAAATCACATTGTGAATGTTAATTTTGATGATAAAAAGAAAAACACTAGAGTCATTCAAGCTAAAGAAATTGTGAATGTACTTGTAACAAGACAAGATGGAAGATAGGTCATAATTTCATATGTACTCTATGTTCCTGAATTGAAGAGTAATTTGAGTAGTATGGATCAATAAATGGAGAAAGGTTTTTCGATGAAAATAGTCAATAGTTTTTTAAGAATTTATGACGCCACAAAGAGATTAGCTATAAAAGTTCCTTTGGCTCAGAACAAACCATTTAAGGTAAGCCTATGTATAATTGAGTGTTAGGTTTTTCTACTGTTGCGCTATCAGATGAATCATTATTGTGACACTTGAGATTGAGTCACTTAAATTTTAAGGATTTAAATCTCCTAAAATCACCAGCTATGGTAGCTGGTCTTCCCTCAGTTGTAATTCCAACAAAGGTATGTGATAATTGTTTGATCAGTAACCAACCAAGGAGTTTTTTTAGTTTATATACAATGTCTAAGGATATTATTGATGTGCTAAACGTTATTTACTTTAATGTGTGAACCTTTTTATGTTCCTTCACTAGGAGGGAATAAATATTTTGTTCTATTCGTGGATAATTTCAGCCAAAAATTGTGGTCGTACATGATTAAAGCCAAGAGTGAAGTTTTTAATGTTTTTAAAGAATTTAAGATTCTTATAGAAAAAACAGTTTGGGAGATGCATAAAGGTGTTAAGAAGAAATGGTGGAGGTGAGTTTACTTCAAATGAACTAGAAAAGTTTTGTAAGGAACACGACATTGTACATGAGGTGACTGCTTCTTACACTCCTCAACTAATGGGATTGTTGAGAGGAGAATTATAACAATTTTGAACATGATAAGAAGCATGTTAAAACAAAAGAATCTTCCGCATAACTTTTGGGGTGAAGCAATCATGGCTGCAACATATGTGCTCAATAGACATCCTACCAAAAGACTTGATTCTAGAGTTCCAAAAGAATCATGGACAGGGATTAAACCCTCTATTAAAAACCTCAAAATTTTTGGTTCATTGTATTATAAATACATTCTAGATTAGAGGAGAAAGAACTTGATGATAAGGGTGAACCTATGATTTTTGTAGGCTACAATTCTGCGGGCTCCTACAAACTATATACTTCTAAGATAAAACAAGTATTTTTTAGTAGGGATGTGTACTTTGATGAATCTAGTTCATGGAATGAACTTCAACATATTGTTGTCCCAGGCTTCCAGTTTCATTGGGAAGAAAACAATTTACAAGAAAAAATGAAGGTGACTCGACCTCAGGTAACAAATGACAAACCTATGAGAAATAGAAAGATTCTTTCACAATTCTTAAATTATCATATTTATTCTGATAATGTGATTTCAGCTGAGAGAGATTTAGTTTAACATTTGACACTCATGGCTGACATAAAACCTATAAATTTTGATGAAGCTATTACTGACAAAGTGTGGAGAAAAACTATGGAAGAAAAACTAGGAAACATTGAGAAAAATCAAACATGGGAAAGGTGGATTTACCCCTACACAAGATTTTTATTGGTGTCAAGTGGGTTTTTAAGGTCAAACTCAAACCAGATGACTCAGTGGTAAAGCACAAGGCCAGGTTAGTAGCTAAAGACTTCATGCAAAAAGAAGGAATAGACTATTCAAAAGTTTTTGCTCATGTGGCCAAATTAACAATAAGGTTAATTGTTTCTTTGGCTAGCTTTAAGTGCTGGAAGTTATGACAGCTAGATATAAAATAAGATTTTCTTAATGGATTGTTAGATGAGAAAGTTTATGTTGCACAACCTCTTGGACTCATGAAGAAAGGGAGTGAGCACAAAGTTATTACATTACGAAAGGTACTATGTGACTTGAAGCAAGCTCCTACAACTTGGAATAAAAGAATTGATACTTTCCTTTATGGTGTTGGATTTCAGAAATGTTTGGTTGAACATGGAGTTTACATCAAGACTGTAAAATCAAAGAGATTCTCATCATTTGCCTATATGTTGATGATTTGCTTATCATTGGGAGCTTGATATTGAATCCATTAGGCTGAGCTTGAAATGAGATTCGAGACGACAAATTTGGGGGTTTTATCGCATTTTATGGACTTAGATTTTGTTTACACTAAAATAGGAGTCATTATGCATAAAAAAAATATATTTATGAAATATTGAAAAGATTTAATATGTTGGAGTGCAATTTTGCTGAAACTCCGGTAGAGGTGAACCTAAATCTTACAACAAGTGGAGGTGAACCTAAATCTAAAAACAAGTGAAGGTGAATCATCAATGGATGAAACTTTATTTAGATCAATGGTTGATAGTCTAAGATTTATTTGTCAAAGCAAACCAGAAATTGCTTTTAGTATTGGGTTAGTATGTAGATTTATGAGTAATCCGAAACAATCACACCTAATGGCTGTAAAAATGATCATGAGATACCTAAAAGGGACTTTAAAATATGGAATTTAGTTTTTCTATCAAAAGAAGGAAGGCGATGATGATTTAAGGTTGGTTGCTTATTCTGATTTAGATTGGAGTGTAGATCTAGTTAAAGAAGAAGCACTATGAGATAAATTTTTCTTTTGGTTGGATCACCTATCTCGTAGAATTCAAGAAAACAAACCTCTGAAGCTAAATATATTGCCGCTTGCTCAGTTATTTTTCAAACATTGTGATTATTTTCTTTGCTTAATAAGTTGAATGTCTCTTATTAACAATTCTGGTGGATACCAATTCTATCATATATTTGGCAAAAAATCAAGTATTTCATGGAAAAACAAGTATATAGAAACAAAATTTCACTTCCTAAGAGATCAAGTCAACATGGACATGATACAATTCAAACATTGCAGGATAGAGGTTTAACTAACAATTATTATGATCAAAACCTTAAAGATTGAAAGATTCAAGAAATTAAGAGAATATTTAAATGTTTTATGTTTCTTATTGTAAGGTTTTTGAATTAAGGAGGAGTGTTAGGATATGATTCAAAACAAGACATTTACTTTTGTTTATTCCTTTTAAATTATCTTCTATAAATATTCTATCTACGTCTACATAGACTAGAATCTATATTCACCAATTAAAAAAAAGTTTATATTATATTGCATTTGAGTGCGCAAAATAATTTATGTTAAGTTATCTCTCGGTGCGCTACATGTTTCTCTCATTTTATGAATATTTTATTTACATGATTATAAAAATATTAAATACTTGAGTTGAAAACAACATGAAAATAAAATTTATTCAAATGATAAAAATAAATTGAATAAATGAAATTTAAAATTAATAATGTTATTATGAATTTTCTTAGTTAATTATCAATTCCTCCATGCAATAAATTAAAAAATTTCATTAACTTAAATTTAGTCTTCAAGTTTGTCATCTTTTTAACCACACCTATTTGATGGATTTGCACTACAATAATATTATTATTTAAATAAAAATCTTAATAAAATCTTACAAATAACATTATTCTATTTTTTTAAATATGTTATTTATAATAATTTTGTTTATAATTATTATTTAATATTGAATTTTCTGATAACAACACTAACTTTAATATATTTTGATATTTTTTTATAAGTTTAAACACATGTTACCGACGTCCTAAAAAAAAAAATGAGAAGATAAAAGAGGCCGGTAATAACAAAATAAAATAAAATACAAGATGATTTATTTAAAATTATCCATATTCCTTCAATAAATCAAAAATATGTTTTTTATAAAATAAAACTTGTGGGGGTTGAATTATATAAATAAAACTAACAGTGCTTGTTAATTTTTATTCACCTATAAAGTAATTTGATAAATAGATCTTACCTATAGTTTTTGAATTTTAACATTTTAAAAACTAAAAAGGAAACACTGCATACTTTTAAGAATTTAATCTAATATCAAAAGGATTATAAAATAGTAGTTAAAAATAATATACTCATAGCATATATAACATTATAGTAAAGAAAAAAAAATACAGACATAGACATCAATAACTTTTTTCTACGCGGAAACTCCACGTCTTATTCTTTAAAGACTTCCAATCTTTTAGGAACAAATACTAATTAAAGCCTCCAACGACCAACGTTTGTACTAATACCACGAAACGAGGTCAAAACCTAATTGACATTGCCTTAGAAAAATTGTAGTTAAATTTTGGTTCTTAGAAAAATTGTGTTAAATTTTTGTCCTTTGTTATATTTTAATTATTGTAAAATATTATTATTTTTGTCTTTTTCCTTTCTATCAATTATTTTCTAAAAAAACATCCAAAAAACAATAGTGAAAAAACAATTGAATATTTTAGATTTTAAATTATATATATATATATATATATTTTTTTTGTTTCAATATATTCATAAATTATATTTTCTTCCTAAATTATATTTTTTTCTTGTATATTAGTAAGTTTTATATATACTAATTTATTAAGACGAATTTTAATTAATAATGAATTAAATTTTTACAATATACAATAACTCAAATTATGATAAACCCTACTTATATTATTATCCTAATATATATATATATATATATATATATATATATATATAAAAAAAAACTTTCTTTCCATATATAATTTAGTCAAACGATTTAGTCTCATGTTGCTGTCAGCATAAAATAGTACTCCAACCTATTTCCACACTCAACCATGAATAACTTTAAATACCAATTACTGTTAAAAATAACAAAGCGTGTAAAATAATTTACTAATTTAATTTATAAAGTTATTACATTAAATATTTGACGTCAGATAAATATCATAATTAATATCCAAGTTCAACACCTTAAATAATTTTTATTTTTTATACATTTAAAATATAGAAACTTGCAAGTTATGCCGAAAGAGAAAAATTCAAATATATAACTTTTCTCACTTTTCTTTTCTTGTTTAGAGGTTCTTCCTAACATAATTTTAGTGGGCTGACTAATATTTCATAAAAAAATAGTCTCTCTTCTGCATCAAAAGATTATTAATTTTGAAAAATTAGGGATTAAATATCTCTATTTTAGAACGAGGAACCAAAATTGAAAAAAATAAATAAAAAAAATGAGAGACTAAAATTAAGTTTTTTTTTAATCTCTATAAAATCAGTATTTTTTATTATTAGTGCCTATAAAATCTCCTTTATATGTTATGCCCGAAATTTATAATGGTTAAATCTACCTGTCATAAAATAAAAAGATTTTGATTTAAAGTTTTTGTAAAATATTTTTATTTCAATCTTTCAAAATTTGAAATAATTATTTTTTAGTCCTATAATAATTTATTATAAGGTAAATAAGTAGTACTTATTTTATAAATTTAGAATATTTTGAAAGATAGGTCATTAAGGAGTGTTATGATAATAGAGGCTTTTTTTTCAATTTTTAAAAAATGTCATTTATTCCAAAAGAAACTAAACTTAAAAAAAATTTAATTATAATAATAAATAAATAAAAATAATGATAAGGAGAAAGGAGACAGAAGGTTGGAGGTAGCTACCTTCGCCTTTCTCTTTCATGAATCGTACGGATTACATCAATTTCCTGAAGCTAGAAAGTTCCACAAAAGTGGGAAGAGGAAGACTTAGACCTCACCACGCTACATAAAAAATATACATTTTTTTTAAACTAAAATAGTTCTATCAATTAATTAAAAAAATAATTTTCACCACACCCCACGGTAAATGTACCCATGCATTTATTTTATTTTTTTCCTTTAGTTGGATTAAATTCTACTTGGATAAATTTCATAGGACAAGAAAATAAAACTTATTTTGAAAAAAACTAAAATTAGCTTATTATAGATTAAGATAAATTAAAATCAAGTTCTTAAGAAAAAAGAAATTTATATACTTTAACTTTAGAAGTTCGTTTTTGCCTTTTGTGGTCTTTTATAGAAACTTCCTCTGTAGTGAGAGCTTTGTTATGCGTGGCAGAGGAGTCTTTGGCGGCTCCGCATGTCTCACGCCATTGCCATGATAAATTACGAAAATCAGAATCTTCTAGTGTTCAAATTGTTGGTCAATTCACTCCACGCGGCATTAGACAGAATCATCACTATATACAATACCTCTCTTGTTTCATATTTACAAGAACGCTTCATTTGATTTTTTGCATGCTCCTTCTTTTGGTCCTTCACGATCTTATGACATCTATTTTTGTTACTAGGGTTACGTATTTATTTTATACACCAATATATGTGTCTATGGTTTACAAAGTTTGGTGGTAAAATTGCTCTAGGGTTTATTATTTCATGGACAAACTAAGCCAATATGAACGTGTGTTCAAGCAATTGGACGGGAATGGCGACGGCAAGATATCGCCGTCGGAGCTGCAACAGTGCGTGGAGGCCATAGGCGAGGAGTTGTCGGCCGGGGATGCGGCGGCGGTGGTGACTATGCTGGACGCGGACGGGGATGGGCTGGTGGGGTTTGATGATTTTGTGAGGTTTGTGGAGGGAGGGGAGGAGGAAGAGAAAGAAAATGACCTGAGAGAGGCTTTTAAGATGTATGAGATGGATGAGAGTGGTTGCATCACCCCAAGGAGTCTTAAAAGGATGCTTAGTAGGTTGGGTGAATGTACGAGTATAGATGAGTGCGAAGTTATGATAGCTAGATTTGATCTTGATCGAGATGGGGTCCTTACCTTCGATGAATTTAAGGTCATGATGATGTTGTAATGTTTGGTTGTTTATATACTCCATTCTTTGATTTACTAGCTATTATTTATTGATATTCGTTGATGATTTTTTTTTATCTCTTCAATATTCTTAACATAAAGAAAAAATATATATTTTTCTCTCTCAACTCTCACGAGCCACACACAGGCCATAGAAAGTGAAAGCGTTCCTATTAAAAGCCAAAAGCATATTTTCTCATCTTTTTAAATGTAACATTTTCACTTTTTGCTGTCAAATAATTCATTGAAGAAATTAACAATTCCGTCATTATGATGTTAGCATGACATCACGTGTGTTGTGTGATAAGAAAATTGTTGCATATTGATATTGTGTATGTCAATGTACATTGAATGGGTGAAGATTGGAGAGAAAATTTGAAGATCCGAACGTGGCAATGTTGTGCAAGCATGAAATGAGTCATTTGATTCAAGCAAGATTAAGCAGACGTATAGCGCAAGCGATCCTTGACTTTTCTTGCGAGGCAGCTTACTAGACAATCTGTTGGGTGGTTTGCGCGTCTGATTCAAGACTCCAAGCGGTGTTGCAATTCGTCAATTGAATCAAGTGGTGCGTCTTTGATTCAGGCATGCGTAAGAAATAAAAATGTATTGGCAGGATCTATATAAGTCGGTTATGTTATGATAAAAAAATACCATTCATGTCTTACCAAAGTAATATTTCTGTAATATTGGAAATTTAATATTTATTCCACATGTATTCTTTCACAAGTTTCTTCTATTTTTTTTAGTGTTCATGTAAAAAAATTACATAATAATTGATATTAGTTTCAATTTTTTTTTTAAGTTTTCACTAGGACGAATGTCAAAATGGAGTGTTTAGTTTAATTTAACGTATATTTTTAAATAAATCGTAATTTTAGGTTTAATTTAATTTTATGTAAGTTCATATATTAATAAATCAAATTTAATTTGATTTAAAATAAATTTATTTAGATGTTTATATATATAAAAAATTAATAAAAAAACTTAAATAAAAAATTAAAAAGTTTATTTTAAGATTTAAATAATATTAATATTTTTTTATTTTAAATATAATAATTTAATATATAAATTAAAAAATATATATTTATTTAATCTTAAAATAAAAGTTAAAAACTTATTTTTAATTATCATCCTTTATACTTTTAATGATTTATTATCATTTATACTTTTAATGATTTATTTATCTAAAATAATAATTCATCTTAATTATTTAATCATAAAATAAGTAGATGTTATAAATTTCTTATATTTCACCTTGAAATAAATAAATTTCTAATAAAATAATATACAATATATATATAATAATATTATTTTTATTTTTATTTAAGTTAATGTAAATTATGACCTAAATAAATTAAACTAAAATAAGTCGAATTCAATTTAAGTTACCATATTGATCCAATAACACTTATAAGTATTTAGGTAATAAAAGGATATTGAAGAACAATTCATGATACATAAGGATTGTTTAAGAGAGTTGATTAGGTTGCTCAAACAGACATTAACCATTTCTCTCCAATAATTATTACAAAAAATTGTTAAAGCAGTACGATGAGGACGTAAACCAAACTTCGAGTAGCGATGTTAATTAATAAGGAGAGCGTCATAACCTCCTTTTTATACTTATACTTGTGGCACTTGATTTTTCTTGCTTTCATGAAGAAAATGTTAATAAGTAGATATATTAATGTGATGATTACTTCTTGATTGACTACACACATTGAATTCAAGGTAAAATTTGTCACTCTGCATATGGAGGGTTGCACTTTGTAATGAAACACGACTCTTACAAAATATTCTCTTCGTCTTTACTTTCTTGAGATAATTACACAAAGATAAAATGTACATTCTACATATCTATACAAAAATTAACGTATTCATGCATGATAAGAAATATTTGAACAAGAGTAGATGATTAAATGCTCTAAGAGAAAATTGAAGTTGGATATTTCTAACACACCCAAATGTGTCGTTATTCCTCCATCTTTCCAAATAATAGAAGAATAAAACAATGTTGCTCCCAAGCTCACAAAGATTGATTCTTTTAAAACAATTGTGTGCAAAATTAGTGCTAGAAAAGCACCAATTACTTCTATTGTTAGCATCATCATCTACTTTACTTGACTCAAACATACTAAAGAAATTTGAATCAAAATTTATTATAAATACTTCTTTACAATTTGCCATTTATCCACCACCAATACCTATCAAAACCATCAACTTAGCTAGATTCTCAACTAGTTAATTGCACATTCATAAAACTCTGAAAATCACACCCAACATCTCTTTCTACTTCTTTCTCTTCCCTAAAATGCCTTTTATTTCCTAGCATGGATTCTCTATAAAATCTTTGCACATATCACCCATGAAACCACCTCCCACAACCATTGCCCCAGGGTCAATCTACCCATATACATAACAACCATTTGAAGTCTACTTTAAAATTCTAAAAGGAGTAATTAAGGCATTGGATGGTTTAATTTGGACTCATCTAGTTCACCCTTATGTCATTTTAAACAAGGTGTATTCATATTTGAATGATATTGGCACTAAGTATTTTCAAAATGAATCATTTTCCCTTTTGTTAGAGGTGTTTCAAAAATGTCTATGATTGAATAAATAGCTTCCCAAATAAATAGATCGTATCAAATTATAAAATATAAAGATTTGTACAATGGATCCTTTCCATCCACCTTTCCCTTTAAACAACCAACAAAAATTACCACAACTCTAATACATCATCATTTTACATCCTTGATCGATCCTCCTAAATCTTCAAGGGGACCACAAGTGTATCTCTTTATCCCTTTACCTACACTGTATCCTCCTATACCATTCACTTCAAACAGCCACCTACCTTGTTTATTGTTCTTGAACATGTCTATCCCAGACTACCTATAACAAACATGATCCTTAAGAAGGAGCTCAAACTATACTTTAATTAGGAGAAATCTTCACGTCATCAAATGGTCAAAATCAATTATTAACTAACTAACTAGATGAATATCTTTGACTCATTTGATGCATTACTACTATGAAATGAGATGTTACACCAAATATTACATGAAACTAGTTCTTCCATTCTAAAGATGTTCCCACCTTTATTGATCATCATCAATTCAAATTATGCAAGAATCATTTATCCATCACTTTGATGACAAAGACATATACTTTGTCAAACTAATAAATGGTTCTCTTATTGAAAATATGTTACTTCTATCCATCAACAACCGTCCAATAATTGATCTTCAAAGACAACTGTTTCAAGTTGCTCGCTTGCTCCCCCGAACAATTAAGTGAATAATAATACGATGTTGCAAAAACTTAGCCAAATTGATGTTGTCTAAGCTAATATAAACTTTAATGGCAAAATTGCAGTTGATTCTACACATTTTTTGTTTTGTTCAAGGAACCTCATATGTTGATAAAGTTAAAGTTATTGTTAATTGTCCAACTTTAATGCACAAGCTCAATCTGAACCATCACCATCCTAAGAAATCATCTTACAATAATTGTAGATAACAATTTTGAATCCGTTAAAAAAATTTATCCATTATCCTTTACTAAACCTACTCTCTTAACAAAAGATAAAATTTTAGTCATATATATCTTATCCACCATGCAACAAAATAATATATAACAAAATGATGCTCTTCAAAGATAATAAGAAGAACATTATGAAGTCAAACACTAATTTATAGTTCATAGTTAGGAAGTCAAATAATACTAGTTTGAGATGTAATTTAAAATCTATCAAAAAAATTTATACTTTCATTACTTTAATCCTCAATGACCTTAAGCATAACCCAACATCCATCTCCATACTAACATTTATCTCACAAAATCTTCTACCCTAAGACGAAATCATTCACCATCTTACCCCCTCTAAATTAACACATAGTATCATTACCAACCAAGTAACCTTTAACAACCCCACCATGGCCACCATAAAATGGAAAACTATTTTAATTTATCAATTATTTGTTACATTGTGAACTTTGCCTTTACTTATAAATATACATGTTATAAATTCATGTAAACCTTCATTTTAAATCATTCATACATTATGAATTTAGTGGGAGTTCCAATGCATATCTTTTTATCCTCCATAATATGTTTTATATTTTGCTATTAAAGTTTATATTTTGTCATCATTAAAAGAAGGGACATGTTTAGAGTTGGACGAATAATAATGAGTCACTAGACTATATGTTCTAATGGTCAAATTAACAATAAAACATAACTTAATATTTTAATTGATAATAAATTCAAACTAATTGTTTAAATTAAGTTAAAGATGTTTCAAATTCTTGATTGATAAATTATTATACAACACATGACAAGTGAGTATAAAATAAAATGACAAGTGATCTAAGTCAAAATATAAAAATACCATCATTTTGCATCCTATAATCAAATGTGGACAACTCATCATTAGACAAAAAAAAGTAATGAGTCATGTGTATGTCATTACTTGTATAATCTTATATACATAGTCAAGGATTTTTCTCTTTAGTATATACGACCCACAAACATGTAAAAGTGTTATAATTGTTGAACCTTAAATGAGAATTCAGATAAAAAATTATATCTTGAAGGCTATACCAAAGCAAACTTTCAAGAAGAAGATTGATAACGAAAAATTTAGAAGCAAATGAAATAAACTACACTAAGAATTTAAAATACCCATGAAAGGAAAAAGGCCCAAGAAGAATAATCAAATCTCATCTTATTTTAATACTTTTATTTATAAACTAATAAGTTTTATTCATTATTATGAATTTTTTAGTAGTTATTTAAATAAATTGTTTGTTGTGAAAGTTAGGAGTGATTATGTGAAAAAACATATGGGAGTTTAAAGATTGAGAGGGAGTTTTTAGGATGTGTCATGTGACATAGAAAATACTTATTGTAAACTAGGTAAAACCATTATGAATATTTATTTTGTATTTTATTTTGATTAGTGGAAGCTTTTGTTGTTGTGTAATGGAGAATTATACATTATTTAAGTTGATTGAATTAATATATTCTAGATTTATATAATAATTCATTGGACAATCCTTTAATTAATTTATCTATTATATACATTTATCACCACTTTCACAAAACAATGATAGAAAAAATTTGTAAGTTAAATTTTTGACACTTGAGTATCACTAAAACCTTTTTAAGGACTAAATACACAACATCCATATCTTTCAAGAATGAAAATGAAATTTCAATAATCCTTTAACTCTTTTTAATTTATCGTTTCATTTTTTTTACTATTTTAATATATTTTAAAAATAACCAATAATTAAATAACATTGCATAATAATAAATTCAGTTATCATAAATTTAAAATATAATTTAACGTTAATTTTTTTATTTTTTATAAAAAATATTATATATATATTATTTATTCATTATAAATTGTAGTTATATTAAATACATATATTTTTAAATAATAGTTTAGAAATAAATATTAAAAGGCGATAAATCAAATAGTTAAATGTAAAAAAAAATCAATTATAAAAGATATAAAAGAATAATAGTTTGTAGTGGAAAAAAAATCTTTTAGCTGATTACAAAATCAAGTTAAATTTGAAATTAAAATTAATATTTTTTAAAATTAAATATTTTAAAGTAAAATTAAATGATTGATACGCAATTTCTTTATTAAATATCAATTGATTTAACGAAAAAAAATCTATTATATTAATAAAGTTAAAAATAGCTAGAGCTGAAAACTAATTTAGATTACAATTAAAAATTAATTTAATTAATTTTTTTAATTTAATTAATATAATGATTAAAGATTTTTGTCCTTAAATTGATTGATATTTTCTAACTTTCTTGTAATGATAGATGATATTAGACATGTTGAAAAACATTTTTAAAAACAATTATCCTATAATGTATAGAGAGAATTTGAACAACAATTTGAAATGAAATCATTTATAGAAGATTATTCGATAGAAATATTTCTACAATTTTAATGTTTTTTAGAAGAAACTACCAATGTAAAGTTAATACTAACTTTACATCATCGTATTATAAATTGGTTATCACGATTATAAAATATAATTTTTATATTTAAAAATATTTTATGTATCATAAATTTTGAAATAATATAATTTACTAATAATTACATGTGATTATAAATTTTAATTATATAAAAGTCGAGGAAAGGAGAAGGATGAAACTGTTTGCATAGGCTGATTTGATCATATTTAAGAAGAAATGAGAGGAACAAGTTTAATGTATCCATGAAATGCATACCATTGAAGTGAAATTACCATTTTATCCTTTCTTTTATGTGATGGTTTTGTATAGGTGCACATACACGGGATAAAATCTCTGCTATGCTATGTAGCAAAGTGATACAGGCCAAAGAACAAGTGCAATTACACGGTCAAATTATCCATTATAGTATGCAATGTGAGACTGTGCTACAATAGTATTGCACTATTCAGAAATTGAATATAATCTTGTGAAAAAAGGGTTCTTCGTCCATATATGCACTCATTCTCGCAAGTGAAGGTTGCGGTTTCTGTCTTCCTTCATTCCCATCACCCATTTATAGTTTCAACCAGTTCTTTCGTCCAAGTGAAGGAAGGATCGAGTAAGAACAGTTATAGTTATTGTTCTTCTAGCTGCATTTGTTGTCTTCTAGTTATATTTGAAGTTGCAATTGTTGTCTTTCTAGTTGAAAGAAGGAAAGCTATAGCCAAACCTCCCACGGCATCTTCAACAAGTTCAAGAGTACAAGTAAGTAAGTTCAGTCATGACTTTATTGAAGTATTTGTTGATGGTTGAACAAGTGGTTACTCATTGATTTGTATTGGACTGCATGACCATACATATAAATATGAATATCCTACATTTACATTGGTTAGATGCAGTACTGAGGAAAGAATTAGAGATTATGTAATAAGTCATAATTGAATATTTTTGGCTCATAATCGATTAATAGACATGTGGTAATTGATTATACTTGACCCACAATCGAATATCAGGCTGCATAATCGATTCGCATATTCAAATTTTTACTTCATGCAACGATGCAGTGCAAGAAAAGGATTGCTACATCAGTTAAATTTTTGAGTTAGATTTCATACATTTGAGGTTAGATTTGGGAGATTATAGGTTTGATGTTAAATTTTTTATAAGTTTGATTTAAGAAATTTGTGATAAGATATTCAAAATTAGAACCTAGATTCCGTACATTTTAAGATGGATTTAAAATGTTGTAACTTGTATTTAAAAATTTTGTAGTTACATGTAAAAAATTAAAAGTTAGACTTCATAAATTATAAGTTAAATTAGATAAAGGTTGATATGCAATTTGAAATTCTTATTAATATTAAGTTTTTATTTACTACAGTCCAAAAATAAAAAATAAAAACCTGATAACAAAAACGTGAGAGATTATAAATAGTCAATCATAATAATTAATTACAATATAAATAATTGTTAAATTGGTGCTTAATTTAAATTTAATAATGAATATTTTTGGTATTTTATAAATTGTCTATTAGGACATTAAATTTTGAAATAAAAAAACGTGAGTGTTAATATTTTGTAGTGTTAATAATTAATTAAAATATAATTAATTGTCAAATTAGTGCTTAGTTTAGATTTAAGAATAATTTTTATTTTGGTATTTTATAAATTTTTTATATTAAGACATTAAATTTTAAAATAAAAAAACATGAGGTTGAAATTACTCTCTAGTTTAGATTTATGAATAAATTTTATTTTAGTATTTTATAAATTATTTATAATAGGACATTAACTATAAAAGGGTATATTTTACTTAATAAAATTCATGCTAAGTTTAGGTATAATTTTTTATTTAGAATATATAAAATTAATACAATAATAATTTTCAACTGTACCTTTATTATTATCATTATAATTAATTAAAATAAAATATTCTTTTATATATATATATATATTTGGATCATATCTTCGTATGGTAGTTTATTTATCATTATGTTTTATTTTGTATGATTTAAATGATTAATTGGATAATTGCATGTTTTATAACTATAATTTTATTAATTATGAATGTAGTTTTCATTAAAATTTGAATAACTTTACATATTATATATATGTTTTATTTTTATTGGTGTAAAATTTAAATATGGTAAGTTATATAAAATCAAATTTTCACGTACTTAATAAAAATTATAATTTTTAAAATTTTCACATATTTAATAAAAATTATAATTTTCAACCAACTTAATAAAGCTTAACAATTTAATTATTGTATTTAATGTAAAAAAAATGTATGACAAGTTATAAATTATTGATAAGATAATACAATATCCAATCAAAATATTAAAAGTTTTAAATATATAATTTAAACTACAACGAAAAATATTTTGTAGTTAATGTATAAAATAATTTTAATTATATTTTATATATAACATAATATTAATACATGTAAATATTATATACATATAAATTAATTAATATTCTTATATTCAATTATATTATAATTATCATTTTTATTTAATTTATCAATTATAATAACAAATGTATTTGAGTCATTTTGCTAAAAAAATATTATTCAATTTTTTTATATTTATTCTTATTTATCACATCAACAATAATAAATCTATTTAAATATCTTCACATTTATCCTTTTTAGTTCGATCCAAACAATCTCACACCATTTACTCTAAATCACCTTAAAATTCATTCTCTTAAATCTCCGCACATTCCAAATACAAGCTTAAAGACTTGAAATTAATTATACACAAATTAATTTGTCGAAATTTATAACAAATGAACCTTAGGGTTTTTAGTTACTAGAAAACTATTATGTAACTCTATATAAACTTATCTTTCTTTTATATGTAAAACTACTTTATCTTTTATTTTTTTTAATATTATTATTTTGTTACGCTTCAAAATATTTTAAACATTTTAAAGCATAATTTTTTTTTCTTTTATCTTATGTGAATCATACTAGTGTGCATGATAAATATATATTTTTTTTAATCTATTTTTAATACTTGTAATGTTTTCGCTCTTGGTATATTTATATATATATATATATATATATATATATATATATAATCTTTATTTTAATTTTTAATAAGGTTAATAATAACAAAAATAGGTCAATATATCATGATTTACATTATTTTATTTTTATTAGTCAAAAGATAGATGAAAAGGTTAATGCTCAAGTAACCAACCATTCTTTATACAGTACATGTTAAATTTTTTAATAATTTACTCATTAACTAATATTTTTATTAGATAAATTTAGAAAAATTATATATTTAAATATAAAATAGTTAATATAATTAATAATTAAAATTTAATTAATTAATATTTATGATTTAAATTATAATATTATAATATATTTTTATATTTCAATAATATAATATAAAAAATATAATATTTTAAATTATAATTTTTTTGTCCTTTAACTTTACAGGTCAATGAACGATATGAGTTAAAATAGATTTTTAAAATAAAATTATTAACCCGACTCATCCATTTGAGTCAGTTTACTAGACTTAACCAGTTTATATTTTGTAATATTTACTATAATTTTAATTAAATTTATTTTATGTTTAATATATTATTAAAAAATATGATTTTTTTAATTTAACTTGGAACATGATAAACTTGGGTTCAACCTTTGAATATGAACTGTACCTTCACTCATAACTCCAGTTATAATAACATTGTAAATATAATGGCAATCAAGTTTCTTTCTCATGTGTCCCATTTTACACGCTTCCACACATCTTTTTAATCTTTGTATATCTTCACACTTCATAAAAGTTAATCGTTTGCTGGGTCAGTGGATTCTGCCTCTGGCTCAATCAAACACAAACAGTATTAAAAACTAATTAATGTCTGTATTTACTTGGTTGTTCAAAAAATTAGCAGATATCTTATCTACTGTACCAATACGAATATTATTATTCAATTAAAATATAAATGTAATTTGATTTTACGTATTATATTATAAGGTTGATCGAACTCTTTAGTATATTTTGGAAGTTGTTCTTGAATTGTGTCGAAGATGAGAGAATATGGACAAGAATATGATCCATGATATTCCTGGAGTTATAAGTCTTTGTCTTGATGACTTATGTTTTCTTTTCATTCATGATGAGCAAGGAGCCAAGAATACATTGAATTTGACACTGTTAGAGTGTGATTCTACAGCATTCATGCTGTAACTTCTCCATATATAGCAAGGTCTGACAGATTGCTTGCTAGGCCATCAGGCTTTTGGCCAGCATTGCATGTTCCAAATTCCAATCATGTATGACCTCTTACTTTTGTGATATGCTATTAAAATGAATCTTTCTCTGATCAAGAGAAAATGCAGGATATCAATAGCACATTGGTCATTAGTAGATTCCACATGGTCAAATAAATTATGCCTCCAGAGTTAGAGCGTGATTCAGGATAATAACAAAAATGTAAGCCAACATGCCAGTATAATTTACATATTAACCAGCTTTTCTCCTCTTCCTCAATCCTCAATTGCTATTCTTTGGCTGACTCAGTTAAAATAGCTGTCATTGATGAAGCATGGTAACATTGAGATACAGAAGATGAAAGATGCTTCTCTGACAATTTCTGTAGCTAGTACCTGATAAGTTTTATTGTTAGATGGTGTCTGCTTTTATCTCCTGAAATAGAAAAAGAACACAGTTTTGTATCTTATTCTGATTTGTTATAGTAATTACATACATAAGAAAAGGACCAAGTACATCATGGCAAGAGGCAAGCAAGAGAAATTTTTAGGGAGGCATTGCTTTTAGGCACTAAAATCAACAAGGATTTTATATAATGGCCAAAACTAGGATCACTGGAACTACTTTGATTTCTCCCTTGAGTGGATTACTCAACATTATTTTCCACTGCCTTCACCAGAGGTTTGCTAGAGCTTTCACTCATTAACATGTGATGTTCCCCTTCGGGTAATTCCTCCACCAGTCTTGATAGCTTCTCAACAATTTCCCTTGCACTTGGTCTCGAAGAAGAATCTTCCTCCACACATGCTCTTGCAATGTTGGCTAGTGTCACAGCTGCATCGAATGAATAGTTCTCCCCTAATGCACTGTCTATCCATCCCCTTAGTTCATTCTCATTTTCAGACCCCAAAATGGACTTGATTTTATCTGTTAGCCAAATGCTTCCTTCTCCCTTCTCATTGGGCCTGCTTATAGGAGTTTGACCAGATAAAACTTCCAACAAAACCACCCCATAAGCAAAGATATCAATGCTTGGGGAAATTATACCTTGGTGCACATACTCAGGTGCCAAATAACCAAGGCTCCAAGAGGCAGGGTTGGTGGAATAGAAATGTGGATCCTCAGTGTCATGATCAACACAACCAGCCATACCAAAATTCCCTATCTTGGCACCAAATTCTTCATCCAAAAAGATTTTCCTGCTCTTTATATTTCTATGCACATAGCATGGATTCATAACATGGTGCATATACTGCAAGGCACTGGCCACATCAAGGCAGATCCTCAGCCTTTGGCTCCATGTCAAGAAACAGTAGCAGGAAGCAATGAATTGGTTCTTAATGGCTAATCCACCATGAAGCCAATCTTTCAATGAACCATTTTTGGCATACTCAAAAACTAAAAATGACTCTTCTTGCTCCTTCCCCTCTAACATGCTCGTTCCAAGAAGCCTAAGTATGTTGGGGTGGTGGTGAAGTGCATCATGAAAAAGGCCAAGATCTATCTTTGACACTGTTTCTGCCTTTGTTCTCTTGATTGCCATGTTCTTCCCATTCAGACGACCGTGATATACTGATCCTTCAATGTGATTGCTTGAGCTGAAATCTTCAGTTGCTTTTCTCATATTCTCGATAGTGTATGTCTCTAACAGCATCTTGCGCGATGTGACATCAACAATTTTCACATCAATAGTATCCTGAGAACCCTCAAACGAAACCTTCTTGTCACTAGTGGAGGTGGTTCTCACACTTTGATTCAGATGTTGCAGCTCCATATCACCTTCTTTGCATGAATTCTCTTCCCCATTCTTGTGCTTCAATCTGATAAAGAAAAAGGCTGCAGCAAGAGCTATGCAGACTCCAAGTGCAACCCCAGCTAGGCCAATGCACAATTCAGTCTTCCACATTGGTGACTTCTTGTGTGGACTTGTTACTGGGATGCTGGTTGTTTGAAAGCCAGAATTGGGTTCCTTGGGTTTAACCAAAGGACCAATGATAGGCTTACCATTAAGTGGAATGAGAATAGACGTAAAGGGTGCAAGACCACTTCTAGTCCTAAGGCCTTGAGATGATATGTTATTGGCAGAAACAATAACTTCTTCACTAATATTGAACTTTGAGGCCAAATTGGAGATTGTATCACCTTCAGTTACAGGATAAGAGAGAAGAAGCTTTGGTTGTGGTCTAACTTGAGATGAAAACGGGCAGGAACATCTCAACGGGATAATCAATCTGACTTTGTCATCAAGATTCCAAGGTGAAACACCAGGGTTTTTGTCCCTAATAGCCTTGCAGGTTGTCAAGCCCTCTAGTGATTGAGCTATGTTATAGAAGCTCTCTCCTTTGATAGTAGTTTTGGTTAGCTCAGCATGAGAGAAGCCACCTATGCACTGGCACTGAATTGGTATTAGTAGGGGTTGATTCTGGGAGAGGAACTCAGTGTCTGCAGAGAATCCATTTGCTTGTGCTACCACAAACTTATTGAGTCCCAAGTAAGAGGTGAGGTTGGAGAGAGAGGAGTAATAGGAGTTTGTGAAAAAGAGTGCAAATGTTGCACATTGGTTATGTGCCACATTTTCAATGCAATGGTAGCCAGAGGCATCAGGTGAAGCTGTCTCACAGCTTAGCAAGTCTTTGCCCAACGAGGGGACAAACAGCCAAAGGAAAAAGACCAAAACCTTCATGTGGAATGCAATGATCATTTCTAGTGTGCCCATGACCACTCAGCTAGCTCTAACATGGAGTGGCCTATTAAAATAGAACACCCTCTTTTCTTTTTTCTCTCGGGGAGTGAATATTTCGGATCTATACAAAATAACTAAGAGAAAGATAACAGAATTTTTCAAAGCTGTTCGGAGACAGAAATCTTGGGAATCACCAAGTTTATTTTGTATATTTTGACACTGCCTCCAGCTGTTCAGGTGACTATAGCAACACTCTTTTAACTCACTGCTTTTGGACACTCCTCGGGCTTCAAACCTCCCTTTATATGCATCTACTTGTGCATGTGAGCAACCAACCTTATTACTCTTTTATCATTTCATACTTATGCTGCTGCTCAGGATCAAATATCTGCATTTCATCTTATTTCTTTCTTCTCACTTCACAAAATCGACTTACAACAACTACATTAAATTTGGTTCCAAAAACTTCTTCATAAACATTCTTAAAACAATAAATACAATCAATTTCGTTCCACATTACAATATGTTTGTGTATAAGTTAATTTGTAAAAATTTCCTTTTTTTTTATTTCTTATTTGTAACTTGAACTTAAAATAATTTTAACTTATATAGAAACTTATTTTATTTTATTTTCTTAACTTTTTTCAGCGACCCTTTTTAATTTATTCACTCTCACAAAGCCTTTCATTTTGAGAAAATGTTTTGTAAATTCTTGAAATGATATTTTCAAGTTTTTAACTCAAAATACAAATATAAGGAAATCTATTGATTTTGTTTAAGGAATAACAGAATACTAAAATTTATGACAGATTAAACTGTCATAAACTAATCAAATGTTAAAAACAGAAGTTATACAGTAGCATGTTTACTTGTAAAAAACAATGAAAAAATATTTAAAAAATAGAAAAATATCAAACTTTAATAATTCCCCAGCTAAAATTTAATATTATTTTTTAAAAGAAAAAGAAGTAATCCAACTTGACCTGTTTTTACTACACAGAATTAGGGAAATTAGTGGGATTAAGATGACTCAATCTATCTCACCTTTATATACAGAGATGATAAAGATAAGAGGATTGAATATTTATCTATTAAGTCCATGGACCATCATTAACTTTAAAATAATGCATAGCCTTTTGAACAAATCTAAGTGCAACAATGTTAGTTAGGTGAGAACCTAAGGGGAAACTAGGATTAACACTTAATTGTCCATGTTTTTGACTTCTGACAACTATTTTTGCACAAATTAATATTTATCAGTCCTTTGATTAGAAATAAGGTTGGACTCTGGTGAAAAATGGTCCCCATGGTTCCAAAAGGTGTTTGATATGAAGCACATGGTTCCTATGACACCCTTGACTCATTTGGGCCTCTACGACAACCATCAAATAGTTCTCTTTTCAACTATGTTATGTTCTTTTGGCAAATTTTGCTGTGCACAATAAAGGGTAATTTAGTTAATAAGAAAAAAGTTACTTCCTTGAAAAAAAAAAAAACACATATTCCTACACTTTTAGGATACGACAATATAATGGAAATATTAAGTGGTAGATTTTATCATGTTATTTACAATCATTTTTCAGTAAAATTGTATAATTTAAATGTATGTATGTACATACATATTCATTGTTAAAAGTTATTGAATTTTTTAATGAAGTAATATGATCTGTACAAAATGTTTTTTTTTTTCTTTTTTATGAAAAGGAGAATGGCGAAATCACAATATTCAATTTATTTTTTTATTTTGAAATATAAAACCACTTTGTACTTTTACTTGAATCGTAGTAGTTGAGCTATTTAACGGAGAATGAATTGAAAGAAATATTATATTAAACTTGAAACAAGTTTAAATATAGTGAGCATTAATATGATATTAGTGAACATTAAAGAAAACCAAAAATTTTCTATTAGAAATTTTAAACTATATTAGAAAATCGAGTTTGTGAATATATTGCTTATAGTATCGATAATACTTGTATTTGTTGACAATAAATTCAAAATCATGTTTTTATTTTCAATTTATTAATAGTTGAAAGTGTAAATTATTGAATGAGAGACGTTCTTTGTTTTCAAATTTTAACTAAAATTTTTACATATTAAAAAAATTAGAAGAATAAAATGAAAGTTGATGAAGTATATTAGAATGTTAAACACTTACTAGGAGGAGATATATATAAAAAGAAAAAAGATTTCCTATTTTCTTCGTATTTAAATGAAGAAGTTAAAAATCTTCACCTTGAATAATTTTCACTTGTTATATATTTGAACCTAAAATTCGAATGAAAAGCCAAAACATGAAGAAAAAAACAGGCAAGACATAAAAAAGGGGTCTCCCATCAATGCAAAAGAAGCTTACATGGATAGCACTATGTCTCTCAAGTACATGCAACTTTTACATATAAAAGCAAAGACATAGCTGGACTTTCCAAAGAATGAAAGATGAGAAGGGAGTATACAGATCACAGAGAATATAATCTGTGAAGCAGTGTGGATAGAAATGATGCAAGTAGTGGAAAGTATATGGCTAATGAAGAGCAGACAAAAGAAGATTAACTATAATGCATGGTAAAGTTAAGGCATGAAAGAAGGGCTAGAGATTTATAGGTCCAAGAGATAATTTATATCCTAAGTTGACCATTGCCACTACCATTGGAAAAAGATTTCCCACCGCCCATGCCAAAGCCACATTGCATCCAAACAAGCCTTATCTCATTATGTATAACTAATCATACCTTCTTCATGAACAACTCACCACCCTTTTTATTTTCTGTGTTATTTTATCCTTTGAACACCAATATATTAAAATGGTATGCACCAATATCTTCTGAAACCAGTTTTTTTCATTTCTTCAGTCTATTAATATACATACATAATTACACTATCACTCATGGTAGTTCTTGGATTATGAAAACTACACCCATTGTTTCTGAGAGGAATATGCTGGTGACACTCTTTCTGACACTTACCATTATGGATGATTTCTGATAAATTTCAATCAATCATAAAAAAGTATTAGAAAGAAAATATCAGAGAGAGTATCATTAACAATTCGTGCTTCTGTTAATATATTTGTAGTGTGGTGTGTTTGCAAACATGTTGAATCTCCTATATATCAATGTAAATTCATCAAATATGTTTGATTTCTTGAAACAGGTGAGACAAATGTTGAAACGCTAGATACGTAAATTTCATTTGTCATATACGCATTTTTTGTCATTCAATGACTAATATGACCAAAGCAGCAGCTTTTTAAAGACCAATCTCATTGTTTACTTTCTCTTTTGATAATTGCAGTTGGCTTGAATGATTTAAAGCTATAATTTCAAAATTAGCGTGGTTGGTTCTTCAAAGTATGATGTATTTGGAGTAAAGTAGGGAAACTGACAAGGAAGGATACAAAATACAACATAATACAGATACTGTGACACAATTGATATTGGTACGTTTCACTGTGATTTAGTTGTCGTGTTGTGTTGTGTTTGGTTCAAGCATTTGATGCGTGTGTCATTTCTCTTGTTTTGAACTTCTCGTTAATTCTGGGAATCTGAGACAAAAAATAATGTAAAATTTGGTTTTGAATAGGTTAAGGAGGTGATGAGGTTGGCATCTGGTCCAGAACCAATACATTTGAGGGCATTCTGAAGAAGAAAACTCGATGTGATTGGTACTTTATCTGCAACAAGGAATAACGTAACGAAAATCTGGTGAATGGCTTGGCTCAGATTCTCAGACCCATTATTTTTGTACCAACTTTTTAGCCTAACTTGGATTCAGTGAAGTCAAAAAGTAGTGGAGTGTTGAAGATTAGAGAAACAAGGATTCACGGGTATTCTTAAAATATTTTCCTTGTATTCCCCTACACACTTTTTCAAGAACTCATGGAATAACGGAAAGAAAATTGGTGGCTTTTGATTACGCAGCTTAGGAACAAGCTTTTAAACATTTGCCTAGTGGTTGTCATCATATTCATATTCATTTACCCTGGCCCCAAGACTTGACAACACAGCATAATTCGTTGTGTTATTCACAACTCTAGTACCTTCCTCAGTGCTCTCTCTCTAAATGCACTTTATGCACAAAATGTTTTTTCCATATTACCTTCATGGCTTATTAGTATCATTTGAGTAAAGAAAAGGGTTAGTTTTATTGTTGTTTTTTATTCTATATAAAGACAATAATAGTAGTGTCTTGTCCAGAACTGAAAAAGGTATCTATAATTCATTGTATCAGAAAAAACTTTCATGAAAAGTAATCCATGGCCAGTGAGAGGAGGAAGGGAAAACCAAAACTATTCTTTCCCTTCCTCTCTCTTCATGAATATTAGATTCTTGCTTTTATCAAATAACATCTATCTATCTGTAATATATAAATCAATAACTCTTGCTTGAACATCGAACTCTTAACAATCGAAGCTTCATCATTTTCATTTAGTCATGTAAGCTTTTTGTATGAATTATTTCCATACAGATCATTCTCTGTTATTTACCTATATGTCTTTTAAGTAATTATCATAAATGCTGATGACGAGTTACAGGTTCTACCTTTAGTATAGAATATATTAATTTTAAATAGTTAAGGAGTTTTTTTTTTTTTTTTTTTTATCAAATAGTTAAGGAGTTTAACTAATTATAAATTATACCCTTTACATTATTTTAAGATATTCTACAACAGCATTAATGAAATATGTCCAAATTATTTCAAAAGAGAAGTATCAAGTTTAAATAAATAAATAAATCCTAATATGTAGCATCAACATATTGCATGCTTTAAATATCATTAAACTAAATTTAATTGTAGTATAAAATTTTGAATAAAAAAAACATTTAGTTTCATTTATTTCGAAAGTTGAAACACATTTCAATTTGCTCTCATTGAAGCTATTTTCTCTATTCAATTTTATTTTATCTTCAGTAAGGTTTTGATTTTACATCAATACTAATTTGCTTGATGTTTGCCAAAGCCACTACAAAAACAAGGCAGGAGACTTAAAAAAGCCATGAAATTAGGTCAGGTAAACCAATATCTGTGGCATTACCCCAAGATGAACAATATTGGTTTACCCTCACGTGACGTAGAGAATGAGTTCAACTTACTTTTTAAAGCATGTTTTTCCATATGATCAAAGTATGGGGTCTGAATGAATGGCATAATAAAGCGTGCACATGCACGTGCGAACACATGCTGCCCATTGTTCTTGGTAGACAGAAATTTATGCTGATTTTGGGAGTAGAAGGAGACAAATCCAATCCTGAAGACACTTCTAATATGTTGTGTCGAGAATTGAAACGATCACAAATACAAATATTGATAAAAAGCAATATAAAAATAAGAGAGAACTTAAAATATCTGCATTCTATTGACGAGGATGATTTGGCACAAATTGTGCTATAACAGAAGTCTAGGGATGGAGATTTCATTAGACTTTCCATGCATCCAAGGATTCAAAGACATTGTAGGTGGAAAGATTGGGAACTGTAGTAGTGAAGATTATGATCAGCATCCATCTAATCAAGACATCCATTTGTGCTACAGTGCGCATGCCATAGTGCGCTGATAAAACAAGTCTAATTGGTATATCAGTCTCAAACAAGAACAAGCACTTTCATTGGAAAATTAGTTCATCAAACTATTATTAAAGTTTGTGTTATAACAAAGGCAAGAGTCCCATTTATCCCTCAAGGAGTCTAATATATGAATTTTGATCAAGAAAGTAGATTAGGTAATTGGTGTTCTATCAAGATACTACTTATATTATGGAATCAATTTTAATATTACTGATTCCACACTATCAGCATATTAACAAGAAATTATCGAAATGAGTTTGTGCTTGTGTAAATGATTAGTTACTACAACCATAGGTGACAGTAGTTACTACACTCATCAATACATAGTGTAAAAATACTAACCGTGGTTAAAAATTTAAATTTAAACATAATACTATATGTGACAGTAGCACTTGTCATCCCGCTTTTTGTGTCTATATATTTATGAAATGCACACATGATATAGAAATATGAAGAAACATTATCAAGTCATTTGATCGTTTATTCGACTTCGGAAAATGATGACATTAAGCATATTGATTGTTAAGTTATGAAGTGTACATTAACTTGAAACAATTTTTTTTTTTTACTGTATCAAGGTTTGCTGGGCTTTCTCAACAGAATTCCTCAGCAAGGATATTACTTGAGCTGGCTCCGGGGCACCAAACACAGAACTTCCAGCAACAATGCAGTTTGCTCCTGCTGATGCAGCCACCTCTATGGTTGAAGGCCCTAAACCACCGTCAACCTGCAATTGAAATTTATCATGTGTCAATTGTTGAAAATAAAATATTATTACTAGTGTGCATGAGCATGCGAACATAAGCATTTAAGGCCCATTTGGATAGCAGCTCATTTAAGGGCTTTCTGGATAATAATACTTTTGATGAACACTTACATCGGGAAAAAAAAAATGTAACCTCAAAATCTCTCTTATTTAGCTTCTTCAAAAAATTGATACTAACTTGTGTATAACCTAATGTTAACTTAAAAAAAAAACAATTTTTTTAAAATTTTTTAAGTTTCTGCTCCTATTAATGTTTATCGAGAAGTTTATAGAAGTTACACTTATAATCGAAGAGCAAATAAGGTTGAATTATTTTTATATAAGTTATCAATTGTTTTCATAAGCTATTTTGAAGAGATTTAGTGAAATAAGCTGAAAATAACTTGTGAACATATCCTCATAAGTTAATTTTACAAGCTTTCTCAGACACTTAACGTCATAAGTCCTAATAAAATGTAAATAATCTCTTCCAAATGAGATCTTAGTTATCTCCAATCTCCATGAATGCAATAAGCGAGCACTAAGGGGACTTCTTTTTCAATATATAATAAAAATTCCAGGGAAAGTGAGCTTAGGAATATCACATTTTCATATTTAAAACAAGTTTCGGAAAAACATTTTCAAGAATTGTTGATTCTATGAATACAAAATCTTCATATTTACTTTGCCTCTTAGAGCAACTCCAACGGGAATTGCTTATAAGCAAGAGTGCTTATAAGAAATTGCGGTTGGAACAATCCGACGTGACAGTAACAATTTTGAAAAGTTAAGCACCGTATCTTATAGAAACAACATTCTTAAGAGTTATTTTTCTCAATTTTTTTCAGTTTGTTCCCACGGTTCTCACCAACAGAATTGAACAAATTCAGAGAATGCAACAAATCAGAGAGGAATACTCACCGCGGGTCCTATTAAAGTCAAAAGTGGTAGTTGAATGGTGGGTTGCTTATAAGAACCTACCATTGGAGTGAATTTGTAAAAATTTGAAAAGAGTTGCTTAAATATGATGTGGCACTGCGAGTCCCACTTAAGAACCCAAGGTGGGTTCTTTTAAGAACTCACCATAGGAGATGCTCTTATTCTTATGGTGAAAAGTGGGGGTGGTTGGTATTTTACATTCTGAGGGGAATTGAAGGTAACTGCCTCTCCCCAGTTTCTTATTCCACATTGCTTTTTCCACTTTTTATTTTTATTGTTTATTTTATTTTGAATTACATTATATTTTTTATGAAATTACTAAATGTCAACCAAACATGTTCAAGGAAATAGTATTCCTATCCATACTATCCTTGGAAATATGATCCTTTTAAATGCAATATTAAACAAACACCCACCTCCTTAGAAATAATGTTGAATGAAAAGTTTTGGTGAGGAACCTATATATTAAATACGTTGAAAGTGCAAAGGCAACGGGAAATTAATAAAAGATCACTTTTCTATGTCTAGAGAATCAAGCAAGCAAAAAGGTCAATTATCAACTATGCCTAGAACCATAGAGAAAATATGAATCTAAATTAAGAGGAAGAAGTCACAGACAAAAAAATAGGCTGAGATACCTCTATGTCAAGCGATGGATACTTCTTCCGAAGTATACGTACCTGGTTTGAAAATTCAAATGAGAGAAAAAAATTAATTGAAAAATACATAAAACTAGCATAACTGACAAGAGTTATCAGCCAAGAAGAATGGCATAAGAGAGAGTGATGATACTTTATCCATCATCTCTGGCATAAATTTTTGTCCTCCAAATCCAGGTTCTACAGTCATCACAAGAACCATTTCCACAGGATTTTCAGCTTCCACCTGTGAAAAGAATAAAGATTAAAATACAAAAAGAAACACCCTGACTAAGAACTCCACGTCAGATATATTGTATATAATCTCTAGTTTATGCACACAGTCATAATATTCACAGAAGATAAAAGATGAAAAAAATCCAGCTATACAGGTATGACCATGTGAGAATCAAAGGGGGGAAATACTTACAAGAGGAAAGACCTCTTCAATGGGGGTCCCAGGCTTTAATGATACCCCAGGCCTCATGCCATGTGACTTAATTCTTTGGATAAGTTCTTTCCAGTCATCTATCGACAAGAACAACTTTTAAGAAGGTAGATAACAAAATATTATATAAAGGTAGGCTGAACAAAACTGCGTATGAGGAGACAAACCAAAGGAAGGAAGTATAGGACCAACTTTTTGATGTCTCTACGTGAAATGTAAAACCAGAAGCGCCAGCTTTTGCCAAGGGTTCAACATAATCAAGAGGATTTGTAACCATAAGATGACAATCCAAATATGCCCTGTAAGAGTTAATGGTTAATCACTAATGCACCCTATATCATGTAATAGGCAAAAACTAAAATCTTCTAGTTCAGTGAAAAGGAAGATTGTTACTTTGTGTGTTTTCTCAAACTTTCAATAACTGGAGCGCCAATAGTTAAATTGGGAACAAAATGCCTGCACGAAATAGAAGGAAATGGGGAAAAGGAAACATGTTCAGTAATTTAATGGCCAAATGCTAACACTGAAAGATAGTAAAGTTCAAAAATAAACAAAATTAAGCACACATGAGGTGACTCTAGATCACCCATAAGACCAAGTCAAGTTGATGAACCAAATTGACTTCACACCTTTGCAAGCCGAACCTTGAAATATAGTTGTTTATTGTCAAGCTCTGCCAGAGTTTTCCTTAATTTCATTCAATTAGAAGATCATCCAACTCAATACAAGTATAGTAATGCTCATATTGTCCCATTACATGTCACTTTTATAATGAAAGCATTCAGCAATTCTCCCTAATGTCAATAAGTACAAGAGAATTTATTTTTTGAAAAACGAAGAACAGGACAACAGATAGAAAGTTGTGGTTCAATTCAATTAGGAATCCATCGCCAGGAAATAGCCTTTAGAATTGAAGATTTTCAGCATCTGGTACATGTTTTATATGATTGGTGCGCAAAAACCATAAGAGAGTTACAAACAAATATGCATCAGAGGTATGTAGCATAGATCAAAGTAATTAGCTGGATGCATAAAAAAACACTATATAGCCAACCAAAATTAGTGAAGATAAAAACTAGGGTAACTTAAAAGGCAATATTAGCAGACTACAATACTCTGGGAGTTGGTATTGGGGAATTTTGTACAAGAGAATGCAGCACTGATCAGAGATGAATACAGTAATGGAACCTACACTAAGGGCATAACGGACTATTAGCATCTACTGTGGCTTATAGGTCAATCTTATTGATCAGCAAAGTTTAGAATGCAATATTCACAATTAACTAAACCTCAACGCATAATCTGAGATCATTCATCATTGAACAAAAATTCTTATCCCTTGTGCTATAGTAAATGTGTGATTATTTTTCCATTTCAGCCTCCGTTTCCCACACTCAGAGAAACCAAACATGCCAGGGAAAATTTGATGGATCCATGTTCAACGGAGGTAGAATGGTTTTACAAACACACCTGTTACCTTAGAGAATTCTTATCTGAATAAACTAAAGTGTATATGGCATATACTATTCAATGTTAACCAAGAGCTACAAAAAAAATAATTACACCTTACTAAATTCAATGTTATAAATATAGAAGAAAATTAACACAAGAATGGCCAGGAAGTGCCACAGATCGTTAGCAGACCATCAAAACTTGAACTGTAATTAGGTAAAAGAACTACAAGTACTACCCATTTATCCTTGCAGACCAATAACATTAATCGGGTAAAACAGCAAAAGGGAATGAACTGAAATGCAACTTAAAAAACCCATTTAATTTGGAAGCAATGGCAATCTGAGTAGTGAGGGGCAAATCAACATCATAAGCAAAGCAAGAGAGTAATTTCCTTACCCATCCTGCAAAAAAAATAAAAAATGAAAAACATCAGGAGCCATGGCTGCTGACTATATAAAATATGCCCAATCAGATAAATGAATGGATTCACAAACACATTCTTTTAAAATTAGTTAACAAATAACATGACAGAATTGCGAAAAATAAAAATAATCTCAACCACATAAAAATTATTTTTGGGAAATTAGAAGAACGCAATAGGAGAAAACAAATGTCAAGAGATCCTGTCCTAGCATTTTTATTGGGCGTAAATATGGGACTGCCAACACATTTTCAGTTGTGTAAACTTCAAGTTTGACATTTCCCGAAGGATGTTAGATACATCGCCTAGTGATATGATCGAAACAGTGTATATAATGGAACAAAATTTTAAGAAAAGAAGTAGAATACCATGATATCCATGTGAAGCCAATCGGCGCCGAAGTTGAGCATGCGGTGAGCCTCGGAAGCCAAATTGGCGAAGTCGGAAGAGAGCATGGAAGGAGCAATTTTAGGAGTCACAGCCATCCTTATTTTCGCAGGTGTGGAAAATGAACGGTGGTTGGTGGCGACGGAGCAGAAGGGAAGGTAAGACAAAAACGAGTTTCTCTTAATCGCGATTCGGGGTTTGGTTGGTGGTGCTTTACAGGAACGCAAGCTTTGACTTTTACTGGTTAAGTGGCAAACTTTGACGCACCCATTAGGTTGGATATGCACCAACAACTGACGTTAAAAATAAAATAATAAGAATCCAAAAGAAAATTAATTAATTATTACAATATCTAAAAAAAAAATCATCTCCAAAATACATATTTATTAGTCTTTCAAATTTAGAAATTTAATAAACTTTAGATTAAGTTAAGTTTATAGGTAAATTAGTTTTATTATTTTATTTATAAAAATAAATTAATTAGGTTTTTAAGTATATATATAATATTAAATTTGGTTGATAAATATTAGATGTCAAAATAAATTTAGTTTGATAGATCGGTCCCAAAAACTCAAAATAAGTTAAAAAATTTATGACTTAAATTAAATCAAACTTGTTTTGATTCGATTTATTTAGATCATGACATGGGCTTAAGTCAGTTAACCCGTAAACTTATGAATTGATTCGTATTATAGAATAATAATAATAATAATAATAATAATAATAATAATAATAATAATAATAATAATTTTTAAATATAAATAAAAGTAATATTATTTTATTAAATATATATATATATATATATATTATAAATTAATTTGACAAATATTTAATGAGTATTATAATAAATATATAATAATAATAATTTATTTTAAGATCTAATAATTAAGATTAATTATTATTTTAATAAATTATTAAAAACAAATAATAATAATAAAGAATAATTTGTAATTTTTTTTGCATGTATTCTCTTATAATTTATATATTAAATTATTATATTTTAAACGAAACCTAATTTCATTAATAAAATTTAAACTTTTAAAATAAATTTTATTTAAATACCTTTTAATTAATTGATTTTGTATAAATGTAATAATATATTGTTTAATTTAATTAGACCAAAATTAGTCTATTAACCTATTGGCCTAACATAGGACCAAACTAGGCTAAATAGGTTTTTGCTTCCTGCACCCTATAATTATTCTCTGTACCTCCATACCCAAAGTTAAATATCTAAAATACCTTTCCTATCATTTTGTTTTTTACCCTACTTCTTCTTCTATTTGTACACAACTTCTATACTCATCCTTTGGCTATTTAATTTTTGTGTGCTATCACATCTATTAAAGGTCTTCTTTAATAATTAAAGGTAAGTAGTGCAGAAGATGTTGTGCACAAATAGAAGAAGAAGTAGGGTAAAAAACAAAAATACAGGAAGGTTATTTTAGATATTTGACTTTGGGTATTGAGGTGCATGGAATAATTATGGGGTGGAATAATTATGGGGTGCAAGAAGCAAGAACCTATTTTAGAACGGGAAAAAATATTTAGCCTAGTTTAGTCCTATATTAGGCTAATAGGTTAATAGACTAATTTTGGTCTGATTGAATTTAAAAAAAATATTAACATACTTATACAAAATCAATTAATTAAAAAGTATTTAAATAAAAATTATTTTAAAAATTTAAATTTTATTAATGAAATTAGTTTTCGTTTAAAATATAATAATCTAATATATAAATGATAAGAGAATATATCTATTCAATCTAAAAAAAGAATTAAAAATTATTCTTTATCATTATTATTTGTTTTTAATAATTTATTAAAATAATAATTGATCTTAATTATTAGATCTTAAAATAAATTATTATTATATATTTATTATAATATTTATTCATAAAATAAGTGAATATTTGTCAAATTAATTTATAATATATATATATATATTTAATAAAATAATATTACTTTTATTTATATTTTAAAAAGATAGTAGTTATAAAATAGATTTAAACTCTAGATATTTTGACACCCTATTCAAAACCATTTAAGTATGTATTAGACATTTTTTATACTATTGTAGTAGAGTATTGTGAGGTTTGGTTTAAATTCTTGCTTTGGAGAGTATGATTATATTTGAGGTCAAAGAGCATAAGAGAGTAGTGTATGTGTTGTAAAAATTTTCATATAGTGTTATTTTGTAGTTATCATTAGATAATGATTGTGGTTTTTTCTTTAATTTTGGAATTTCTATATTATATTCTTGTGTTGATTATTTTTATCTTATTTTTCTGTTAGTAGGATAATTCTTAAAAATAAAGACATTGATGTTTTTTTATGACATCTTTTTCTCATCAATTCTCCATTATAGTTATTTAAGGAGTTATAAAATGTAATATTAGCATGATAATCATTGGAAGCCTATCTCAATATCATTTGAAATGTTTACACAATTGATAGAGGACATGATTCATGAATTAGATAATAATTGATTAAAGGAAGTCTTTATATCATTGTAAAAGTTTTACACATTTATTAGTAGTATTAAGATCAATAAATATTAAGGAAGAAAGAGGTGAACTAATAAAAAACTTAATTGAATTACTTAATTGTTGAATAAAATGTTAACTATGATGCAAATAATGAGTGTGAAGTACACAAAAATACATGTTTTTCTAACAAAAGAGATTTTAAAGTGTCCAAGTGGTGGGGTTCATGATACAAAGTAAAAGATAATAATTGTAACGATAACAAAACTTTTTTTTCAATATTTTTAAAATTGGACCGACCATTAACTTGATTAAAACATGGGTTCAATATTCAAAAATTTAATTAGATCTAACCGGATTTAATAAAATAATATTTTTATAATATAACAAGTATATAATAAATTTATTTTTAATAATTTTTTTATAAAAAAATAAAATAAAGATTGTTATGATCAATAAAAAGTATAAATATAAAATATATTAAAGAGTGTAAGATAAATAATTATTAAAATTAGATTAAAATAAAATAAAATAACTATTATTTAAAATTGAGGTAACTAATATGAGATAAAAAAAATATAATATATGATATATTTTATAAAAAAATTATATTAAAAAAAATGATCCTAATTTTTTTTTTACTAAAACCAGTTCAATAAAAAAAAATCAGTTATTTGATTTGATTTTTCTGGTTTTATTCTAATTTAATTAAAATCTACTTAATTATAAGCCACCAACTGGTTTCTAATCCGATTTCAGGTTAAACCAATTGAACCGACCAATCTGATTTTCAAAATAGTGCTTTTGTTTAATTTAAAGTGCGTATTCTCAGGTTTTGCAATTATGCATGATAAGCAAATATCAAAGTTAATTCATGTAGTTAAAGAAAATAGATTTTAATAGATTATAGTATTCTTAATCATTAAAGGTGTTTTGTTAGGCCTGGTTTAATATGTTAAAACGTATTTTAATAAATTAAAATTTTGTGATTTTTGCAAGTTTTGCAAATGATTTTGGTTAATGGATTAAACATGCTTTTAATCTATTAAAAATGAGCATCATAGTTAAGTGGATTTTCAGCTGCTTTAATCGATAAAAAGATTTTTAACACTTAATATCTTTCAAAGATCTTATTCGCTATGCATATGATGTTTTAATTGATTAGTAATTCGATTAAATTGATTAATTCGTTCTTAAACAAATTTAACCTATTAAGACAAAAATTAATCAATTAAAACTGACAATTAGATCTATATAAGATTTTGTTATCTCACCATTTTAAGATATTATTTCAATCAAATATTTTAAGATATTATTGTTTTTTATCTCTTGTAATAGATTGTTCTTGACAATATCTGTGACTAGGGTTTTTAGGTATTGTGTGGTGAATAGCTTGAATCACTGGTTGTGTAGGGAATTACTTTTGGAGAGAAAAAAAACCTCTTAGAGTAATAAGAATTCTACTTGATGTATTGTTGGTTTAGAGCAAATCTTGCATGGTTTGACTGAGGACCAGATATAACTATGCATGAATGGAGCAGTATAATTTTTCTATGTGCTTTCTCTCCTTATCCTACTTTACTGAAGGTGTGTTTTTTGTTGTTATTGATTATAACACTTAAATCTTCATTCAATTGATTAATTGAAAGGTTGATTCTCAAACTACATTATATAGTTTTGTGAAAATCATGCAGGAATCATTATTTCTAACCATTATAAATTTTGGAATTATATAAAATAAGCATTTATCATTTCTAAAATACTAAATAATAATTTATAGATTAGAAATTATGGTTTAGAATTTAGGATTTAAAGTTTAATTTCAATTAAGACTTGGTGTAAAGTTGTTGATGACAATTTCGTCATAGTTTTTTTTTTTTTCATATTTGTCTTTCGAAATTTATAAGTTCTTGGTGCCAATTACTTTCAATTTTTTTATTATATTTATCTTTCTTAATATAAAATACTTTAGATAAAATCACAATAATTAATTCATCTAATTTTTTTTCTAATAATCTATTTTTATCTTTATTAATCATCTTTAAATTAATTAATAGTAACAAAGACAATCATATCACATATGCGGAAAAATAGAAAATTAGGTTTATTGAAATGGAAAAGTATTTTACATTAAAGATTTTTTTTTCAAAATTCTATCTTACAATTAACCTTTTTTTTTCTCTTTTCTCTTTCTTAATATATTATATAAAAAATTTCTCTCTTTATCAAAATAAAATAATCCTAAAATCATATTTTAACGAACTTATCAAAACAAATATAAATTCTGATTATATAATCTATTATAACAATAATGAATTATACATATAACTATTGTAGAAATAATATAAATTTTGTTGTTGTCCCAAATAAACTCTAACTCTAGAAGAAGTATATATCGTAACTATTAATTAATTTTGCAATATTATGATTTCACATTTTGATTCTTTTTCGAATTTAAATCTTTCATTTTTTTAAAAATAATTTTAACATAAAAATAGGAGAGTAAATTACGAATTAAACTCTTTAAGATATATTAAAAGTCCTTTCCATTCTTATCCAACAAAGACATATGTGTAACTATATAGCTTATTCTAAAGAAATTGTCTTTCCGTATAAAAGTCAACGTATATCTCTTGAAATTAATAAATTGTGGTTCATGTCTTCAAACACTCTTCTGATATTGAAATACTCTAACAGTCATTTTCATAATTGTTGACAGGGTCATCAGAAATGGTCTCTATGTTTAGCCGTTGTAAATGTACATTACTTATGGTTGATTGTGATTCAATCCATCACAAAATTTCCATATTCAACCAACTACTTTTGATGACCATGTTCAAACTTGGAACACAAAAGGAAGACAATTTATACTATCATCATCAATGTATTATTGAGACAAATTCTAAACTTTGATTTAGTTGAAGATTAACCCTCATAAAATAATATAACTGGAACCAGTATAATATTGAAGCAATAAACCACCTCACAAGGTAATATCTGGGAATAATTGCGTTTTCTTTTTCACATGGACAATCTCCTAAGTCTATCTTTGATCAAGCACGCATGTAGTTGTTAAGGAATGCTTCGTCACCAAATAAAAAACTAATTACGGTAAATATAAACTGTAAACCAGTTCAATGCTCCATCCTTATAAATACCAACCTTCCCATGAATCAAAATTCACTTCTAACAACCGATTACATAGCAGAATAGTTCGTGTATACGGAGAGGGAAAAAAATGAAGGTTGTGTACATGTTTGTTGCCATCTTGGCTTTCACATCCTCACTTGTCTCTGCCTACGACCCTAGTCCTCTGCAAGACTTCTGTGTGGCAGTCAAGGAACCCAGTGGTGGTACGTACAAATATTCTTCAACACAAGTTTAAATATATAGATCTTTCCATGCCTTATTGCACTCCATTTTTATAACTAAACGGTTTGCTTTGTAATTTGTAGTATTTGTGAATGGAAAGTTTTGCAAAGACCCTAAGCAGGTAAAGGCTGAAGATTTCTTCCTACACGTGGAACCTGGGAATACCAACAACCCAATGAATGCACAAGTGACTCCTGTGTTTGTGGATCAACTACCTGGACTGAACACGTTGGGCATATCTTTGGCTCGCATAGATTTTGCACAAAAGGGTTTAAACCCTCCCCACACTCACCCTCGGGGCACAGAGATCCTTATAGTTCTTGAGGGAACTCTCTATGTTGGATTTGTGTCCTCTAATCAAGATGGAAATCGCCTCTTCACCAAAGTCCTCAACAAGGGTGATGTCTTTGTCTTCCCAATTGGTCTCATTCATTTCCAACTCAATGTGGGATATACCAATGCTGTTGCCATTGCTGCTCTTAGCAGTCAAAATCCAGGAACCATCACGATTGCCAATGCTTTGTTTAAAGCTAATCCACCCATTTCTGTCGAAGTTCTCGCCAAAGCTCTGCAAGTGGATAACAAAGTAATTGATGATCTTCAGAAGAGCTCATGGTATGACCAGAACTAGTGTGATCATTTCACCGGTTATTGGACAACTTCCATGCTTCAGTCATTGACCTCCAAATAATTACTAATTAATATAATAAACAAAATGTATGTGGGTTGTTATCGTATACCATTGGTTTGGTTGTAGTTTGATTTCGTTTAACGCCATGTTTGTGACTTTAATGAAAAAAACTATTCTCGTTAGAGTTGTGGTTGGATCCAATCTTCGCCTCTTTAAAAATGTGACTAAAATAACTTAAGATGTTTCCACACGAGGTTAAGTGGTTTTGCACTCTGTCTACGGTTGAATATATTATATTAATAAGCACTGATAACATACAAAAACATAGGTTAGGTCAGAACATATAAAAGCTTAATGTAGTAAATGTAAAAAAGTAGTTATTGCAAGAACAAGTAATTTGACTATCTGTTTGTATTGGAAAATAATTATTACAAGAACTTTAATTTAATTGATTGACTATAACTTATTTATTGAAAAGCTTAATCCACTTACTTATGGATATATCACACAAAATATATTTTTTTTCTTTTGACATTAAGGTGTTATTTGTGTTTTATCTTTTATATTATCTTAGAGGATGAATTGAGGGTCCAGGAATTCAATTCATACACTTTTTATTTCCTCTTATTCACACATAACCCAACTATATAACTATATACCTAAAATAGGTTACATAATGGTTATTAAATCATTTAAGTAAGAACAATATAAAAAAACTGTTTTAAAGAACTCACATCATACACAATTAGACAAGCGCTATATTGAAGTTTTGGTTATCTGATGCAATCTTCAACATATAACACATTTGCCTATATAATTAGATGTTATTGTTCATGCCAAAAACCAGCGTTGTCCCTTAAATCCTAAAACTTAAACTAAAAACAGTGATATCCCATGACATCTTTCCTAGGTTTGTGCGAGTGGATTTGGAACCACTAACAATGTAACCGAAGGATTGTCACTAGATAAATGTGTCTACCTACATTTTTAAGTCATGCAATCAATCAATGTTTGTGTTCTACAATAACAACATCATTTGTTGACATAAGAACCACAACACCACCCTCATATACCTTAAGAACTATGAATTTAACCAAACTAATAGGGAGGGAAGGACAAATATGTAACACGGTGAGCTCTTTGAACATCTTTCCAAGCCACCAGTTGGGAGGAAATAATATCTTCAACTTATAGTTCACATTGGCTTGTGGAGCCAATATACTCTCCGGCTAAATTCTCAACAACATATGCAGAATATTTTTGTATTGCATATACAATTTGATAGATAAATAAGCATGTTTTTATAAACAATGTTTGAATACTTTTTGTGCTTATTTGTCTTCATGATGAACATACCTTGCATCTATTGCTCGCATCATCTGATTTATGTTATGCATGAAGTGCCTTTATTATCTAACAGATAATATGCATGATTTTACAAAATACACATAATGTTTTTAAACATTCATGCTCAAACTATTGTATCATCAATCTTTTAAACAAGTATTTGCTTGCTATTTTTATTACATAACGCATGATAAGAGTAAAGACTTAACATAACCATCATTTATCATGCATATTCTGTGCGTGCATCTACTCCAATTCTTTAACTACATAAATACATTTGATATGTTTATTCTTTTTGTAGAGAATGTTCCTTAAACATGCACAAGCATCATTATACAAAGAATAGACTAAATTAGAGAAATAGGACAATAAAGTAGTAAATTAACAAGATTAGTTACCATGAGAATCATCATTTTTTAAAAGGAAAAGAAGAAATAAGAAAAAAAAAAAAAGTGGTTGAGATACAATTGCTGCTATGATATTGTTATTGGGGACTAACATATGACAAACCTTTGTCAAGAGGAGAAAACAATTATTCACTCTTGAAATTGTCTAGTCTTACACCAAGCTTACTCATTGTATCAACGTATGAGTCATTAAACCTAGAAATATTTCAAATCACTCCAGATCTCCATTATACATCTTATCGGAGTTGTCTAGACATATTGAACTCATTTTTGTATTCATCTTGCAAACACTAGATCTATGTGCTAGGAAAAATAAATGTTGTAAACACTTTTCTTGTAGTTAAACATTGTTACGTAGGTAAACCGAAGAAGCTAAGTAAATAATACTTGTATTGTAAAACCTAGAGGCTTGGTAAAGAATAATTGTCATAAATTCTAGAAAGACTTGATAAAGAATACTATTTGTAAATCTTGAAGAGACTTTGTAAAGAATACTCATGTGTAATACCTAATGAGAGTTAGTAAAGAATACTTGTGTGTTGTAAAACAAGAGTAGTAGTGAAGAATAATCGTGTTGCTAGGGGAGTTTGAGATGTTATCCAGAATCGAATGTAGTCTCACGTTGAGATCAACTAATATAATTTTTTTTTTTTCAAATATATGCCATCTAATCTTTTGACCTGTATGTCCAGTATTTAGTAAATATATTTTTGTAAAAACCAGTTCTTATCTTCTTGCAGTCAAAGTCAATTAGAGGATCTGTTTTTCACAAAAAAGGCAATTTTTTAAAATATATTTTTGTGAAAACCATCATTACAGGATATGTTGTGCTTTTTTTTTTCTTTTTAAAGATCACCTAAAACACAATTCAATCTTTTTTTTTTTTTTTCTTATTTTACATCCTTAGCTTTTCAACGAAATGACATTTTGATGATGAATTAGTTGAGCTTGGAGGGATGTAATATGCTTATCCAAATCTAAAAATTTCTTCTAACTTTTTACCCTTCCCACAATCTTGTCCCTCGACCACAGTTGATTTCCAAAATTGGACTGTTTCCATGCAATGTTCCATCATGATCTTGAAAAAGTCGAGGCAACCAAAAGCGTTAGTGATTTTCATGAGTTTTGCATCAAAGGGATATGGAAAACATCCTTTAAACATCATTGAGTTTGATGTCTTATTGACATATCAAAATGAGTTTACCTATGGAAAATTGTCGATACATGATCACTCCATTAAGTGACCCATATTTGCTCCTAAAATAATGATTGGAGTCATCCTTGGAGTGATAGGAGGAGGAAGAACTTGTAGATGGTGGTTGGAATTTTAATAGAAGTTGTACTAGAGGCTCACGCTTCAGAAGCATGGATGTTGGAGGCCGATTAAGATTTTATAGAACTCGCCTCTACAAAAGTTGTAGTTTTTGATGTTTTTCTTTTCTTGGTCGGACTCTCACCTAACCTCTTAATATTGACCTTTAAGTTGATCGGAGGAACCCTAACTTCAGCCCTTGTATTCTTGTAGTCAAAGTCTCAAACAATGAAACTTAAATATGTATCATAAAAATTTTGCCTCTAAACTATTAGATCGTCGACATATCGGATGAACGGGGCGATGAAGATATTTTAATATTTCAATGTGATAAAATATTTCCGAAAACCCCTGCCTTGTATTGAATATGATAGCACAATATATACATGAAATACAGAAACGTTCTAAGCTATAATTACGCTAACCATTATAGTCGGTATCCTAAATTTGTCTATTAACAGATATGAAATTAATGTGCATCGCTGTCATGCCAAGCTAAATATGGAAAAAATAATCATGTAGAATCATGGCCTGATACGGTATTTGTAATCGTATATTCTATGTATATTCTATGTTTATCACCCTCCCTCAAGATGGAGTATGAAGGTTATGAATGCCCAACTTGCCTAAAAAGGAACCAAATTTAGTGGCGCCAAGAGATTTGGTGAAGAGATCAGTCAGTTGATGATAAGTGGACACATAGGAGGGTTGGATATGATTGTGTTGTATTTCATCACGAATAAGATGACAATCCACTTCAATATGTTTTGTCCGTTCATGAAACACAGGATTCTTGGCAATGTGAAGGGCAGCTTGGTTGTCACAGTAGAGAGTCATAGGGTCGGTGTGAGTAATGCCTAGGCTCGAAAGAAGGCCTTGAAGCCATTTCAACTCACATGTCGTGTTGGCCATAGAACGATATTCTGCCTCAGCGGATGATCGTGAAACCGTATGTTGCTTCTTGGTTTTCCAGGAAATGGGGGATTGACCAAGGAAAATAAACCAACCGGTGAGAGATCTTCGAGTGAGAGGACAACTTGCCCAGTCCGAGTCACACCAACCATAAAGACGAATGTCACTCTCTCTTTTTAAAAGCACACCCTGACCCGGGCTGCCCTTTAAATAGCGTACCACGCGAAGTGCAGCCCGCCAATGCTCCTGACGCGGTTGGTGCATGAATTGAGATAGGACATGAACACTGTAAGATAATTCAGGTCGTGTAAAACACAAGTAAATAAGGCGACCGACGAGACGTCGATATTGACTCGAGTCGAAAGTAGTTCGCCATCGCCCAATGCTAAACGATGATTTTCTTCGATTGGCGTGGACACAGGTTTCCCTCCAAGCAATCCTGCTTCAGCTATGATGTCCAACGCATACTTCCGTTGACACAAGAAAATTCCTGTAGGAGATCTGGCAACCTCCACCCCAAGAAAGTATTTTAATTTCCCCAAGTCCTTCATATGAAAACATTGATGAAGATAATTAATCTTTGAATTGCGCAATGTCTTCATGATGATTGCCTGCAATGACTAGGTCATCCACGTAAACTAACACAACCAGTTCGACATCCCCTTTGCGAAAGATGAACAAGGAGTGATCAGACGAAGAACGTTGAAACCCATATTGAACAAGAGCAGCTTGAGAGCTTGGCAAACCAACACCGAGGAGCTTGACGAAGACCATAAAGGGACTTGCGGAGACGACACACCATACCCTTTTGAGACACCAAGAACCCCGGCGGCATTTTCATGTACACAGCCTTCCTCAAGATCACCGTGCGGAAAAGCGTTATGGACATCCATTTGATGGAGTTCCCGGTCTTTGGCTCGCCGCCACTGCCAACACCTGTCCGAATGGTGACCATCTTTGCCACCGGGGCAAAGGTCTCGTCATAGTCAATCCCCTCAACTTGGTGATTTCCCAAGACAACTAATCGGGCTTTGAAGCGTTCAACGCTCCCATCGAATGATATTTGATTTTATAAATCCACTTGCAACCCGGAGGCTTCTTCCCTGCGGTAGAGGAGTAATGTCCCATGTTTCATTACTTTGGAGGGCCCGAATTTCACTAGCCATGGCATCTCTCCATCTAACATCCCGAACGACTTCAAAGAAATGCACAGGTTCTCGCTCCGCATGAAGGGCTGCAAGAAAGGTTCGGTGGGGGAAGGAGAATTTAGCACAATTTAAGTACTTTGTCAAACCGTAAGGCATACCCGAGGAAGCCTGAATGTGGAGTGCGAATTGAGGGACCGAGTTGTAAAGTGGCGTTAGTGACATAATCACGAAGCTTCACAGATGGCTTTCGTACACGAAGACCTTTCCCCAGGGATGCAGGGACAGTATGCTCCTCGGGAACCTCTACTTCTGTCATCATAGAGTCGGCTTGTTCCGGTGGGAGAACGATCTGGGTGGGAGGCTCTTGTTCGGCGTGACCCTCCCCGAACTCGGCTGTGGGCACATCTTCCGTTGTGGGATTAACGTTATCGGTCTCCACAACGTGTTCCGCATTGTTCATTGCACCAAGTCCAGGCAATGCTTCCTCGACAATGCCAACATCAACAGTAGGCAATCCTACCTCTGAATGTCTACTGTGGGCAAGAGAGGCAAACAGGAATTCATGTTCTACAAATTTAACATCTCTCGAAGTCCAGAAGACTTCTCTTTCCAGATCAAACAATTTCCAGCCCTTTTGTCCGATTGAATATCCAACAAATACATTCTTGCGACTTCTACTTGCAAATTTGTCACCTTTCCTATCTTGGTTATGTGCATAACACAAGCATCCAAATACCCGTAGATGGTCATAAGTGGGTGGCTTCCCATTCAATATTTCATATGAAGTTTTTCCATGGAGAACGGTTGAGGGTGTACGATTGATCAAGTATCCTGCGGTCAAAATGCATTCTCCCCAGAATTGAAGTGGAAGTTCTCCCTGAAATCGTAGAGCACGAGCTACATTTAGGATGTGTCGATGTTTTCGTTCGGCTCTCCCATTTTGCTGAGGTGTTCCAGTGCATGAGGTTTGATGGAGTATCCCATGCTGCTGAAAATATCGTTGAAGACACATAAACTCAGTTCCATTGTCACTTCGTAATATTTTGACTTGTTTCTCGTATTGTCGTTCTATTAAAGCGATGAAATGCTTTAAGGTTTGTGACACATCTTTCTTATTATTCAAGAGATATATCCACACAGCTCGAGAACAGTCATCAACCAAAGTGAGAAAGTAAGATGCACCACAAGACGAGGGAGTTCTATATGGACCCCACAAATCACAATGTATTAAATCAAATATATTGGATGCTTGAAAATCAATTAAAGGAAATGTGTTTCTACATTGCTTTGATCTCTCACACACTTCACACACACGAGTTGTATCCGTATTTTTATTTACGCTGTTCAGATGCGGAATTTTTCTAACAATCTGGTAGGCAGGATGTCCCATTCGCTTGTGCCAAATCTCTAGTTGATTTTTTGCATTGGTCTGATACGCCTTTATGCCACTCACACCACGATACCAATAGAGTCCCTTTTTTCGTTCACCCGCTCCAATCAGCATCCTCGAATTGTGGTCCTACATTGCACAAAATCTATCAGTAAAATGTACTGTACATTTTACTTCATTCGTCAATTGTGACACTGAAATCAAATTGCAATTCAATTTCGGAACATATAGAACATGTTTAAGTTTCAGTCCTCCATCAAGGAAAACTGATCCTTCTTTGTTTGCCAGCACCAATTCACCATTTGGTAGTCCCACTGGGCACCCTTCCAAGGCTCGACTCTCCCTCAAGTTTTCTAGTGTTCCTGTCATATGATTAGAGGCGCCACTATCAATAATCCACAAGTCACATGCTTTCTTACCAGTCATCTTTTCAGCTTCATTTGCCTTGCAAGAATTCAACATTGCTTGCCAAGATCTCGCCATTGCTCATTACTCGATCCCGCAACTTCGATTTTTCGGTTGAACCAACGTTATCCGCACCAGGTGTGCGCCATATTGACGCGAGCCGTTCCTCCTTTCCCTCGGAAGGTTCCTGTTCTTTGTTGATTTTTTCCATCGTTTCTATCGGTTCGTGGTCTCTCTCCCCACCATTCGGGTAACCAATGATCTCGAAGCAATTGCCTTTGTCATGTCCCTTCCTTCCACACTGCATGCAGACAACTGATTTTTCTTTCGCTTCATTGCGCAACTTGTTCCTGGTTTCCGCTCGCATAGCCATTCCCACGATCATTCCTCGCTCTTCTTTAGACCTGGTGATTGTTCTCACCCTTTCTTCTTGCACCATGGTGGCATACACCCGATTCAACGAGGGTAATGGATCTGTTGCCAAAACATTTGATCGTGCAGTTCCATAGCCCTCATCATCTAGCCCCATCAAGAACTGATGAATTTTTTCTTCTTCTCTTCGTTTCTCAAGTTGCGTCATAATATTACAATTGCATCCCCCACATCTACACTGTGGGATTTGCTCGTAATTTGCCAGTTCATCCCACAACGTTTTCAACTTCCCATAATAGGAAACCATAGTCATTCCTTGTTGTTTGCATTCTGCCAACTCTGACTTTAGCTGCTGGATTCTTGGTCCGTTCACGATCGAGAATCGTTCCTTGATGTCATCCCATAGGTCCTTTGCGTTTTCTATGTATGCAACAGTGGAACGCAAACTAGGTTCTATAGTGTTTAGTATCCAAGATACAAGCATCGATTGAATTGTCCACCAATCTTCTATCTCAGATGTGTCTTCTTCAGGTTCCTTATGAGTTCCATCTATGAAACCCCATTTCCTTCGAGCCCGTAAAGATATCTTCACGACTCTTGCCCATTCCTCGTAATTCTCTCCTCGTAATTGTACTTGTGTAATCACATTTCCAGGATTATCACTGGCACTCAGATCGTATGGCGATGGTGTTTTCTTCACCGTTTCTCCTCTCTCTGCCATTTTAGAAGTACGACTGTGTTCTCGGGCTGTTGGATATCAGAGTTTGGTTAGCTCTGATACCATGATAAAATATTTCTGAAAACCCCTGCCTTGTATTGAATATGATAGCACAATATATACATGAAATACAGAAACGTTCTAAGCTATAATTACGCTAACCATTATAGTCGGTATCCTAAATTTGTCTATTAACAGATATGAAATTAATGTGCATCGCTGTCATGCCAAGCTAAATATGGAAAAAATAATCATGTAGAATCATGGCCTGATACGGTATTTGTAATCGTATATTCTATGTATATTCTATGTATATTCTATGTTTATCACAATGTCTAACCAATCCTTGACCGTAAGCATATATTGGAACTATAATTTGAACTTGACATTTTCTAATATAAAGGGAAGCAAGATGTGTGATCTAGATAACAAAACAAAGTCTTGGTCAACTCATCTCTCGGACACTGTTTTTTTTTTTTTTTTTTAAATTATTTAAAGACATTATAAATAAAGAATAGGCCACCATATTGTGACTTGTTTAGTTAAATTCAACTTACTTCTTTTACACATTCATGTTTGGCAGAAATACATAAAATTTTGTGGTAGTAGAAGTTGTGTGAAGGATATGACTCAAGTTTTCTAGGCATTTAGAAGCTTCTACAATATCATTTTGAGCTAGGTTGGAAGAAAGATTTACTTCCACCATGAGAGGTGTGGCCAAGGTGGCTACTCCAACTTCTTCATCTAGAATATCACTATCTAAAAATTTATCCATGATCTCTTTACGGTGCACTCATCCCTAATGAATTGAATCTTCTTGCCCGACACACATATATAATCTCATCAAATAATTCAATACAAACAAAAATATGTAATAATTATAGAAAATCTAAATCGTATTTCCAAAATATTTATAAATTATGATAAATCTAGTTTTAATTGTAAAAAGGAATTATGAAAACGATATTTTAAAATTTTTTTGAGTTTAAATATCTAATTTAAAATAGTTAAAACTATTATTATTATTATTATTATTATAATAATAATAATAATAATAATAAATTAATTCATTATATAATTAATCAAATTCAATGATTCATCCCATTCATCAAATTCAACTAAATAGTTTCAATTATATATATTATAATGGATTATAGATAGTCTCAATTATATATATTATAATGGATTATAAATTATTAGAATGTAGAAAAATCAAATCATAATAAATAAAAACAATTTTTATATTAAAAAATTAACCTTAGAAAGTCATTAAAATATAGTAAAAATTTGTAAAGAAATTATATAAATTACAAAATTTAAATGAAAATAATAAAGAAAAAAAAATACAAACTAAAATATTGTTGAATTGAAGATTTAAATATAGAATTCTTTATAAAAGAAAAACTTAAACAGTCTACGTTAAAAACTTAGGAGAAAACTAGATAAAAAATATGAAAACTAAAAATTGGAAGAAGATAAACCTTGTTTTTCGACTTTTTCAAACCTGTTTATATAATAACGAAGGTTAAAAGAACATGTTAGGTCCATACAAGATTCATAAACAAGTAAACAAGATAATTCTACAAAAGCCTATACAACATTTGTTGAATGTTTTTCATTTTATTGAGTAAAATAGTTAGTTTAAATTAGTTGGACTGAATTCGAGTGAAACTCTTATTTATTAAGCGAATTGAAAAATTCAAAAATGAACTTTTGTAAATAATTTGCCAAGCATATCCATGTTTCGTAAAATCCTTAAGTCAATTTTTTTTCTTTAATTTATCATTTCTGTATTAATATAGATATATAATTAAAATGTATAATTTAATTAATAAATTAAATATATATTTAATTCTATTTAAATATATATTTAATTCTATTTTTTAAAATTATGTTAATAACATATAATTAAATAATTAAGTGAGATAATCATATATATATATATATATATATATATATATTAATTAATAGATACATATATTATAGTGAACAAACAATTAATAATAGAAACAAAAAAGTAAGAGGTATTAGCCAATAGAATGTACCTAAAGGTATATAAGAAAGAAGAAAAAAAAATATTAAAATTGTAAATATCTTTCCTTTTTCTTAATATATATCATATAAACAATATTTTTAATTAATATGAAATAAATCTAAAATCATATTTTAACGTTCTTATCCAAATTAGTAAATATTAAGAATGTCGAAAATGGGATTGAGGACGGATGATTAAGAAAGTAAAGACAGGAATTGAGAGGTAAAAGTAAAATCCGTGCAGTTGTCATGCCTAATTTAAGTCCTCTCAAATCTTATCCATCAAAGAAATCGCCTTTCCGTTCCCACAAAATAAATATCAGTTTTTATCACAGCATGTTTCAAGTCTCACTTTATTATATGCATTTCCTCCACTGGGAACTAATTAAATTAAGCCCTCGAAGCAATTGCAGTAAACCGTGAAAAGTCAACGTATATCTCTTGAAATTAATAAATTGTGGTTCATTTCTTCAAACACTGTTCTGTTATTGAAATACTCTAACAGTCATTTTCTTAATTGTTGACAGGGTCATCAGAAATGGTCTCTATGTTTGGTAAATACATATTGCTTATGGTTGATTGTGAATCCTTCACAAAAATTTCCATATTCAACAAACTACTTTTGATGACCGTATAAACTTGGATCAACAACAGGAAAACAATTTATACTCTCATCATCAATGTATTATTGAGAAAAGTCTACAACTTTTACTTAGTTGAAGATCATCCCCTCATAAAATAATATTACTTGAACCAGTGTAATGTCGAGACACTTGCGTTTAGTCTACCCTTTGATCAAGCACGCATGTAGTGTTAAGGAATGCTTCGTCACCAAATAAAAAACTAATTACGGTAAATATAAACTGTAAACCAGTTCAATGCTCCATCCATATAAATACCAACCTTCCCATGAATCAAAATTCACTTCTAACAACCGATTACATAGCAGAATAGTTCGTGTATACGAGAGGAAAAAAAAAATGAAGGTTGTGTGCATGCTTGTTGCCATCTTGGCTTTCACATCCTCACTTGTCTCTGCCTACGACCCTAGTCCTCTGCAAGACTTCTGTGTGGCAGTCAAGGAACCCGATGGTGGTACGCACAAATATTCTTCAACACAAGTTTAAATATATAGATCTTTCCATGCCTTATTGCACTCCATTTTTATAACTAAACGGTTTGCTTTGTAATTTGTAGTATTTGTGAATGGAAAGTTTTGCAAAGACCCTAAACAGGTAAAGGCTGAAGATTTCTTCCTACACGTGGAACCTGGGAATACCAACAACCCAACGAATGCACAAGTGACTCCTGTGTTTGTTGGTCAACTACCTGGACTGAACACGTTGGGCATATCTTTGGCTCGCATAGATTTTGCACAAAAGGGTTTAAACCCTCCCCACACTCACCCTCGGGGCACAGAGATCCTTATAGTTCTTGAGGGAACTCTCTATGTTGGATTTGTGTCCTCTAATCAAGATGGAAATCGCCTCTTCACCAAAGTCCTCAACAAGGGTGATGTCTTTGTATTCCCAATTGGTCTCATTCATTTCCAACTCAATGTGGGATATGCCAATGCTGTTGCCATTGCTGCTCTTAGCAGTCAAAATCCAGGAACTATCACAATTGCCAATGCTTTGTTTAAAGCCAATCCACCCATTTCTACCGAAGTTCTCGCCAAAGCTCTGCAAGTGGACGACAAGGTAATTGAAGAGCTTCAGAAGAAATCATGGTACGACCAGAACTAGTATGAGAACATATGGTCGGTCATTTCACTAGTTATTGGACAACTAGAATGAATTTCATGCTTCAGTCCAAATAATTACTAATATACTAAATAAAATGTATGTGGGTTGTTTTCCTATACTATTATTGTTTTGGTGGTAGTTTTATATGTTTAATCCCATGTTAGTGAATTTAATGCATGAAACTATTCTGGTTAGAGTTGTGCTTGGATCCAATATAGGACTCAGGTAATCATTTGACTAAAAAACTTCAGTTGCACTTACATGAGCTTGTATGATTTTGCACTATGTCTACCATTCAATTATTATAACTGGAACAAACCCTTATAACAGTAAAAACATTGATTAGTATTATATTTGAAAGAAGGATACAAAATATTAGTTAGGGTAGAACATATATGCTTAATATATATAATAAATACAAAAAATAATTATTGTAAGATAAGTAATATGACTATGAGACTTGCTTTGGAAAATAATTATTGGAAGAACTATATATAATAGTGATTGACAATAACTTATTTATTAAAAAGATTAATTTGTATATTTAGTAGCCAATCTCAACTATTAATTTTGGGTACGTAATATATTATTAATAAATAATAAAAAAATAAAAAATAAAAAAATAAAAAAAATAATAATTATAAATATATAAATAAATATATTAAATAATCATTAAATTATGATGATTAAAGTTATAAATTATATAAAAGATATAAATTATACCTAAATTATAAAACTTTCAAGATGATAACCTCAGTTTCAACAGGATATGTGCAATTGTTGCTTACTCTCCAGTATATATTACTATATATTGTTCAAAATTACTTTTCTATCTTATCTTATGACGTATGATTGTATTTTAACTTTCCTTTTGTCCATTTGATGAATTAGGGGTTAAGGAATCTATAGACCTCTTGTTTCTTATCATTCATATATAACAGAAATATATAAAAGAATAGATATGATGATAATTAAATTATTTAAATAAAAAAAATCATGTTTTAAAGGATTTACGTCATACATATATAATTGCACTACTGATATACTGAGTTCTTGATTGTTTCATACAATCTTCAATACATCAGAGATTCTCATATATAATGGTATGTCATTGTTCCTGCAAAAGATATTGATGTCCCATGGCACCTTCACTAGGTTTTGTACCCGTGGTCCTAGAAACCATAAAAAATGTAGTCACATTTTTTTTAAGTAATGGCTTTCTAACAATTTTGTTTCACATACGTAATAATTTCATATTAAAAAGAGATAAAATATAAGGGGAGAATTATAAAAAGTAATAACACACCAATAGGTCTGATATCGGTCTAACGACATGTTTAAGCCAACCAACGAATGTCTTAAGTTTGTGTTCCACAGTAACAACTTCTTTTAATGGCATAAGATCTAAAACATCACTCTCACAAACCTATCTTATCCACTATGAACTTGACCAGACTAGAAAGGAGAGATACACAATGACCCCTTTAAACATCTTTCCAAAAGTCATCAATGAGAAGAAAATAATGTCTTCAACAGCTCACATTATAAATATCCATGTTTTTACATGTTAATACAAACAATGTTTGAATACTCTTTGTGTGATATTTGTCTTCGTGATGAACATATCTTTAATCTAATGGTTGCATCATCTAATCTTTCTTATACATGAAGTTTTACATTGAGCACACATATCGTCTTTTTAAATAAGTATGTGTTTGCTCTTTTTGTTACATGATGCATATGATAACAGTAAAGACTTAGCATAATCATCCTTTGTCATACATATATAATCTACATGTGCATTTGCTCAAATTCTTTAACTGCATAAATGCACTTGTTATGCTTATTCTTTTGTGTAGAAAATATTTCTAAAAAGAGAAGACTATCAACAACAAAGAGTCTTCATCAAATTAACTCATGAAAAGACATGCATGGATGAAAGAGAAAATATGAGAAGTCTGAAAAACTTGTTGTGTTAGTGTTATCTACTCTTTACAACAATAGAAAGATATTCTGACGAAAGAAAGCACAAGGTGCTCTTTCTAAGACTAATAAGAAGATCAAGTTATTAGAGAAAAAGAATTATAGATTTAATATATTTTTTTAGTAACCACAAGCAATGGATTTAATGCACGGATTGAAAATATTCTTAAACATCATAAGCATCGAGAGAGACAAATAATAGATGTGTAAAAACTCTAAAAGGAAACAAGACTAGAAAATAGTTAATTGATAAAAAGTCAGTATACTGAGAATCATCATCGCCTAAAGGAAAGAACAAGAAAAAGAAGTGTGGCTGAGATATACTGTTGTTGCGATATAGTTTTCGCGAGCACTAACATATGAGGGAACTTTGTCAAAAACAATCTCTCATAACTATGCTAGAAGTCAAGTTCCACATCTTCATTATACATTACATAAAAAAAAAAATCTGAAAAATGACAATTCGTTATAAATTGTGACAAAAGATGTGTTACCAATTTTGTGATGATAATATATTGTCTCAGAAAATGTTGTAACATATACATTTTATTAATCTTAGTGACAAAAATGATGTGTTACCAATTATTCCGTTACATATATCGATAAATTGTTGCATCTAAAATTTTGTCTAACTTAAGCAAAAATTTTGTTTAACCATTGAGTGAAATTTTAAAATTTTGTTAAGTCATGGTCAATTAAATTAAAAATTGGTCTAATTTAAACGAAAATTTAGTTTACCTTAAGCGAGAAATTGATCTTACTTAAGTGAAATTGAATAAATTTTTAAAATTTTATTAAGTCATGATATCTTAAATGAAAATTTGTTTGGTTTAAGCGAAAATTGTGTCTAACTTAAGTGATAGATTAACCTTACTTTGAAAATTTTGATAATCATTCAAGGATTATGAGTCGCTTAAACAAGAATGTAATCTGTATTTTACTCGTTTAAGCATGCTGCATCAATAGCTTAAATAAGTATATGATCTGTGTCATCCACTTAAATGAAATAAATTACAATTTAAGCAACCATTTTTTCATATATAAAAAGGATTGAAAATAAAAAATGTAAAATAAAATAAAATTAGTTGAAGTATTAACGAAACAAATATAACTAAAACATCTAAATTTGCTCTCTTAAATGAGAGTCATTTAATTTATTGTTAACCCACACTTAAACAATTCTCATTTAAACTACTATTAACTCACATTTTAGTTATTCTTACTTAAACTATTCTTGACCACGCTTTAACTCACACTTAAGTCATTCATACTTAAAAGGTCATTGGTTTATGCATAAGCACGTTTTATTTGCCAATCTAATTCTTCAAGTTCAAGAAGAAGATAAAACAACAAGTAATAATTATTGATTGATTATATGTTATTTGTATATCTTAAAAATAATACTTTTTATGTTTATTTTTATTTTTTTAATAAAATATTTGTCATATAATGTTATTTATATTTATTATATTATTTGAGCCTATTATTTAGAATTATACATTATAAATTAAAAATATAAAATATATTTTATTTTTCATTGTCATTACTTAAAATTTAAAATATTTGTTTGAAATTCGTCTCACTTAAGTCACTCATATTCTCGTTTAAGCTAGACTTGCATAAAATAAAATATTTGTGGCTTAAGCGGATCTCACTTAAAGTCACTCATATCAATAAAGATGGTTCTATGTATGACCCCTTTTACCACGATAAGAGCAGGAACTGATCTAGTTGACAACAATATTGATTTTTGGGTCCTGAATCAGTGATGAAAACATTCTCTTGGAGGCTTTCCTTAGGAAGAGTAGCTCCATTAGAAGGACATTAGACTTTATATTATCAAATCGGTCATTTAATTCTCCAAGAAAATACATATTCAATCCTCATCTTTCATAGTGAACGATAGAAAGGGCGACGCAAGAGCATCTAATAACTCATGTGCAGATCAGATCATGAAAAAAATAGTCCAATTTGTCCCAAATAAAGTGAAGCTTGTCGAAAAACTTTGTAATAGTGGAGTTGCCTTACTTAAGCAGTGACAGTTCAATATGTAAATAGACAATTCTACCTTAAAATATCTTGATTTAACATAATTCTAAATATCTTCTACTATGATCGTCCACAAAATACTCTTATGTATGGGTTCGAACATACAGTGAAAGATCTAAGAAATCATTATATTATTATAACGCTTCCAAGACTAGTAAGAAGTATCATCTTTACCATATTTTTTTGCTCTATCATCATAAATCTGAATTGTTCTTAGCATTCAAAACAGTGATCATGATGGTCTTCATCAATTATAATTGGCTTCATCAAGAATAGAAAAAACATCTTGATTATATTTCGCTTTTTTACTTTTGAGAATAATAGAAAAACAAAAATAGAATCAGAATAGGTAAGAGAGTTCTTAAAAAAAAAAAAAAAAGTTCTGATCAAGTAAAAAAGAAGAAGAAAAAAAAAATAAAAATAAAAAGGAGAATGTATATTCCAATAATTTCATGAAAAACAAGTAACAAAATAAATATATATACATATATATATATATATATATATATATATATATAACAATAATTATTACAAAATACTTTAAACAAAATCATAACAATCAAATTATTTTATTTTATTGATTTTTAAAATTTTTAACTAAGTATTTTAACAAAATCCTATAAGATAAACTTTTAAAATTTTAACTAATTTTTAATCAAAACAAAATAGTCCTATAATCATATTTTAACAAACTTATTAAGGAAATATATTAATTCTATTTCTAATATAATATAAGCCCTTTTAATTAATCCAGAAGACATGTAAGGATATGGCTGAATTTTACTGTATAAAACTCTAAAAGAAATTGCGTTTCCATTTACCTATGAAAGAAAATATCAGGTTTTACAAAAGAATGTCTCAAGTGTCACTTTATTATAAAAAGAAAAAAATAGATTGAAAACTCTCTTTTATTATTTAGAATATCAGGTTTTACATTCATCAATCGATTTCGTTTATTATTTAGAATATTATATGAATATAACCAGTTATCCACTGATATATATAGTATATTTATGGATGGTTGTGTATAAATCGGCATGCATATGCATTTCCTCCACTGGGAATTACTAAGGCCCCGAAAGAAATTGCTCCTTGCAAAGTCAATGTATATATCTCTTGAGATGTAAGTTCATGTCTTCAAACACTCTTCTGATATTGAAATATTTTAGCAGTCATTTTCTTAACGGTTGACGGTGTCATCAGAAATGGTCTCTAAGTTTGGCCGTGGTAAATATACATTAGTTATGATACAAATATATTTCCATATTCATCCAACTACTTTTGATGACCAGTTTAAACTTGAACAGAAACAGGAAGACAATTTATACTTTCAACATCAATGAGACAAATTCCAAACTTTGAATTAGTTGACGATCAACCCTCATAAAAATAATATAACTGGAACCAGTATAATCAAGCAACAAAGCCACCTCTGGAGGTAATATCTGGAAAAATTTGCGTTTTCTTTTTCACATGGACAATCTCCTAAGTCTACTCTTTGATCAAGCACGCAAGTAGTTGTTAAGGAATGCTTCGTCACCAAATAAAAAACTAATAACGCTAAATATAAACGCAAACCAGTTCAATGCTTCATCCTTATAAATACCACCCTTCCCATGAATCAAAATTCACTTCTAACAACCGATTACATAGCAGAAACGTTTGAGTATACGGAGAGGAAAAAAAATGAAGGTTATGTACATGCTTGTTGCCATCTTGGCTTTCACATCCTCACTTGTCTCTGCCTACGACCCTAGTCCTCTGCAAGACTTCTGTGTGGCAGTCAAGGAACCCAGTGGTGGTAAGTACAAATATTCTTCAACACAAGTTTAAATATATAGATCTTTCCATGCCTTATTGCACTCCATTTTTATAACTAAACGGTTTGCTTTGTAATTTGTAGTATTTGTGAATGGAAAGTTTTGCAAAGACCCTAAGCAGGTAAAGGCTGAAGATTTCTTCCTACACGTGGAGCCTGGGAATACCAACAACCCAATGAATGCACAAGTGACTCCTGTGTTTGTGGATCAACTACCTGGACTGAACACGTTGGGCATATCTTTGGCTCGCATAGATTTTGCACAAAAGGGTTTAAACCCTCCCCACACTCACCCTCGGGGCACAGAGATCCTTATAGTTCTTGAGGGAACTCTCTATGTTGGATTTGTGTCCTCTAATCAAGATGGAAATCGCCTCTTCACCAAAGTCCTCAACAAGGGTGATGTCTTTGTCTTCCCAATTGGTCTCATTCATTTCCAACTCAATGTGGGATATGCCAATGCTGTTGCCATTGCTGCTCTTAGCAGTCAAAATCCAGGAACCATCACAATTGCCAATGCTTTGTTTAAAGCTAATCCACCCATTTCTGTCGACGTTCTCGCCAAAGCTCTGCAAGTGGATAACAAAGTAATTGATGATCTTCAGAAGAGCTCATGGTATGACCAGAACTAGTGTGATCATTTCACCGGTTATTGGACAGCTTCCATGCTTCAGTCATTGACCTCCAAATAGTTACTAATTAATGTAATAAATAAAATGTATGTGGCTTGTTATCGTGTGCCATTGGTTTGGTTGTAGTTTGATTTGGTTTAACGCCATGTTTGTGACTTCAATGAAAGAAACTATTCTTGTTAGAGTTGTGCTTGGATCCAATCTTCGTCTCTTAAACAATGTGACTAAAATAACTTCAGATGTTTCCACACGATGTTAAGTGATTTTGCACTTCAGATGTCAGAGGCTTCAATTTCTATGGTAAGGTGATAAATATCCAATGACAAACTAAACTATACATATTCAAAGTTCAATTTGAAATGATACTGATATTTAATTCGTATAATCTATTAGATTGATTAATTGAACAGGTCAATTGTTCAAGCATAAATTGAATAGGATTGTTTGGTTAATGACATAGGTTTACACTCTATGCTACAAAATCTTTTAAACAAACTTAGTATTTTTGATTTTATGAACCATAGTAAAAATCAACTTCTCATCATGTTTTTTGCCTGGTGTTGAAATGTCCAAATATTTCACGTAAAAATTATGAATCATCAACTTAAACTTTTATAGTAATATTATAGTAATATATTTAAAGTTTATAGAAAATCTTTTTTTTCTTCATTTTTACTTCTCGTATTTCTTGTCTTTTATTATTATAGATTTTACATCTATCTCTTTTGAAGTGAATAGCATGATCTTTCTCCATCATTTAGCAAATGATCAAGATATTTTTTTTAAGATTGAGAATGAACAAAATAATTTTAATAGTTTTTATCGCAATGGTATATCTTCCTTTTGACTCTACTAGCATTCTATTTTCCAAACATACTTTCACTTTGACAGAGTCATCAATGTTCCTAAAGATGTTTTTGTCTCTGATCATGTGATTACTGCATCAGCTATTCAAGTACTAATTTTTAGTTGTTTCATTATTATTCTTGGGTAGCATAGAAAAGATGTTGTTGAAGGTTATATTCTTCAATGAAATTTGCTTGATGCTTATTTTTTTATATAATAATTTTTTTCTACATATCCAAACTTCTTGCTATGTTCGCATTGAGATTTTCCATAATATCAACATTCTTTATCCAAGTTACCTGACTTTTTGCACATGCCACGAAGAGAAAATTTATGATGATTAAACTTGGAGCAATTTTTTAAGTTTTTTTAACCCTATAAGAAAAACTTATAAAATTTTAACTAATTTTTAATCAAAATAAAATAATCATATTTTTACAAACTTATCTAGCCAATATATTAATTCTATTTATAATCTATTATAAGTACTTTCAATTAATCCATAAGACATGAAAAGATATAGCTAAAAAAATCTAAAAGATCAATTGTGTTTCCATTTACCTACTGTTTCTAGTATTCGTATTATTTGATTAAATAATTTATATTCAAGTACATGAATCATTTAAGCACCACGTAGATTCATTTTATTTTATCAATTTTTCAATAGTATAGGATTTATATGAAATCAACGCCAATTATTCAATAATTAAAATAAAACGTATTTCAATCATTGTTCACATCTAACTTGAATTTCCAATACAATTTGTAACATTAAGTAAATTGGGAGAATAATAAATGTACAATAAAAATAATTTGTTAGAAAATAAATATACAACAAAAAATAATATATGAAAAGAAAGAAAATTACGTAAAAATGAATCTAACAATTACCAAGTATAAAACAAATTGATAAAAAAATAATAAAGATAACGATCAAAATTATAAAGAACTCCATTAAAAATGTTTGTTCATTATTTGTAATGTTTTCTCAAAATGCAAGTTTATTTGTATAATTTGACAATCACCTTTTATTATATTTATTTCATCTTATTTATATTTTTCATTTTGTAACCTCCGAGACACTCTAAAAAAATTAAATTAAAATTAAAATTAAAGTAAAATCAAATAAAATATAAAAAATAAAATTTACAAATGGTTATTTTCCTATAACCCTTCTCTCCTTTTTTTTCAATTTATTTTGTTATTATGTAATACCTATAAGCGTAAATGTAACATAATGAGATAATAACGACTTCTTATCGATATCGTATTTCTCTCTATTAGCAACCCTAGATTTCATTCTCAATTATTCTTCATCTTTTAACATTACTACACAATATTTTTAATTTTAACAAATTCTCTAATCGATAATATACACTTTAATCATTTTTAACCATAAATATTCATTCGATCTGCATAGTCCAATTCACTTAAATCAACTTTTTTAGTGACTCTTTTTATCTCGACAATTTAATTCTTAATAAGGAAAAAATAGATTGAAAACTCTCTTTATCTCGTACATCAACGACTTCATTCATTAATATAATAATAATAATAATAATAATAATAATAAATAAATAAAAATTTTCTTTTATCTAAATTATATTATAAATATTATATTAATATAATCAGTTATCCACTGTAGTATATTTATGGATGGTTTTATATAAATCGGCATGCATTTCCTCCACTGGGAATTACTTAAGGCCCCGAAGCAATTGCACCTTGCAAAGTCAACGTATATATATTTCTAAGGATTTAAGTTCATGTCTTCAAACACTCTTCTGATATTAAATTTAGCAGTAATTTTCTTAACTGTTGACAGTGTCATCAGAAATGGTCTCTATGTTTGGCCGTGGTAAATATACATTAGTTAGTTATGGTAGAATATTGTGACCCAATCCATCACAAATATTTCCATATTCATCCAACTACTTTTCATGACCATGTTTAAACTTGGAACAGTAACAGGAAGACATTGTAATATATTGAGACAAAGTCCGAAACTTGGAATTAGTTGAAGATCATCTCCTCATAAAATAATATAACTGGAACCAGTATAATCAAGAAACAAAGCCACCTCCTGAGGTAATATCCGGAAACACTTAGGTTTTCCTAAGTCTACTCTTTGATCACGCACGCATGTAGTTGTTAAGGAATGCTTCATCACCAAATAAAAAAACTAATTACGGTAAATATAAACTGCAAACCAGTTCAATGCTTCATCCTTACAAATACCAACCTTCCCATGAATCAAAATTCACTTCTAACAACCGATTACATAGCAGAATAGTTCGTGTATACCGAGAGGAAAAAAAAATGAAGGTTGTGTGCATGCTTGTTGCCATCTTGGCTTTCACATCCTCACTTGTCTTTGCCTACGACCCTAGTCCTCTGCAAGACTTCTGTGTGGCAGTCAAGGAACCCAGTAGTGGTACGTACAATATTCTTCAACACAAGTTTAAATATATAGATCTTTGCATGCCTTATTGCACTCCATTTTATAACTAAACGGTTTGCTTTGCGTAGTATTTGTGAATGGAAAGTTTTGCAAAGACCCTAAGCAGGTAAAGGCTGAAGATTTCTTCCTACACGTGGAACCTGGGAATACCAACAACCCAATGAATGCACAAGTGACTCCTGTGTTTGTTGATCAACTACCTGGACTGAACACGTTGGGCATATCTTTGGCTCGCATAGATTTTGCACAAAAGGGTTTAAACCCTCCCCACACTCACCCTCGGGGCACAGAGATCCTTATAGTTCTTGAGGGAACTCTCTATGTTGGATTTGTGTCCTCTAATCAAGATGGAAATCGCCTCTTCACCAAAGTCCTCAACAAGGGTGATGTCTTTGTCTTCCCAATTGGTCTCATTCATTTCCAACTCAATGTGGGATATGCCAATGCTGTTGCCATTGCTGCTCTTAGCAGTCAAAATCCAGGAACCATCACAATTGCCAATGCTTTGTTTAAAGCTAATCCACCCATTTCTGTCGAAGTTCTCGCCAAAGCTCTGCAAGTGGATAACAAAGTAATTGATGATCTTCAGAAGAGCTCATGGTATGACCAGAACTAGTGTGATCATTTCACCGGTTATTGGACAACTTCCATGCTTCAGTCATTGACCTCCAAATAATTACTAATTAATATAATAAATAAAATGTATGTGGGTTGTTATCGAATACTTAGGTTGTACTTTGATCTGGTTTAACGCCATGTTCGTTTGAATTTAATGAAAGAAATTATTTCTGTTAGACTTGTGCTTCCAATCTTATAGTTTTCTTAAAAGAAAAAAAAATCCTTAATAAATAGGATTTGAATTGAATTAAATACCGCTATTAAAATATTAAAATTTGGTATTTTATTATTGTCAAGCGAAACAAAAAATTCATTGCTAACCTTTTAACGATAATTAGAAAGGCTTTGATAAGTTCTTTAATCTTCGTTCATAACCGTAGTGAAAAATAAGATAATGAAAATTACTGTGGAAAGGCGAGGGATTGAATAGATTATAGTTAATAAAATGTCTAACTTCTTTAGGTTAAATGTTTCTTGTAAGATGTTAATATACATATGTAAGTACAAAAATATATGAACTCCATAAGATGTGTTAGTTGAAAATACCTTTGCATTCCTACCATTTTTGCGTAAGATATTGTTATAAATTAAAATAAACATAATTTAATTATATTTATTTTTCATCAAAATAAGTAGACAATGATCATCTAGATTCGTCATCTATACTTTTTAAGTCCGACACTTTTGTGACAAGTTTCTTGGTTGTTAAGTTGTTTAGTGTCTTGTTATAACTTTGATATGATTATGTGTTTGACTTGAGTAAAAGAAAATGAGGCTTTGTAATCTTGTTAGTAGTTTTTGCTAGTTTAGAAACAACAAAATCTTTTTATATTGAGATAATCTTTTTATTAGTTTAAAAAAGGATTTAATTAATAGTTGAATTCTAAGAAGGGGGTTTGAATGTTGGCCTGATAGTTTGTCTAATACTTTTAAGTAGATTTTGCGAGCTTTTGTAAAATGTTGTAGTAGAAGAACTATAGTATACGCATGCAATAGACAATATAGAACAATTACCTGAATTTATGTTGGTTCCCTTTAATTGAAATACGTAATATTTTCTTTCAAACAACTTTTTAAAAGTTTCTACTATAAATTTATAACGAGTCTTGACAATTCTCTCCTTAAATTTCTCTTAAATTAAATAATTATATATATTTTATATTAAAACACTTTTAGCTTATAAGAGTGTTCCCGATAGATTTGTAATATATGAAAATGGAGTAAATGAAGAAGTACGAGAGGTGTTAAAGAAAATAATGGCAGTGAAAAAATAAATTAAAATTATTATGGGTTAAATATTAATGATAGAAAGTCAACTAAGAGTAGATAGGTTAATATAAAGAAATGTGTGAATCAAATATACAAGTTTTAAATCGTTATAATTAGAAAATAATAAAAAATGTGTATTTTCAATAAGAGAGATTGAGTTGAATAAATAAAAAATCAAGCAAAAGTATGGTGTAGTCAATGGAATGAAGAGAATCGAAGAATTTGGAATGTTAAGTCGAACTTTATGAATCAAGATAAACAAGACGACATTGATGAGAAGTTATACAATTGAGAGAAATATGTAGAAGTAATTATGGTTTCATTACTTAACAAGTGTATGTATAAGTATTACATAACAAAAAAAATGGAAAAACAATTATAGAGAATAAGAAGTAGTCTGTTTATGAATTTTATTTTACATTTTGTGTATTTATTTGACTTCACTTTATTTTTATTTTTATATTTAAAAGTGTCTTAGCAATTACGTGACAAGAATATAAATAAGGTAAAATAAATGTAAAAAAAATTATTTTTAAATTATATAAAGAAATTTATATCTAAAAAACTCTACGTAAAGGATAAGTATTTTCAATAGAATTTTTTGTAATTTGGATTATCATCTTTATTTATTTCTTTTATCAATTCATGTTTTATCCTTAATAATATGTTTTGGATTTACTTTTATGCAATTTATTTTCTCCACGCTTTTTTTGTTGTTGCACAATTTATTTTCTAACAATTTACTTTTATTGTAATTTTATTATTTTTACAATTTACTTTAAATGTTACATACTATATTAAAAATCCAAAATTATATATAGATAATCATTAATTGAAATCTATTTTATTTTGATTATGGATATAAATCTTTAAAATTAAAAAATATTAGTGTTTGTTAGTCAAAATTAAAAAAATTTACATAATATTTAAATAATTCATTGCGAACTAGAATAAAAAATAAATTGGAATATATAATCTCATTTTTAAATAATAAAAAAACTTGTTTAAGATGGGAGCCTATAAGAAAAAGAAGGAAGTTGATAATGGAAAACCTAAGCCACCTCCCACCCTTCTTCTAAACTTTTCTTTCTTTCTCTCATGGCCAATAATAACATTAGAGCCATTAAATGGTTTAAATGTTTGGGCTAAGGGCACGTGTCTCATGAATGTCTATTAAGAAGGACAACGGTGTTATGGGATGGAGGCGAGGTAGAATACAAGTATTCTTATTTTTCTTCTCCTTTTCTTATTCATCAAACTCTAGTGATGATGAGTATGAGAAAACTCATGATATTGATCTGTTAGTGATTATACACTTCTAAGGTCAAGTGTAAAGGGTTTTTGAGGATCTTCTATTCAAGATGTCTAAGTAATAAAAGGTTTTGCTTACCAATGTGGTTAGCATGAGGCCATAGTAGAAAAACTTGTTTTACCCATTATTCCCCATATCATACCATACATATAGGCTATAATGACTTGGTAAAGATAAAAAAAAATTAGTCAAGAAACAAGTTTTTTTAGTTTCTCAACTCTATGAAAACAAGAATACTGTGCTTTATGACACAATTCTATGAAAACAAATATGACATGCTTTGTGACACAACTCTATGAAAACTAGTCACTTATTTCTTGCGAAGCCATAACAATATGACAACCTAGCACAACATGCGGGTTTTCTTAGTCTATTAGAACCAAGGCCACAAGGTCTCTCTTCGATCCTTATCACCAATATAGGTTCATGAGAACTAAGAAAATTTCTCTTATTTTCAATCTATTTTAATATGTTTATCTTTTAAAATTAAGTAAAGATAAATAACATATGCAAATTAAATAAAGAGAAATAATCTATCCACTATATTTGTAATAAAAAATAATTTAATTTCAATAATATTAAACACAATCTAATTCTTTTTTTTCCAAGAATTAAGACAATTTAATCCTCTTAAGATTTAATAGGATTCTTAAATTATATTCTTTTAATTTAAATTGTTGAAAATTTCCTAAAATTTCTAATAAGAAGTATAAATCATTTTTCTTTTAAAATATGCAACATCTCATCTCACTTGTTATAATAAAAAAAATACTCTTATATTCTCATAATGTGTTTTTGAATTTCTTAAGATTAATCAGTATTATTCAGCCTAAATTTGAAATGATTAATTATATTCAAAATAAAAATTTAGTCCTTTCCTTTCAATGTGTAGAGTGCTGCTGATCCCGGCAATGGCATTGTTGAACCTCTGAACAGTCCCAACGCCACCACCTTGACCACTAAGAGTGTCTGACAACTATCAGCAAAATCTCAGAACCAACATAACACGATCGATCATGATATCGTTACACCATCTCCAAATCCCTTACACCTGAACCCCAAACATCTCCTCATCTTCAGTACCCAAATCACCACTCTTTCAAGGCTGAACCCACCAACAGCTAACAATGGACATTCTCTTCGCCCAGATCCAGGCCGACCTCCGCTCCAACGACGCCCTCCGCCAGTCCAGCGCCCTCCTCCAGGCTCTCCAGCAGTCTGCCGCCGGCCGCGACATCGCTGTCATCGCCAAAACCGCCGTGGAAGAGATCGTCGCCGCCCCGGCCTCTGCGGTCTGCAAGAAGCTCGCCTTCGACCTCATCCGCTCCACACGCCTCAGCCCGGACCTCTGGGAAACTGTCTGCAGCGGCATCCGCAATGACCTCCACTTCCCGGACCCCGACGTTGCCGCCGCCGCCGTCTCGATCCTCGCTGCCATCCCCTTCTACCGCCTCGCCAAACTCATCTCCGACTGCAACAAGGAGATCTCGGAGTGCTTCGACTCCCCCAACGACAACCTCCGCTTCTCCGTCACGGAAACCCTCGGCTGCGTTCTCGCGCGCGACGACCTCGTCACGCTCTGCGAGAACAACGTCAACCTCCTCGACCGCGTCTCCGCCTGGTGGGCCCGCGTCGCCGCCAATATGCTCGACCGCGCCGATGCCGTCGCCAAGGTCGCGTTCGAATCCGTCGGAAGACTCTTCCAGGAGTTCAGCACCAAGCGCATGAGCAAGCTCGCCGGCGACAAACTTGTCGACAGTGAGAATTCCCTCGCGATCCGCTCTAACTGGGTCTCCTCCATGGTGGACATCGTGTGGCGCAAGCGCCGCGCCCTCATGGCGCGCTCCCTCATCCTCCCCGTTGAGAACTTCCGCGCGACTGTCTTCCCCATCGTCTACTCCGTCAAGGCCGTCGCCTCCGGCAGCGTCGAGGTAATCCGTAAACTCTCCAAGACTTCATCTGCTGGTAATGGGAGTGACGAGGTTGATTCCCACGCGGAGAAGCTTGTGGGGGTGTCGGATGTGGTGACTCACTTGGCGCCCTTCCTTGTTTCCTCGTTGGAACCGGCTTTGATCTATGAGGTTGGGATCAATATGCTGTACCTGGCTGATGTGCCTGGTGGGAAGCCTGAATGGGCTTCGCAATCCATCATTGCCATTTTGACTTTGTGGGATCGACAGGAATTTGCTTCCGCCAGAGAGAGCATTGTTAGGGCTGTTGTCACCAATTTGCATCTCCTTGATCTTCACATGCAGGTAGGGATGCTCCAGTGTTGTTTATTTTCATCCATGAATTCGTGATTAGGTTTAGAGAAATGCTTAGAACAAATACTTTTGAATGCACTATGTCATGATTTTGTAGTTTTCAATATATTTTAACCAGCAATATACTGTGTTAGTAAGAGTATTTTATAGAGTAAGAGATGAGTTAAGAAGAGTCTTTTATAAATTTGGTTCTTAACATTCTTCTTTAGATTAATTGTTAACCTCGGTACTCTAGTGCTTATCCTAGTATGTTAGTCTATAGATTATTAATATCTTTGAAATTTCACTTTAGGGTATACTTCTATATAAGAACGAAGATTTTAGAAAAAATACATGAGAGTGTTTATGAAAGTTTGATTATTCTTCTGCTTATCCTTGGTAGTCTAATGCTAATCCCAATGTATTATTTTAATGGTGTTTTTTAGCCTATGAATTATCAATATTGCATTAGTGTTTCACTAATTTGGTACTGTATGCATAAACTTCTCTCTATAAGCACTTGTAGAAAAGATTGAGACCCTTTGCATAAACTTTTCCATATGCATTTGTAGGAGAAAAAAGAAAAAGTGAAACGAGTTTTACCGTAAGTTAAAATTATCTAAAATTATCATAAACTAATATATAGAAGTTTTTTATATTAGTTTTTCTAAATGATTATTTTTAACTTACAGATAAACTTATTTTATTTTTCTTATTTTTTTCTCTTAAAAATAATTATGGAGAAATTTATTCAAATAAACAATATAAAGTAAACCAAATCAAACTTCTTCCATAAGTTTAAAACAATTTGTATATGTTAGCATAAACTAATTTATAGAAGTTTTTTTATATTAGTTTTTCAAAATGGTTATTTTTAACTTATACATAAACTCATTTTAGTTTTTGAGGAGACTTATTTTATTTTTCTTATTTTCTTCTCTTAAAAGTACTTCTGGAGAAGTTCATTCAAATAATCAATACGAAGTAAATCAAATCAAACTTCTTCCATACGTTAAAATCAATTTGTATATGTTAGTTTTTGGAGAAATCAGATGAGAGTTTTTCTGTTGATGTTTGATTGTTCATTTGCTTATCCTTGGTATTCTAATGCTTATCATGGTCCTCTAAGTTGTAGTTTGTTAGGCTTTTCAATTATGAAAAGCAACAAAATTTCACTAGCCTAAGCCAAATTCGCTAGTCAGCAATATAGCGGTTAAAATGCATTTGATCTGTATCTTGTGTAATACTATATTGTATTACATACTAATGCAGCCTTCAAATTTCTAGACTTCAGGTTGATTGTTGTTGTGCAATCTAGCGGTTAAAAATCTATGTATTTGAACTTTATCTCATGTGATACTAGAGTGTATTAATGTAGCATTGGATGTTTGGTTGCACAAAGTTGCATGTACTCCATATAGCAGTGCTTATTATGTATAAATGGCTGCTTGTAGGTATCTTTGTTCAAGAGGCTACTTTTGATGGTGAAAAACCTCAGAGCAGAATCAGATCGAATGTATGCTCTAGCATGTATATGTAGAACAGCTCTTTGTGTGCATCTATTTGCCAAGGAAAGTGTACGAAGAGGGCAGAAACCTCTTCCTGGAACAGATATAGCTTCTCTTTTTGAGGATGCCAGAGTGAATGATGATCTTAACAGTATTACAAGTAAAAGTATATTTAGGGAGGAGTTAGTTGCATCGCTGGTGGAAAGTTGCTTTCAGCTGTCTCTACCATTGCCTGAACAAAAAAACACAGGCATGGAGAGTAGGGTCATTGGAGCTTTGGCATATGGTACAGGTTACGGTGCATTAAACTGGACTGAACCTGCTTTGGAAGTGGTGGAGGTTTGTCGGCCCTGTGTTAAATGGGATTGTGATGGCCGTACCTATGCCATTGACTGCTACTTGAAGTTGCTTGTTCGGCTATGTTATATATATGATACCCGGGGTGGTGTAAAAAGAGTCAAAGATGGAGCTTCTCAGGACCAAATTTTGAATGAAACTAGATTGCAAAACTTGCAACGTGAACTTGTGAAGGATTTACGTGAGGTACTCAATCTTATGTACATGAAATGAACAATGCTAAAGTTTCTTATTCTAACAATTGCATGTATGTTGCCTGTACCATCTAACACTGCAGCCTTTATTCAGTGAACCATTTGTTAAAGGGTGAATTTGATAGGAAAACCCTTCAAGTTTATCCCACATGTAATCTACCCCGTAGTCTTTCCGTTGGTGCTGTTTTACCCTCCATTAAGGCATTTATCATAAAGCTGTTAAATTCAATAATGAAGTTTGATAATTGATGAGTAGGAATTGTTTTTCACCCACCCCCATGCGATCGCAAGAGGCAACAAGCCGCGGCGGGTTTTGGCCTGCAGTGCATTTTCATCTTGCGCGATTTGTCTACTGCAGATTAGAAACATTTGAAAAGTCCGAAATACCCTCACTTAATTTGTGTTTGTAAGGGTGTTGTGGTTCTTTTAAATTTAAGTTTTTATATTACACTGCAGTGAACAAAACAAACCAGCAACAGTGTTCGTCATGAACACTGTATTCTACATCCTATCCTCTCTTCACTGTGAGCTCCACTCGCTGGTGGCCACTGTTGCGACTCAATCTCTTCAGCTACCCAACTTCTGTTAGTGAGTGGATGTGAGGTTTCATTTTTGTTAATCTTTTATCTTTGTTTCTTTTTTCTTTCTATTTATCTTTTTTTTCCTATCTTGGTTCCCACTTTTATTTCTGTTTCCTAGTTGCTTTTGATTTTATTTTTATTTTTAATTCTTTTTTTCATCCAGTAATTTTTTTTTTTTAAATTTAGTCTTTTTATTTATTTTTGTGACTTTATACTCTATATTTGTTCAAGTACCATGAGTTTTTCCTATATGTGATTGGTGTATAAATCGAGTTTCTTTTTTCTTCTGTTTTTCAACTTATAAAGTATTAGAATCGTGGTAGTCCCGCCATCCCACTTATTGTGGTTGGCAGCTTTGCTCTTCTATCTGGGAATGATAACTATGGCTTGAATATATTTTAAAAGTTTTCTAGGACATTTTACTTGAGCAGAATTTTTCTATTATGCAACTAAATGTGATATAGCAAGAATGATTTATATATACTTACATGGTGAAATTTAGAGTAAGAGGATGCCTATTGAAATTATTAAATATTTATTTCTAGCCCCTTCTTCATTTCTTCTTTACACCCTCTATTTTATGTTGTCATTATTACAAATCAATTCCTATATGATTTAGTCTCCTTGTTTAACTTGGATAAATATAAAATCACAAACGGGTGGAATTTTCTCGCAGACTTGAATATTGCATGTTAATGTTTGTGAACATTACAGGTCAATACACCAAGAATACTCGCCCGTCTTATTTGGGCTATTACAGAGCACATAGATATAGAAGGATTGGATCCACTTCTAGCAGACGACCCCGATGACCCTCTTAATGTCATCATATCAAATATTCACAAGGTTCTTTTCAATGTTGATTCAATTGCTGAAACAACAAACAGAGTTCAAGATGTACAGGCAGTTCTTATATCTTCTCAACGGCTGGGATCCCGCCACCCTAGGGCTGGACAGTTAATTATCAAAGAGCTTGAAGAGTTTAGGAGCAATCCTTTGGCTGATTCTGTCAGCAAGCATCAATGTCGTTTGATATTGCAAAGAATCAAATATGCTACAAGTCATCAAGACAGTAGGTGTGAATATTATGTACATTTATTCGTAACTGTTGGCTATGCATTGTTAATTTACTTTTTCATGTTGTCATTGATCCTTATCTTATTCATGTGTTTCCTTAATTCTTCTTAAGTTATTCTTTGACTAAAGTCTAGTTTGTTATGATTGTAGAAAATTATAGTGTTGTTTTTTTCTAGAAGTTTCTTGTTAGACCTCCTATTTGAAATGTGTATAGTAGGAAGAAAAGGAGAGACAAAGTGAACTATTCTGTTTTAACAGATTGGATGGAAGGTTGTATACAGGTGGAGAGAGTCAGTGGTACATGGGAATTTTGTAAAACAGAGAGGCAAGATTTGATTTATATAACTTGAGAGGGCTTGATTTTGCATAATCCTAAGAGGCTTGTACATTTTAGGATTGTTACTCTTTCTCCTTCACATTGGGGGATCCTATCTTTATAATTAAAGTCTGCACTTTAGAATATATTGGTGCTTGATGACCATTTTCAATGCTAACATTGCTTTTTTTTATATTTATCAAATCATTAATTGAATTCATTATGATGTGATTATTTCTCATTATTATTATTATTACCTTCAGGTGGGCAGGGGTTACAGAAGCCAGAGGGGATTACCCCTTTAGCCACCACAAATTAACTGTTCAGTTTTATGAAGCATCTGCTGCCCAGGATAGAAAGCTGGAAGGATTGGTTCACAAGGCTATTCTAGAGTTATGGAGACCTGACCCCAGTGAACTAACCCTTTTACTCACAAAAGGAGTTGATTCTACTTTACTGAAGGTTCCTCCTACTGCAATTACTTTGACTGGAAGCAGTGATCCCTGTTATGTTGAAGGGTACCATTTAGCTGATTCAAGTGATGGGAGGATCACTCTGCATTTGAAGGTCAAAAAGCTTCCTGAACTTATTCACTCAGTTATTTAGATTATGCATGCAAATTTTGAAAAATTTAAGTTGGGAATCTGCTTGTACTAAATGTTTCCCTTGGAAAAATGAGTCTGAGATTGACACATATTGTCAAATTATATGAAGAATAGTAAATTAATTTTTACTTTAAAAGTGTGGTGGACCATAATATCTATTGCCTGAAGATCCACATAGTGTGGCACATTGATCTGTTTATTGGAAGGTGGCTGGTACCTTTAGTTTCATGTACTATTGTTTCTACAATTACAACTATGTAATGATGCTAATATCGTATTTTGGCTTGCAGTAACATCCTAATTCATGGTTTCTTAAAAATAACATTTGTTATTAACCCTTTAGACTTTTATCTACTATATTAATGAAGAAATTAAAATGTCTTGCCATTGCTCTGTAATATAATATTTAAAGTTTTAAAACTCATGGATAAATAATATTATTTGCTTTTGATGTGGTTTCTTTTCCAAGCAGCTATGGAATGGTCCTTATTTTAGTGTCTCATATTATAAATGAAAATGTTTCAGGTCTTAAACTTAACTGAGCTTGAATTGAATCGGGTGGATGTACGGGTGGGGTTATCAGGTGCATTATATTATATGAATGGTTCTTCTCAAGCAGTGCGGCAATTACGTGGTCTTGTTTCACAGGTTGCTTCTCCTCTAAAGTGCATATTCCAGTCCAATTTGCAGTGGTTATTTTGCATTTGCATCTTCTCAGCTATTCTGAGTAGGTTTATGCATTATTAGGCAAAGGTGTCAAGGAATTTCAAATCAGCTAGCCTATTTTGATACTTAAACAAATTAAGCCCGGCTTGATTGATTTGTGCCAACCATATTTTGGTTAGCCAAATATTTTGGACCCACAGAAATATGGCATGGGCTATAAAGTTTTTTCCAGGCTTAATGGGCCCAGTTTTGCCCCTCTACAATGCATTTAGTTTGTTAAGTTCACCAGAATAAATTGGAACTAGATGTTACCTTCAGCTGACTGTTATAATTAGATATAAATGCAGAAATTGACCCTAATATTTGAGGCAATTTGTTTGGTTGGAGCATATTTCTCGTTGGAGTAAGAGGAATTGCATGATTTAAGAGAAAAAATGAAACAAAAATACTTGGAAAAGGTCGCAATAGTGTTCATGGATATTTTACAAAAGTATTAAAGTAGTCTGTATTCTGTGGAATTAATCATTGAGAGACCAAGCAACTTCATTCCATCCTGAAAATGTTGCCAGCTTAACATAAAAATGTGTTTTTTCGTGTTCCTTTGGCTGTTTGGGATCTATTGAAGACAGGAACAGGTGATGATAATCACAAATAACATGACAAAATCATAAAAACAAGGACCAATATTTATTGAAAATGACACCCATCCTGATAATAGTAGTTGTTTTATACTTTTTCTTTTGGAAGGACTTCTACATCTCTCCTCTATCTCACAACTGTAGTTCTTATATATTAAAATAGGTTCAAGCTGTCCCATCGTGAGCATAGTTTTGCAATGCTATTGCGGACTGTGAATGATATTTAAGTGTTATGGAGTTACCACTTACATGTATCAATATTTATTGTCTGTTGAAAGAGAAAAATAGATGGAAGAAATGCTGAAAACTGTATGTGAACTACACAACAGAGTCCGTCTTATAGAAACTGATTAGAATAAATACATGATATTATGCTTATAAATCATATTCGAATAAATCTGATTGTAACCATATATTCCCATAATCATAAAGATCATAATTAAATAAGGAAACAAATCAAAATGTTAAAGAAGAATAAATCTTCAGATATCATCTAAGACACTAAATTACTCTAATATAATATCTTTATATATTTCTTATATTTCCAAAAGTGCCTTTTGTTATATCTTCCTCCGTTGGCACCCTTTAAGTACGATTGATAATTTGAAGATTGGAACTTTGGACTTTTTATGTTAATTGTGTTATCTTGTATTAAATTTTATCCAAATATTTGTTTTTTGCAGTACTTTTATGCACTCTATCTTTAGACTGCAGTTCTTTAGAATTCTTCTCTTTAAAATACTTCTGGGTCATAATTTTGTTCCACTCTCAGGATCCAGTGTTGTGCAGTGTGACAGTTGGTGTTTCCCACTTTGAAAGATGTGCTCTTTGGGTTCAAGTATTGTATTACCCATTCTATGGTAGTGGCACCGTTGGAGACTACGAAGGTGACTATGCAGAAGAGGACCCTCAAATCATGAGACAGAAGAGAAGCCTAAGGCCTGAATTAGGTGAACCTGTGATTTTGAGATGTCAGCCTTATAAAATCCCACTGACTGAGCTTCTTTTGCCGCTCCAATTATCACCTGTTGAGTTTTTCCGACTGTGGCCAAGTATGCCGGCTATTGTCGAATATACTGGTACATATACATACGAAGGAAGTGGTTTTAAGGCTACTGCGGCCCAGCAGTATGGTGCATCTCCTTTCTTAAGTGGACTGAAATCCTTGTCTTCTAAGCCATTCCACAAAGTTTGTTCACATATTATCCGCACAGTGGCAGGGTTTGAGGTGCATATCTATTCTTTTATTTGTTTGTTTGAAATAGTTTAAGGATGTGTTGTTTTTCTGGAGTCACCTCATTTTCCTAAAATCTAGTGGTAGTACTATTCAATCTCGTCCCTTGTATTCTTTTACTTGATTGTTTCTACTTCGAATGAAGCAGAAAATACGATCCTAAAGCAAGATAAACATGGCCAAGGTAAAATAGAATTAAAAAAGCTAGAACTGTAATAGGGATTATATGCTCTTAGTTGTTACAAAGTGCATAGAGCGAACTTTCTAACTCTATTCCCTTTTACCGCTCTCCTTTTATGGAATAGATGTGTTATGCTGCTAAAACTTGGCATGGTGGCTTCTTGAGTATGATGATTTTTGGTGCAAGTGAAGTGAGTAGAAATGTGGACTTGGGTGATGAGACAACAACCATGATGTGCAAGTTTGTGGTTCGAGCATCCGATTCATCTATTACTAAGGAGATAGGATCAGATATTCAGGGTTGGTTGGATGACTTGACCGATGGTGGTGTGGAATATATGCCTGAAGATGAAGTGAAAGTAGCTGCAGCCGAGAGGCTTCGCATATCAATGGAAAGGATAGCCTTGTTAAAGGCAGCCCAACCACGACCCAAGACTCCAAAATCTGAAGACGAAGATGATGACGAGGAAGATGACATAAATAAAGAAAAGAAAGATGGTGAAGATGAGAAAAGGAAGGGGCCTTCAACTCTATCGAAACTAACTGCGGAGGAAGCTGAACATCAAGCACTTCAAGCAGCTGTACTACAGGAGTGGTATATGATCTGCAAGGATAGAACTACTGAAGTTAATTAACTATTTTCTTTTGCTTTTTTTTTTCTCTCCCTTGCTTTCCGAGAAATGTATGAGTATATTCTTCTGTGTAATATTTTCTTAATTTACGTATACAAAATAGTTAGAAGCCAAAATTTCCCGAGGAACATTCGAGTGTATTCTTTGTATTTCCATTCCCATATTTTCAGGGAAGTGCTTTGTACATCTACCGTGCGGCTATTGATTTGCTAGTTTATATTTGAGCATTTGTTGGAATTGGAAATGTTACTCATTTTTTCTTTAATGATTTAAGTGTACTTACCTGAGTTTTATGTTGTATCTTTTGTTTTGTTCTAATTTCTGTTTTCTTCTGTCTTAATCATGTTATAGTAATTAATGTATGTTGTATACGTGGCACAAGCTAAAGTTTACTCATGCACTTTCATAAGCAATGATCACAAAAACGCTAGTGTACACCTCGAGAGAGAAAGAAAAGGGAGAGGAAAATGATAATGTGACGGAAAAATGATAATGCTACAAATAATATGTCTAGATTGTGATAAAAGAAAAGACAGAAAGAGAAATTATAATGTGACCAGTTACATAACTGGATACGAAGTAAAGAGAGAAGTAAAGAGTCAAATGAGCGTTCATAGTGCTAAAATGTATGTTTCAGTGTTCTTTCGTAAATGATAGAAACATGTATATCTGTAGCAGTATCATGAATATGAGACCTTAGTTTGGATCACTACATTGCTACTCTGAAAGGGTCTATAAACTAGCTAACTGAAAGTGCAAACTGATGTTTTGACCACATAAACATGCATCATAAAAATGTTAATAAATGACTTTTATCATTCATTGAAAATTTAAATTATAAATTAAGAATCTCATTAAATAGGAGTTAGACCTATACAAAATTATTGTTGTAAGCATTTGTCTTATGCTAATCCACTTCATATTAAGGCCCTTATTCATCTAAATCATAGATGAATTGTTTCTCCATCTAGGAACCGACCCGTCATGCACCGGTGAAATACAAATACGAAAGGCAATTGGGTAATTCCAATAGCATCATTTACATCATAAAATGTTACGTGTATTTTATACCGTCATCGTGAAGATTATTTTATTGACTTGTATATTCTTTAAATTTTTTATTTATGAATTTCAATTATATATTAGTTGTTGATCAGAATTGTTTACTAAAGGGAATTAGATCTTCACAAGCAAACTCTATTGTCAAAATAGAATTTTTGGTTGGTTAGCACAAATCTGACTCAATCAGGATGAAACTTACCACATTTTACAAAAGTAGCTTGAATATATTTGTTCCTTATGCTTTGGATGTGATTTGTAATCAGTTATTAGAATCTTGAAAACTCACCAAGAAGAAAAGAGAATTGGTTTGGTGGTGACTTTTCTGACCGGTACACCCTTTTGGTCAGATTTGAAGCACTTGGTCAACGCCTAGATGAGGCGTCAAATAAAAAACTCGACCATGAATGTTTTTTAGGATAATATATAGAGAGGTTTCACCTTGAATAACACTCGAATGACTCGAAAATATTTTGTTTTGGTTCAAAGGTGAAGTTTATGGCTTGGTTTTGCCTAGTTGGCTTGCTCAAATACGTGTTTGCTGGGTATGGATGACTTAAAGGAAAATGTGAGGATTTTTTTTTTCTTTTTCGTGAACTGTGTGTAAGAGAAGTTGATGAGTATAAGGTGAACAATAGATGGTCATGGGTAGTGGGATTAGGTTGTGATTTGTAATGAGATGGTTAGGATAATATATTCCCTTAGCTCATTCTTGGAGAACCTCTCCGAAAAAATACACAACACTTTTTCATATAGTCAGACATGTGAAAGTGAAATAAAAACGAAATAAATACGGAATAATTTGACACACTAATTGATAACGGAGTTCGACTAAAATTGCCTACGTTTCTGGACTACTGCAGATATTTTACTGGGAGAAAAGAAAATATACATGTGTTTACAAAGTACTCTCAAAACACTCGCAACCCTCGACCCAATTACACCTAGAAGCTAGATTATTTTCTTTCTGCTTCTTGCTGGCTAACTCTTGTAATGGTTACTTGGGAATTGGATGATAGAAATGAGTGAAGTGAAAGAACATTTTATAGCAAAAGGAATGGTTCTTGTGTATTTAAAGCTTTCCATTTTTTTTTCTTGTCTCCAACCACTTGTCAACCAACTACTTGCCAACCAACCACTTGCCACCTTTTTTTGACTTTTCAAACACCAACAATCTCCCACTTGAGGACTGATTTCAATCTGTCCTCACACCTTGATTAATGCAGTAGTCTTCTCTGGTTTGCTACTCTTGCAAGCCAACTGAAGTTGAGCACAACTTCAGTTTGTCAATGGTCACCACCTTCGTTAGCATATCTGCTGGGTTCTTGTTTCCTACAATCTTCTTCAATGTTAACACCTCATCCTCAAGTAGAGATCTGATGAAATGATAACAAATATCAATGTGCTTGGTTTTGGAGTGAAATGCTGAATTCTTTGCCAGATGTATTGCACTCTGACTATCACTATGCAAAACACTCCCTTCTTGAGTGAATCTTAGCTCTACTAACAGTCCTTGAAGCCATATCAATTCTTTACTGGCTTCTGTCACTGCTACATACTCAGCCTCTGTAGTGGATAAAGCAACAATTTTTTGTATCCGCGACATCCAACTAACAGTTGTAGTACCAACTGTGAAAACATAACCGGTGGTGCTTCTTTGGTGATCAACTTCACCTCCAAAGTCTGCATTTACGTAGTCTTGTAATCTTAGATTTTCTTTTCCAAAACACGGACATTTTTCTGTTGTTCCTCGTAGATATCTCAGAATCCACTTGACGGCTTCCCAGTGAGTCTTTCTTGGATTTGCCATAAACCTGTTCACAACTCCCACTGCATGGCCAATGTCTGGCCTTGTACAGACCATTGCGTACATCAAACTTTCAATGGCTAAAGCATACGGAACCTTAGCCATAATTTCTTCCTCTTCCTTTGTTTGAGGAGACTGATGATAGACGAAAATGACTGGGCAAAGGTGTACTTACTGGTTTGGCCTTGTCCATGTTAAATCTTTGCAAAACACGGTTGATGTACTCCTCTTGAGATAACTGCAAAACTCCTTTTTGTTTATCTCTCATGATTTGCATTCCAAGAATCTTCTTTGTTGGTCCTAAGTCCTTCATGTCAAATTCCTTTGACAACTGCATCTTTAAATTTCTGATATCCCTCATATTTGAACCTGCTACTAACATGTCATCAACATAAAGTAGCAATATGATATAGCTGGACTTATACCTCTTGAAGAAACAACAGTGATCGGCATTACACTTCTGAAAACCTTCCTTGTGCATGAAGCTTTCAAACTTCCTGTACCACTGTCTTGGAGCTTTTTTCAGATCGTACAAGCTCTTCTTCAATTTGCACTTGGAGATCAGAGACTTCATCTCTTCTTTCATGGCAAGCTCCCACTTGTTAGCATCTGTGGTTTGACAAGCTTCTATATAATCTTCAGGCTCCCCTCCATCAGTCAGCAACATGTAGTCCATGTATCTCCTGTTTGGCACATGAGGTCTAAAGGACCTTCTCAATACAGGAGTTGGAGTAAGAGGTTCTGGTTGCACATCACCTTCTTCAATTGATTCCTCTGACTAAGGACTCCTCACTATAGGACTTTCTGGGACATCTTCCACTTCTGCAAAAACTGGCCCACTTGATTCTGAATTGTTAATACCTGTTTTATGCATGTCCTTGTACAACACTCTTTCATTGAAGATTACATCTCTGCTGCGGATCATCTTTTTGTTTTCATCATCCCATATGCGGTAGCCATACTCATCTTCATCATAACCAATGAAAGTGCACTTCTTTGATTTTGGGTCAAGTTTGTTTCTACCTTGATCACTGATATGGACATATGTTACATAGTCGAAAACTCTAAGATGTGAGAGTTTTACCTCTTTTCCGCTCCATACCTCTTCTGGTATTTCGTGCTTCAATGGTACCGATGGACTTCGGTTGATCAAGTAAGCTGTTGTGTTGACTTCTTCTGCCCAGAACTGCTTTGGTAAGCCTGACTGTATACGCAATCATCTGGCTCTTTCAGTCAACATTCGATTCATACGCTCAGCTACACCATTGTGTTGAGGCATACCAGGCACGGTCCTCTTCATTCTGATTTCGTGCTCATAACAAAACTTCTTGAATCTGGTGTCTACATATTCACCACCATTGTCAGATCTGAGCTTCTTAATCTTCAATCCTGTTTCATTTTCTACCATAGCTTTCCAAATCTTGAAGGCTTCAAATACTTCTGACTTGTGTTTCAGAAAGTAAACTCATACCTTTCTGGAGTGATCATCGATAAACGTCACGAAGTATTGCTTCCCACCAACGGATGAGACAGTCGTTGGACCCCAAACATCAGAGTGGACAAGCTCAAGTCTCTCTTTCTTTGGAGTTTTTCTATTTGTCTGAAAGCTAACTCTCTTCTGCTTTCCAAGTATGCAGTCTTCACACATGTCAATTTCTACTAACTGAAGACCTGGTAGTTTTCCTTTTGAGTGCATGATCTTCATCCCTTTCTCACTCATATGCCCAAGTCTTTGGTGCTATAGATTGGGATTTTCATTTGCTGCAACTGCAATCAAATGACATGCTCCTGTAGTCTTGTAAAGAGTACCACTCTTTTTGTCTCGAGCAATTGTCATCGCACCCTTTGAGATCTTCCAATCATCACCGTAGAAGATTGTTATGTAACCTTTACTAGCTAACTGACTCACTGAGATTAAGTTCTTCGTCAGGTCGAGAATATGTCTCAAATTTTTCAATTTCCATACAGACCCGTTCAACTTAATCTTTACTGTACCTTTTTTACCTACAATTTCACACGATTGCTCATTACCAAGGTAAACTTTACCGAGATTTCTGGGAACATAATTCTCGAACAGTTGCTTTTGTGAGGTAGCATGGAAAGATGCTCCAGAGTCTAACACCCAAAACTCTTCCTTGCTTTCTAAAGAGCATATTAACACATCATCTTTTCCTAAGGTAGAGGCAACGTTTGTCTCGTCCCTCGCTTCTTGATTCTTTCGTGTATTCTTACACTGATTTTTGTAATGTCCGGTCTTCCCACAATTCCAACACTCGATTTACTTTGAGTTTTGGGAACTACGATGATTTCTGGACTTACATCGTTTGCCCTCAACATAAGGATGGCACATGGCGCTTTTGCATTGACTATAAGGCCCTCATGGTTCTCCAAACTTGATCTTCTCTCAGGATTCCATCAAATCCTTATGGTCCTTACTGATACAAAAAAAACGGCATTTAGGACTCAATGGCCGTTTTGAATTTTGAGTCATGTCATTCGGGTTGTGCAATGCCCCTTCGACTTTCCAAGCAACAATGAATGATCTGTTTCGACCCTATCTCCGGCGCTTCATTATTGTATTTTTAGATATCCTTGTATATAGCTCCACACTAGCAGAACATGTTGATCACTTGGAAACCACCTTCAAATTGCTCCTCTCCAATTGTTTTCATTTGCAAGGTAGCAAATGCACCATTGGCACACAGTTTATTCAGTACCTTTGACATGTGGTTTCAGACAAAGGCATTCAACCAGACCCTAGCAGTTAGTAACTGGCCCATCCCCAATACTGTCAAGTCCCCTCGAGGCTTTTTAGGTTTAACAAGGTTCTATCGAAAATTTGTTGCAAGTTATGCTTTCATTGCACAACCACTCACAGACCTCCTCAAGAAGGATAATATGGAATGACAACGCCCAAGCTGCTTTTACCATTCTCAAAAATAGGTTATTGGCTGCACCTGTTTTAGCCATTCCCAAGTTTAATTTGACCTTCACTATTCAAACCGATGCTTTGAGAATTGGAATAGGAGCAGTGCTTTTGCAAAATGGCCACCCTATTGCCTATTTCAGCAAGAAATTTTGTCCCAGACTTCGAAATTCTTCCACATACATTCATGAGTTATGCGCCATTACTTCTGCAGTTCAAAAATGGCGCCAATACCTCTTAGGTCGTCGTTTTGTGATTCAAACAGATCAGAGATCAATCAAGGAGTTTTTATCTCAAACAGTCATCACACCGGAACAACAACATTATCTATTCAAATTGTTGGGATTCGGCTTTGAAATACAATATCGATCAAGCAAGTCAAATTCTATAGCGGATGCCTTATCCGGCATTGAGGACACTGCTCTGATGTCCACATCCCTTTTTGTCCTAACAATCCCACATTTGGACTTCTTGCACGATCTCAAGTCCTCTTTACAAAATGATCCTGCCTTCATCTCTCTTACAGATAAAATCGTTTCTGCTCCCCATGACTTTCCTCACTGTTCAGTCCAGGAAGGCTTCATTCTGTTCAAGGGTAAGATATGGCTGCCATCCACCTACTCCTACATACCATTGCTTCTCCATGAATTTCATTGCACCCCATTAGTCGGACACACAGGCATCTCTCGTACATTAAGCAAAATACTGTCCTCTTTTTATTGGTAAAACGTTCGTAGAGATGTCAAGCAATTTGTGGATTAGTGCATAGTTTGCCAACAGACGAAGCTGCCTACCCAATGCCCTGCTGGGTTGTTACAACCAATTCCACCTCCATCTCACTGTTGGGAGGACTTGTCCCTTGACTTTATCATTGGCCTTCCTCCTTACAAAGTCTTTACTATGATTCTCGTAGTGGTGGATCGTTTTTCCAAGGGTGCACACTTTGGGATGCTCCCCAAGTCTTTCACTGCTACTCATGTAGCCCAATTATTTGTCGACATTGTCTGTAAACACCATGGGTTACCTCGCAGCCTTATCTCCGATCGTGACCCCATCTTCTTGAGTCAATTTTGGAGAGACCTTTTCCGACTGAGCGAAACGAAGCTTTGAATGTCCACATTTTACCATCCGTAATCTGATAGTCAGACAGAGGTGACTAACAAGATATTGCAGCAATATCTTTTTTCATGGGCTGAATGGTGTTTCAATACCACCGTCAATGCTTCCATTGGTTTCACACCTTTTGAAGTGATGTTCGGGCGGAAACCCCCTCTGATACCTCCGCTATTTTCTGTGGACACCTCTAATGCTGCTACCTAATTCAAACTCTCTACTCGCACTGCAATACTTCCGAAACTGGCTGTTAATCTTCATAAAGCCCAAGAATCTATGAAGAAATGGGTTGATCAGCACCGTTGGGATTTACAATTCACAGTGGGTGATTGGGTGTACATCCGTCTGATGCCACGTCAATCGTCTGCCACAGGACCCGCCATGGAGAAGCTTATGAAGCGTTGTTTTGGCCCATTCCACATTACGAAGAAGATTGGTGAAGTTGCATATGAAGTCGAATTTCCACCTTCAGCCAAAATTCACAATGTCTTCCACGTGAGCCTCCTTCGCCCCCACAAGGGTCCACTTCCATCTGCTCCTCTATCACTTCCCCTTGATATTGAGGATCACCAACCAATTTTGGAACCGACCGCAATTGTGGATTAGAAAACAGATAATACCTCTGCCACATCGGATATTCAGGTCCTAGTACAATGGAGGGGCTTACCACTGGAAGAAGCAAGTTGGGAATCTTGGGCTCAGGTCTAACAGCAATTTCACCTTGAGGACAAGGTGCTTCTTGATCCGGAAGGGAATGTAAGGACCACGAGGCCCATATTGCTTGACTCTCCTAAGGGTCCAATGAGCACCTCACCAACAAGTCCCATTACATCAGCTGCATCATGAGGGCTATGAGGAGAGCCCCAAAAGGATTCCACGCCAGCCACGTCGCCTTGAGGACTTTGTGGTCACGTGTCCTGCTCCACGCAAGAAAGGGAAAACTGTTAGGAAGAAATGATTGATAATATTCCTTGTAATTCCTTTTTTTATTTACACATTATTAGTTAATGCAAGGTTGTTACCAAGTGCACTATATAGCATTGTATTGTAGTGAAAAAGAAAGGGGAGACAACAGAAAGTATTTTTCCTCTCTCCGTTCATTCTTTCCTTTTCTGACATTCTTCTAATATTCCTCTGTCTGCTACTTTTCTATCACTCTGAACTTCTTTCAAGCCCAGAACGAATTGAATTATAAGTGCTCATAATCAGTAGTAGGTCTTTGAACATAGATATTAAAGATACTAGTAATTTATGGGTCTTCAAAGGGTACTTATCTTGATGGCATCTAACCAAATTCCTATCTTGGAAGATCGATTAGGTTAAGAAAATCTTAGTAAATATGAATATGAAATAGCTCATAATGATAAACTGATAATTGACACACTGGTTTTCTGAACGAGCCTCAATTACAAACGCAGTTTAAGTGTAAATATTTCATCTGAAATATTTTTGGTGATATGAGCTTTCAATCATCCTTTGGAATATATTTGGAAACCTTCTTAATCTAGACAATGACGAGTACTTTGCATACATATACATACATACATATTCATATGCTTCTCCGATGATTGGAAACATAGGTAGTTTATAGTTCTTTTGATAAATCTCATCCAAATGTTTCCATCTCAGATAGTTCAAGCCAATAGCCAATTTTCTCTCCATTACAATGCAACACAATAGATGCATAGCCACTGCAACACTAAAGCAAATCACTAGTGACACTTCATTACTTTTGTAATTGGCCATTACATGATCTTCACTAGATAACTTAGATTGATCTCAGTGATAATTAGTACAAGAAGGCACACATTTCATACAACATTGATTCTTTCTAAGATGTAGTTTGCTTGCCATCAAATATTGACTTGATGATTGAAAAATGAAACAATAGCATTGTATACTAAATCCTTGGCATTGAACCCCATTATGTAGTCAGCATGAGCATATTCCTTGATGAATTGGACACTGCGCTTGTCCTCATTATGGAACTTGAGGTTATCAAGTAAATTCTCAACATCACGAACATCTGAAAGTGCATCTCTTCCCCCATAGCTAATGAAGAGAGGGAGGTCATGGGGGATATTTGAAAGATTGTAGATTGGAGGGAATATTTCTCCATAATGCATAATATTATAGTCTGGTCTCACATAATTAAATTTTGTCAACACCCCATGTCTAACAGCTGCAAAACATTGCAATATAAGCTTCTTTGATTGGTATAAAAGCAATTGAATTCACAATACCAGCAACGAGTTATGTGATGGGAAAATCTTACTCTGAGCCAAGTGCACCATATTCTTTGTTGATGTTGACTGAGGTTCATTCATCAAGAATAGATCAACAGTTGAAGAATTGAGGCAACAATTTTTACCTGTACAGGACATCACATTTCAATCTCAGATACAGTCAGAAAACTTTGACAGTTTAATTTATGGTTTAACTATGTTTTTAGTAGACATATGGTGAATTTCAGTTTTAACTCTTTAGTTTTTTTAGATGATCACTATTATAAATTTATTGATGATGCAACATGCAAGACATATGATGATATTGACCATTTTGAGATGAAATGTGACATGACATTCTTTAAATATGACATGATTAGATACATGCTGCTTACTATTTCATCAATAAATCATAAACACATGTTTTTTCAAAATCTTAAAATTTACAAAGAGCTATAATTAAAAAAAAAAATACATAACCAAAACAAACATTCACCATATTTACTAGTATTAACAATGATATTAAACCTTGATTATTTCTAACATAATATGTCTAATATATAATGCTTAACTAAAAATCAAACGTCAACAGGTCATGGAGTTTGGGCAAAGACTTAGACCAGTTAGTGCAGTCAACAAATCATAGCAGTCTATCCCAGGGTAAGCGCAGAGAGACTTGAGAAAGACATCAACAGGTAACCTATACAATGCAATTGAGAGAGCATTAAATTGTATACATTATAGAATCATAGTTATGGCTTAAAAGTATTAGGAGACAACTTCATTAATTTGTGAGTTCTATGTAGTTACCCTTTTGGATTAAATTCTGCCAGACCGAAGAGGGTAGTGACCTGTTTGGCAAAAGAAGATCATTTCCCTGAATCAGCAAATGAAGTATATACATGATTTCATAGTAACAAGAGGTAGGGTTATCATGTAACTCGTACCTCACCAACAAAGGACTTAGCTGCAATAACACCAAGTGCTGTGTTCATGTGGCTTAAATAGGCTATAGGACTCAACAAGACTGCTGATTTCAGCTGATTAACCAATTTCCCTTCGGAGAAGGATGCCAAAGCTATCAAAGTTCCCTGCCAAACATGGTTTTCCACTTTCAGAACTCAATTCTGCTCTTTATCTTTCACTGATAACTCCTAATCAAGTAGTGTTGATATAAAGACATCTATATCACCAATATTAATTAGAAATCATCTGAACATAATGATAAAAGAAGCTAACAATATTATCATATATAAAATATGATAGTTTATATTAAGAAAACTTTAAGCTATGAATAAGTTCTAACTAAATTAATAAAAGAATAGGATGGAATGAAGAATGTAATGCAGTACCAAGGAATGACCAACGTAATTGATCTTCAGCCCCGTTTGGCTGAATACATAATTAAATATGGCAGGTAGATCATAGGAGACAAGTTCATCCCAAGACCAATTCCAAAAGGCCTGTCACATAGAGGAGTTAATTTAGCACAAAACACAAGATAGCATAATCTCAAAGCAGGAAAAGAACAAAAAAGGACCAACCGGGCTAGAGGGGTCCAATGAGATGTGTCGGCGGCTAAATCTGGTTCCTCTGGTGTTTGCAATCCACACATCAAAGCCATTATCAGCTAAAATCAAAGGTAGGTCTTGCTCTGGAGGGTTCAGAAGCCATGTCATACCATCCTGCATCCATCATCAATCATCCTTTAACTTCAAGTAAATTACCCTAAAACACTTTTACTATTTAGTTTTTATGAACTTTATTTTTAAACAATACAAAGAATAATGAAATATATCTTTTGTTCCGATATAAGTCTCGTGTTGTTTAAAGTAGAAGTTAATATTTTAATTTCTTAAATGAAATTGGGATACTATTCTTCCTTGACGTGTTAGAATTTAAATATGAACAGAAGTCACAAGTTAGAATAGAAATGGTAAGGTTTAAACCCCTTGTAAAATCCTCAATGGAACTGATCTTGATGAGTATAGTAAAATTTAAAGTCAACATTTTCTAAATCTTGAAGTGCACTCTCCATATAGTGGGGATCATGTGTCTATGCTATCTTGGTTGGGAAGAAACAAAACTTGTTAATTCGCGTGCATATATAATCTAAATCTGTAAGCCATGACACTAGGAGTGGGAGTTACTATCATTGCTTGATAATTCAAACTGTGCATGGATATTTTTAGTTTGTTGAATTTTATAAGCATAAAGCTATCAAGGAAATATTAAAATATATTTAATACTTTTTTTTTTATTTAGTGAGAAGAATAAAATTATTCACACGCATCATGACTCTCGTGTGTTTTGAGTGTTAGATTGAAAAAGAAAAAAAAAAGGTTATTTATGTCTTCTTCATATTTCATCATATGAAAAGAATCACTTTTAGGATTATGGTTAATTTTTGTGGGAGTATACCAAAAAGTAACACAAAAGGAAAAAGAAAAAGAAAAATAATCATGAAAATTTATTGCGAAAGTCATAATGAAACATCATGAATAATATCCAAAGAAGCATTACTTTGAAAGATATATGAAGGAAATCAAGTTCATGTAACGCGGAATTCAACAGCTGGAGAACCACATTTAATTAGATGAAATGCATGCTTAATTAAAGAGTAAAGTAAAACTTTTTTTTCGTCTAGAATTTAACATATATAAAGATTATTCATTTATTCATTTGATTGAGAAAAGAGTTGGAGGAGATTAATACAAAACACCCTTTTTTCCAAAATCATCTATTCTGATGATTTTTTTTCAAGCAATTTCGGTTGCTTAATTGTAACGTCACATAAGAAAGTATAACTTATAATAATGGGTTAAGCAACCACACATTTGAGCATCACGTAATTTGTCACCTTTATCTAAAATAGCATAAAAATAAAAAAAACTCATTGTTATGATGTGACAGACGCGGAAACGCCACCCTTTTTGTCACATAAACCTTTCGAGTTTTGAATGTTGAAAATTACCACAGCATTGGAGAAACTGTTTATCCTAAATACTAACAAAACACGTAAACTTTACATTATATTTACAACACATTAATGTTAGATATAGATAATGTAGAGTTTCCCACTTACCACTAGAACTCCGTGTTGTATGATCACTGGTTGTTTCCTACTTCTGCTGTCATTACCCTTACCTCGACCTTCTGGGATTCTTTGCAAACTCAGAATATATCCATCATCGGTTGTAACCTGAAAAAATATGTCAACACAACATGTCACTCTAAATCTCTTGTTATTTGAGTTTAAACTAATTCAGTTTTCACTTGAGTATATACTATTTTGATCATATGTTAATGTGATACCTTCAAACACCATTGCAAATGATTTGTTTATAGTGGACATAGTTACGTATTTGGAGGTCTTACCTCGTGTTCTTGACACTTGTATCCATGCACAATGACAGAAGAGGTACATATACCATACACTGGAGGGTTGATGTTTCTGCCTAAGGAGCCACGTCTTGATGCGTGTGCTTGATGAGGCACCGTTGGTAGGAGCAAGAAAAGGGTCAAAGCAGCAAAATTCACTGAACCTTGAAGAAACATGTTGGTATAATGGTCTATCTATGGAAGGTGTTAATGTATTTTATGTGTGTATGTTTATATAGGGTGTGGGACAAGAAAGGTGAAGCTAAAGTGATTGTATGAAACTGAAAAAAAAGGGGACACCAAAGGATGGGAAAAGGGGTTTGTTTGATTCCTCATTTTCCTCTCTTCATCTGCTTAACGGGTTGATGTTAATAAATTGAAGTGTAGATTTCTTGTCATAAAGTATGATGCCTTTTTACGTTGTGGGGGTCCACTATTGTTTGGATTTTCCGTGTTTAGGGTAAGCGAAATGGGAATGAAAAAGGGTCTCAATCAATTCAACAAATTAATGCACTGATTTCTGATACATATCACTGTTGTGTTAATACGTCTGTGTTGATGAGATAACTGTGGCAGTGTGGAATTTGGAGGGTACCCTGTTTTCTCTGCCTTGGATCGATGAAGTGTGGGGAGAGAAATTTGCCTTAAAAGGGGTTGCCTCTTTATGTTATGGGGGTTGCCTCTATCTGTTTTCCAATGCCATAACTTGGATCAATAAGACTGAATTAAATTTGAGAAAAAATATAAAAGTGGTCAGTGGTTGACTAGTGAGGACATTGATGCTTTCACTCTTATGAGGCTTTCTGCATTTAGGTGTGAACAAGAGAAGTTTTGTTTTGGTGCTTCATCTGAAAAGGAAAACGTGTTTGTATAAAATTACTTCATGAAAATAGTTATTGTAGTCAAATGTTCCAGTTGATATAATGCATTCATTGAAAAGGGTAAAAAGACATTAAATTAAAGCCTTCAATTAATAAAGGAATTTTTTTCTTTTTTTCTTTTGAAGAAATATTGATTGCCTTTCCAGGTTACAAGATTGAACTGAATTTACTTTTGAAAAGACTGTCTGTGTCTGATAAAAAAAACCATGAAAACTGCAATGGACTTCATAGGTGAAGAGTAAAAAGTAAAAGTAAACCATTTTTGAACTTTATCATTAAAAACGGAAGAAATAAAGTTAACACTGCGAATCAAATCCAAAGCAATGCTCTTTAGCTTTTACACTATATTTGATTTGAATCTGGAGATATTGTCTAGCCAACCACCACACACGATGTTGCTTTCAAATAGACCTGTAATATTAAAGTAGAACCCATATTAAAACTAAATGCAAATAGTTGTGTTGTCACACATCATACTATAAGAAAATGTGAACTGATTGAGTTTTAAGTTTTTAGAAGAAGCAAATATGAGACACGTAGGCAGAAACATATATTATGTTAACTCAAAAATTGAAAATGAAAGACATGCAGAATTTGTCTTTGGTGTGAATCCGATTGAACTTGTTCCATCACTCATTCCTACTTGTTTAGAAGCTTTGCTTTTATAGATGGATTGTAACTGAACTGGAAAAAGGAACCAATCTAATCAGATATATCAGATTTAGACGTATTAACTAGCTAACTAACTACATCAACTGATAACTAGTTAAGAATCAGATACTTGTAACACTTGTCAAAAGCTGGAATGTGTATGTTCAACTTCCTTGCATAGAGTGTAGGTTGTGAAAGTAATAATAGCTATCTGTTTGATTAGAATATCTGCCATTTGAGGAATGGAAAAACAGGCAAGAGATGTAAAACACAAGCGTGACAGTCTAAATTATAATTTGACCATTATTATGCAGCTGCAAGACCAGAAAGGTGAATCCTTGCAATTGAAAACGTTACTATACCATCACCAATCAACCTCAATGGCTCTTCATTCACTTAAAATACAACCTGGGGCACCTGTTGATAGCGAAACAATGGACTGGAAAATGCAGAATACATTTTAATATTTGAAATCACTATCATGATTAACTAATTTTCCGGTTCATTACATCATCACCTTAATCTGGTATAAATTTTAAATTGAAAAAATAAAACATAAAAACTCCAAGCCCGTCTAAACTATCTGCCAAGGGAAACAAAATCGTCCATAACTCATGTAGTAAACCACAATTAATAAGCCTTCCACTTAATTCATTAAATCTTAATCATCCAACTTGTCATTGTACTGAAGCACCTTTCTCTTTATTTTGGATGAATCCACCCACGTAACGAAGTCTTCCATGTTTCTAGTTAACAAGGAAAGCTGGGTCTGTAACTGACTCCGGACCAACTCTTATATGACCTTGCTCAATGTATGTGACAGCTCTTTTCAAGTGCTCTGCAAATTTTAGTCGCACCGAAACAGTCGTGAGCCTCCGCCTGCACAATAGAGAAAATCATTGATATTAGGAACAAATGAGGGCAATATAATGCAAAGAAGTCATTCTAAAACAATTTTCTCTGTAAAGAACTTCTAGGAGAGAAAAATATGAATAAAAAAACGAAATTGACTTCTCCGTAAATTAAAATTAGCTTATACAAAAGTGAAAAAATAAAATAATAAATTGTTTTTTGGAGAAGTTAGAAAAGCTTCTATAAATAAGATTATGCATAAGATAATTTTAACTTATAGAGAACCAAAATTGATTTTTTCTTCTTATTTTTCTCCCCTAAAAAGCCTTTGTAGAAAAACTCGGCCAAATACACCATGGTATCACTGGAATAAAGTTATAAACAACCCAGTAAAGAACAAAGTGGATCATTTGGTTTTCTCTTTCTCTTGATATATTTTCATTTGCACACTCTAATGTGCAAGGTGCAAGCAAATAAAATTAATAACTCAAATTTCATTTAAAACATTAACCACAGCAAAATGTTACTTTTAGCTACAGAAGGATAACATAGTTAAGCGTTCGCAAAGTGTAATGCTTTGCCTGGTTGGAATCACACCCATGTTGTAACTGTCGTCCAAAAAGAAGAGAAAGACATTAAGAAAATAATACCTGATAACATTTACTTTTCAATGTTACAAGCTAATACCAAGAAGAAATAAAAAGTGGTACCTAAAATCAATGCAATCTTTCTGTTTGAAACAGTAAGGGTAACTTCTCAAAAGTTACATCAGTTTAAATATTTTATACCGACTTGAAAGTTTAGCATACCCATGATCATCAAAGAGAAAACAAAAAACACCATATTGCAACAAGTTCACCTATTTTTATTATATTTTGATGGGAATTGCTATCTAAGTGAATTAGGAAGAATCTATTTGATGAATTGGAGAGGAGACATTTATTATTACGAATATCTGGTATGTTATTCAAAATAACTTATCTTATATAAGTAATTCAGCATTAGTACTAAATTAGAATTGCATATATAATAGATGCGTGTTGTTTTTTGCAGGTTGTAGGCAGAGAATACTCTCTTTAGGAGACTTTATCTCTGGTACAGCAAATGTATTGTTGTATTATGAATTATTTGTGTTCAGTATTTCATTTTATTAGTTTATCAATTGATGTTCCATCATATTTTGTAATTTGTTTGATCATATATCAGTATGTGTGTTACTTACAGCACAAATGGTTAACGAAATCCATCCAACAATTTGTATATAAATTTGCTACTTTATTTGTATTTGAATCTAGGTAATCCGATCTCATACAAACTAAACGAATTCATTTCCAACGAAATGGCTGAAGCACAAATAGATTTGAGGAGTCTAAGAACAAGATTGAAGTATAGATTATTTCAAAAGAATAATAATGCAAATATGAAATATAAGAGCTAGTATAATTACAAAACACGATGTTTGTTACTCATATGAACTAAATAATATCTCAGTCATATGTTTTAAGCTTTGATCTCAAACACAACTATATGCCATATTGATAAATTGTTTCAAAAGAATAATGGAAAATGCAAATATGAAATATATGAGCTAGTATAATTACAAAACACATTTGTTATTAATATGAATTAAATAATATCCCGGTCATATGTTTAAGTTTTGATCTCCAACAAAACTATATGCCTAAATGGGCTCATTAATATGTTTAAAAGTTCAAATATAATGAGTGAATAAAAATGAACTCACAGTTTTTCTAGAAGCTTATCAGTCATATCAATCCGGAAAGGATCCTTTGGGTCTATTTGTTTCAATATGTTTACTAACTTCTGAACCATATGGCATAAACCTGAATATCCATTCATATTTCCAAGATCCGAGAGTCAAACACATAAAATGTGTCAGCTTAAAGCTAATCTAGAATAAAGGAAAATAACCAGGTTCTCTGTGACCCCCTTCCCTCTTCCATTCCAAAAAATTTACCTTCTTCAAAAGCTTCTTCTCGTGAAACTTTAGCTTCCTCATTGTTTTTCACTGACATAAGAACACAACTAAATAATCAGTTTATTAAAGGTAGAAGAACTGTCCAGTTTGTCTATCAGCTAGTCAATGCACATATTAGCTTTAGAAAACACCTCTAATTTGCCAAATTCAGCAGCACCACAAATTCCTCTATCAAGTTCAAAATTCAATGGGACACCTACCTCCCTCACCAAGGACTAGACACTGAGAGTGTTTGCTGCACTGGAAATCTGAGGAAGACCCCACATTAAGATTAGATATCATATACCATACCAGAAACAAACCGGACTCACTCACTTTGAAAAGCTAGCTTGAAGGAGGAGATTTTTCCAATGCTTGCTTATAAAGGGTATTCTGACCATATTCCTTGGCAATAAGGGACATCTTAAGAATACTTTTTTCAAAATCTAAAACTAATTACAAAATAACCAACAACTTGTTAAAATTCTACAGTGTAAAGCATGCAATAGAGTTTTCTGCATGAAGAACATAGTCAAAACTGGAGTTGTAACTGTAGTTTTGACCAAGAAAAATTGGTGATATATTTTGTTAAATGTTTCAGATAAAAACAAGGGGTGTAGATAACAAATCATTTAACTAGTGACATGCAATATTCCTTGTTAGTGTCCAGCAAAATTCACAAAAAGCAATATTAACAACGACGAGGGGCACAAAGAGAAAAGACACAAATGGTAGGATGAAGTCAAAAACCAGGATAGTCCTAACATCAGATAAGGTATAAGCTTCTTCAAAATAAAGCTGTATAAAATAGGATTTCAAAGAAGGCATAGTTATGCTTACTCTAAATGAATTATGTTCCAATCCACTCTCTCTCTAGTTCAATCTCAATTCTCACACACGATCAATAATTAATAAGCTACCAGCAAGTAATAGCGGTTCCACGTTAACCGCTATCTAACATATATTTTTAATAGCGGTTAGTTCTAGAACCGCTATCTAAAATCTCGGGTCAATTCTCGCTCAAGCGACGGGTACTTTCGCTTGAATGAGAAGTGATTGAAATATGCAGTGACCCAAGTTGCATTATGTGGCTAAACGTCCAACGCAGTTAGCCACATAACGCAACTTGGGTCACCACATATTTTAATCACTCCTCGCTCAAGCGAAAGTACCCGTAACTTAAGCGAGAATTGACCCGCGATTTCCCATTTGTTACAGGTCTCCTCGCTTAAGCGAAGTTTCAACGCTTGAGCGAGAGAGAAATAATCGATCATAATTTTGTATATTCGATTATTTTAAATTTATGATCGATTAGTTCAAATTATAATCGATTATAAATTTCATCGCTCAAGCGATGGATGCCTCGCTTGAGCGAGAATTGACCACGGGCCAATTATATATGTGTCACTTTTAAGAGCGGTCAATATTTTAACCGCTCTTAAAAGTGAACATATAATAGCAGTTTCACGTTAACCGCTATCTAACATATATTTTTAATAGCAGTTAGTTCTAGAACCGCTATCTAAAATCTCGGGTCAATTCTCGCTCAAGCGACGAGTACTTTCGCTTGAACGAGAAGTGATTGAAATATGCAGTGACCCAAGTTGCATTATGTGGCTAAACGTCCAACGCAGTTAGCCACATAACGCAACTTGGGTCACCACATATTTTAATCACTTTTCGCTCAAGCGAAAGTACCCGTATCTTGAGCGAGAATTGACCCGCGATTTCCCATTTGTTACAGGTCTCCTCGCTCAAGCGAAGGGTTTCTTCGCTTGAGCGAGAATTGACCCTAGATTACGCCTTTATTACAGATTTCCTCGCTCAAGCGAAAGGTTTCTTCGCTTGAGCGAGAATTGATTACGCGAAATAATCGATCATAATATAAAATAATCGATTATTTTAATATGTGATCAGTAAAAAGTGCTAGTTGTGTAAATAATGTTCCGGATGTGCTATTTTGGGAAATATTTTTAAAAATAGTATTATTTATGAAAAAAAGTCTAAATACTAAGTTTGAGAGATTAAAAATGAATTTTTTTAAGTTTAAGATTTAGGGTTAAGGTTTAAACTTTACATATTAAAACTAGTTTTTAGTGTCTATGGACTAAAATCATACATTTTCAGTTTTGAGAAACAGGTTTTTTAAATTTGGGGAGCAAAATCAAATTTACTACAAATTTCATGACCTTCAAACATAATGAAACCATTTTGCTTTTCGTGAAAAAATACCAAAGGAAGTGGAGGGTTTCTTTAAACAACAAGGAACTGGGTCAATTATTCAATCAAATAATATTGAGCATGTTTCTCATCTCTTCTTGAGAAACAAGCGGACTATTTCTTTGCAAAATTGTGCTCAATGTCAGGATTTCTTATAATCATCTTAAAGTAGGATAGAATTAGACAATTAGTAATGTAAACAACATAATCCGAAACACTTGAGACTGACTGGGATTTGAATATCGAAGAGCAGTTTTCTCTTTCGACTTTACAAGTCTTCATATATTGTAAAAGTTTCTACTCCGTCATACTTCACCATAGTTTGTATGTTAATAACTCCCATCAGCCACTTCCATCAAGTTGTCCAAGAGAAAGGAGGTGTGCCATGTATTGCTGTAAGAATCCACAGACGTCATAACTTTTTGTTAGTTCTATAAAAACTGTAGAGATAAAAAAAATGGATGACGGTAACAAAATTCAACAAACATAGAAGCATGGTTGAAATTATGCTATAAGATTTTATCCAAAAAATAAAATAAGAGTATTCTATTGGGTTTTGATAAATTAATTGGTCATAGCTTTCAGCAACAGCAATTAAAATGAAAAATACAGTTCTGCCATATCTGCTATTGCTTGGTTATACAAATGAACATAGAAACTCCTCCGACCAAATGAAGGTCTGTCTACTTTGACTGAAAAAGTCATAATCCGGGGCGTTCTACTTCAGTTTTAAACTAGTCTCAGGTGCTGTGAGAAATACAAGGAAATCATGTTTATCATCCTCCATATCTGGAATCTAGATTTGTCCTTAACCATGGTCTTAGTTGCAATCAAATTGCAATTCTTGATATTGCGGGAAATTGCAAATGCAAACAAAAGCATTGGCAATTGTGGTAAAATAACTCCAAAAACCTCTATGTGGCTGTCAAAACTGTCATCAGAGACTTTTTTTTTTTTTAATTCAGGATCTTCCTTAGACACTAAAAGAAAAGTCGGGAAATAAATCAAACACAGCAAAAAAAAATCTAATATTCTACAGAAATTATCATTTCAGAAACCAGTTTTTATGCAATTTTTCAAACACATTCCTCTCGTAGACCTCTCTGTCATTCCAGAGAAGACCACAATATGTCACTCACAATTCACAAATCAATCGCTTGTCCACCACCCAAAGGGAGAAGAATAATCCTATCCAATAGTATCCCCCAAAGTGTCGCTAAAAACGCAAATCCCCAATTCAATAAGAATCTTCTTCTTTGCAGTAGCATTCATGCAAAAGTTAAAGTTAAAGCAATTCATAATACGCCCTTCGGCATCATATGCATGCATGTGAGCATCATACCGCATGATAAGCATATGGCGACTTCCCTTGACGCTCGAAGTGTTTCGCCATGATGCAGTACTCAAACGGACTCCACTCTTCAACTTCGAAGCAGTTTCCAAGTGCAGCTTTGTACAACTGAAACAAATTTCGAACACCAAAATCACACTTTTGGTAAAAACAACATGCTTTAATTTTCAGATTGATTACATTATGCGAAAGAAAATACCTTGGTAGTGTCCGTTAAAAGCTCGGTACCAGCGGGGTACGACGCGTAGAATTGATCGGCTCTAGAGTAACCAGCCCTTGTCGTATTGCTGACGTAAGCGTAGCTTATGAGCGTCGCGAAGCAGTAGAACCCAGTATACGACACAAATCTTCGGAACTTCTGAATCTTCACAATCTCTCTCAACTCTTCGTAGATCCTCATCGCGGTGACAAGTTAGTTAGTTCCTCTCAGAAACAACGAAGGAAAGTAATCAAATATTTGGTGTGCGCAAGCATGGGGATTATATTGGGCCTGACCTTGAGCCCCAGCTACTGGGCTCTGGCCCAGTTCCCATAAAACATGAAGATATTTTCAGAACTATAAATATAAAGATAATTTATAATTTTATTATCCATTCCCGCGTCGTTCCCCAAACCGGAAAATGACCCTCCGTCTCGTGTCAGCTCCGCCATCGTTCTCTCTCTTCACTTGCCGCGCCACTGCCTCCACCGCCCTCCCTCCGCCGTCGCCGACGCCGACGCCCGCTTCTTCAATTCCTCAGTCCCCGCCTTTCACGTGCGCACTTCACTGTCCGCACTTAACTATTGTTTTATAGTTATGTGCAGATTGTTGGACTATATTGCCTGCATTGATTAGTAATAATAATAGAGAGAGATGTATGATTTGGGTGAAGGTACCCTTTGGAGGGGGTCAATGGCCATTATAATCATGAACGTTCATCAATTTGATATAACCCCTCAGAAAGTTCCACGTGGCACATCATAACTGGTTCTAAAGTTGTCCTTATCCCTCTTACCAAATCTCTTAATAAATAATATATTTAACTTAAGATGGATAATATGTGAATCTAAATTATATCATATATATATATATATATATATATATATATATATATATATATATTATTTTTATAGATTAAGATTTAGGTATTAGGGTTTGATATATCTACCTTTATTTATCATGATTAATTATTATTGGGTAGTTCATTTTAGTTAGTTTCTACATATTTTTATTTGTTTTATTTCTTGGATTGAATTTGTTTGCTGAAAATAAGATATCATTAAAATAATTAATTTAAATTTTCTGAGAATATGTATTTAGACAATAAAATAAACGTTTAAATAATTATTAAAAAATTAATAGTTAAATATTTTGAACAATTCAAGTATTTATTTATATAGAGTCTAACCTCTCAATTACAATGTGAATTTCTGATTTTCGAATTAATAATAAATAATGCGTTTGTTTAGTATTTTATTCAAATACTAAATGTTAAAATTAAAATTACGAATAGAAATTAGTATGATAACCTAGTTTCAGTGTATTTCTATTATTTGTTTAAGTAATCTGTCTATATTTTTACAATTACGTTTTTTATGTAAACGATAAAAAATTCATATTTTTTTAATAATAAATATCTTTCACTAATAATATATTATAACACTTTAAATAAATTTTCATTGCTATTGAACAATCGAATAATTTGATAACAAAAACGTAAAGAACTTTATTTAAGTTTTTGTCCTCGTGAAAATTAAGAAACATTTTGGTTAACATGTTGATGTTTCATAACTTTTTAATTATTTGAATACAGATTATTTTAAAATACTTCGTAGATAAATATTTCTTGCCTTTAGTAATATCTTCCTTAATTATTTTATATCACTTTAATAATTTCATACATAATTTTTTTTAAAACTAAAATAATTTTTATCTAGTAATTATTTATAAATTAATGTGTTAAAACGTAGAATTACACTTTTGCTTTTTCAAAAGCCTAAAGAGAGTTTTTCAATTATTTTTAACCTATGTTGATGATGAATTCCATATCATATGTATTGGATTTTAAATAAAACAAAAGGTACAAAACCACATAATCTTTTTGTAACCCAAGAATAAAGTGGAAAAGGTCTCAAATTTTGCTGATCCCTTATCATTTTGCTCAAGACCTTTTGTCTAAATTGTTTATCCGTTAGTAAAATAGTAATAACAATAATAAATTATGTAAAAAATGTTAAGACAACTTGGATAATGAGAATTCACACTCAGTTTTTTTTTCTTAAATACACACCAAAAAAATCTTTCAATAGTAGTGGACTTTATATTTATTTGCTGATAATGAGTTCCATCCTCACATAATATATCAACTTTTTGTAGTAAAACGACTATAATAGTGGATGATGAAGGTGCAGATAAAAAATAATTGCAAGAGGTAGAATCTTCAATTTGTTTTAGTTTGATAGTAGGAATGGAATCCTTGGAAAAAGGAACAAAAGCATATAGATAAAATGATGTAGCCATCAAATTCACACATCAAATGGCAACTTGGAAGCACCACCCATTTGGCTCAACTAGTTTATTTTTGAGTAGCACATCCATGATCATAATAATAAAGACTTAAACAAAGGCATATGCATCCCTATCTATTCATCGCAAAGAACAATTGCACTTCACTGTCTCTGGTCCCAACCATTGTCTTTAGCCCAGAATCCTTGATTATAAAAGGTAATAGCTTGTTTAACAAATATATAGAGTTGGTTGAGGATACGTTTATTTTATAACTTTTTTACCCAAAAGATTTAATTTAGTATATAAGCTACTCTATCCACTGTGTGTGACTTTCATCTCCAAATATATAGTCCTTGAAAAGACATGTTCCTTTTGGTCCCTAAATTTCATCTCCAAGTATTTTGTACCTTAACATTTCTATCCACTGTGTGTGACTTTCACAGTGAATGATCTCATCAAGGGATGGAATCACGTAGATAAACAATTGTCAAGAGAAAAAAATAACTAGCAGGACCAAAGAACAAATGGACTTCGAGGATAACAGGTGAGGTGTCTCAGCTTATTCTAATCCAAAACAAATACAAAGTTCAGCAACTTGAGAGCCTTATAAGTTCTCTACCTCAACACCTCTGTTGTTCCAATGGGGGAGGATTCTAGGGAGTTTGGAGAAAGCACCAAAATCAACCACAAGATGGAAGAAGTTCAAAGAGAAGAAGAAATAGACCCAGAAAGCAATCCGCTGAATGAGCCACTGCTCAAGAGGAACTGGACACTGTCTTCCAACGCTCTTGCTCTGGTTGGAGAAAAAGTTTCCTTCATAGAAAGCTTGGATTATGAGTAAGAAGGCATTATCCTATTGAAAGCAATTTTTTGTTTTGTTCTCCACAAGTATCCTCTTTCAGAGATTACTATGTTCCAAATACTGTCAGATAATAAACTTCTTTTGTTTTTTTGTTTTTTTTCCATTTTTTGTTGTTAATCAGAAAAGAGTTTTCTATGCAGGATAAATGAGAATGATCTATTCAAGCATGACTGGAGAAGCAGGTCAAGAGTTCAAGTGTTGCAGTACATATTCTTGAAATGGTTATTAGCATTCCTTGTTGGACTTCTCACCGGTATTATAGCTACTCTTATCAATCTTGCTGTTGAGAATATTGCTGGGTACAAGCTTCTGGCTGTTCTCAGATACATCCACAAAGAAAGGTCAGAACAACCATGTCATGCTTTCTAGTTATTTTTAACTATCAACAATGTCATGAGTTAGTGTGTGACTGCATCAATGTGCATGGGACAGGTACTTGGCAGGTTTCCTATATTTCACGGGCATTAATTTCATTTTGACATTTGTTGCTGCTATTCTGTGCGTGTGTTTTGCTCCCACAGCAGCAGGACCTGGAATTCCTGAGATCAAAGCTTATCTTAATGGTGTTGATACTCCCAACATGTTTGGTGCTACAACATTGATTGTCAAGGTAAGATTCGCTGTATGCAATTCCTTCATTTCTGATTAAACTCGCAACGAAGCAGTTTAAAGGTACGAAACTCATTTATAGGGATTACTTAGGGAGATATATTCAGGTGTTTTGGAAGGTAGGCAAGAGAGGTCCATGGACGAAAAAGAAACAAAAAGAGGGCGAGTTATAAACCTAAACATAAATTTATTTTCTCGGAAGCTTACTTAATTTATACTGCAGATCCAAACAATAGATAACTTCTACCATAATAAAATGATATCCTCTTAGATTTTGAAAGACATATATACAAAAAAGAAGAAAAAAATAATTATATAAGATATCTTTATGTTGTAGTAATAAACCTTTTCTATCGTCATGTTCTGTTAATCTCTATTTTGTTCCGTCTATCCTGTACAACTTTTGGGATCATACATATAACAGAACAGCAATTATGGTGAAGCAATGCTTCAAAGGTTGGGCTTGGAAAAAACAGAAGATATATATGTTTTCAAAGAAGGGATGGATCACGATAAGGTGCCACTATTTTCAATCATTGAAGACTCGCAATTTGTTTAATCAGTGGCAAACAATCATGAGGCGTTAGTATTATTATCCGGCACAATCATGGTTCTATATTGCGGTTGCGATTGCAGTCATTCCACTCCCAAAACAATACTCATTCCACCATTGAAATCTAAAAGTTAGAATAGAAAATTGAATAGAATTTGTTTTTTCTTGTGACAAAAATGAAATACAACTAAGTCAAGGTTTCGATAAAACTATTGTGACGGCGTTATGGACTAGTTGCGGAAAAATGTCTCAAAATCACATACAATTGCGGACTGTTGTGGTTGGAGGAGGCACCGCAACAGCAATATAGCTTGCGATTGTGGACTGCATTTTAGAACCATGGCCACAACACATAAGTTACGCTCCTCCCCTAAATAGTACATTGGGATACTAACACATAAAACATAGTTATTCTCATAAACTAAGTAGTACACTAGGATGCCACAATTGAGTCGCAGAGGGTTTGAATTGTCGTTTCAGAGACACCAAAAGTTGGTGCATAAAACAGAAGCAACAAAATCGTTGAATTGGAAATAGTTGTTTCCCAATCACACCCATATAAATATGACTGACCAAATTTACGAGTCTTTTTATTGGTAAAATTCACGACCATATGCCTACAATGAAATGGTGTTCACATTTAACATCAACGCTATTGTACACAAATTATTAGTTCTCTTCACATCATATCTCTATTTGCTTATCAATGTTAATTCCAATTCCTATTCATATCATATCCCCCACGCATTGGTTCTTGTAGATAATTGGAAGCATTGGAGCTGTCTCTGCAGGACTAGATTTGGGAAAAGAAGGACCGTTGGTACATATAGGAAGCTGCATTGCTTCCTTACTAGGCCAGGGAGGCACTGACAATTACAAGATCAAATGGCATTGGCTCCGATATTTTAACAATGATCGTGACCGTCGGGATCTTATCACCTGTGGTTCTTCTTCAGGTGTTTGTGCAGCTTTCCGGGCTCCAGTGGGTGGAGTTCTCTTTGCTCTTGAAGAGGTGGCAACCTGGTGGAGAAGTGCTCTCCTATGGAGAACTTTTTTTAGCACAGCTGTGGTGGTGGTGGTTCTCAGGGCCTTCATTGAAATCTGCCATTCTGGAAAATGTGGCCTTTTTGGTGAAGGAGGTCTGATCATGTTTGATGTAAGCAATGTCACAGTGAAGTACCATGTGATGGATATTGTCATCGTTGTAGTCATTGGAATCATAGGCGGTGTATTGGGAAGTCTTTACAATCATGTGCTACACAAGATCCTCAGACTATATAATCTCATCAATCAGTAAGCAATGATATCCAACCCTAGTCTCAAAATATTGCACATCTTTAACTTCTTAAAAGACATATCATGAGTTCATGTTCTATACTGACCACAGATGCATTGTCAATGAGGTTATAGACGTGTGTTCAGTTCTAGGGCCAAAAATATAAAGAAAACATCCAAATCAATCAATGATGACATCTAATGAACTAAACTTGTAGCATGATCCCAAACTGTGAGGAATTCTACAATGCACCCGTTAAGTTAGGATGCTTAACCATAGGATTTGAACCAAAAAAAATAACGTCTATCTATTTCATTCAGATCCAATGGTAACAGATGAGAGATGCATGGCAACACATAGAAAACTGATTCAATTGGAATTGCATGATGACTAAGGGAATGCTTGCCTTTAATTGTTGCAGGAAAGGAAAGATACATAAACTCCTCCTCAGTCTTGCAGTTTCACTGTTCACATCAATGTGCCAATATGGTCTCCCATTCTTAGCAAAATGCACCCCATGTGATTCATCAGTTCTAGAGTCGGCCTGCCCCACAAATGGAAGGTCCGGAAATTTCAAACAATTCAACTGCCCACCTGGCTTCTACAATGATCTAGCCACTCTGCTGCTTACCACTAATGATGATGCTGTTCGAAACATATTCTCAACCAACACCCCTCAAGAATATCAACCCATGTCCCTCCTAATTTTCTTTGTACTATATTGCATATTAGGACTAATTACTTTTGGAATTGCTGTGCCATCCGGGCTTTTCCTCCCAATTATTCTTATGGGCTCAGGTTATGGCCGCCTTCTTGGCATCTACATGGGACCTCATACAAACATTGACCAAGGGTTGTTTGCAGTACTTGGTGCAGCATCCCTCATGGCTGGTTCCATGAGGATGACGGTATCCCTTTGTGTGATCTTTCTTGAGCTCACAAACAATCTTCTACTGCTACCAATAACAATGATTGTTCTCCTCATAGCCAAAACTGTGGGAGACAGTTTCAACCCAAGTATCTATGAGATCATACTTCACTTGAAAGGCCTTCCTTTCATGGATGCAAATCCCGAGCCATGGATGAGAAATCTAACTGTGGGTGAGCTTGTTGATGTAAAGCCATCAGTGGTTACCCTCCGTGGAATAGAAAAGGTAGCCAAAATAGTAGATGTCTTGAAAAACACTGCACATAATGGTTTCCCTGTTATGGATGATGGGGTAGTACCGCCAGTAGTAGGACAGGCCAATGGAGCAACAGAACTGCATGGAGTAGTACTAAGAGCACATCTCATCCAAGCACTAAAGAAAAAGTGGTTCTTCAAAGAAAGAAGGAGAACAGAGGACAGGGAAGTGAGAGAGAAATTTACCTGGGTAGAGCTGGCTGAGAGAGAAGGAAGTATTGAAGGGGTGGCTGTGACCAGCGAGGAAATGGAGATGTTTGTTGATCTACACCCTCTTACAAATACAACCCCCTTTACGGTGCTAGAGAGCATGTCAGTAGCAAAAGCAATGATCCTCTTCAGGCAAGTTGGACTTCGTCATCTGCTTGTAGTACCCAAGTATCAAGCATCTGGGGTGAGTTTATTAAGCACATCATTAATATTAACATCATTCAAACATGAAATAGATATGTTGACATTTAATTCTTGTACCATTTCAGGGAGAATAATAAAATTCATGGTTGATTTTTTATTTTTTTTAATTCTTGTAGCATTTAATTATGACTAACCCAATGATGTCATCTCATCGCAGGTTTCCCCAGTAATTGGGATCTTGACCAGGCAAGATCTTCTGGCACACAACATTCTAGCAGTCTTTCCTCACCTGGCAAAATCTAAGAGCAGAGAAAAGAGGAATTGAAGCTTTCCTATTAATTGAGATTGAATGGTCAAGTATAAGTTATTCCTCAATTTTGTATTATTTCGATCAAAAGCATGATGAATAAGAAACAAAAATAATGTAAAACTATATTCAAATTTTAATATTCTTTCAACACAATAAATGATGAATCACAATTCCCATTTCCTCCCAGTACAAACGACTTCCCCCTTCCTGCCTCACAAATGGCAATGGTAAACTTTCTCCACTCTAGACTGCTACAAAACTTGTCCATTTCTTTTCTTCCATGCAAAATTACACTCTAATTTGTTGGTATACACGAAATCCTATATATTGAACCATGTCCAAGTTAATGTTTGACTGCTCCTTTCAACTGCTTTTTCTTTTTCTTTCCTGGTTTCTTTTTCTGAGGGCCCCTCTTGAACACTGCTAGAACTTCAATGCTGCAACCAATGTGCAAATTAAAAGTTAATATTCTTTCACTTTCAGGGAAGAGTGGGGACGATGATATGCTGTTTACATTATACAACCAACCCCACAAAGTATCCTTAGTTTAGTCTGCCATGTAAAAAAGGTTATAAAAATATTTACTTTAGGGGGGGAAACTCCGGGAAGAGTTGAACATATTTAAATTAGATATCATGTCATGAATTATATATGCAGCAGGCATTTATGGAGATGGATAATTACTCTGTCTTCAAATCATGCTGTAATTTTAGAGTACAGACATAAGCACGTTGATATAGCAACTTGCTAGGAATCATGTCTATCACGTAGCATGTCAAAATGTATGTTGCACGAAGATGTTGAAATATGACATGTCTGACTTTTTTAGGACTTAAGCACAAGATGAGAGCTCAAACCCAAAAGACTAGTTTATTAGGTGAGAGAATCTCAGGACTTAAGTACCACAACAAGTAGTTTATCTTACTCAATGTAAGACTCCTAACATTGCTATCCCTTTAAGGGCCAAAAGCTTTTACTCTGTCGACCCTGAGCCAGTGGTAACCTTTTTCTCTTTGAGAAGGCTTCACTTATATTCACAAGAATTCGATTTTGCATCTTAATCCAACCTATAGGTACCCTTAACACCAATTGTTAGCACTTAAGCACAAGTGTAGAGCCCAATCCAAGGTTTGTATTTTAGATGGATACATATAAGTACTTGAAGTGGGTAAAAACTATAAATAAAAGTACTGAATCACTGTAAAGATAAGTACTCGAAGTGGATAAAAACTATATCTAAGGTTTGTGTTTTAGATGGATAGAAAGTTGAAATGGAATTAGATTGTAATTCAGATAATGAGAATAAGGGAAATTGATTAACTCTGTTAGAATGTTTTTATGCAAGAATAAAAGAAACATGACAATTATTAAACTAAAATATATAAATAATTAAGAAGTAACAAAAAAATATAATACCTCTGGGTACCAGGAAAGAAATTAAAACCATGAGCTTTTTCCAAATACCATGCCTTACTAGACAACAATGACTTGCAGTCCTGTCAACAAATTTTAAAATTAACATAAAGAAAACTTAAGTTAGAGAAGAGGAAAAACACCGCCATAAAACATTAAGAGTGGTCATACACCTCTTTAAGAATCTTCTTCTTTGCAGTAGCATTCATGCAAAAGTTAAAGTTAAAGCAATTCATAATACGCCCTTCGGCATCATATGCATGCATGTGAGCATCATACCGCATGATAAGCATATGGCGACTTCCCTTGACGCTCGAAGTGTTTCGCCATGATGCAGTACTCAAACTGACCCCACTCTTCAACTTCGAAGCAGTTTCCAAGTGCAGCTTTGTACAACTGAAACAAATTTCGAACACCAAAATCACACTTTTGGTAAAAACAACATGCTCTAATTTTCAGATTGATTACATTATGTGAAAGAAAATACCTTGGTAGTGTCCGTTAAAAGCTCGGTACCAGCGGGGTACGACGCGTAGAATTGATCGGCTCTAGAGTAACCAGCCCTTGTCGTATTGCTAACGTAAGCGTAGCTTATGAGCGTCCCGAAGCAGTAGCAGTATACAACACAAATCTTCGGAACTTCTGAATCTTCACTATCTCTCTCAACTCTTCGTAGATCCTCATCGCGGTGACAAGTTAGTTAGTTCCTCTCAGAAACAACAAAGGAAAGTAATCAAATACTTGGTGTGCGCAAGCTTGGGGATTATATTGGGCCTGACCTTGAGCCCCAGCTACTGGGCTCTGGCCCAGTTCCCATAAAACATGAAGATATTTTCAGAACTATAAATATAAAGATAATTTATAATTTTATTATCCATTACCGCGTCGTTCCCCAAACCGGAAAATGACCCTCCGTCTCGTGTCAGCTCCGCCATCGTTCTCTCTCTTCACTTGCCGCGCCACTGCCTCCACCGCCCTCCCTCCGCCGTCGCCGACGCCGACGCCCGCTTCTTCAATTCCTCAGTCCCCGCCTTTAACGTGCGCACTTCAATGTCCGCACTTCCAATCGTACGCCCCTCAGTTACTCAACCTTATTTCATATATTTACCTTTCAAAATGCAATTTATTTATTTATATTTTTTTTTTCAGGTGTTCGGGGTGCACGCACGAGTTCAACATTCACCGTCCGGTTATATTGGACGACGCCACCGATTTCTTTCGGAAACACGGTGTCTCCGACTTCACATTTGACACGTGCAAACTGGTTGGTTTTCTTCATAATTCATGAAGTCTATTTAGTGTATGTGTCTCTCTATAATTCTCTTTCAATTAAATTTTAGTTTTGTCTTTGCTGTAGTGGGGTTGGAGGTGCCGTGCGAAATTGGCCGTGCGTGGCTCTTCCACGGAGCCTCTTATTGGGCTCTATGAAGAGGGTACTCATAACGTAGTTGACATTCCACAATGCAAAGGTCCATATCTCTACATTGTTATGCCATAACGCAAAAATACATATTTTATATGGCATCTGGCCTCATATATAAGCAAGAAACCAAAGAAACAATTTTACTCTTGTTAAAAATGTTAGTTAATTTCATTTATTTTTCTCAATCTCATTAAAATATGAACTTTCATTTTATACCACTTAAAATTTGTTAATTAAGTTGAATTGATTTTCTCAGACTGATTTAGAAAATGATCTTTCAATTTCTACATTATCTTTCATGCTCATTGATGGAAGATTTCAATTTTAGGAAACTTTTTCAAATGAAAATACTCTTTCTGTATTTGAAAGCCGTGTGAGTGATATTACGAGAAGTAACGGGGTTATTTGAAGTTATTGAATTAAATAATGGTTATTTAGAGGATGATTTCATTAAATACGGTAGAATCAATTAAGATTTACGAAGTGTTTTTTTTTTCTTTTTATATATATGTCAAATTTACTAAGGATGATTTATACGTATATTGTTGTTCTTTGACTGCCTTCATAAGATTTCATTCCATTTTAGTCCACGTTTTCAAAATGGATTAGAACATAAAACAAGTTTAAAACTGTTAATATAGAGGAAATAGGGTTTGGAATTAATCTCCCTATTGTATAAATCACACATAGGATAATTTATTTATATTAGAGAGGTACAACTAAAAGAGTAACCGAAAATAAACAAAATATACAGAAGATATTGTTTGATATTGTGGTTAACAATATCTAACAATATCTTAATAATATCAAACTATATCTAAATAATATCTAAACAATATCTAACAATATCTTAACAATATCAAACTATATCTAAATAATATCTAACACTCCCCCTCAAGTTGGGGCATACAAATCGTATGTGCCAAGCTTATTACAAATATAATCAATTATAGGCCCCCGTAAAGACTTAGTGAAAATATCTGCTAACTGATCACTTGAGTTAACAAACTCAGTCTTGATATTTTCAGACATAATCTTTTCTCGAATGAAATGACAATCAATCTCAATGTGTTTGGTCCTCTCATGAAAGACAGGATTAGAACTAATATGAAGAGCAGCCTGATTGTCATACACAAATGTCATTTGAGTGACATCTCCAAGTTGTAACTCTCTAAGCAATTGTTTGAGCCAAACAAGTTCACAGGCAACTAAGGCCATAACTCTATATTCTGCTTCTGCACTAGATCTTGCCACAACACTTTGTTTCTTACTTTTCCATGAGATCAAGTTACCACTAATGGAGACACAATATCCAGATGTAGATCTTCTATCCGAAGGAGATCCTGCCCAATCAGCATCTGAATAGCAAACAACTCTTGTATGGTTATTAGAACCATATAACAATCCTTTTCCAGGAGATCCTTTAATATACTTCAAGATACGAATGATTGCATTCCAATGATCTTCACTTGGTGAATTAAGAAATGGACTTACCACACTGACTTCAAAGGAAATGTCAGGACGAGTAAATGTAAGATAATTCAATTTTCCAACCAATCTTCTATACTGCTTAGGATCAGATATAGGCTCCCCCTAATTTGGTAGAAGTTTAGTATTGGGATCCATGGGTGTATCAGCAGACTTTGAACTCATCAACCCAGTTTCCTCCAAAATATCTATGGCATTCTTCCTTTGAGATATAACAATACTATCATTGGACTGTGTCACCTCAATACTCAAGAAATATCTAAGTTTGCCAAAATCTTTGGTTTGAAAATGGTGACAGAGATGTTGTTTCAACTGAGAGATGTCAGGATTGTCACTACCTGTAAGAACGATATCATCAACATATACTATCAAGTAAACACATCCAGCACTCGAGTGTAGATAAAAGACAGAATGGTCTGTTTCACACCGAGTCATACCAAATTGTTGAACAACCTTGCTAAACTTTCCAAACCAAGCCCTAGGAGACTGTTTTAGGCCATATAGGGGTTTGCGAAGACGACATACCATCCCAGAAGACTCCCCCTGAGCAACAAACCCAGGAGGTTGCTCCATATATATTTCTTCTTGCAAATCACCATTGAGGAAAACATTTTTAACATCCAGTTGATAAAGAAGTCATTGTTGAAGAGCAGCTATGACGATAAACGAACAAAAGTCATCTTTGCCACAGGGAAAAAAGTATCTCCATAATCCAACCCAAAAATTTGAGTATAACTTTTGGCCACAAGACGAGCTTTGAGGCAATCAATAGTACCATCAGGTCTAACTTTGATAGCAATCACCCACCTGCAACCAACAACAGATTTCCTAGATGGTAACGGAACCAATTCCCAAGTTTCACTATTATGAAGAGCACTTAGTTCATCTAACATGGCCTGACGCCAACCAGGATGGGCTAAAGCTTCACGGACAGTTTTTGGAATGGTCACAGAAGAAATAGAGGAAAGACATGTATAAAAAGGTAATGACGGTCGATGATAACTCAAAGTAATATAATGGGGAGAGGGATTAAGTGTAGACCGAATACATTTCCGGAGGGCAATGGGAAGGTCAGACTCATGTGTCAGATCCGGAGGAGACAGAGTAGTTGACACTTGAGTGGAGTCACATGGTGGTGGTTGTGATTGGTTTCGACAACTATAAATCTGAAGAGGCAATGGAGAAGAAGCTGACTGTGGAACAGGAACTAATGGTGAAGAAGACACAGTTAGAGAGTCACAAACAACATGAACATTAAATGTACTAGGAGTGTTGACAAGATTGGATGGAGACAGAGGTGAAGATTGACTTTTAAAATAAAGAGACAACTCATCAAAGGTGACATATGCAGACACAATAACGGTTAAGAGAAGGAGAAAAACATTTGTATCATTTTTGTGATCTTGTATACCCTAAGAAAACATATTTATGTGATCTAGGAGAAAGTTTGTCAAGACCAGAACTGAAATCATGAACAAAACATGTAGACCCGAAAACTCTCAGAGGTAAAAGATAAAGTGGTTCATGAGGGAATAAAATGGAATGAGGTATTTTATTATCTAAAACCGAAGAAGACATGCGATTAATGAGATAACATGCAGTAAGAAGAGCATCACCCCAAAAATGGTGAGGAACCTCTCCATGAATTAAAAGTGTGCGAGTTGTTTCAATAAGATGTCTATATTTACGTTCAGCTACACCATTTTGTTGAGGTGTATAAGCACAAGAAGTTTGATGCAAAATACCGTGAGAAGCCATGAATTGTTTAAAAGAATGAGAAAGATATTCACGGCTATTATCACTATGCAAAACTCTAATAGAAACACCGAACTAAATTTGAATTTCATTAAAAAAAATTTGAAAGATATGAAATAATTCAGAACGATTTTTCATCAAAAATAACCAAGTGCATCTTGAATAATCATCAATGAAAGTAACAAAGTATTGAAAACCTAAAGTAGACTTAACGCGGCTAGGTCCCCAAATGTCAGAGTGAACCACGACAAAAGGGGACGAAGCACCACGTGTGAAACTACTAGGAAAGGAAGTACGACTATGTTTGCGTAATTGACATGACTCACATGTCAAACTAGATAAGTTGGACAAGGCAGGGACAAACTTTTGTAACTTGGCAAGACTTGGATGACCTAACTGAACATGAAGAAGAGAGAGAGACTCCATAACTGTACTAATATGTGTAGAGGGACGGAGATAATAAAGACCATGAGACTCACATCCTGTGTCAATCACCTGTTCCGAACTCCGATCCTGTAAACACACAGAATTGTTGGTAAAAGTAACAACACAATCAAGAGAACGAGTTAGACGACTGATGGACAACAGGTTAAAAGGAGACCCAGGGACATAAAGAACATTATCAATGGTTAAAGAAGGAAAAAGTTTAACTGTTCCAATACCATGAGATGATACTCTAGAGCCATCAGCCAATGTAACAGAAGGTAAATGATTAGGAGAGGATAAAGAGGAGAACAAAGATTTGTTACCAGTAATATGATCAATGGCTCCTGAATAAAAAACCCAAGGACCAGGAGAAAAGGATTGGGTCAGACCAGAAAAATATGTATTTGTATGTGTGACAGATATAGTAGAACTAGAAGACTGTTGATCCTTATACCATTTGAGAAATTTGTTGAACATAACAAGCATGTCGGATGCAACAAAAGAAGGAGGATCCCCAGCAGATAAAGGTGGAGAAAGATTGGTCTGAACAACTGCAGTAGATCGAGGAGGACGACCATGTAATGCATAACACTTGTTAATCTTGTGACCTAGCTTGCCACAATGTTCACACTTAGGACGCCTTTTTCCCTGTTTACGAGGGTGAGTCCAGTCATCACGATGGGATGTCAACATAAAAGAATCATTAACAAAATTGGAAATAGTAGAAGAAGTGGAAGAAGTCATGAAGAACGGGAGAACAATCCCTAAAACAATTCAAAGTAATCCAATTAACCCACGAAGCACAAATCCAAAATGAGAATACTAAAAATAAGTTTGCCAAGACTAAACGACGCAGGAGACAACGGGACGACCAACTCCAATAGTGGTGATCTCAACGGCACGGTGGTCACCTGACCAAAACAAGTAAAATCATATGTCATCGATCAAAAAATAAAACTCCGGCGAATTCTCCGGCAGTGGCGGATCCGATGACTGCTCCAGCGGCAGCGGTGATAGCAACGTGAACCAATACACCAGGTAAGTTCCCAGGAAAGAGAGGTGAGTCACTAATGGACACACTTAAATACCAAGTCTTTCCTTGCCAGAACTTTTCTAGACATGCACTTTTACTCTACCAAATAAAATTCAGTTACAAAGATAATTCTTTTCTGATGTGGAGGATCAGTTTACCAGCAGCGGTGGGGCGGCTCTAGCAGCGGACAAAAGGCGAAAAAAAAATTTCAAGATAACCTTAAGCTCTAGATACCATGTTGAATATAGAGGAAATAGGGTTTGGAATTAATCTCCCTTGTGTATAAATCACACATAGGGTAATCTATTTATAATAGAGAGGTACAACTAAAAAAGTAACCGAAAATAAACAAAATAAACAGAAGATATTGTTTGATATTATGGTTAACAATATCTAACAATATCAAACTATATCTAAATAATATCTAAACAATATCTAATAAAAACAAAATGGTACCTTTTAGTTCCCATTGTTTAGTGTATCTACAAGGTATGATTTTCTTATCCTATTGTCTTTTCTATCATGTTGGTTCAATGTATTTTTTGTCCTAAGGTAGAGTGAGTTAGAAGACATGATGGGATAGTTGACTTACTTCTCACTCTCGCACTACCCCCCTACCTCCATTGTGATAGTTGACATTCTCACCACCCTTGTCACCACCATCCTAGTTGTTGCCAGTGCCACTACCATCACCACTCCTATTGTCATTGTTACTTTCACCATCACCCCCACCCCCACCCCCACCGTTGTTGTTACCACCACCCATATACATTGCCTCTTCCATCATCACCATCTCACCGTAGCAACTACCATCAATTTGATCACCATCACCATGGTTACTTTAGCAACTGTCATTATTTTCATCATTATGCTATCATTGTTATCATCATCATTATTATTGTCTTTACTATTGAATTAAACGGGTTACTTGAAAGTGTAACTGTAGTTTTTTTCTATTTATTTTTAAAAGTTCTCCTTGGTTGACGTGGAATTATGTCAATTAAGCCATTGTATGATGTCTTCTACATGCAGCTCATCATCCTAATATTAATGCTGCTGTGGAGCTGCTAAGACAAGGTATTTCCTGTTCTGTTATTATAGCTGTGTGTTTGATTTTATACTTAAATTAATGCATATAATTAGTTTTTATGTGCTTTACCTCAATATCATCTAGGTATTACTGAATTAGGTGTCGGGCCATATATTGAAGATAAAGGTACTGGTGATTTGCGATATGTGCAGGTGAACTGTTTATAACAATAGGATAGTTGATAAATTCAGGGGACGATTGTAGGTGTTTGCATTCGGAAAATTAAATACTAGTTAATGGGTGTTTGCAGATGGCGGTGACGACATATAATACATCTCTTCCTGCTGCTGAAAGATACATGAATGGTTTACTTCTTAGTTTCTTTAACTCATTTGTTACGCCAGAAAAATGAATTGATATTTTCTTATTGATAATGGCATTGAAAATAGCAATTGCTTCATTTAATTTATATGGTTTCAGGGAAAGTTCAGATTACATTGGTTTGGAATTCAAGAAATGAAAATTCACCTGGTTCTGACAAACTGAATGCATTAGCAAATGTGAGCTCGTTGCTTCCTTTCTATCATAACTGGTTTCTTTTTACTTTTATAAGTTCCCCTGCCCCTTCCTTTTAATAATAGAAAGTGATGGTCCATGTGATTGAGTGCAGTTTCTATGGAAAAATGGTGGGCCACGGAGTAGGCTTCATTTAATTCACTCTGTGTGGGCCAACTTTCAGACCTCTACTAACAATGTGAGTTTAAATTGTTCTCATAGAGCAAACAAATGGTATGCTTTCTATGGTACAGGAAAGGTAGGTGTTGTAAGTGCAGTAGGGAAGGAAGGAGGGTGCATAGTTCATAAACTGCTTTGGAACACTAATCATTTGATGCTGAAAATTTAAATCAGAGATATTGTTGATTCATGATGGATTATATCTTTGTATCTTTGGTGAAAAAGTACTGCTTTACAAGTTTTCCCCTTAATGTTTTATCGTGGGTAAAAATGTCAATTGCAAGCATAGAGTCTTAAGTATTATTTCTGTGATTGTATGTTGACTTTGCAACTTAGATTGTCTTTGCAAAATTATATCATATAAAATGGCAATCTTTGGAATGATTTGATGTTGCTTACTTTGGATGATGAAATTCTGAAACTCTTTTATCCATTTCAGTTCTTACATAATGTAAGCTATTTTTATCCGGGGTTCCTTGTATGCGACTCATGTTAACTTTTCGTGACAACTTATGATTACTTCCTCGTGAATGAGGCTGTGCACAATTTTTCTAATAAAAAAATTCATTCCTTTGAATTGCTTACTTTTGATGGCTCAGATAATTTTTGGGAATAGATGGAGACATCTTCTTGGAGAAAGAGATTTCTGGGAACATGTTGGTGGAATTGATGTATCCTTGGCACCGTCTAGTTTTGGCCAGGCAAACACAAGGGTACAGATTTTAATTTAGTGGATCTTCAAATTTTATATGAAAATCAGATAACGTATTTAATCCATCTTTTTGAACTAGTTACTGTTAAAGCATGGACACTAGATACAAAACACACACACCATAATGTGTAAATAAATAGATCTTAATATATACAATCATATTTATAGTATTGGTATATAAAGAAATATATGAAAATATATCTAAATTCTTTAATATGATTGCAATGTGTTAGAGGGCAAGCGTTAGTGAAAGTAAGATGGTTGCCTTGTGACCTGAAGAAGATCATAGTTTCGATCTTGGAAGCAACCTGTCTAAGTGTAGGTAGATTGTGCATCTATCCTCCCCAGAGTCCATTAGATGGTAGCCTTGATGCTTAGTATGTTTTTTGAAACATTTTTTTAGGATAGTTAGAAACATATTTAGTTACTGGAGTCAACTAATTTTCTTTTAGAGAGCGTTATATTTTGGCCTCACCGTCTCATCTCAGAGTGTCTGAGAATTATGAGTTTCATGAGTGAGGTGTGTGTTTGGCAAAACAGGTTACATTTCTACTGCTTGTACTTCGTACTTAATGAACTAAAAGTAAATAAAAAATGATAACTTGCTGCAAGAAACCCCTTGAAAATATCATGGGAAGTTGTCAGGATGTCTGACAGTCACTTGAAAAGTTGTTAGAAAAATTTTACCGTCACTGGAAATTTTTCAGAAAAGTTGCCAGAAAAATCACTGGAATTCTGGCAGCTGTTGCAAAATCTGACGGTTGCTGGAAAAGTCTGACAGCTTCAAGAGCCCTGTCAAACATACTGTGGAACTATTCTTTTGCAGAGGGAAAATGTGAGAGAAATTTTTCTGAATGTGCTTGAGTACTATTAGCACTTAGCTTGTATTCAGTGTTCTTGTATCATTGAGGGTCGCTGTGCCATTAAGGATTGATTTGATTTTGCCTCCTGCATTGCTTCCTCATTCTTCCAGGCTTTCGATACCTTGCTGCGGAAGTTACAGAAATATGTTCCATATGAATCTTCTGTTGCTGATTTATATGCTGGAGCTGGGGTCATTGGGTTGTCATTAGCCGCCACAAGAAAGTGCAGGCAAGACCTGGATGATTCTGAACCTCTAAAATGTTGATTTCTAATTCTGTGTACATAATTCATGTGAAGGATTTATGCTAGTTGTATTACAGATCTGTTAAATGCATTGAGATAAACAAAGAGTCGAAGGCATCTTTTGAGAAGACCATTGAACGTTTATCTGCAACTGTTGACAGCAGTATTACTTGGCATCATGCGGATGCTTCAAAAGTTAGTACTGAATATCTGAAGCATCAACATATACTATGTTTTAACTTCCAAATTAATTGTTTTCTAATTCACATACTAAATTTACTACAACTTAAATTTTGGTATGCATGTATATTTATCAACATATGTGTAGATTTTATTTGAATGGGATAATTTATTTTTGTCCACGAGAGAAAGTATTATTATTATTATTTTATCTTTTATCTTTGCATGTGTTAGTTTGAACTGATTGTATGAACAATTTGCAAGTAACAGGATCCTTTTTTGTGGCTTGTGGGATCAGATGTTGTTGTCATTGATCCTCCTAGAAAAGGATTAGATGCATCTCTTATTGATGCATTGAAGAATATATCATCAGTCGAGCGTAAAGCCTTGTCATCCTCTGAAAGGTTAGAATTTTGTGAACCTATATAGTTTCATCAGTATGAAAGTATTCCTCAGGCAAGTTTCTGATTCAATTCAAGTTAACTGCAGCACAAACTCATCCCAGGAAGAGAAAAGACCATGGGTTTTACGTGCTAAAGAAGCTTCAGTCCAGATTGGAAACAGACCATCACCAGCTAACATCCCTCAATCAGTGCCACAAACCCTTATTTATATAAGTTGTGGATGGGAAAGTTTTAAAGAGGTGTATGACCACTCTTAATGTTTTATGGCGGTGTTTTTCCTCTTCTCTAACTTAAGTTTTCTTTATGTTAATTTTAAAATTTGTTGACAGGACTGCAAGTCATTGTTGTCTAGTAAGGCATGGTATTTGGAAAAAGCTCATGGTTTTAATTTCTTTCCTGGTACCCAGAGGTATTATATTTTTTTGTTACTTCTTAATTATTTATATATTTTAGTTTAATAATTGTCATGTTTCTTTTATTCTTGCATAAAAACATTCTAACAGAGTTAATCAATTTCCCTTATTCTCATTATCTGAATTACAATCTAATTCCATTTCAACTTTCTATCCATCTAAAACACAAACCTTAGATATAGTTTTTATCCACTTCGAGTACTTATCTTTACAGTGATTCAGTACTTTTATTTATAGTTTTTACCCACTTCAAGTACTTATATGTATCCATCTAAAATACAAACCTTGGATTGGGCTCTACACTTGTGCTTAAGTGCTAACAATTGGTGTTAAGGGTACCTATAGGTTGGATTAAGATGCAAAATCGAATTCTTGTGAATATAAGTGAAGCCTTCTCAAAGAGAAAAAGGTTACCACTGGCTCAGGGTCGACAGAGTAAAAGCTTTTGGCCCTTAAAGGGATAGCAATGTTAGGAGTCTTACATTGAGTAAGATAAACTACTTGTTGTGGTACTTAAGTCCTGAGATTCTCTCACCTAATAAACTAGTCTTTTGGGTTTGAGCTCTCATCTTGTGCTTAAGTCCTAAAAAAGTCAGACATGTCATATTTCAACATCTTCGTGCAACATACATTTTGACATGCTACGTGATAGACATGATTCCTAGCAAGTTGCTATATCAACGTGCTTATGTTTGTACTCTAAAATTACAGCATGATTTGAAGACAGAGTAATTATCCATCTCCATAAATGCCTGCTGCATATATAATTCATGACATGATATCTAATTTAAATATGTTCAACTCTTCCCGGAGTTTTCCCCCCTAAAGTAAATATTTTTATAACCTTTTTTACATGGCAGACTAAACTAAGGATACTTTGTGGGGTTGGTTGTATAATGTAAACAGCATATCATCGTCCCCACTCTTCCCTGAAAGTGAAAGAATATTAACTTTTAATTTGCACATTGGTTGCAGCATTGAAGTTCTAGCAGTGTTCAAGAGGGGCCCTCAGAAAAAGAAACCAGGAAAGAAAAAGAAAAAGCAGTTGAAAGGAGCAGTCAAACATTAACTTGGACATGGTTCAATATATAGGATTTCGTGTATACCAACAAATTAGAGTGTAATTTTGCATGGAAGAAAAGAAATGGACAAGTTTTGTAGCAGTCTAGAGTGGAGAAAGTTTACCATTGCCATTTGTGAGGCAGGAAGGGGGAAGTCGTTTGTACTGGGAGGAAATGGGAATTGTGATTCATCATTTATTGTGTTGAAAGAATATTAAAATTTGAATATAGTTTTACATTATTTTTGTTTCTTATTCATCATGCTTTTGATCGAAATAATACAAAATTGAGGAATAACTTATACTTGACCATTCAATCTCAATTAATAGGAAAGCTTCAATTCCTCTTTTCTCTGCTCTTAGATTTTGCCAGGTGAGGAAAGACTGCTAGAATGTTGTGTGCCAGAAGATCTTGCCTGGTCAAGATCCCAATTACTGGGGAAACCTGCGATGAGATGACATCATTGGGTTAGTCATAATTAAATGCTACAAGAATTAAAAAAAATAAAAAATCAACCATGAATTTTATTATTCTCCCTGAAATGGTACAAGAATTAAATGTCAACATATCTATTTCATGTTTGAATGATGTTAATATTAATGATGTGCTTAATAAACTCACCCCAGATGCTTGATACTTGGGTACTACAAGCAGATGACGAAGTCCAACTTGCCTGAAGAGGATCATTGCTTTTGCTACTGACATGCTCTCTAGCACCGTAAAGGGGGTTGTATTTGTAAGAGGGTGTAGATCAACAAACATCTCCATTTCCTCGCTGGTCACAGCCACCCCTTCAATACTTCCTTCTCTCTCAGCCAGCTCTACCCAGGTAAATTTCTCTCTCACTTCCCTGTCCTCTGTTCTCCTTCTTTCTTTGAAGAACCACTTTTTCTTTAGTGCTTGGATGAGATGTGCTCTTAGTACTACTCCATGCAGTTCTGTTGCTCCATTGGCCTGTCCTACTACTGGCGGTACTACCCCATCATCCATAACAGGGAAACCATTATGTGCAGTGTTTTTCAAGACATCTACTATTTTGGCTACCTTTTCTATTCCACGGAGGGTAACCACTGATGGCTTTACATCAACAAGCTCACCCACAGTTAGATTTCTCATCCATGGCTCGGGATTTGCATCCATGAAAGGAAGGCCTTTCAAGTGAAGTATGATCTCATAGATACTTGGGTTGAAACTGTCTCCCACAGTTTTGGCTATGAGGAGAACAATCATTGTTATTGGTAGCAGTAGAAGATTGTTTGTGAGCTCAAGAAAGATCACACAAAGGGATACCGTCATCCTCATGGAACCAGCCATGAGGGATGCTGCACCAAGTACTGCAAACAACCCTTGGTCAATGTTTGTATGAGGTCCCATGTAGATGCCAAGAAGGCGGCCATAACCTGAGCCCATAAGAATAATTGGGAGGAAAAGCCCGGATGGCACAGCAATTCCAAAAGTAATTAGTCCTAATATGCAATATAGTACAAAGAAAATTAGGAGGGACATGGGTTGATATTCTTGAGGGGTGTTGGTTGAGAATATGTTTCGAACAGCATCATCATTAGTGGTAAGCAGCAGAGTGGCTAGATCATTGTAGAAGCCAGGTGGGCAGTTGAATTGTTTGAAATTTCCGGACCTTCCATTTGTGGGGCAGGCCGACTCTAGAACTGATGAATCACATGGGGTGCATTTTGCTAAGAATGGGAGACCATATTGGCACATTGATGTGAACAGTGAAACTGCAAGACTGAGGAGGAGTTTATGTATCTTTCCTTTCCTGCAACAATTAAAGGCAAGCATTCCCTTAGTCATCATGCAATTCCAATTGAATCAGTTTTCTATGTGTTGCCATGCATCTCTCATCTGTTACCATTGGATCTGAATGAAATAGATAGACGTTATTTTTTTTGGTTCAAATCCTATGGTTAAGCATCCTAACTTAACGGGTGCATTGTAGAATTCCTCACAGTTTGGGATCATGCTACAAGTTTAGTTCATTAGATGTCATCATTGATTGATTTGGATGTTTTCTTTATATTTTTGGCCCTAGAACTGAACACACGTCTATAACCTCATTGACAATGCATCTGTGGTCAGTATAGAACATGAACTCATGATATGTCTTTTAAGAAGTTAAAGATGTGCAATATTTTGAGACTAGGGTTGGATATCATTGCTTACTGATTGATGAGATTATATAGTCTGAGGATCTTGTGTAGCACATGATTGTAAAGACTTCCCAATACACCGCCTATGATTCCAATGACTACAACGATGACAATATCCATCACATGGTACTTCACTGTGACATTGCTTACATCAAACATGATCAGACCTCCTTCACCAAAAAGGCCACATTTTCCAGAATGGCAGATTTCAATGAAGGCCCTGAGAACCACCACCACCACAGCTGTGCTAAAAAAAGTTCTCCATAGGAGAGCACTTCTCCACCAGGTTGCCACCTCTTCAAGAGCAAAGAGAACTCCACCCACTGGAGCCCGGAAAGCTGCACAAACACCTGAAGAAGAACCACAGGTGATAAGATCCCGACGGTCACGATCATTGTTAAAATATCGGAGCCAATGCCATTTGATCTTGTAATTGTCAGTGCCTCCCTGGCCTAGTAAGGAAGCAATGCAGCTTCCTATATGTACCAACGGTCCTTCTTTTCCCAAATCTAGTCCTGCAGAGACAGCTCCAATGCTTCCAATTATCTACAAGAACCAATGCGTGGGGGATATGATATGAATAGGAATTGGAATTAACATTGATAAGCAAATAGAGATATGATGTGAAGAGAACTAATAATTTGTGTACAATAGCGTTGATGTTAAATGTGAACACCATTTCATTGTAGGCATATGGTCGTGAATTTTACCAATAAAAAGACTCGTAAATTTGGTCAGTCATATTTATATGGGTGTGATTGGGAAACAACTATTTTCCAATTCAACGATTTTGTTGCTTCTCTGTTTTATGCACCAACTTTTGGTGTCTCTGAAACGACAATTCAAACCCTCTGCGACTCAATTGTGGCATCCTAGTGTACTACTTAGTTTATGAGAATAACTATGTTTTATGTGTTAGTATCCCAATGTACTATTTAGGGGAGGAGCGTAACTTATGTGTTGTGGCCATGGTTCTAAAATGCAGTCCACAATCGCAAGCTATATTGCTGTTGCGGTGCCTCCTCCAACCACAACAGTCCGCAATTGTATGTGATTTTGAGACATTTTTCCGCAACTAGTCCATAACGCCGTCACAATAGTTTTATCGAAACCTTGACTTAGTTGTATTTCATTTTTGTCACAAGAAAAAACAAATTCTATTCAATTTTCTATTCTAACTTTTAGATTTCAATGGTGGAATGAGTATTGTTTTGGGAGTGGAATGACTGCAATCGCAACCGCAATATAGAACCATGATTGTGCCGGATAATAATACTAACGCCTCATGATTGTTTGCCACTGATTAAACAAATTGCGAGTCTTCAATGATTGAAAATAGTGGCACCTTATCGTGATCCATCCCTTCTTTGAAAACATATATATCTTCTGTTTTTTCCAAGCCCAACCTTTGAAGCATTGCTTCACCATAATTGCTGTTCTGTTATATGTATGATCCCAAAAGTTGTACAGGATAGACGGAACAAAATAGAGATTAACAGAACATGACGATAGAAAAGGTTTATTACTACAACATAAAGATATCTTATATAATTATTTTTTTCTTCTTTTTTGTATATATGTCTTTCAAAATCTAAGAGGATATCATTTTATTATGGTAGAAGTTATCTATTGTTTGGATCTGCAGTATAAATTAAGTAAGCTTCCGAGAAAATAAATTTATGTTTAGGTTTATAACTCGCCCTCTTTTTGTTTCTTTTTCGTCCATGGACCTCTCTTGCCTACCTTCCAAAACACCTGAATATATCTCCCTAAGTAATCCCTATAAATGAGTTTCGTACCTTTAAACTGCTTCGTTGCGAGTTTAATCAGAAATGAAGGAATTGCATACAGCGAATCTTACCTTGACAATCAATGTTGTAGCACCAAACATGTTGGGAGTATCAACACCATTAAGATAAGCTTTGATCTCAGGAATTCCAGGTCCTGCTGCTGTGGGAGCAAAACACACGCACAGAATAGCAGCAACAAATGTCAAAATGAAATTAATGCCCGTGAAATATAGGAAACCTGCCAAGTACCTGTCCCATGCACATTGATGCAGTCACACACTAACTCATGACATTGTTGATAGTTAAAAATAACTAGAAAGCATGACATGGTTGTTCTGACCTTTCTTTGTGGATGTATCTGAGAACAGCCAGAAGCTTGTACCCAGCAATATTCTCAACAGCAAGATTGATAAGAGTAGCTATAATACCGGTGAGAAGTCCAACAAGGAATGCTAATAACCATTTCAAGAATATGTACTGCAACACTTGAACTCTTGACCTGCTTCTCCAGTCATGCTTGAATAGATCATTCTCATTTATCCTGCATAGAAAACTCTTTTCTGATTAACAACAAAAAATGGAAAAAAAACAAAAAAACAAAAGAAGTTTATTATCTGACAGTATTTGGAACATAGTAATCTCTGAAAGAGGATACTTGTGGAGAACAAAACAAAAAATTGCTTTCAATAGGATAATGCCTTCTTACTCATAATCCAAGCTTTCTATGAAGGAAACTTTTTCTCCAACCAGAGCAAGAGCGTTGGAAGACAGTGTCCAGTTCCTCTTGAGCAGTGGCTCATTCAGCGGATTGCTTTCTGGGTCTATTTCTTCTTCTCTTTGAACTTCTTCCATCTTGTGGTTGATTTTGGTGCTTTCTCCAAACTCCCTAGAATCCTCCCCCATTGGAACAACAGAGGTGTTGAGGTAGAGAACTTATAAGGCTCTCAAGTTGCTGAACTTTGTATTTGTTTTGGATTAGAATAAGCTGAGACACCTCACCTGTTATCCTCGAAGTCCATTTGTTCTTTGGTCCTGCTAGTTATTTTTTTCTCTTGACAATTGTTTATCTACGTGATTCCATCCCTTGATGAGATCATTCACTGTGAAAGTCACACACAGTGGATAGAAATGTTAAGGTACAAAATACTTGGAGATGAAATTTAGGGACCAAAAGGAACATGTCTTTTCAAGGACTATATATTTGGAGATGAAAGTCACACACAGTGGATAGAGTAGCTTATATACTAAATTAAATCTTTTGGGTAAAAAAGTTATAAAATAAACGTATCCTCAACCAACTCTATATATTTGTTAAACAAGCTATTACCTTTTATAATCAAGGATTCTGGGCTAAAGACAATGGTTGGGACCAGAGACAGTGAAGTGCAATTGTTCTTTGCGATGAATAGATAGGGATGCATATGCCTTTGTTTAAGTCTTTATTATTATGATCATGGATGTGCTACTCAAAAATAAACTAGTTGAGCCAAATGGGTGGTGCTTCCAAGTTGCCATTTGATGTGTGAATTTGATGGCTACATCATTTTATCTATATGCTTTTGTTCCTTTTTCCAAGGATTCCATTCCTACTATCAAACTAAAACAAATTGAAGATTCTACCTCTTGCAATTATTTTTTATCTGCACCTTCATCATCCACTATTATAGTCGTTTTACTACAAAAAGTTGATATATTATGTGAGGATGGAACTCATTATCAGCAAATAAATATAAAGTCCACTACTATTGAAAGATTTTTTTGGTGTGTATTTAAGAAAAAAAAAAACTGAGTGTGAATTCTCATTATCCAAGTTGTCTTAACATTTTTTACATAATTTATTATTGTTATTACTATTTTACTAACGGATAAACAATTTAGACAAAAGGTCTTGAGCAAAATGATAAGGGATCAGCAAAATTTGAGACCTTTTCCACTTTATTCTTGGGTTACAAAAAGATTATGTGGTTTTGTACCTTTTGTTTTATTTAAAATCCAATACATATGATATGGAATTCATCATCAACATAGGTTAAAAATAATTGAAAAACTCTCTTTAGGCTTTTGAAAAAGCAAAAGTGTAATTCTACGTTTTAACACATTAATTTATAAATAATTACTAGATAAAAATTATTTTAGTTTTAAAAAAAATTATGTATGAAATTATTAAAGTGATATAAAATAATTAAGGAAGATATTACTAAAGGCAAGAAATATTTATCTACGAAGTATTTTAAAATAATCTGTATTCAAATAATTAAAAAGTTATGAAACATCAACATGTTAACCAAAATGTTTCTTAATTTTCACGAGGACAAAAACTTAAATAAAGTTCTTTACGTTTTTGTTATCAAATTATTCGATTGTTCAATAGCAATGAAAATTTATTTAAAGTGTTATAATATATTATTAGTGAAAGATATTTATTATTAAAAAAATATGAATTTTTTATCGTTTACATAAAAAACGTAATTGTAAAAATATAGACAGATTACTTAAACAAATAATAGAAATACACTGAAACTAGGTTATCATACTAATTTCTATTCGTAATTTTAATTTTAACATTTAGTATTTGAATAAAATACTAAACAAACGCATTATTTATTATTAATTCGAAAATCAGAAATTCACATTGTAATTGAGAGGTTAGACTCTATATAAATAAATACTTGAATTGTTCAAAATATTTAACTATTAATTTTTTAATAATTATTTAAACGTTTATTTTATTGTCTAAATACATATTCTCAGAAAATTTAAATTAATTATTTTAATGATATCTTATTTTCAGCAAACAAATTCAATCCAAGAAATAAAACAAATAAAAATATGTAGAAACTAACTAAAATGAACTACCCAATAATAATTAATCATGATAAATAAAGGTAGATATATCAAACCCTAATACCTAAATCTTAATCTATAAAAATAATATATATATATATATATATATATATATATATATATATATTGATATAATTTAGATTCACATATTATCCATCTTAAGTTAAATATATTATTTATTAAGAGATTTGGTAAGAGGGATAAGGACAACTTTAGAACCAGTTATGATGTGCCACGTGGAACTTTCTGAGGGGTTATATCAAATTGATGAACGTTCATGATTATAATGGCCATTGACCCCCTCCAAAGGGTACCTTCACCCAAATCATACATCTCTCTCTATTATTATTACTAATCAATGCAGGCAATATAGTCCAACAATCTGCACATAACTATAAAACAAAAGAGTGACAGGAAAAATGTGAGGAGACTAGTAAATGATGTGAGAAATATGAATGAAATTGTTAAAGACCATTCAAGTTGGTTCGGAGTGTATGTCAATCAATCATTGGTGAGAAAACTTTGGTTAGAATATGTACAAATTGTATGACAGGTAACTTACACAACTTCACTGATTTAGAATTAATGGATAATCTTAAATAATTAAGCAGGTAATGTTATGATTTTAACATGAAATTAATTGATAATTCGAAAAGTAGTAGTTTAATAAGTATTTAAATTATATCACAAGATAGGAAAGGTACTTTTGACCCATAATGAAAGAACAATTTTTAGATCAAGACAACAATAAGTTAGACTTTAACTTAGATATCATATTGTTGGATCAAGTGTTTACCATTAAATCAAAAGTTATAGTCAATAGTTATGACGTTGCAATCGAATCCCGACTGGATGATAAAATTAAGTTTTTAAATGAATTACAAGAAAAATTGGATTTTCCAACGAACAAAATCCGTTGGTAACTAAGAAAATTTGTCGATAAATACAAATTACCGGCGGATTATCAACGGGCAGAAATCCATCGGTAATTGTGTTGTTGGTAAATATTATCGACTGGATTTGAAAAGTCCATAGGTAATTATCGACGGATATATCCGTCGATAAATAAGACACATTTTTATTTATTTATATTATTTATTAAATTATTTAATTTATAACCCCTCTCTATTAACCAAGTACCTTAGAGTTGGAGATTGATACTCCAACCACTAGGCTACTAAGTTTTTCTAATAATAATAATTTACAAATAAATTATATTTATATACAAATAAATGTATATCTATATAAATATATAAATATAAAAAATATATTTATATATTTATATATTTATATATTTTGATATGTTTATATTTATTTATATAGTTATATATTTATATGTTGGATGTGAGGACGCACTCAACAGGTAAAAGTGTGTGTCGTATTTATTAGAATATATCTAAAATTAAGTAATTATTATATAATTTTAAATATTTAATTTTTTTAATTTAATGTTGATTTTTAAAAATATATTTTAAATTCGTCGTAAATGAACAAATAATTACCGATAGGTATGTCCGTCGACACCTAACTATCCACTTAACAAAATTATTAATTTATCGGCGAATATATATGTCGGTAATTACTTATTCATTTATTGACAGATTTACCGACGGATATATCCGTCGGTAATTATTTGTTTATTTACCGATGAATCTATTCGTCGGTAATTAATTGTTCATTTACCGGATATATCTGTCAGTAAGACCAAATTCCACAACTACTCTAAATCTGTCGGTAATCATTTATTTTCCGATGGATACATATCCGTTGATAAATATCCGCCGGTAATATAAGATTTTCTTGTAGTGGAAAGAAAAATAATGAAGTCGCCTCCAATATTTATTTTAAGGAAAAATATCGAAAAAAAAAACTTCAAAAAGGAAAATGGTCTGTGAAATAAAGGTTGGATTCGAGAATCGATTCTGTGTAAGGAAGGTATTAGTACCTTACAACATCCGTTCTAAAAACGGTTACCTTTAATTAGATGTAAAAAATTTAAATATCTTAAAATTATCTATTTTATCCCTCAAATTTATATATCGATTAGATATTGCTACTAAATAATAGATTATATATTTTTATATTTTTAGCTCGACAGAGATCATCTCTCTACTTGCTACGTATCCCCAGGTGCAATAGAGAATAGAGTCACGTAGTTCTTTCTTATAAAAAATGTATTTGTGAGTAATTTATTTAAATTTATTTATTAGTGTTGATAAATTAAAAATATACTTAGGATAATTATGAAATAAACAAATTAGAAGTGCATCTAAAGTGATTATTGTTTTTTTTTATATAATTTAAGTAATAATTAAATAGGAAGTACATCCAAAGTAATTATTAATATTTAAATATTTTTAATTATTAAATTTATCATCTCTTAACGTGGATTTAAGATACTTTAAAAACCAGTATTTATTATAATCAAATCAAAAGTACATTTGAAGTGATTATTATAAATTCATAATAATCAAATTGAAAGTACATTCAAAACAAAACAATGTATACACAATAAAGACTCAAATTATACGAAATATTTTTCACCACCACCAATCACCTAAAAAAAAATTATATCTTTTAAAAACACTAAAGTTTGTTTTAAATTCTTTGAATCAATCAACATTATTACCAGTAGACAAAGACAACCACAAATGAACAATTGAAATTATACACAACAAAGTACTCTCATTACAGTATTAACAAAAGGCGTTGATACAACACAAAAAAAAATGCAAACCAAGACAAACCCTAACAAACTTTAGCACGACATAATGACCAATTATTGTTGAATAAGCCTCAGCTTTTAAATACGTTATTCCTTACAACCAACCATAGAAATGTCAAGGCAATGCATCCAAAAGGAAAAGGAAATATGCTATGTTAAACCTATCCAAACAGTAACTATAATCAACCCCGTTAAGATACTCGTACTGTCAAAATACAAAAATAAAATATACCAAAGACTACCGGTGAAAGAAGATGAAATGAACACAAGTACGGTGAAAACAGAGCAAATATGAAACCGCCACTGAGAAAGAAAGTGAAGTTGAAGCTAGTGTATTTGAGATGAAATTAAGTGCACAGTTGGAAAAAAAAAATGAAAGAAGGAGCGTCAATGAAAACGCAGTTGACTGTGAGACGAAATCTCAATCATACGAGATGAAAGACTAGTGTTGAAGAAGACAAACTATAATTTTAACTTGTTTCCTTTTTTTTTCATTTATTTTTCCTATTCAATTTCACGTAATCGTGAGACTTATAAAAATGGGTATGTATGATGTGTCATTTTGAAGGGTTGATTTTTCTCGGTGTTTGTGTATCAGCGTCCATAAATTAATTAAGTGATTAAGATATTTTAGACACGTTATACATATAAAATTTATTAAAATATTTTAAAGAATGAAGATTTCAAAAAACTATTATTGTTGGTAGTGTATAAGTTAGGGATAGATATAGATTAACCACACCCAATTGTGGGAACTATTCTGAGACATGTTTTAACCAGCGACCGCGGGATTTTGTTCAAGTTAGATATTAAATTAAAATAGACTTATAAAATGACATTATCAATAAAAAAATCTGATTAAATTCCTTCCGTTGACTATATCAACCTGTATTAATTGCATTTTAAACTGTTTTCTCTTTCATAAATGAATATTTTTCTAAAATTAACATGTATTTATTGCATTTTAAACTGTTTTCTCTTTCATAAATGAATATTTCTCTAAAAACAGCCTGTATTAATTGCAGTTTAAACTGTTTTATCTTTCATAAATAAATAGTTATCTAAAGTCAACCTATATATATATATATATATATATATATCAAAATATTGGTCAAAAAATAAAATTAAGTATGATTACATAACTAAATTCATCACTAGTTCCTTATTATTTTGTGTAATCATGTTATAGATACATCTATAGGTTTTGTTAATGATATTAACTAATATCATTTTAATGTATGACACGATATTTAAAATATGAAACAATTTACTCACTATTTCAATAAAAAAAATGCATAATATTGTCTTAGAGAGAGTAATTAATTTGACGATAATTTAGGAAAGTAAAATCTGAATATATTTCTTAATGACTAAAACTGTTATCATTATGAGGTGGAGGTGGAGTATTACATATAGATAGAGACAGTGAGAGAGAGAATTGTTTTCTATTAATTACTGTGTATGTTTATAAAATGCAAAAGGGGATAGTGTATATCTGGTATTGAATGTTAAAGATACATCCATTGCATTCACATGGGGTCACCTAGTCAACAAAAGTTATCATACCATAATAAAGCCAATCTTCAAAAGCATATCAGATTTCTCATGTAGACCTTTTCCTTTATTGTTTCCTATTGAATTCATTCAAGATGCTTTATAAGTCAACCCATTTGAGCATATATGATTTCTATATTGTGCTTTTCTCAAATCTCTCTGATTCTGGCTTTTGATGCAACGGGATCTTCTCTCAACAAATTGGCTTTTTTTCCAATAGCATTTAAATAACGTGAGACCTAACTTTTAACCTGAGATTAAGTTAGGCCTAAAGACCATAAACCATCCATTTGCATTTGGAAGGATGAGAGGTCTGAGATTGAGAAATTCTGTTTATCTTTCTCTTGTTGCTTTCTTCATCGTGCTTGTATGTTTCCTTCTATATCACTACCCTAGCTCAATTGAAAGGGGTGTCAGAAAGGTGGTTCTGTTAAAGCATACATCAACTGTAAGCTCTCTGTAGATTCTTTTGAATTTGTGTGTGTCAATTAGCATTATTGCATACATGTATATATACAAGTATCACACTTGTCCAATCATTTGAGGCAATGGAGTTTTATCTGGTACCAATAGGTGATTGGTTTCGGTGATACATGTTTAATTTCTCTAAAGAGAGATTAATTTACCATATGTTAAAAGGTGAAACAGTAGCTGAGTTACATTCACGTACATAATCAAAGTTAAGAGAATGGTTTTCAAAAACAAAGCAGATTTTGTCTTCTGTTGCGCCGATGCATACAGTTCTACAGCATATTTGGGAAATTTGTCAGAATAACCAAAAGAGACACCATAATGTTATCCCTTTCGTTGTTAGGGATTTTTATTGTATGTCCAGTGATTTGATATGTTTGATTTTTTAGTCTCTTTGTAGCATACTTTTTTTTATATAATTTAATTCATAAACTATGACACATTTATGAAATTCCTTTTTTCTAACATTACATCTAAATCTGTGAAAATAAAACATTATGATTTAATTGGGATTCAATTTTTTTAGGCTGAGTGGTTTTATTTATTTCCTACATTATCATGTTGTTATTTCACTTTATTGTAGTCAAACTTCTTTAATAATGTAACGACATGTAATTGAATGGACCTGCAAGGCAGGTCAATTGCTGGCACACTCATGAAGACATACATTTATAAATTATGAAAGAATTTTAGTTCTCAGTTAATTTGCTATTACTTCCGTATCAGTACTACTCACAGAATCAAGAATTAGATAATATGCTGAAGAGAGCTACCATGCCAGACAGAACTGTTATCCTAACCATGGTAGATGAATCATTGGCAAGTCCTGGGTCTATCCTCGACACTTTACTACAAAGCTTCAAATCAGGTGAAGGGACCCAAGGGTTAGTGAATCACTTAGTGATCATAACCATGGACCCCCAAGCTTTGAAGTACTGCAGGTCCTTGCACCCCTATTGCATCCACCCTTCTATATTTCCGCATCATTTTGCCACCAAAGGGCAATCCATTATGACAACCCCAGACCTTAAGTTATTCGCTTGGACAAGAAAGGATATCTTGTTGGAAGTTATTCGATTGGGTTACAACATAATCTTCACGGTATGGTTCCTGATAACCTTGTTGAAGAATGCTAACAACCTACTTTTTTCTAACAATTGACTAAAATTTATTAAAACTGACGACATTTCCAGTGAGATTCACATAATTTCTCAGAGTCTCTCAATAAATTTCAGCCGAACTAAAAGAGTATATTTTTGTTAATATTCTTCAAGTTTGATGTAGAAAGTGATGGATGAATGATTGTTAATCTACTTGAATTGCTTGACTTCAATTTTTCAGGATGCAGATGTACTATGGCTTCGAAGTCCATTTATAAACCTAAATCCAATTAATGAACTCACAATTTCATGTAATGTCTTAAGTGATGGACAAAAAGGAAGTTACCTGTATGACGGGGGAATCTTCTTCTTGAAAGCAAATGCCATTTCCTTTGAATTTTTCAAGTATTGGAAATTGACCAAGATTCTTTTTCCAAACGATCCCGCAGAAGAGTCCTTGTGCACAACAATAAAAGAAAGGCAAGATATAGCTGATTCGTATGGCTTTCGGGTTCAGCTTGTAAATACAAGCTATTTTGGTGGCTTTTGTGAGCTAAATAAGGATATGTTCAGGGATGTTTATACCATTCAAGCTAACTGTTGTGATGATCTCAAAAGCAAAGTTCATGACCTGAGGATTGTTCTACATGATTGGATTCGCTTCAGAAAACGTGCATCAGGGGGCAATGCTTTGGATAAAATGGCTTTGAGGTGGCCACAGAAGTGCACCAGAAGCAATTTTACTTCAAATCATATACACTACTAAGTATTTTAGAAAGAACTATTGTAAAAAGCTCCCCGTCATCTAAATTATGTTTGGCTAAACTGACATGTTATTTTTCAGTATGTCCATGTCTTAAGGAGCATGAAACAGTTTTTTTTTTTTTTTTTTTTTGCTTCTCTTATGGAAAAGCCCTAAAATAAAAACTTAAAATAGCTTAAATACGGTAGTTTAGACAAAAAAAGCAGTTCAGAAATTAAAAAGTTAATCAAATGAACTTCTACTTTTAAGAATTCCATATAGGCTAATCTAGATACTCCTTTGGTAAAAAGTTAAATATCTGCTTGGAACTTCGTAGTTGTTGAGCAAGAGAAAGGAAAATATTACACTAGTTAAAACATTTATCAGTACTATGCAGACCATTTTTCTTTGGCATTTCAGTGAAATAGAAGTGAGGAAATCCTCCGACCTTTTTTTATCTACTCCAGGAAGTCTTGAGGTAATTTCAGAATTAGTGATCATATTTTTCTCAACTTTTCTTCCCTTCAGATAGAAATCAGTTAAACATCAAATAACTGATCCTAACCACGAATAAAACAAAGTGCTTACTTTCGAAGCAAAAAGTACATTATTTCTCTAAAAGCACAACCATATTTTGGCATCGCCTACATTGCTTCTTCATGACTAAATTTTTCAGTTCATGCTTGAATACCCTGTATCTAACCCTTAGTCTTGTTCCAACGAGGTCATGGATTTCAGTAACCTCATCAGAGAGAAAACCCTGGTCACTCAATAACTTAAATACATTCCAGCTCAAATTGATGAAAAACCAAGTATGACAAAGACCATAGACATTAAAAAGACACAATGCTAAGACCGAGAAGCTGACTACTGCAACAAACGGGACTGGCAGTTATTGGTATGTTATGCATACAGTCCAAACTCCAAACAAAAGCAAAATTCTGCTTTTCTAACTAGTTCAATCTTTCATTTTGAAGATACTATACTAGGGAATGCAAGACGAAGAATATTTTAATGTCCAGTGAATAGAAATTTTCTTTAAACACATATTTTTTGCATGTAACTGTTGCATATTTTTCTTATCTGACGTGTAACTTTTGCCTCACTGGTCAACATCATACTGCAGCCAGATTTCAGAAAATCAATTCTGAAACAAAATTTAGATGCACAAATGAATAAATAGTATAATTAAAATGAAATGTGAATTGACCATTACACTAACCGCGTCCAAGGAATTGATTTTATTTAAAAGAACTCAGATGCATAAAAAGCCTTTCACAATAAAATGTGAAGAATCGTACAGAATGTAAGGGGGTCATGTGGTTGAAATATATGGCGCGTCTACTTCCGGAAGATCCCAATTATCATCATCCTCAACCTTCTTGGTTGTTGCAACATCCGGCTTGTTTTGTGCTTGATATCTCGATTGAGGGCGCCTATAAGTGATGCAAGAAAGACAAATAGTAAATAATCTTTCTCAGGGCAACTATCTAACCGGAAGGACACAGCCTAGTTTTGACAATATTAATCTTTCTCAAGGGATCACCATATGTCAATGGTTTTGACCAGTCTCTATTTCACATATAGTCTAATTTTACAATTTATGATAAAGAATTAATAAGGTGGGGGAAGTGGGGAACTTTTATACCAACATCTCGTTACATCCTAGATTGTAATTGCAACCAAGATTATCTGCACTCCCCTTGTGAAAATAAAGTATCAGAACTACCCTCACTAGGTTTAAATGTTAGTTTAGATATTTTATTTAAGCAAACATTTACGTTAGTTTGGATTTAGCAAATATTTATGTTAGTTTTGTAAATTTTGATTAAGCAAATATTTTAGGCAAAATATCTTATATTACGGATCTCAGAAATTGAAACAGAAAACACATCCTGAACCTATAAATATCTAGTTGTATCATTCAATTTTCACAACACACAAAGCAATATTATTCAGCTTCCTCAATCTTTTTGTCATCACTAAGTACCATTTTACCCAACTTTCTTTTTGAGATTATCCTCTCCTTACACATTTATCAATTTAGAATCTTCAAATGAAGATCAAAAGGCCATATTTTACCTTGGTCCATTAACTTAAAACACACATTTGAGATCTGAGCTATCTCATCTTTATCAAACAGTTATAAAGGTGCTGAATGAATTGCCTGCAAAAATAACTGCACTGAACAGGGTTCTGGACCAAAATTATGCCTTAATCAAGTTATCTAGTCTTTCAACTCCAGGAAACATAAGAATAATGATAGGTGATATTTCCCTGAAACCAGTTATCTTACTGAGCTAAATCCTAACTACTTTTTGTCACATTATGAAATGAACTAAGGGCTCATTTGGTAGTCAGTATAGGATAAAGGATAAACCAAGAACAAGATAGGATAAGAGCAAGATGATAAAGGCTTAATGGTGGTGACAATAATGACAACGATGGTGATAGTGATAATAACTATAATTATGAGATGATAACAATAATGACGATGACAATAGTGTTGGTGGTAACGTTGGTAGTGGTGATAATGACCATGGTAACACCTACATGATGGTAGTGATGATGATTATGGTAAGAGTGATAGTAATAATGGTGGAAGAAGGGGTGGTTGTTATAACAATGGTGGTGATGATAACAATGACAATAACATAAGTGGTGATACTAATGATGGTGATGACCGGGGTATTGGTAGTTTCTATAATGAAAATGATATGGTGATAATTATCACAATAATGATAATGATGTTAATAATGGTGACAATGGTGGAATTGGGAGCAAAAAATTTTCCAAAAATGGTGGAAAGGTGGTGGTTGGCATAACACCCATGATGTGGAGGTGGTGGTTCTTGTGATGATATGAGTGGAGACTATGTATATAGGATGGTAGCAGCAACAAAAATTGTGGAAGTAATGGCAGTGACAACTATGAAAGCAATGGTGAAAGTAGTGGCAATGACAACTAGGACAATGATGACAAGATAGTTGTTGAGAAATCATGTATCAACTAGAGATATAATAATATTATAATATATAAGTAAGTACAATCTTCACCTTACTGAGACGATTTTGTAAAATTTAGGTATCTCATAATTTCTAAGATGGTATCAGAGTCAACTCTAGAAATGTATATATGTTGGACATTAATCGTTAACAAGTGGTAGATTTAAACCATTTGTTATCGGATCAATATTGAACCACTCATCCTCAATATAAGGGGATGTGTTGAGAAATACCCTATCGACTAGAGATACGATAACATTGTAATATATAGATAAGTACAATTCCTATCTTACTGAATCGGTTTTGTAGGATTGAGTTAGATATCTCACCATTACTAAAAATAGTTACTCTAATTTAGATGGGGTGGTGTAATAGTATGGAGGAAGATCGACTATCATACGCTGTTACTTTCTAACCCAACTCCCCCCTCACGATATGAAATATACTACAAACAAAGAGGATAACAAAATCATATTTTGTTGGTGCACCAAACAATTTATTACGGTATGATAGGATAATTATATTTATCTTATCCTATTATATATTAACGACTAAAAGGACCCTATATATAGGTTTATCTGTACTTAGATAGCTTATTTTAATAATATTAATCCAACATATAACAAACCAACATAAAATTAAAGATAGAATTACCGGTTTGGTGCTGAAATTGTATCATGCTGTCATATTAGTCTTTAAAACTAGCAAATTCTAAATATTTTTTTGAATTTTTTTCTAATTCTTTCATTCAAGTCCTTAAATTTAACTACTTATTAACATTTTGTCCCTTAAAAATATAGCATTATCATTTAAGCTACACATTTCTTTTAAATTTTGAACTAATGTGATTGATGAATTGCAAACTTATTTGGACCACGCTATACTTCCAGAATATCATTATCCTAAAACTTAATAACTTATTATCTTTTGATCCTATAAGATATGTTTATATTATAATTTCAGTCACAATTTTTTGAATTAAATGAATGCTGAGTTAATATTATCACTTAATCATGGAATTTTCTGAATTTTGAACCAAAGTTGCTGATAAATTTCAGACTTAATTGGACGTAACTGTATAATTGGGGATTCATTCAAAAACGAAATGAGATTAAAACGCAAAGAGAGTGTAAGCACAAGCAATGAAGTAACGAACCTTCTTCTGCTGTTACGCTTGGCAGCTTCGCGGGTCTTGCGTTTCTTCTCCTCCTGCTTGTTCTCAAAGAAGCGTCTCCTCTTGCACTCTTGTATGACTCCGGCTTTCATGACCTCTCTACGGAACCGATTGAGCAGCCTCTCCTCCGGTTCGTTCTCGTCAACCACCACCTGCACGTTGTAAGCCGAGCGGAAGAAGAGTGTGTTAGCGTGCGCGTGAGACGGGTTCATCACGTGCGAGGACAGCTCCGGTGAGTGGTGGTCATGGTGTTGGGCACATAGCTTGTGGCTCTGAAGCGGAAAGCGCGTGATGGAAGGAGGCTGCGGTTGGGGCTTTCCAGGGAGGAGGAAGGAGAGGAAGGAGGTGAGGGAGGATGCGGCTGCCATTGAAGTTGATTGAGAATGTGAGGTGGGAACATTGTGGACACTTTTTCAATTTTGCTTTATCTCATCGAAAACAATAAAATAAATAACATAATATATAATATTCTTCTCAGAGAAATTATCACGTTCACAAAACTATCACACATGCCATTTTTATCACAATTTTTACAAATTAACTAACCATACTCTATTTTATTTATCTTTAATGTCCAAACTTAATATAACAAACATTCAATTTCAATAATAATAAAATTATTATTATTATTAAATAAGATTTATTTTTATAACCATTTATTTGGTATATATTATAATTTTATCCTTAATGTTCTATTAATTGATTTTATCTATAATTATTAATAAAAAATATTTTGTGTAAACTTTTATTTGATGTAACATAATTTTATAATTTTATAAGTAGTTATTGTTATATTGTAATAATTATTATAAATATTAATTTTTTATTATATTAATTATTTCTATTATTATTATAATAATAAAATATGAAATATGTTTATTTTTATCTTAATAAATATGAATATATAAATTTTATTATTTAATTTTTTACAAAATATCACGTTCATAAAATTATAATTTTCATCGTATTTTTTCACCTTTAACTAATCATGTGGTTTATTTTATTTATATTCAATGATCCTAAATTTATATGCTCTGATATTGAATATTCAATTTTAAACTTGATCAGTATAATTTATGTACCCGATATTGAATATTCAATTTTAAACTCAGTATAACTCGAAATAAGAATTGATGTTATCTTGAAAGGGAGAGTTTACTTTGAAAAAAAAATCTTGAAATAAGATTGATTATAAGTGATGATAAATATAAAAAGGAACTCTACAAACAAGTAAGAAAAACAGTTTTCATAGTATAATAACATTTTGTGGACATCGATATGTTTTTTTACTTCTTAAAAGTTTAGTATGTGATTGTTTGGTTAAGAATTTGTGTTTCTCCTTGTTTTTCTCCTTAAACTTCGTTTGGATTATAAGGTATGAAAATGACCTTATTTGGAAATCACTCCCTTCACCCTACTTCTATAAAATGAGAGTTTATTGATGAAAAAAAATGTCATAAAAAACATTATATTATTTAATGATAATTAGAGAATAATTCTATGTGAAAATATTTACAATATATAGACAATTTTCTCATGTCCTTAACTTCAAATACACTCACACTCTCTAAAGCAAAAACACTCTAGTACAAGAATATAAGAAAAGTCAAATACAAGTTTAAAGTATCTTTGACTGGGGTGAGAAACCTCATGGACTTTAAGCTCATTATATGGTTATCTCACACTCTGCAAAGCAAAAACACTACTACAAGAATATAAGAAAAATCAAATATAAGCTTAAAGTGTCTTTGACTGGGGTGAGCAACCTCATTGACTTTAAGTTCATTATATGGTTATTATCACTCACTTCATTGTTTATCCAATGTGATGTGGGACTTTTCAAGATATAATATTTTCATCAACCCAACAATCTCTACCATGATTAAAATAAACACATCTTCCTTTTTATCTCCATTTCCTACACCAACAATCATCCATACTCCACCCTAAAGAGTATACTCACTTGAAATTAAACTATTCCAAGAATTTCCTTTCGTTGCACATCTGCATTAATGCTAACCAACATCCATGTATAATCACCACACACCTTGCATCAATATTAGTCAATGTCCTTGCACAATTACCGCTAGCAAAAACTCACCATTTTCCATGACAACGTGGTTATGCGATGAGGATACTTAACTCATCTTTCAACGCCTTGTGTAATCCAGATTATATCAGCACATCTTTAACTTGAGTTTGTCACAAGCCAAAATGGATCCTTCCATCAAATTTCTCTTTGTCACATTTGACCGCACTTGCAAATAACATTACAACTTTAGCAATCAAGGATGATTCTCTAGCAAGAATGAATTAATCTTTTCTAGTAAGAAGGAATTAATATTTTCTTATGTGGAAGATCAGACTAAGCTGCAACCACAGAGCATACTAAAAAAAATCCTAATGAACCATAAGCTCTGATACCACTTTAATGGGAAAAAATATCATAAAGAACATTATCATTTATCTCCAAGAATTACCCCACTAATAAAGAAATAATACAAAAACAATTAACACAAGAATATAACGTGAAAACTCCAAAAACCGAAGAAAAATTACAACCGTATCTAATGATAACCAGATAATAACACTATGTGAAAATTTTTACAACACATAACTCTCGCATGCCCTTGACCCCAAGTATATTTATACTCTTTAAAGCAAGAATTTAAACTAAACCTCACAACACTCTACTACAAAAATATAAGAAAAGTTAAATACAAGCTTAAAGTGTCTTTGATTGGGGTGAGAAACCTCATGGACTTTAAGCCCATTATATAGTTATTATCACTCACTTCATTATTTATCCAATGTGATGTGGGACTTTTCAAGATGTAATATTTTTATCAACCCAACACTTATTTGTACAACTTTAACATAAATGAAAACTAGGAAGTTATAATTTGTGATATAAATGAAAACTAGAGAGTTATTAAATAAATATTTTGCTTTCTTGTATGTGTTTTTATTTTGGGTGGCATTCCTAAGTGGAGATCTATTCCTCTACTTTTCTTATCTCTAGGTAAGAGTGACACCTAGTTTTTCTTGAAATTTCAAGTCACCAGAGTAATGCAAAATAAGATAAATTTATTCTTTCTTACTTTCTTCTCTAATATTTGGTCTGTTATCTTCCTTCAACCACCCTTCCATTTACTTCAAGAAGATTACCCAAAACATCAATGTGATTTGACCATATCAACCAATACACTAATCAACACCATAGTTTCAACAATCCTCCAAGATTTACCTCCAATGCAATTATAACTCACAAACCTTGGTCCAAATCACTTCCAAACCTTCACCATAATTCCAACCACCTAGATCACCTACACCCTTGCTTTGTTTGCGCCAAAACCCACCTGAACCAACCAAAAACCCTTATATGAACCAAGAACCAAGCATAATTATATTTTAGCTTCCACCACCTTTTCTTACAATTCTATCTCCAAGAATCCAGCGACATCCAAGGTCCCATCATAATTTGCCTAAATCGAATCAAATTTGTGTTTTCCTTGAGTTTAATCATCTTACATGATTTTTTGTTTCCTTCAATTTTATTATGCCTTGAATCATTGTTTTGAAAGTGCATTGTGATTTATGTTAGTGTTTTCATTGAAAGAAAAGTATTGATTTGGTGTTACATAACAAATGTTTCTAAACTTAATAGTTTCAATACACAACTAATTTCTTTACCTTTCTTTGATTTTGAGTGATAAGTTCCATTTTTTTTGTTTTCCTCTTAGATTCATGTTACTTGGTTTTGTACAATTTCTCTTGAATTGGTATATGTTGTACCTTTAGCTAGTGGTTGATTGCCCAAGACTAGATTGCCCAAGACTAGAGGTGCAAGTGTTATAATCTTTTACATTGAATTTTTAAATTAAATGTAAATTAAAAAAAATTCACAATAAAATTGCAATAGGAAGATGTTAAACCTAGGCTGAAATCTATCCAAAATGTGAGAGTAAATTTAAAACAAATTAAAGAAAATGCACCAAAATTAAAGGACCAAACGTTTAGCTAAATTCATTTAGTTTCCTATTGAGATTTTATTACATCCTTCATATGGATAAGCTTGAGAAGAACACATCTAAAAAGAGAACTACACACTTGGATCAATTGGTAAGTGAGTTATCAAACCTTTTTATTTTTTATGAGTGAGTGAAACCTTTTACACTTTGGTCTTTAAACACTTCTTTCGTTTTCTTCTAGTGGGAATTATTTTTATTTTATCTAAGGTTGCTACTAACATCATATTCTATCTTATATATAATAAAGTAAGGTAGAGTTTTAAGAAAATAAGTTGCAGAATAAGCAATAAAGTAAACAAATTCAAGAAAAATTTTCACTGAATATTAAGATAGTTGTCTATTTAGATATAAAGGTTCATTTTCAAGGATTAGGAGGTGGAGAGGAGATAGAAAGAAACTAGAAAAAAAATAAAGACAAAGATTGAAAAAATGAACCAATCCCTTGAATACATAAATGGTGTGAAGAAATAAAGAATAAAAGATAAAGAGAAGAGAAGTATGATGGTGATGGAGTGTGGGCATGCCACTAGGAGATGAGTCACCCTAGATAAGTGGTGGTTGCCGCACTTGAACCAAGGTTCAAGATAAGACACTCAAAGAGATGAAACACTCTAAGAAATTTCACATTTGTTATTAATGTTCAACCCCATTACATGAAGAGAAGTCTCCTATTTATAAGCTTTTGGGGAGGGACCTAGATGGAGTTACAAAAGGAGACATAAACTTAACCTAAACCTAAAGATTAAGAGCTCCCATGGCCCAAATATGTTAAATTCGTCCTATCCTACCCAAAGTGCCTTTAAGGGTGTGGAGGACATTAAAAAAATGTATGATTCCCTTTAGGTTGTCCTAAGCCTACCAAACCTGTAGCCCAAGGTTCTTTCTTCCCAAAAAGGAGTGTCTTACACCTTTGGACAGCCCATGCAACCAGTGGCGGATCTTCTTGGGAGCTTAGGGGGGTCGTGACCCCCCCCAAAGTTTTGTAACTTCCATGTAATTTATTATTTTGGTCCCCCAAACTTAATGAACATTTAATATATTTACTTGTATATTTACAATTTTATCCTCTCAGTCCCTCCTCAGTTTTGTAACTCTCATATAATTTATGATTTTGTCTTCCTTAAACTTAATGATCATTTAATATATTTAAGTATATATCTACAATTTTATCCTTTAACCCTTTGATCTTCTTTCTTCCTTTTATATTTATTTATTAATAATATATTATTTGGCCCCCCAAGATCAATGGTCAAGATCCGCCACTACATGCAACCATCTTATATGTTCAAGTTTTCTTTTCCACCAAAAAGAGGTGGTGATTTTCAAAATGGAGGTGCATAAAGTGGTCTATAAAAAAATGTGAAAATAAGTTTATAAAATTTAAGAAATAAAAATGGTAAGAAAATTCAAAGTGGAGGGTGAAGAGAGGGTCTCCCTTCTAGTCATACTCCTAGTGATCCTCCTAGAGATGACCTCTCCCGCTTCCAGGGTTAACTAGGGACCCATCACTATCTCAAACCTCTTGTGTTTTGTATTTATTTTTTTAATCTAACCATGTTTAGGATCACTCATCATCGTTCTTCAATCACGTCATAAACGAGTTAATGATAAGAATCCAACTTTTAGAAAAATAAGTACAAAGATCGATAAAAAGGTGAAAAAAGAAGATAAAGAACACTTTTTTCACATTATGGGGAAAATCACGTGATGAGGATGACTACCACTTGCATAAGCATAGAAGTAGTGGTAGATTTTCTTGGAAATTGAGAGGAACATTTTATTTTACCCTTTCATATTTATTTATTATTTATTAATAATATATTATTTGATTCCCAAAAATCAATTGTGAAGATCCACCATCTGTATAGAAGAAAACTTATGTAACATAAGTAGATACTCAAGTCCAATATAAATCTCACACATAAAAAATACTGAACATCTCATAAAAATTTAAAAAGAATATGTTATCTAAGACGTTAAATTCACTAAATGAAGTATATATATAATTAGTTGACACTTATTCTTTTAAAAATAATACTTAATTTATCAAACGTTTCTATCTAAGAGGTGACATATATTTTGTTTTTTTATTGTATTTTCAAAGTGCTTTTCATATGTTTTATTTTCTAGATTTTATTTTCTTCTTCTTTTTTGTCATTGGTAATAAATTGGGTTTGTGTTTGCACAAATGTTTTAATTTATATTTTTGGCTAATATGACGTTTGTCTATTATTATTTCCATAACTTTTCCTATAAATTTTATTTTTAGTTGATTCTTTTGTGTTAGATGCTTCACTTACGAGGCTTTGAAACAAATGTATGGGTTATATTACATTTGGAGTTTTATATGATTTCATACAATTTTTTTGAAGTTGAGTCAAATTATTGTATTTTCCCATGACTTAGAGTAGGACATTTGTACTTGGACTCATAATTATAACTTTGATCCATAATAAAAGTCCATTTTTTACCATTAATACGAGGTTTTAAATTGATTAATAGAGCTCTGATTAGGCATCATGGGAATAAACATTTTTTTTTATTTTACAAAATTAATTATGTTCTCTCTCTTTAATTTTTCATTTAGGGTTTCCATTTTTTTCATGACTGTTAACGTTGTTACTATTAATGGCGTCTGCTATGGAAGATTGAAAACTCGAGGATTAATTCTTTTCAACGATTTCACAATCAATTTGAAGTGAGATTTTGAACCACTTGATTTCATTCTCCCAATGATGAAATTGGATCTAACAAGGTTTAGAAAATGTATTTGGCTAAACTGTAAACTTAGTTAAATGAATTATTCATTTTATGAATTTTTCCTAGAATAATTAGTATTGTATTAATGAATTTAGATATATATATATATATATATATATATATATATTATAAATTAATTTAACAAGGATTCACTTATTATAAGAGTAAATATTAGAATAAATATTTGACAATCACTTATGCTTATATCTAATAATTAAGATTAATAATTATTTTAGAATAATAAATTATTAAAAAGTAAATAATGATAATATAGAAAAAAATCATAATTCTTATTTTGGAATTGAATAGATTTATTCTCTTATAATTTATATATTAAATTATTAAATAAAAATTAATAATATAATTTAAATTTAAAAAATATATTTTATTTTTTATTTTTATTTAAATATTTTTAAAATTTTAAATTAGACCAAATTTGGTCTATTAACCTGGTGACCTAATATAGGTTAGACTAAATTAAAAATTATGATTATTTTGAAATATTGGTCACACTGAACCATCAATTTTTTTACTTAACCCATAGGGGTTGGTTGGATTAGGATACCCGTATTGATAATTCTACTGTAATGTTTTAGTAAAACCTTTTATAGCTGGAAAAAAACTAGAGTTAGTCCAAAATTTGGATGAATTAATATATAACTTGATTTTATGGTCCTCTAGTATAATGGTTATTGAGTATTCAAATATTAATATGATAAGAGATATAAAATTAAAAATGTTTATGCTAAGATATCTAGTTACTTTTGTAAAATAAACTATATTATGAAAATAGTTACTACAAAAGTGTCTTGCTCTAAGCATTGCAAAAATTGAATTAATTACAATAGTTACTAGTTATAAAGAGATACTATTAGAAAATAAGTTTTTTATATTGATATTTTTAAGTATTTTACATCAGTTGTTAAACCAATGTAAATGTTACCAGTATAAAATATGTGAAAAAATTTACATCCGCTATCAATCAATGTAAATAGTTGATATATAAGATTGGTTGTAAAAAAAATGATGTAATATATCACTTTCTACATCACTAGCCTAACAACACATTCTTATGATATTATAGTTTTTTTTTTTTTACAATTTCATATTTTATTTTAGTTTCAAATTCCATTTTAGTTTCATATTAAAATTTAGATCTAGGAATAGATGTAAACTTAGTATAGTTTTTAAGCATTGACACTAATACGATTTTTCTATTATACTTGTAACGTAGGCATGTGTGTTATATGTGTTAAAACTAACTACTACACGTCTTGTTTTCATTCCTTGTGCATATGCATATTTGATTCTATGTGCAGATGCATAAATAAAAATGTCTCAAAAAAAAAATTCATATCTCAAACCTAAAACTATCGTTACAAAGTTTGTTACGGTTCAAAGATTATAAGCACGAAGCTTTATATGATTGACTTACTTAAATTATGTGCACATTATTGGTCATGCCAAGTTGCGTCGCTAAAGTTAAAAAAATGGTCTCATATATTACATAAAAAAGATTTTGGATACTCAATGTTAATGTAATTAAAATGGTTTTTAGCAAACTTGGAAATTTCTACTTATATTACACATAATTGAACTAGTTAACTAAGTTTTTAAACCTATATTTAAAAAAAATAAATTACTTGAGACATATATTAGTAATTTGACGCAATATCATGGTATGTAACAAAAAAAAATTATTATTCAAAAAATTGAATTACATTCTAAATTATTAATATTAAATTATTTTTTAATGTTTTTAATTGTTTAATTAACATATAGGTTTAATCTTTATTACCACTATTTTAATTTATATATTCTCAATCATAATAAAAAGAATGTTGAAAATAAAACGGAGATTAGGTACATGATCATATAAAAGTAGACAATAAAAAGTGTAGAAATCGTCATGGAATGCGTCTTCGTTTTGAACTTGAATATATATAATATAAAATGTGGAGGATTTTTAAAGCAACAATGTATTGTTGAGTGTGTAAAAAGACAAGTGGGTAAGGTTGAGTGCATGAGGAAGAAGAAACGAGGTTTTTGATGCACTTTATTAAACTACACAATTATCACTACTACTTGTGAGCACCCTTTGAGAATCTTGGATGCATAAATTAATCTTTGTTTGCTCAAATTTTGAAGCATACCACCACGAATTTTAGAAGCCCAAAATGTATACTTACTATAAAAACCATTAATTATTTAATGCCCTTTAGAGTAGTGTTTGGAATCATTGGAAAACCAATTAGAGGAGCAACTGGTGCTTAATTAATTGAATCACTTTTTAATTCATCTATGGGAAAAACAGAAAACTAATTAACCATTTTATTGGATTAAAGGTGAATTTTGATTAATTAATATAAAAATTATATATTTTTTTCAAATATTTTCTCTTTTAAGAAAAATATTAAAGCTGATTGTCTGTGTTCATTGAAGAAAAATTAGTAGAGTCACATCGGATGACTTTATTATTTATGCTGTGATTTGATTCTGTTTTAATTTTTTTAAATAATTTAAACCTAATTAAATTAATATTTTATGGTTTAATTTTAATGATTTTTTTATTATAGAATTATTAAATATATTATAATAAATCATTATTAAATATATATATTAAAATTATTATATATAATTTATTATGATATTTATATTTTTAAATTTTTTTATATTTAATTTAAATAATAGTAATAATATAAACTCTAAACTATAAAAAAATAATTAATTCACATAATAAGTGTTTTTTATATTTTAATTTTTAATACTATATATTATAATTATGGTTTATTTCGAATTAAATGTTTATTGACAAATTTTTAAATTTGTTAATTTGTTAATTAAAAAAATCTAAAATAATTCAATTTTGATTTTTTTTTTTGAATAAATTTTTAGATTGATTGGGTTAACGATGCTTAGAAAAGCATAACAATAATTAGAAATTAAAACGTGACATCTCACTGAATAATAGATATCAAATTGAAAATATGTTTCCAATGTGAAAAAAAATGTCAGTTATTTAATTGTAATATTTACTTTTTCATAATAACTAAATACCGTACTATAATAAAACATTACAACCGAAAAAACAACGTAGGCGAATTCAGAAAAACTATACGCTAAAAATATACTTTTTGCACATGAAATTAAATTTAAAATAAACTTTTGTACAGAAGTGGTGAATATATATCGAAGAATGTAAATTGTATTGAGATCTTTAAATGTTTTTTTATACAAAATTTTAGATTTTTAATGATTTTTAAATTCTAGATTTTGATGATTACGCAAAAATAATTATCATTTATAAAAACGTTAAAAAAAATTACTTGTACAAAAATTACATTTAACATCATCGAGAATTATATATGAATAAAAATTATATTTAACATATTTTTTTTAAGGTTGATTAAAGATTATTATTATTTCTAGAAATGTTTTTTTATGACATTAAATTTATACATCCTCAATGATTTATATAACATAAAATTAATAATTTTTTATCAATTTATTAATCTATATACTTATCTTTAGTTTATTGATTAACAATCTTTTTATCTATCGATCAAAGTTTTTTAATTTATTGATCATTAGTATTTCGACTTATCAATATATCAATCTATTAATCAAATTGTTGATCTATAAATTGATTTATTGATCTATCTATTGATATGTTGATCTATTCATTTATTAATTTATCTCTCGATCTATTTATCTATCTATTAATCAATATTGATAGATCCATAGTTTAATAGATCAATAAATAGAGATAGATCGAAAGATCAATAGACTATTGAATGATGGATCAATAGATAAACAAATTAATAAATTGATAGATAAATAGATCAATAGATAGTTAGATATATTGATAGATCGATAGGCAATCATTTGATAAATGGATAGATGAAGAGATATATTAATAGATTGATAGATCTATAGATTGATAAATAAAGAAAAAGATCTATAGACCAACAAATCGATAGATTGATTTTCACTATCGTTCAAAAAATCAAATATTCTAGGCTTTCCTAAAGTTTTTGTAATATAAAGCACAAACCTATCTCTTAAGAAATTATGACTCATAACCTAATATCTTAAGATTTTGGGTTGAGAGTGGTGTCAATCCCTTGTATAAGTTGGGTTCTTGTCTCATTGGTGTTGTTTCTCCCCTGTGAACCTCCTCGAAAGGCCCAACAAGTGGTATTAGAGTCAAAGGTTGATCAACAGTGGGTTAGAATAGTCTTTGTATCGAAAGTTTTCCTAACAGAGTGAGTCAGGTAAGTATGTCTTGTTATGATGAACTGTGGTACATGGAAGGGCTACTAGTGTACTTGAGGGGATGTACCAATGTGAAGAGACTCACACTTGAGGGGGAGATTATTGAGTCTCACATTGAGTAAGAATGAGAAAGTTGAGCAACATATAAGAAAGTATGACACATAACCTAATATTTTAAGGTTTTGAGTTGAGAGTAGTGTCAATCCTTATGTGGGTTGGGTTCATGTCTCATTGATATTATTTCTCCCTTGTGAACCCACTTTGAAAGGCCCAACACATTCTTCTCAAAAACACATTAAAATGTTATTGATAGAATTTTATTGACTATCAATAAACTAGTGATAAACTATCCATAAACTATCGATAAAATATGATAAAATGTTGATAAATTATCCATAAACTATGATAGACTAATCAATTATTGATAGCTTATTGATAAATTATTGATGGACTATTGATAGATTAATGATCAATTATCTATATACTATTAAAAGACTATAATAAACTACTGATAACTTATAATAGATTATTGATAACTTATTGATAGACTATTATCAATTATTAATAGATTATCGATAAACTACATTAGACTATTGATAAATTATTGATAGATTATTAATATATTATACTAGACTATTAATAGATTTTTTTAATAACTATCGACATGACTTTTTATTAATTATTGATAAACTATTGATAAATTAAACTATCATAGATTATCGATAGACTATTGATAAACTACAATACATAATCGAGAAACTATTGATATACTATCGATCAACTATTAATAAATTATAGATAGATTTGATAAACTATATACTATTGATAGATTTTTTTATTGACTATCAATAGACTATTCTTATATTTTTATTTATTGATTATTAATAGACAATTGATAGACTATTTATATATTATTGATAAACTATTAGTAGATTTTTCATTGACTATCGACAAACTATAGAATGAAAATGAGTTTAAACAAAAAAAGTATAAGAAAAGTGTATTTCCTTAAAATAAATTTATAAATGTGTATACAAAATATGTGTTATCAATAGACTATATAAACTATCAAATATTATTAATAGATTATTGAATGTTTTTCGATAGATTATTCATAAATTATCGATATAATATTTACAGATTATTGATAGATTATGAATAAACTATCGATAAACTATTTATAGACTAGTGAATGCACTTTTGATATACTTTATTTTCACTTTTAAACTCATTTCTAGTTAATAATAATAAATATGTTCAGTGTACATATATTCTTTAATTTTGTATTTTTAACTAATATAACATTTTTTATTGTTTTGACTATAACTTTTTCTAAAAATATTATTTTAGCTAATTCGAGTTACATGGAATTCTAAATTTCCAAGGTTATCAAATAGATGTATGGTTTGTTAGATTTATAGTACTTTGTTATTTTGTACTAATATAAATAGATTTTGTTTGTTAGTTGCTCAAGAAATCAAAGTTTTGATCAAGCAAAAAACAAATAAAATTAATGACTTATCCTAGAGATATTTTGTTCAAGCTTAGATGAGAATGTTCAAGTGAAATGAATCACTCGTGCAAAAAAGAGACAAAAATCAATAAGTGAAATATTTTAGTATATAACCCAAGTAACTAAAGTATACTCAAGTGATATACCTTTGTTGTGTGTAATAAAATATGGGTGAATAAAGTGTAAGGTAATACTCAATGGTAATACATGTATGAGAGACATGTAATATTGAATAGAGTTTGAGGTTTGAGCCTAAAATCAATTAAAATTTTTATTATTTTGTGTAAGGCATGTCAACTTAAGACATGATGAAGGATCATCTATAAAGGAACACATAAAGTTTATGACTAGAAAAATAAAGAAGACTCAAAGAAGAAGACTTTCCTATTTTAGAGTATAGACTATTAGGATTTTTATGTGTAGTTTTATATGTATAAGTGTATTATATATATATATATATATATATATATATATATATATATATATATTTGTATATATATTTGTAGAAATAGATATATGTGTTCTAGAGTTTGTATATATATTTGTAGAAATAGATATATATTTGTATATATATTTGTATATATATATATATATATATATATATATAATTGTATATATATTTGTATATATAAGAACAAGCGTATAAAAATGCATGATGAATTATTAATGACACAATAAAAATATTATGTTTTACCCTAATTTCAATACTGAAGTAAGAAATCAAATTGAAAAACAAAATGAAAGCAAAAGAGGATGAAAATTGACATAATGTTCTGAAGACAAAATCATTACTTATAGAATAAAATTAATATAATAAATAAAAATAGGTGATACTGAGAAAAGATGAGTGAATAACAATAAATAATATATATATATATATATATATATATATATATATAATATTATATAAGGATTATTTTAGTTAAAAAGTTAGGTGCTCTTATTTCCATGTCCATCAAATTCTTGGCAAAGAAGTCAGAAAGAAAAAAAAATCATAGAATACAGATCATAATTAGATTCTGCTTTGCAATTACAATAACTTCTATGGCCTGACAGTGTCCAGCTTTAAAGGATTAAAATGTAATAATTAATTACACTTTTGCAATCTACTGTTTCCAGTCACATACTGCTTCACAGGTAAAGCACCTGTTGCACTTCACACCACATTAGAAGCATAATGCAACAAATGTTGCCACGTGTCCAACAAAACATTCTTTTATAACATTCTATGAATTATTTTCTATGGGTCAATTAAAAATGCTCTCTGTTATCATAAGTTTTTCCACACATTTAAAAATGTAATATAAATTGATGAAAGAATATAATGATTTTATACAATTAACTTTTATTATTATTTTTTTAATTTTGTTGCCCATCCTTAATATTATTGAAGATTAATATAAATATAAAATAACTAATATTATACCGAATACTTAAAATTACGATTTTTTTAATACTTATCAAGAGATCCTAGTGATTACCAGAGTTCTTATTAATTTTTTTGTCATTTAATTTTACTTATAATAATTTTTCACTCTTTTGTATTACTTTATTTTTCAACTTTTTAATATAATTTTAGGTTTGAACTTTAGATTTTTTTTTCTACTATTAGAAGTAATATTATATTTCAATTAAATGAAAATGAATAAATATATATGGAGAAAATAAATTATCAATGCTATTTTTTCTTTAAAGACTTAATTATACAAATTTAACTCCTCTAGAATGTGTAAATTATCTAAAAAATAAAGAGAGATTAACACATCATAATATATATATATATATATATATATATATATATATATAATATCAATAATTGAATTTACATATTTGATTCATATTAACATGAGAGAAATTAAATCTCAGGATTTACTAATAAATTTTATATCATTCGATAAGAAAAATTGGTTAGTTTTGTCATAAATTTCTAAAAAAAGAGTGTTGTCACATTTCTTTAAAAAAAAACTCAAAAAGCGAATATATTTTCTAAAACAATTAACACACACCTTATCAAATCAAACTATTTTTTTCTCACAAATATTTCTTGTAGTGGATAAACTATATTGGTAAAATAAAGTTATTAAAATGGAAAAAATCTAATATTATAAGAAGTGCTGTATTATATAAAAATATAATTCTTATTAGTCGTTGGCTTGTGCACCTAATAATTTAATGATTTAAAGAGAAACTAAAAATAAACTTTGGCAATAAAAAGGTCCTCAAAAAACGAGAATATTTTAGTAAATCCATGCTATGCATGTCTGACGCCATTACTGTCCATGTTGGGCACAAAGTTCATTGGTTAGTTTTGTCATTGAAATTACGTTAAATTGTAGATAAGTGTTCATTAATTAAATATTCAGATATATAAACACTTTTTAAATAATAAATACAATCTGTAACATAATTGTTAAAATACAGAAGAAATTGTTAAAATCTATTTTGCATGGTTTCCCATGGTCAAAATCGAGAAAATTCATAATATTTGTGTTTAAGAAGGAGTGTGTTCTTATTTCTATCATAATGATTAGGTTAATTTTTATATTTGAAATATTATTTTTAAGTTTTAATTTATTATAATTTTGTTTTTAAAAAAATACTCTAATGATTTAATAAAAAATAAATATATAATTTAGTACATTCATAATTTTTATATTACTTAAAAATTATCATAAAAATAATTTATATATACTATCTCGAAAATACTTTATAAAAAAAAACTTTTCGTTTTTTTCAATTTCCACTTCATCATATCTACTCCGATATTTTTCTCTATTTTCCTTTTTTTTTTAATTCCTTCTGAACTAGTTTTCCACCAAATCAATTGTCACAAGTCACTCTGGCAGCCATGAAAGGACTAACTCCCTTATGTCTACTTTATCTTAGTTCTTACATAGAGAATATATATATATATATATATATATATATATATATATATATATATATATATATAATTATTTATTTTAAATTATATATATTTTGAAATAGAGAAATAATAATAATAATAATATATTTGACATTTCATTTTGTAATGTTCCTCGGTTGAATATATATAATATTCTTTCATGAATGTTGTGTGGAACAATTTGTGATGGTATGAATAGGTGTGCCAGGAATTATATATTAGTTGATTTAACTAGTTATGAAAAAGTGTGCTTAAAAATATAGAGCATCTCTGTCTGTGTCACAATTTTACATCTATACGCATAACATAAAATATCCAATTTGCATCAAAATCCATGGAACCCCATTTGAATATTTAATCAAGTTTCACCACATAATTTGAGGGTGTAAAGATAACTCCCACTAACGATAGTGCAGAAGGAATATGACCTTGAAGACTTACCAAGAACCATGCACAGTACCTTGTGCGTTTGTTTATAAACTTTGTTTTTGTGTATACATGTCACTTTAAGAAATTGCATTGATATACTCTCTGATCAAACTCTGGAACAAATATATTATTAAGTTTCTGTTTGCTGACTCCATTTCCAAAAGAAAAAGCACAAGGGAAAGAGTACAACTCTGTAGGTCCACTCATTGTACCTTGTTTTTTCTTTTTCTTTCAATTTGTATTAAAGCTAAACCCTAATTAATGAATTAATGGAGCACCCGTACTTGCTTCTGCCTTTTTCTATAGTAAGATGCCACCAATCAACAAAACCAGTGGTCAATCAAATGTTATGCTCAGATTCCCAAATTCACCAACAATCATAATTTTCATTTTTATATAAATGGCCTTGTGCAATTCCGAAATTATTAGAGAATCATTCGGGTTATTTTACAAGCACAATTATCATCTAAGTGCATTTTAAAGTTTTGATTATGGTTTTTTTTTTATTCTGTGAGGTTGGCTTTGGCCAAAGCTATTTGGCAAAGGAGAGAGTGATTGTGTTATTCTATTATTCCTCCGTCAACCTCTCCATTATTCTACGTTTTTCAGACAAGTTTCTATCGATTTCTTCCTGGTCTTCTATCTGATTCAAAACTATTGTTTTTTCTGTATTTTATTAACAATATCTCTTTTCGTAATCGTTATCACCAATGTATATTGAGGAGTATTTTTAGTAAGCACAAAGTTATTATAAGTTAAGAGTATTTTCATTCTAACAAAGCAAGTTAGTTGAAGCGTATTATTGTAAGTGGTAGGTAGCTATCAATTTTCTATGTTTAAAGATTCTCCTCTATTTTTCAATAAATATTAAGTTGTAAGCAAAGTAGATTAATTGAGTGTAAAATATTGTTATTTTAATGAACAAAAATAGGTTAATATTTTTAGTTGTAAAGTATGTGCAGTGTTTTATTAATTTATAACATAACCTATGTGAGGTACTATCGTAAAAATATGAGGGTCATACCTATTATTATTATTAAAATACGTATTTTGTATATTATTATTATTGTTATTATTATAAAAGTTTAGATTGTACATAAATTAATTATATTATTATTGAAAAAAAATTGTTATTTATTGTTTTTTTTAGATAAATTTTTTTTTTTAGGTTATCAGGTTGTTCGTAAATATTTATTGATGAAATCTATTTCTAGACTTAGATTAATTATAATAGATATTTTTATTGCAACATTTTGATTTAATTATTAAAAATAGAAGTACTTAAGTTTATGGTCATTTAAGTAAAATTAGAAATAAGTTAGATGATTATTTTATGCATGATGTATTTTCTCGTAAACATGTGTAATATGGATTCTAATTTAGATTTTAAGACTTCCTATACAAATATTATTAATTATATTATTGTATCTATTTGTCCTTTACATATATTAAAAAAAAAAACTGATCCTTCACAAATCAATTTTAAGATTTATAAGATTGTTTTTTTTTAGAAATTGAATTGTATTTTTAGTTAAATATGATAATCGAACTGTAGAAATTTTTTATTGATCTATTTTTTTATTACATTTAGGTTTATAAATCAATGGCAAGGAATAATTTGATCATCAGATAATCATTATAGATTTTTCTTTTACTATGATTTCATTGTTTAAATTGAAATCTAGGTTTATTACTTTTTATAATGCAAAATTGGCAAAATCTTCCTTTCTTAACTCTTCATAAGTGAGAATGAAGTCAATAATCATTTGTCACTGCTCCTAGAAAATGTATTATGATCAATAAATATCACAAACATACCATTATATCACAAAAATTATTAAACGATGTCTTGTAACTATTATATGAGTCTAACTATAAGGTTTTGATTAATACAAGTTTGATTTCAAGATTTAATTAATACAAACTTGATTCCCAAATTATTTAAAATAAAAGAATTGTGTTCATTGTTAAAGTTAAATGTGATTCAACATCTTGTTATAGTGTATTTCTATAAATTTTAGTTTGTATCAAAATTTAACTTCTCATGAGTTTGTGACAGTATAAAGTCTACAATAAATATAATGGAATGGAACACGAAAGATACCTCATAGGCAAACAACATGTGTTCAAAAGCGAAAGCTACAATTAGTTAAAAGAAGTATTTGGATACATATTCATATTGAAATGTATGATACGGTGAAAAATAACAATTACATACCCTATGATAAAGATATGAATGAGAATCAAGAAGAAAATGGAACGAAGATAAAAAAAAACAAATATTTTTATGCAAATTATCGTTATATCTACTTAGGTTGTTACAAGAATTAACATCATATTTATATATAATAAATATGGTGATAATTTGAATTGTCAATTGTATCCTCTTATTTTTTATAAAAATTGAATTAATGGACGATTGAATAATCTGATGAAATATTTGTTTAACTATTAATAATATTTGTGTTCATAATTGTTAAGAATTGATTTTAAAAAATGACTAATATAAAAAATGGAAATTTATTTTTAAAGATTTTTTATTAATTTATTAACATTAACAAACTAAATAAAAAATACATAATTTCAAAAATAAAAAAGATTAGTTAGAATAAGCAAGTTACATTTGAATGAATGAATAATAATAATTATTATTATTTAATAATAAAATTGCGCATATATTTATTGATAAGAATAAATATATTAGTTAATTTTATATATAAAAAAATTATGATACATTATTATCATAATTATTATCTATATAACTCAATATTAAATATAAATTAATATTTTTAATTTGATAAACACAACAATTTAGGTCCTAGCTAAAAAACAACATTACTTAACAAAGTTTAATATATATATATATATATATATATATATATATATATATATATATATATATATATATATATAATTATGTTAGACATACTATACAAATCTCTAAACAATTCAATAAAAATAGATTAGAACAAGTTAAAAAACAATTATAGTCTAAAATAAATTAGGTTAATTTGGGTTAAATTTTTTAACCCGTGATCTAAATGAATTTATATACTATATTCACGTGTTGATTTTTAAGTTAGTTAGTTTTATAACATAATTATTATTTAAAAAAAATATTAAAATTATTATATATATATATATATATATTAAATTATGTATCACATTAATATATTTAAGATTAATATTAATTTTTATTAATATAACTTTTAAATTATTTTTTTTTTAGTTATATTTAAAATTAACTTTTTATTTTTGTATTAGTTTCTTGGATAAATTATTTTTGTGTAAAATTATGACTTTTTTTGTTTAAGGAGAACAAAAATAACATATTGACTTGTAAGCCTTGTGTAAGATTAGACTAGTAAAAAAAAACCATGACTCTTTTAAAATATTGGTAAAAATTTGATAATTTAATTTTATATCTAAGTTGTAAATCAAACACAATTTATTAGGTACTCTTAATTGCTTGTTGAGAATTATATTTAATTGTCTTTTATTTAAATTAGTTATTAATGGGTTTTTTGTGTTTTATTTTTTTTAATCACCCTTCCTATAAGACATATATAATGAATAAATAAAAAATTTACAAAAAGTCACTCTTCCATAATTAAAAGAAAAAATTTAAAATTTATGACTTTTGAAAAGATTGTTGCTAAAATTCTAAAAGAAAGAAAAATAAATGAGACAAAAGTTAAGTCATGTTTATTTTAATGTTTAATAAATGATTGTTGCTAAAATCATAATTTTAAAATTATATAAAGAATTTTAGGATTAGTTTAAAGAAGAATTTAAGATAACTAAGGAACAATCAAATGTATTATTAAGTATAAATAAGGAGTTTCTTGATCTTAAACAATTAAGAACATTTTGATAACAATGTTAGAAGATATAAATCATTATACAATTATTTTGAAAAAAATGTTTCATGCCTTAAAAACACAATAGTAACAAAAATGGACAAAAGTAGATGATTTGCTAAAAGTGTTTTACTATATTATATTGATGAGTGTATCCAAGTCAAAAAATGATACATATGTTTTTCTTTTTATTCCTATTTTAAAACATAATCACTTACACAAATTGGTTTACAATAGGAAGAATTGAATGTGAATATTTAAAGAAAAATTTTATACTTATACGAAGACATTTGCTATGATTTTAAAAATAAAAATTGGTGGAATTCTCTTCATATATATATATATATATATATATATATATATATATATATATATATTTTTTTCTCTTCTTCCTGAGCATAAAAGGCAATGAAAATTATTTAATATGATGTATATTGTTTGTACTGCCTTGACCTCCTTAACTTTTGTTTTTGATAAACAAATAAAATAACCAAATTTTATTAAAATATGAATACTGTTTTTATCTTGCATCAAAATTTATATTTCTTTACTATGCTTACATTTTACTAAGTGAAAGTTTAAATTTTATATTCTTAAAATTCAATTTTGTAAAATTAATTCTACTAAAATACACTCTTTAATATTATTTTGATTGAATTAAATACATAATTCATATTCATATATAAAATAACATACATGAAGGTTAGGTATAAATAAATAAAGGAAAAAACTTAAATAGTGTGTAAAGTTTTTTAATGTTATTTTTAAATGCAATACATAAATTCATAACTATTAATTAATATTTTTAAAGTTATATAATTTTATATGATACTTCATATATTTATAGTAATATAATATATATTATTTACATTAAAAATTAGCATAATCAATATAATTAGAAACATAAAATTATTTTCTGATTTGAAAAAAATAAATTGAATAATATAATACACAATTTCACTCTTCTAAATTTTACAAACACCATTATCATTTAATACAAGTTTATTAAAATAAAAAATAAAAACTTATATGTTTAATAATTCAAATGTTATAAAAACCTATAAAATAATTACACTGTATTTTTTTAAATAATTTTTACAATTTTAATATTACTATAAATTATTATAAAAATATTAAAATAATTAAATATATCTATAAAATATCAAAATTTTTTTATAATTTATGTATAAATTAATTTTATTTTATGTAACATTTTATCTATTTTTTAAATAATTATATCTTAATTTTAATTGAAATTTACATAAAGATATTTTAGCAATTCATCACCTTATCTAATTATTTAATTCTTTTAATCAATTTTATCTTTTATTTGTTTTACTCATTTTTTTTACCACCTTTCACTCTTTTTCTACAATTTCATTTTTTTACTTTTCTTTATCTCTGAAATTCATTTCTCAAACTAAACACACTTAGAAAAAAAATACAAATCTTAATACAATCAATAAATCTACTGATTTATACATAAATGCATAAACAACATGATGTACTATTAAAAGAAAAAATTAAATGATTATGTTATTTATAAAGAAATAATCAGTTACAATGAACAAATGGTGGTAAAGAAGGTTATTAATGAAGAACAATTAATGAAAATGTTTTATTTTGTGCATAATTGTGCTATTTACAAAATCATCTTAATATACTTCCTCTATCATGTACCCTCCTCAGCTAGCCTGGTCCTGAATTCAACACCGCCTCGTCCACCAACCAAAATTCGCATCACACCAAAACCTTCTTCAACGTTCTATTCTCGATACAAGACAAAATTAAAAGAAATATTTTATTTAAACAATCATGTAGATATTATAAAATAATTATTATGAAACTTAACAAAATTACCATACAAGTTAATTTGTGGATCAATAATAATATAAAATCTCTTTATATAACTAATCCACTGTTATTTATCCTACTTCAACCTAGACATGCATTAGTTACTTTTTTTTTAAGCCAATAGAATTGGAGAAACTAAGAAATGTTAATATTTTTTATGAATAAATGGTTCAATTAGTGAAATTTCTTTTATCTATATTTTATTTTTATTCATAATATTAAAACCAAATACCTAACTAAGCTTAAATAATGTTATTTTGGAGAAATGAAAAATATTCAATATGAAAATCCACACGTGACTTAATGAAAAACAATAGTTTCTAAATAAAAAAATAAAAACGAATACAAAATTTATTAATTTAACCTTTTTTTTGTTTCCTTTCTCTACTCTTCCACGCAAACAGTTTGTGAGAGAGAAAGAGGCCGAGCCGCCCATGTCCCTTTCTTATTCGTAACATTATTTTTTTCATTCTTTTATTATTTCACATTGGACTGCTGTACTCCCACAGTGACTTCTCTCTCCTTCTCCCTCTTCTCTTTTCCTAAATCGGGAATTAAATAAATAAGATGGTGATGGTGCAGTTGATGACACTGCCATTTAAATAGTTAAATTATGGTTTTTTGGGTTGCTCTTTTATTCCACAAATATAAAAGCATATTCTAAATTAAGCTTATGTTTCCAGCAAAAATGGTGGGTGGCTCTTGGATCTCTTTCACTACTTCTTCTTCTTCACCATCTTAGTCTTCTCCTTCAACACACCAACTCAACTTTTGGCTTCTCCTTCAATTCTTCCTTCCATGTTTCTCTCCTCAACTCAACCTCACATGGGATATGTCATGGTGTTGTTGCCTTGGTGTTAGCTTCAGCTCACTCCTAACGTCTCTTTTCTCTTTGTTTTCATTGCATGTTGTGTAACCCTCGCACGCCATTTATTGCTGCCTTTGACTTGTCTTCTCCTTTTAAATTGTTTTTATTTCTTCTCTCTCTTTTGGTCTATATGTTATCTATAAGGGAAGTTGTGTCATGAACTATTCTCTTCTTAATAGCTGAATAAATAGGCCTAAACCCATGTCTCGAAGTCTTCACTTTTTTACACTTTCCCTTCCTAATCAACTTTGGTCCTTATCTCCTTCTTCGCATGTTTATGTGTCGGTTATCATCTATGAACGCCGATACATCCACCAACTTTTCATGATGTGAAATCTAGTTTTTTATTGGGGGCGTCTTTCATTAGGGTAAGTATCTCTTAATCCATTGAGAAATTAATTTGTTCCGATTGTATTCATCTATAAATAAGCTTTATTTACTGTGGCTGAAATTCCCATTAGTCTTCTATTTCTTGAACTTTTGTTAATCAACAAATGGAAATGCTAAGGTAAATCAGTGTTTACACATCCATACACGTCACAAGCTTTATTTGTATTTTATTAGAGTTCTTATCGTTTTTACCTGTAAAGAAAACTCAATCTATTTCTTAATGTCTGATTTGGTTTTCTTTTGAAATTTGGAATGTTAATGTTTAAAAAACATGACGAAGGTTTTTTATGTTTACTCTTGTTTGCTGGTCTATGTCTGTTTTTTTGTTCATGATGGTAGCCCTCATATGTCTGCAAGTTTGTTGTTGCTGCTGATATTTTTTGCCTGGATTTTCTGTCTGCAGTTACAAGACAATTTCATTAGCCATAAGAGGCTCAATCAACGTTTAACAGAGGGCATATTGAAGGAGCATTTTCCCACAAATGATCTATTATGAACAGTAAAAAAGCATTACCTGTCTCAACCATTGTTAGTGGCTTTTGTTTCAGTCGTTGTGCCCAAAAGATGAGAGTTCTGGAGTTATCACCCTCAGATGGCAATGGTTCCTCTACTAATGAAGATGAACCTTTACCTCAGGATGCAGATTATAGTAATGTTCTGAGTATTAGTGACGAGCTAGAGACTTCAATCTTTGCAAGATTTCCAAGGTCGCAGCACTGGAAATTGTGCTTTCTAAACAAGCGGTTCTTGGCGCTAGCCAGGAGTGGCGAGATCTACCAAATAAGGAAAGAGTTAGGACTCAAAGAACCATCGGTATTCATGTTAGCTAGTGGGGAGAGCAATTGGTGGGGAATGGAGTGGCCTTTCAAGTCAAGCAGGAAGCTCCCTCCTATTCAATCAGATTATAGTTTCGAGTTTGGAGACAAGGAGTCATTTTGTGCAGGACCCCACCTATTAGTTTCAGGCAAGGAAATCCATGGAGCTGTAATTTGGAGGTTTGATTCAACAAATAATGAATGGCTCAAAGGACCATCTATGATCAACCCAAGGTGTCTTTTTGCATCAGCCACATGTGGTGCTATTGCTTTTGTTGCTGGGGGTCTTGATGCAACAACCTACACCCAAGTCTTGGATTCTGCTGAGAAGTACAACTCTGAAAGCCAGTGTTGGGAACCCCTCCCAAGGATGAACAAAAGGAGGAGGTTTTGCTCCGGTTGCTTCATGGATAACAAGTTTTATGTCCTTGGAGGGCAAGATGAGCATGGGAGGGACCTCACATGTGGGGAATTCTTTGATGGGAAGACAAATAGTTGGAACTTGATTCCTGACATGTGGAAGGATATTCCTCTTTTTGTTGCACAGAGTCCACCTCTTCTTGCTGTTGTCAACAACGAGTTGTACACACTGGATGCTTCTTCCAATGAGCTGAAAATGTATGTGAAGGGAAGCAATTCTTGGAAGACTTTGGGAGTGGTTCCTGTGAGAGCTGATGCACAAGGAGGTTGGGGCGTGGCTTTCAAATCTCTAGGTGATGAATTACTTGTGATTGGGGCACCTTGTGTGTCACACTCAGAGCGAGCCTTGTGTATGTACACTGGTTGCCCTGATCCTGCTGATGAGAAATTGAGGTGGAGACAAATTGGAAGTGGCAGCATTCAGCTCAATCACTTTATCCGCAATTGTGCTGTGATGGGGACCTGAAATTTGATTTGAGCAACAAGAGCTTGAAAACAATCTCAATAAAACTTTGGAGGTTAATATGGAGTTTCATTAGAACAAGCTTCTGTCATTTGATGATTGATCTTTTTCTATTACGTTACATGTTGGTGTCACTTTTTACATATTTGGAAGCTTGTTGATGTATCCTCAACCTTTCATCTTTAACTTGGAGTGAAAATGGCAAGTATTATCCTATTATTGTTGGTGATGAAAGCCAGATAAGGAGATTCAAAGCTCAAATGCTATTTTTCTCTTGTTTTTGGTACTGATTATGTCAAAGATTTCAAATCATGTTACTGGATATCAAATTTGAATCCTTTGATTCATTGCTTGAGTGGTTATGTTCAAAATACTTGTCAGTTCTTTGTCACCAGTTGCCACTCTAATTTATCAAGGAATTCTATTTAGTAATGGGTTGTGTTTTCGTTTAAGAAAAGATGAAAGGAAAGGGAAAAAATTAGGAGAAAATTGAATGAATTTTATCATTGTGTTTGATAGGAAATATATTAAAATGAAAGAAAGCTTTTAAGGTATTATAAAAGAAAATCGAACCAAAATTATGATACTTCCTCTCTTGTTATCAGGTGAACCAGAGGAGAATCAGGAAGAATATATGGAAAACATTCTTTTTTCCACTGATTGCATGATTTTTTTCTTTCCTTTCTTTTTTATCCTCCCCGGTAAAATGTATTCTGTAACTGAAGTAATTTATTTAAGAAAAAAAAAAAGGTATTTCAATTTTAATTATAAAAATTTATTTTAGTTCGACATTGTTTATTTATTAAAGAACAGAATTCGTAGCTAAAATGAGAGTAAAAACTGGTGAGTATTTTAAAAATCCTATATGCTATCTAGGAAGGAAATAGTTTACGATTAAAATCATTTGAATACTTTAACGAGAAGCATGTCATTAGCGGTTTAGTGTGAAAAAAAATAAAGCAATAATAATGAAATTACTAATTTTAAAAAAAATAATAATCTAAGCTTAAAAGGAGCCCAATACGCCGTAGGAATAAAGCAACCTTAGATATTTGATGGTATTTTTAACTGCGTACATTAAACAAACAAAAAAAACATAACTGGGGAATGAGTTCTGCATAGACTAATTTAAAACTTATGTTTTATATTGTTAAATTCATAGTAAATTAAAAAAAAAACCTGGGAAATGAGTTCTGTACAGACTAATTTAAAACTTATTTATTGATTGTATTTTTTTTTAAATATATGTCAAATTTAATAATCTAAAATTTATTTTTAAATTATTTTTTTAAATTTATTTTAGACTTAACATCTCCAAACTTATTTCTGAACTCAACAAATCCAAAACTTATTTCTGAATTATGTTTTTTAGAAATTTTTTGTATTAAATTTTAGGAAGTGTTCCAAAATCAGTTTTTCAAAATATTTTTGGAAAGCTTAGAAACGAATCCAAAAAAGTTCAGAATTCATTTTAAAAATCGTAATATTATCATTTTAGATAAATATGATTTACACAAAGAAATAATCATTAATTTACTATATATCAAATTATTACCGTTATGAATGCACTAAGAGTTTTTTTTTTTTAATTTAGTGTTATATCATTATTAACTGTATTGAAAAAATATTTAAAATTTTAATTATATTAATAAAATTAATTTTAATTTTAAATATAATAATTTATTTATAATTATATAAAATAATTTTTTTATTTTTTAACATCATAATAATAATTATTATTATTATTATTATTATTTATAAATTAACATGTCCATATGAGTCAATTTAGATAATGGATTAAGTTGGATAAAGATTAATTTATTTTAATTTAGGTGTATACCATCTTTTTACTCAATTTTTTATAACTTATATATAATAAAATTTCTGTGTATTTGATAGTTTTACAGCAATATTATCACATAACTTAAAATAAAAATTGTTTTATTAACCTACATTCCATCATAGCGTTCAATAGTTTATTAGAAGATTTTTTTCAAACTATATGGATTAGCATCTTTCTGTGCATAACTATCTCATGGTACTGTTTCCGAAGATAATTAAGTTCTATTTGTCAACCATTTTTCTTTGAAAAGGTAAAGCATCATATACTATTGTTAACTAGTATTCTTCAAATAATTAAGTTTTATCTTTTCGACAAGTCAGAAAAATTGACCTTATGTTGTACATTAGGGTTTAGGATTTAGAAAAAAAAAAATAGTGTTTTCTCTAATTTCTTGTTTATATTTATCATTTCTACAGGGTATTTTACAAAAATCTGAAAAAAATAATTATTATTTAAACGCTTCATTATACATAAGATCAATACATGTCTTTTTTTTTTTTTGTTATTTTTTAATGTGAATTTTTTTAAGTTCTAGTCAAACTTTTTTTTTTCTTAAACCAACATAATATTCCATAACAATTGAGTTTAAAGAATGATTTATGACTACGTTTGACTTTCTTCCCTACATTAACTATACCTCTTCTTCTCCTTTGCTTTTGCCTTTCATACATCATATTTAATCTTTGGCTCATTAACAATCTATATCATTGTTTACGACGTGAAGTTAGGTTGAATTCCAATCAAAAATTGTGTTCACTAGTACAAAAATCACTTTTAACATCGGTCTTTCCACATCGATTCTTTAAGAACCGATGTAAAAAGTGAATTCAAGACTTTCAACATCGGTTTAGTTAGGAACCGATGTAGAAAACACTTTCTACATCGGTTCTCGGATGAACCGATGTAGAAAGTTTTTTATAAAATTAAGAAAATTATTACTTGGTAGGATTCAAACCAAGTACCTTAGAATTAAAGATTAATACTCTAACCACTAAACTACTAGGATTTTCTCGATAATAACTTATAAATAAATTATATTTATATACAAATAAAAATGTATATCCATATAAATATATATATATATATATATATAATATAAATATAAAATATATATAAATACAAATACAAATATATTTATATGTTGGATGTAAGAGCTGCGCTCGAGAGTGAAAGTGTGTGTCAAGTGAGTTTTCAAAATTTGATGTCAAATTTGTGAGCTGAGTCTCTTTATATGAATTTGTAATTTAATAATAGAATATAATCTTTAAAATTTATTTATAATAATATAGAATATAATCTTTATAATTAATTATATAATGATATAAAATAAAGAAAAAAATTATTTTATATCATTATATAAATAAATTATAAAGATTATATTTTGTCATTAAGTTATAATCCATATAAAGAGACTCGCTCACAAATTTGACATCAAATTTTGAAAATTCACTCGACACACACTTTCATCCTCGAGACGCCCTCACATCCAACATATAAATATATAAATATATTTGTATTTGTATTTATATATTTTATATTTATATATTTACATGGATATACATTTTTATTTGTATATAAATATAATTTATGTATAAGTTATTATCGAAAAATCCTAAGTAGCTCGATGGTTGGAGTATCGACCTTCGACTCTAAGGTATCGGGTTCGAATCTTGTCGATGACAATTCTCTTAATCTGATAATAATTCAAATTCCTAAAAAATATAAATAATATAATAAATAATAAAAATATAATATAAAAGGGAGAAGATACCTCTAGATCAATAGATAGGATAAAAATATTAGACTTTTATGAATAAATAAAAATATTAGACTTTCTACATCGGTTCCTTACAACCGATGTGGAAAGTCACACTTTCTACATCGGTTAGAACCGATGTTAAAAGCTCTATATTTTACTAAGTGATTTCTCAAAGTTAACCAATAATATTACTGAAATACTTCATTTCATAGTTACGAACATACATGATAAAACGAATAAAGTTTTTTTTTTTTTAAATGACAAAACTGACGAATTAGAAATCCTAACCTATTTCATGGAGATGAACGGAAAATCAATAGGTTAACTCATCCATTAATTATAATTAATAATTTAAACTTAATTATAATTAATAATTTAAACTTAATTGTTTTATCGTCTGTTTTCATTTTTTCTTATATTCAATAAAAAAAATTATCTTCCTAATTACAAATATTACTTATTTTCTTTTGAAAATGTCAATAAAACTAAATAAACTTGGAAGAACAGTTTTGATTTTGACCTTTTGTTTGCTTGATTTCTAGTTTTTTTTTTCATCTTGTTTTACAAAACTTAATCAATGTTTCGTGATTCAATTTCATTTTTTCACTAAATTTTTAAACACTTTTAAGACAAATTAAAATGTTTGTAACATTTTATTATGAAAAATTATCAAATAGAAAGTATCATATAATTTTTTTATATGATTATTATAATATTTATAATTTTCATTGGTGTTTCGATCACGTGCAGAGAGAAAGAGACAGACTAATGTAATCTACAACAGAATGAAAATGTGGCAGGGAAGACGAAAACCTTCATCTCCCCGAAACGACGACGTTTTTGCTATGAAGAACGTCACCGACTTTATTTGCTTGAGATGGAAGAAATTGAAGCGCAAACGCAAGCGAGTTTGGATTCGCGTTCTGATTGACGGGAGAATCGCGTTTTCACCTGATGCGAAATCAGAGCAGGGATTACTGATTTATGATGCATAAGTTGAGTTCATTATGTTTTAGATCTATATTTTTGGGTAAATAACATTGTATTAAACATGGTCAGTGGGAAAATGTAATATTAAATTAAAATTATTTTATTATCTATAATTATTTTATATAATTCTATAAATATAATTATTTAACCTGATCTGGAATCATTTTATTATTAAAATATAATTCTATAAAATAAAATAATATTAAATTAAAAATATTTTATTATCTATAATATATATAATTATTTTTAAATTAAAATTATCATAACTAAAAATAATAATATAAATCTGGTGTTTTATATTATGGGTGTTCAAACATTATATATCTAAACTTAATTATTTATATTTTACTGAATATATCTATATTTATAAAACATGATAGTAAATTTATAGTATAATTTTTAAATATAAATATTTAATTTATTTATGAGTATCAAATAACTAAAATTATAAATATTATAATAATCATATAAAAAAATTATATGATACTTTCTATTTGATAATTTTTCATAATAAAATGTTACAAACATTTTAATTTGTCTTAAAAGTGTTTAAAAATTTAGTGAAAAAATGAAATTGAATCACGAAACATTGATTAAGTTTTGTAAAACAAGATGAAAAAAAAACTAGAAATCAAGCAAACAAAAAGGTCAAAATCAAAACTGTTCTTCCAAGTTTATTTAGTTTTATTGACATTTTCAAAAGAAAATAAGTAATATTTGTAATTAGGAAGATAATTTTTTTATTGAATATAAGAAAAAATGAAAACAGACGATAAAACAATTAAGTTTAAATTATTAATTACAATTAAGTTTAAATTATTAATTATAATTAATGGATGAGTTAACCTATTGATTTTCCGTTCATCTCCATGAAATAGGTTAGGATTTCTAATTCGTCAGCTTTGTCATTTAAAAAAAAAAAACTTTATTCGTTTTATCATGTATGTTCAGTAACTATGAAATGAAGTATTTCCGTAATATTATTGGTTAACTTTGAGAAATCACTAAGTAAAATATAGGCTTTTAACATCGGCTCTAACCGATGTAGATACTAATCGATGTAGAAAGTGTGACTTTTCACATCAGATTGTAAGGAATCGATGTAGAAAGTCTAATATTTTTATTTATTCATAACGTCTCTCTAATTATCCTATCTATTGATCTAGAGATCTCTTCTCTCTTTTATATTATATTTTTATTATTTATTATATTATTTATATTTTTTAGGAATTTGAATTAGAGAGAAAGAGACAGACTAATGTAATCTACAACAGAATGTTTGAACACCAGATTTATATTATTATTTTTAGTTATGATAATTTTAATTTAAAAATAATTATATATATTATAGATAATAAAATATTTTTAATTTAATATTATTTTATTTTATAGAATTATATTTTAATAATAAAATGATTCCAGATCAGGTTAAATAAATTATATTTATAGAATTATATAAAATAATTATAGATAATAAAATAATTTTAATTTAATATTACATTTTCCCACTGACCATGTTTAATACAATGTTATTTACCCAAAAATATAGATCTAAAACATAATGAACTCAACTTATGCATCATAAATCAGTAATCCCTGCTCTGATTTCGCATCAGGTGAAAACGCGATTCTCCCGTCAATCAGAACGCGAATCCAAACTCGCTTGCGTTTGCGCTTCAATTTCTTCCATCTCAAGCAAATAAAGTCGGTGACGTTCTTCATAGCAAAAACGTCGTCGTTTCGGGGAGATGAAGGTTTTCGTCTTCCCTGCCACATTTTCATTCTGTTGTAGATTACATTAGTCTGTCTCTTTCTCTCTGCACGTGATCGAAACACCAATGAGGCAGCACAAGCAGGTTTCAGTCCTTAACCGGCGACCCACCGTCCTTTATCTGGTGTTCGCTGCGGCATTGTTCTCTTTCCTCCTCTTTTACATCCAATCCTCTTTCTTTGCTGGTATTTTTCACAGTAACCACACCAGACCTAATAATATTAATCATTCTAATTCCGTTTCCTTAATTTCTCTTTAATTCGCATTTTCAGGCTCCGTCTCTTCGGATCGCGACTCCGAAATGATCCGGGTCTTGTCTAACTTTCAGTCCAGTGTTCAGCAATGTGTGGTAACTGTTCGATCTGAAGCATTTTTTCCTGGTGAATAATACTGATATGATTATTTATTTATCTAATAATTTCTCAATACTATCGAGGTGTAACTCCAATTACACTCACTTCCAATCCTGATAGAACCCGAACTTCAAAAACACATAAGCAACTGAATCTAAGTCTTGTATTTTTTATTTAAAAAAAATAGAATTTAGGTTTGTTAAGATATGTGCTGAGGTTGGGAATTGAAACAGGATAACAGGGGTCTAGGACTCACTGCTCATATCATTGACCATTGTAAATTGATCCTTAAATACCCTGAAGGTACCAACAGCACTTGGGTATGTCTTCCTGTCTCCTAAATCCTGAGTCCTGAGACCTCTTATTTGTTTTAATGTTCGGTTAATAGCCAAATTGCTGATTTTTTGTTTTTTATATTTTCAATGTTATACTTTTGCAGTACAATGCACAGTTTAAGAAATTTGAGCCGTTGGAGTACAGTTATGATGTGTGTGAGGCAATCCTGTTGTGGGAACAGGTACATTGTCATGACACCCCTTTTGTTCTTGCTTAAGTCGAACTTTCAGTATGAGTACTTACTAGAGCTGAAATGTTGTGATGTTGCAGTATCGGAACATGACAACTGTGTTGACCAGAGAGTATCTTGATTCTCGACCTGGTGGTTGGGTGGATTACGCTCCACAAAGGATAGCACAGTTGTATGGATCTTGAAACCTTATTTCAAGTTTTTGTGTAAATGCTGATGTTGTTGGGTTGCATGTGTTATCGGTTAGTGTGTATGGTGATGTCTTTTCTTCTTGTAGGGGGACAAAGAAGTGCACTAACAAGACTCTTTGCGAAGAGAACCTCAATGTGTTATTACCTGCAAAGCCCCCATTTCACCCACGGCAGTTTCGAACATGTGCTGTTGTTGGGAATTCTGGAGACCTTCTGAAGACCGAATTCGGCAAAGAAATTGATAGTCATGATGCTGTTTTTCGAGACAATGAGGCCCCTGTTAATGAGGTAAACCTCTTAACCCATACATAATGGGGCAAATTTTTAACAATCTCATCTTCAATTTCCATTGTCGTGATATCCTGTTAGTTTATCCAAGCATAGATGGAACCGACCACCTGCTACGGCAATATCCAACCATTATTTGTTTACTTCTGAACAAGGTGCCAAAAAGTGATATAGAGTATTAGAGTTTGTAGTGCATGTAGCTGATACGCTATTAAAAAAATTTGCTGATACTTATTTTGTCTCTTTATGGATTGTGTAGAAATATGCCAAATATGTTGGTCTTAAGAGGGATTTCCGACTAGTTGTAAGAGGTGCTGCTCGTAACATGGTCCCTATTCTGAACGGATCTGGTAAGTTATTATTTTTGAAAATATTTAAACAAAAATATGAAACTTCTATAGAAATTTTGGGCCATATTAGTTGAATTGGGAATCTAATCACAATCTCTACCATTCACAAGTGGATACACTATGAAATATAGCTTTAATATAGCTTTACTATGGAATAAAGACATCCCAACTAGGTTGGATCCTCAATGTCCATCTATCCTTTGCAGCACGATAAAATGTATATAAAAGCTAAGAAAAAGAATTACAAACAAGCACATGAGGGGACAGACCGAAACTATGATAACAAAATCAAGAAAATCTAAATTCGGGTAACCCGTACCCGTTCATAGAAAAACTTTCCGTAATAAGTTTTGGCATAACATCAAACCAATAAAATCTTCAAAACCACAAGTATATTTGCACATATATTGCACTCTTTGTAAATATGTGATGGAAAAAAGTGCATACAAGAGCAAAGTTCAAGACATCGTTGGAAAAATTCCGCTTGGCCTTCGTTCAAAAAGAGCAGCAAGTCTTAAAAAGTTCACTGTTCCCAAAATATTGGGTTCCATAAATTGCCACAACACAGCACATAGTTGAAAAACAACTTTCTGCCACTGAGCTTTATCTTCATATGATATTTTTCACTTACCTCCTTCTCTGGGTGGTCATGGTATCATTGACTAAGGAAGCAAAGCTCTACTGATGTGGACCATGACAAGTAGTTCTCCCATGGAATTTTTAGTAGTATTGGTCGGTGTTACAGTAAAAGACAGAGCTGGACCAGCATAACATGTTTGGCAACCAAAAACGAAAATAAATCACCTTCAAACAAGGAGCAAAGGAGAAGAGTGAAGGCCCACTGCCTGTAAATGACAGAAAAAGGTAATATCTAGCTGTCAGTCTGCTGGAAGAAATTAACGGAACACAAAAAATTGACGGTGGTCAGCGTATTGCATGGTGATGGTGGATGGTGGCTGACACGACGGAAACAGCAGAGTGGGATACAGCAACTTAAGATATTGAGGAAAGTCTGAATTGCACACTTTGACTGACGCCCAGTTGTGTTTATATATATATATATATCAAAAACGGATCAATGAGTACACTGACAGAAAAGAAAACAGCAGATAGTGCATATAGATGGCAGCAGGCTACAATTCAGAATACGGGAGGAGAAAACAAATTTATACAATTACAAGGACATACAATATATTATCTAAAGTTTAAATGTAACATTAACAAAGCCTATACTAGAAAGAATACCAATTGACTTGAACAAGATTTGCTGCTGCATGAGGATGAGAATGAACTTGTAAGAGTTTTAAAATTCTGAATTCCTCCATAGAATTAGACATGGTCACTTTAGAAAAATTATACCAGATAGTGTTGTTTCTGATTTAATCAAATGCAGAATCTTAGTTATAGAAATGCCTGGACTGCGAGGGCTCTCAGTCACCTAAATTGTTTAATGTGTTCATTGACGACTAATCAATCCTGAGATGTGCAAACTATTCTGAATAAGCCAAACGATCCCAAAAGACATTTACCTTGGCCTTAGTAGCAATATCACGTAATTGATTACTTCCTTTTGTTACATGGGAAATTTTTTGTTACTCTAATTTCTGTAAATTTCTTTCTATATCCTTGTGTTCTTTTTGGTTTTTATTTACCTTTTAAATTCATATTATGGGTGAATGGTACTCTTGCATTCCTTTTTATCATGTCCTACAGCAGTTATAAATATTATTCGTGATTAAATTCTACATCATCATCATACAATCTATACACACACCGATATATAGAGAGAGAGAACAAAGCAATCCACTTACTCCAAGAGTAACCTACATATTTATTCTTCATCTTCGTCATTCATTCTTTGGTATTCTAATGATCTAAAATAGGAACTCATGAAAAGTAAGTTATTAATTCTTATTCTTAAAATAACTGGATCCCTTATATATATATATATATATATATATATATATATATATATATATATATATATATATATATATATATATATATATATATATCCAACCTTGATGTTGTTGCTTGTCATATGTTTTTTTGTGAATGCTTTCTTACTATCAAATGTTGTGAAATCACCATGAGCATTTTTGGATGCAAAACTAGAGGAGCTTCTCTATGTAAAAATCTCTACATTCCTAGTAGAGGAATTCTCAAAAACACTTTTACCTCGTATCCAAATAAGCCATTGATGTTTAGGTTGTACATCAATTTTTTATAAATTAAAAGTAAAATGTAATTAGGATTTCGTTTAACTGTAGGTTCAATTTCATAAAATCAATGACTAATAGCAATTTATCAAACACACATTGTAGTTCATTAACAATTTAAATGTAAAACATATGGGAATTTGTTTCAAAACAAAATAAAATGAAATATAACAGAAAACAAAATAAAACAAACCTGAATAAAATTAATCAAGAACAAAATTAGGAATGGATTAAATGAAGAAACACGGATTAATTTTCTACTTCGACTAAATGATCAATTATCATTGATTCTAAATTGATTAATATAGTAGTAATCAATCTAGATGAAATGCATACAATGAATAGTTCATTGGTTTAGGTTTAGGGTTTCGTCAAATAGCTTTACTAAACCCTAACAATTATTAGATCTGAATTTCATCAATTGGAAAACAAATTCAAGCGATTCATAATCTAGCCTTTAATAAAATGTGGAATGGTTGCAAATAATTAATCGTTGGATGTTCAAACTTCCATAGTGGAGATGGATGGTGCATGATTAGTAACCATGGATGAACAGTACAAAGAAGATAGAAAATAGAAAAAGGAAATCCTAAGATAGAAAAATAGAAGAGAGCACAATTCTTCAAATTAGAAATGTATTTTCAATAGTCAATTTCAAAGCTCTGATTAGTGTTAAATAGATAGGTCTTGATTATAGGTCAAAGTTATGATTATGGGTCAAAGTTATGATTATGAGCCTAATTACAGATGTTCTACTCTAATTCCACAAGGAAAACTTACAGCAAGTTTGACTAAACTTTAAAAATTCATAGAAAATTGCATGAAACTCCAATTGTAGCAAATTATGCGTTCTTTTCAAATGGATGTGAAGAATCCAGTACAAAAGGAATCTCTCAAAAATAATATATGTATGTAGCAAAAGTTATAGCTAAAAGAGGAGACAAATGTCATAGAAGCTAAAAATATGGTATTAAAGTATTTACACAGAACAAAACAAATTATTAGCAAAGACAATAAAAGGTAAAAATCTAAAAGATAAAACATACGAAAAATATTTTGAAGATACAATAAAATTATAAATGTGTATACAAAATGTGTCATCAACCTTATTTTTGAGTGTTTAATTCTAGTATTTAGATGACATATTGAAGGGTATTATTATAGCATAAGAATTGTTTCATCACATTATACAAGTTTAATAGTACAAATCTACGATTGAATGGTTGAATGTTAGGTACTAGGCTTCATTGCACTTTCCCACCTTTGAGAGAGTCTATGTGAACTTCTGGAGTGTCCATAAAATCTCATAAGATTTTACTGTTAACCTGGTAAAAAAATAATATTTAAAAATCCTATCATAGATTCATAGTATCTGAACATGATTTAATATCTATAACTAGGCAAAATTTTTGAAACATAACACCAGTAGAATGTAGCTTGAAATCTGGACCTGGAGATCACATTGGGTTCAGAATATTGATTAATTTGCAGCAGCTGGAGTTATTGGACTCTGGGTTCTGAATTCTTGATAAGCGGGGTTTTAGGCTGGAAACCTGTGGCAATGAAAGCTAGCCACCTCTTTCACCCTTGGAGGGGTTTCTTTGAATGAGGATCAGGGTTTTGTGTTGTCAGGACACTTGTGAATGAATCCTCACCTACTGAATTTTCAAATGAACTTCTCATGCAAAAATTGTATATTTCTCTCATTACTATTAAATAGGTGCAACCTTATTAAAACCTTATTAAAATTCAACAACGTATATGAAAATAGAGATAGATAAAAGAAAAACTTGCATAATAAGCTCATAAACATGATTTCAAAGATCACTGTTCAGGTCAGTGGGATTCAAATTTGGACCCAAACTTGTCTTGCCTAAGCTTGAACAACCCATGGAATTTGGGTCTTTGTCCATTTTGCTCACATTATTTGCAAAATAGTATCTCAGGAGCTACAATCCTACAACTATCATAATATTTTCGTCTCTTGAGTATTTCCCTACCAAAGAATTAACCATGTTACCATTTCAGACATGGTTATCAAAAGAAGTTAATGCTAACCCTTGATTAGGATGGTAGGTGGCACATTACAAATGATCATACACAGTACAATATGCTCCCAAATAATGCAATCTAGTGAAGGTGGATGTGCGCAGCCTTATGACCCTTATCTCTGCAAACAGAGGCTATTTCCTAGATTTAAACCTGTGACCTTCGAGTCACAGGGCAGCAACCTTACCTTTTTGGATGATGACATGATGTTGGTGCTATTTAATTTTAACCATTAAATCAGTGTAGCTGAAAACAATTAACGTTTTACTTAAATTCATATATGTTTTCAGTCTCTCAATTCTACAGTTGTTTTTTTAGTCAGTAAAAAAAATGTAGAAATTAGTCCTCCGAAAAACAAAATTATTAGTCCTAAAACTAGTGGTGTTGGTCCCTTTCTGGCCAATCGGTTAGTATTATTGCTTATGTGGCAGATGGAGTACGTGTCACACTTGTGATTAATGAATTCACTTTAAAATAAGACTTGCATTATTAGACCTGTCCGTTTTTATTTTTTATTTATTTTTATAAGTTTTTGTTAAATCCCTAATTTGTTGACGAGAAAAGGGTTACAAATTTGCTTCTTCTAAGTTATATAAAATTGTTTGGGTGAGTGAGGGAGTGTAAAAATCATGTGCTCTGTTGGATAGGTTGTGTTTGCGCAAGGGTCATGAGTTTCATTTCCTCTAAAAAATGAAATTTGTTTGATGAGTGATAGCTTGGATTTTTTGAAGTTATAATTTCTGCTAATTTGTTGGACTAATTTCTGTAGATTTTTTTTTTGAAGGACTTAAAAAAACATTTGTATGAAATTGAGGGACTAAAAATATATTTAGGCTTTTTAAAAGAAGTTGCAATTGTGATAAACATGTAACATGTTAGATTGCTATAACAACGTTGACAAATATATTAATATATTGTCTGGGCATCTGGCGTCTAACAGCTCTGATTTTTTGGGGGGCGCTCAAGATATGGGAAGTAGAAATCTAGAAGTTCACTAGATATTAGGAGATTTTAATCCTAATCTTTTCCTTGTTTCTGTTTCTCTGTTAGTTCATGATATCTATATAACGAGAGGATTAAAACTTCTGTTCTTTTGCAGACAATGAAGTTCTCATAATCAAAAGTCTGACACACAGAGAAATCAATGCAGTTATAAAGGTGAGAATCTGTTCTGTGATATCTATTTTATTGTATGCTTTTTGGCATATCAGTACAGATGGGAATAACTGGATATTTGGTTACTTACGAATAGGTTTATTTACATGTTTTTAACCTTCTTGTATGACAGACCATACCCAATCCAGTCTATCTTTTCCAAGGAATTGTACTTCGTCGAGGTGCCAAAGGAACTGGGATGAAATCTATTGAGTTAGCGCTCTCTATGTGTGATATAGTTGATATATATGGATTCACTGTTGATCCAGGATACACGGAATGGTGGGTTTCTCTATTTTGATACACTGAACCTTCATTTTTAAATTATGTTTATTTATTTTTTACATGTAAGGTAGTGATACTAACGTCTTCAAACCTTTTATCTTCCCTTTTATCATTTGTTTCTTACAGGACAAGATACTTCTCTAAGCCTAGGAAGGGACACAATCCACTTCAAGGAAGAGCATATTACCAACTTTTAGAATGTCTTGGGGTATTTATATTAATTATAAATCTCTACACAATATATTTAGTGTGTATATTTTTATAATGTTTTGGCTTTGGGTTCTATCGTCAGGTAATCAGGATTCACTCCCCTATGAGATCTAAGAGGAGAGAAGACTGGTCAGATATACCTAGTAGAGAAATGATAACACAAGCACATGCAGCAGCTTTGCGCTTGAAAAAGAATCAAGGTCAGAGTGATGATTTAGGGCAGTTTGGCAATTGTAATGTGTGGGGCAATGTGGATCCAGATAACAGTGGCCCTGTCTCAGGATCACCAGACATGAGTGATGTCAGGAAATATTCAAATTATAATAAATGGGAAGTCATGCCTTTTGAGAGTTTGAGGAGAGAAGCACAGGATCATTATAACCAGATGCAAGGAGTCTCTCTGTATAAAATGGATGGCAATAGGTTGGATGATCTAGTATGTGTGAGACATTCCTTAAAATCTGAAGCCTAAATGGTGCCTTTGCTGTCTATTGTTATTCTTTGATCACGACCAACTGTGTTCTATAGAATCTGGGATGAAGTTACTTTCTGAGGGCTGCTGACCTAGCTCCTCAACAGCGTTCTGTTTCTTCATTTATCGCGGCTATCATAGCTTAGCACAAATCTCAACTCCAAGTCAAAAAAATGTTGAAATGAATATGCATAATTCCACCAATCCAAGTACGGTCTAGAAATCACACTACAGGGTTTCTGAGCACAGAAGTTTGTTGTATAATTTTTTCAGTTTTGGAATGGACAGTGCTTAGTCCATAGTATGATAGATGTCTGTCTTCTGTAAGGTATTAATTTGCCAAACAAGTACATGCAAAAAAACATATTCTTATGTGATGATCGATAAAAGAAAGTGGTAGTGAGCTGTTTTGTTTAACAAGATTTTCAATGGTATTTATTTCGTTGCTAAGCCTCTTTTTCCCCCTTTATTTATGTTTTTCTCTTTTGTTCCTCTTGCTACTACTTATCTGGGTTTGTTATCACAAATTGCTGCTTGACGTCTTTTTCTGAATTTACCTTTTCACTTGTCTACTAATTGGTCAGTCTCAACATCAAAGTTGATCCCTTTGACTTATTCTTCTATTAGACAATTCTCAAATGTAAGGTTGTGTAGATACAAATTAAAGCAGATTCCTTAGTACATTGTCATAGCGGTTTGGAAACATGAATACACGAGCCCAAACAGTGTTCCTTAACTTGTTATGTGTGGAAGATGCTTTTACTGAAATCGGTTTTACAGCCAAATGAACAATGTCGTTTCCATTGCCTATTTCCATAACCCAAAAATAATTTTGCTTGCATGAACGAATGGCTTTGTTAAGTCATTCATCAGCAAACTCATTTTTTACATTTTATTTCGTTATCTTAGCCCTTAAAAAATTATCCTAAACAGTAGCTTATCAATTTTACTGCTTCAACGGAGTAACAAATCAGGTAAGAATCACTTGAGGTATATTTATTTTTTAAGGATAAAAATTCTCTAACAATTACTTCATTTACAAAACTTAAATTTACAACCTTAAATAAGTTCAATTTATTTATCACTCTAGTTATAAGACCTGCAAAATGTGTGTATAGAACTGAACAAATACTCCATCGGGTGAAGAAGAAAAGTCAGGGTAGATATTATTATTACAATGATCAAAAAAGTCCAAGAGATACATAATAAATATCTTGAGTTGATGGAACCCGCCATAGCGGGACGATTCTCCAACACAAAAAGACAACCTTATCCTAAACCTTAAATATCTCACTTCATTAGTCTCTTACACTGTTATATCCTAAACCTTATCTCACTCCACTCTATTCTATAAATAGGAATCACAACTCCTCATCATCTTAATCCAACCTCAAAGTTCACCAAACCAACACCTTCAAGATGCAAACAGCTTTAACCTTTGTTGCCCCCAACGCTGTGCCTTTTGCACCCACAAAAAGTCTCACCCATCTCACCAACTTCCCTACCAAATTGAAAGCCCCACGCTCCTCCCCTCGTTTCTCTCCAATACGGGTTGCAACTGCGGAGCCTGATACTTCAACAGTGGACTACAACTCAGCCTTCTCGTAAGCCATTCCTTCTCGTAAGATAACATTACATTCCAAGGAGTGTGTGAGTTTGTGTGTTTTGACGGTTTTTTTTTTTTCAGAGTGTTTCCAGCAGAAGCATGTGAAACTATAGGTGGGGAAACCTGCATGGCAGACATGTACCCTGAAGCCAAGGTGCAGCCACAAGCTAAGAGCGCCACACCACGAGTCTCTACAGAGAACGTTGAGAGAGAGTATCTTGAATACAATGATCCTAAAACGTAAGATCTCTCATGAAGCAAATTGATAATACCCTTCTACAAATACCAAATCATCTCAGATTAATTTTCACACACTTTTCGTATAAACATTTATATACGGGAAACATATAAAAACATTTATATTTAGCTTCTTCTTCTTCTTTTCATTTAAAGATTACGTGGGAGCAATTCGCCCAAACCTTCTAACACAGATATGAGGCCTCTGTACATGGATATATGTCTCTAAAATCGTTTTAAAAATAAAATTAAGAAAAACATTTAAAGTTGTTTTTTTAAAATATAAATTAATTTGTAAACTTTATTTATAATTTTTTTTATAATTAATGAATAAATTGATTTGAATTTATAACAAAATTAGTTCAAACATGATACGATTGTCTAAGATTGATTTCTCTATTTACTCATTTTATTGACTTTATTTCTAGACATGGATTCAGAATAACCCTAATGATCTTGTGAATGTGTTTTGCAGGGTATTTCGAGCAGAGGCTTGTGATGATCTTGGAGGAACTTTCTGTGAGCACGATTATCAGAAGAATGTCTATTAGAGCAAACACAAAACCCTTATATTGTAGTGTTTGTTGTACATAGTATATAGACTACGTTGAGTTTCATTTTCTCTATAAATTTTACAATAATTATACTCTAAATCTGATACCTTCAGTCTCTCTTCTTGACTAGTTTGAAAATGAAATGAAAGAAGGAGCATTTCACTTACTTGGGGCATCTTTTTGGTTTTCTATATAATTCTTTAACATTTTTTGTTTTTAAAATATTAATTTAATTTTCTATAATTAAACATATCTAGTTTCCTTGAAATAAAACTGATCGATTCAACCTTCAATCTGGCAAATCTGACAGATCTGAATATGAAATGGTGATTTTGATATCATATAATCATATTCAATGTTTATATTCATTTTGCGTTCGTATAATTTGCCGAATGTAATTTTGGTTCCTAATAAATATTTAATCTAATTTTGGTTTCTATAAATATTTATTTTCAGATTGACTTCTTATTTTTTAAAATTTATATATGTTGGTTCAAAGTTAATTTATCATGTAATTGCTTTATAAGAAGGAATATATATATATATATATATATATATATATATATATATATATATATTAAATTCAAAATAAATTATAAAATATATAAAATCAATTAGTTATCACAATGTTAACAATTTTATAATATCATATAATTATAAATCAGTACTTAAAAAATATATTTAAAATGTAAAAAATCATATGTATTAGTTTTTAGAAGTTAAGGTAAAAAAAATGTTTTAGAAAGACTTCTTTGTAATAGTTTTTATCATATGTTCATTATATTTTATTCTTACAAAACCCTATAAGTTTAAACCAAAGAGTAATGTAATTTAAACATGTGAAATGAGATAATTTACCATACAAAAATGAGGAATTATTCTTTTCATCGATAAAACTTTTCTACATTTCCACTCGTATGAAGAAACAATATTGAACAATTGGAGTGATCTAATAAACATGTAAATTGAAAAAGACTAAAAGAAACAGTTTTTGAGACAATTAAATCTTTTTTTATGTATAATTGCATATATCTCCTGAATTACATTGAGATGGTGTAAAATAAATTAAATTATTGTAGAACAAAAATGCAATTATACTTTAGAAATATATTGCATCAAATGGATAAGCATAATATTTTTCTTCAAAAAAATTAACCTTTTTTTTTTAAAGCTAATCAATAATAGCTTATGAAGAAATGAAATAAAAAATTTAAAAATTACGTAGAGTTTCTATAGGAGTTAATTTTAATTTATGGAAATTTCTTTTTATTTTTTCTTATTTTTATTAAATATTTATGATAAATTCGTTTAAAGTCCTAGACTATAACTAATAATAATAATAAAAACAAAATGCTATTTTTTTCATTTATATTTTAATTTGCTATGTTTTGTATTTTCATTGTATAGGTTAAAATTTTTCATTTTATATTTTAAAACTTTCAATTTAATACTTTATATTTTTAAAAAGGTTCACTTCAATAGTTTATGTTTATTAAAAAAAATCAAGTTTCATTTTTATAATAATGTTAAATAAGTTGACGGATAGGTCAATCAACTCTCTTAATCTATTTAATATTATTTTTTAAATAACTAAAATGAATTAATTTAAAACCATAATATACTATTATATTGAGACTTTTAAATTCTGATTTATCAAAACATAAAAGAATAAAATTAACATTTAGGGAAAAACAAACTTTATTACAAACGTTATCATCTAAACAATCTTCGTGATAAATAGTTATTCAAAAATATATTACGTATTATTAAAATAAAATGTCACGTATAATAGTAAAAATAAAATTCATGTTAAAAGTGCGTTGACTATTCTTCTCTCTTTTGATTTTAAATTTCTTTGAAAACTAAGATAGTGTGAGGTAAGCTAAACTATTTTTTATGAGTATGTTATTAAATTTATAATTCAGAAATAACATCATTTGTACTATTTTTAGATTTCTTTTTCAGGCTATTAAATTTATAATACAGAAATAACATATTTCTATCAATATTTATCTTATTACACAATTTTCAACTTCACTAATTAATATAATTTTTAAATAAAATAATATTTATTAAATATAATAATTAAATATAAATATATATTTTTTATAGAAAATAAATACATAAATATTATATATATATTTAAAAAATTTTATTTATATAATTATATGAAATAAATATAAATATATTTTTTAAATAATATAAAAATATATTTATATAATTATATTATTAAAATATTTTTATAAATATAGTAAAAAATATATTTAATATATATATATAATGTTTAAATATTTATTTATATTTTTTTAAAAATATATTAATAATATAATAAAATATATTTATTAAATTTTATAAAATTATAAATAAATATTTAAACATTATATATATATATATATATATTAAATATATTTTTTTACTATATTTATAAAAAATGTATTAATAATATAATTATATAAATATATTTTTATGTTATTAAAAAAATATTTATATTTATTTCATATAATTATATAAATAAATTTTTTAAAATTTATATAATATTTATATATTTATTTTTTATAAAAAATATATATTTATATTTAATAAATATTATTTAATTTTAAAAATTATATTAATTAGTGAAGTTAAAAATTGTGTAATAACATAAATAGAATAATGTTATTTCTGTCTTATAAATTTAATAGCATACTATTGAAAAAAAAATTCTAAAAATAGTAATAATCAGGTAAATATTGATAAAATAATATTTCTTTTAAATTATAAATTTAATAGCTTAAATCTTGTTCCTACGTGATCCGATCAATTCGATCTAGCACTAGTCATCCATTTTCATTGTTCAACTCTTTGAACACATGAAAAAATAAAAAAACTCTATCATTCCTCTCTATCTACCAAGGGATGTATTTTTTTTAAACGAGGTCCTCTGTAACATGACATAACGAAGAAAAAAAATCTAAGCTAAACTAGTCTAGATCACATAGTAGAAATGCTCGGTTTAAATCACTATTATGATTCCTGATTTGACAGTTGTTATAATGGTTAGTTGTAATGATAGAAGATGAATGAGTCGTGAGCTGTTTCGTTTGGAATGGATGATTTTGGATATAATAAAGATTGATTGAGAATCCATATTAAAAATACAACCAAAAGACAATCGTTTAATTACAAAATTAAACTATTTTTAATAAAAAAATAATTATTAATCAAAACTATATCAACAATAAACACACATGAGAACTTAATTAGACTCAATTCAAATATTTTTGTCAAAATTGAATTTGGGTTAGAGATGAGATGTAGACAAGAAACACGTGAAATAACTCCATCTAATTTAAGATTTTTTAATTGAATTAAGTGAATTCGATCCACTCAAAACCCTTGCAAAGCAAAACAAGCTATTTTTTAATTTATAACACTCAGTATCGAAGCCCACCTATTTCAACAAAATATACATGTGATAGGGGTATTTCATTAGCTTAGGTTATCCAAAAACAACAATGTGATTCAATAAAAACTAAAACATATTAAATTAAATTTTGATCAGATAAAACCCTATACAATATGAATTGATCCCATCTTTTACAAATTGGATAAGATATGAGTATTTAGGTTTAGGGTGATATTTAATCAAACTCGACCGGCCTAACCTATTTAGCCACCCCTACATGATCAAGTTTCATCCTGCATATTGGTAGAAGTGGCCTATCCCTTCTCTAATAAAAGTTGATAAAACATCAATTTTCTATAATTGGATGTTAACCAAGTACTTCAATATATGACTGAAATTATAAAAAATAAAAACTAGCTAATTAAATTATTACTCGTAATTTTGCTGCTGTAAAAAGAAAACTACTACTATATAAAAAATAAAACTAACTAATTACGTCATGATGTTTTACTCGAAATAAAATAAAAAACAATCAACGAAATAAAAGTCGATATTTACAAAATATAATTTTGCATATCTAATATATTATTTAGATAATAATTATTTTACCTAATTTTTCTTAAAAAGTATGTATAATCTATTAATAGTCAAAAGAATATGGATAAAAATATTATTTTTGTACATGACTATTTACTATATTTTGAAAAGCCTCATTGAACCACAAGACAAACTTAAACTTAATAACATATTTTCATTATACATGAAAATATTTACTATATTTTAAAAAGCCTACGAATATAAAAAGTAAGAGTTAGCTATTTTTCCTTTCATATCTTGCATCTAAATCTTTCACCTAAGTCTAGCAATATTGGAGATTGAAAGATAATATAGCATTAAAGAAAACCATAACAGGAAATAAATCAGAGAACTAAACAAACCAAATTTCCTAAACAAAATGAATTACTTTCTTGGCATTACTAATTTCAAGACCCGCTACAAAACCAAAACAGAGTAAAATAGAGCATAGGAATACAAGATAGTCAATGATATCTAAACCCCTTGTAAGCTGCATCTAAACCCTTTGTATGCTATATCTACACTCTTTATATGCTATATCTACACCCCATTAAGTTTGTATATTACAGCTACATTGAGCCACGATATGACAAGCCAATTGACTACTATGTTTTGCTTTTAAGTCTTAAAATGACTCTTACACCTGAATATCCTTTCATATCTTTCAATTGAAAGCTAACATAGCATTAAGGAAAACAATATCAGTAAATATCCCATAAATTTAGACAGTTTAGATATGGAAATTAACCATTTTTATAAAAAAACGTCAGATATAAGAAGTGTTACCTCCTCTAACTCCATCACCCGCCAACAAAATCGGAACAGAGCAAACTAGTGCATATGAACATAAGATAGTCAATGATATATGCTATATCATTAGCCAATAACTATAACAAAACGTATTAGGCTTTACCTTACAAAGTTCACCATGCCAATTGCCGATCAGTAATCTCTGCACTATGTATCATAAGACCATTCTATTCAGATACCATTGCATCACACATCAATAGTCCCTAAATTTTCAGAGGGGCTAGTTACCTAATATATGTCGAGTGATTGAATCAACACTATATCCTTCTATCATGCAATGTAAATGAACCAACATTATAGCTTTCCATCATGCAAAGTGATTGAACAGGACTTAACTTGAATATCTGTCGAGTTAAAATGTGAATGTTCAAAGCTCTACCTTCTCCTAGTCCAACTTCAACCTATAATATCAGAAGCACCAAAGTCAATTAAAAACAATATAGTCAATCACCATGCAATAAAATTCGGTCAGAATAAAAATACATATTAATCTAGTCGGAGATTATTAGTTTCCTCCAAGTCTCTGATAGGAATACAACGAAGAGACACAAAGAAAGAAAGAAGGTGCAATAGAAGGGGAGAATAAAAACAAAATAACAATTAAAAATACAACACAATTTTATAATAAGCATTAATTGAAATCTTAATATTACAAAATTTCCACCAAAAAGTATCATGTAAAAACTGAATTGAAAAACTTAAAAAGCAAAACGGATATTCTATTTCCTGAGCAATTCATCAGGAACAACTCTAAGTTGCTTCCTCTGTTTCGATTTGGCAATCTTCTTCAAGGTGTTAGGGTTGGTAATCTTCTGGAACTTGGTTCCTGATTTGATAATATTCTCCTGCTTCTTCTTCTCCCTTTCTTCTCTCTTCTTGCGTTTCTCCACCTTGTTCAACCGAATCTCCTCCTTCAGCTCCATCATCCTCTCTTTGTACGCCTTCTTAATCATCTTTTCCTTCTCTCTCTGCTCGAACGTCGTCCCCTTCAGGCTCACCTGCGTCGCTGACGCCCTCCGCTTCCGCACCTGTTTCCACTTCCGACCGGAAACCCTCCCGGCGATCACTCCATCGTAGCTCGGCTGACCGAACACAGGCTTGTCCGGATTCTCCAACGACGGCAGCGCCGATCGCTTCGACGGCGGCGGGACGACATCGTCGGTGTCCATGAGAGAGGCACCGTCATCCGTGTGCGGTTGGGACTGCTGCTCCCTCTTGCGCTTGTAGGTTTTGCCGCCGAAACCCTCGTCAAGGCAGCGAAAGTCGATGGTGCACGCCATGTAGTTTGCTAACCCTATTGGATTTTAGGTTTCATTCAGCGGGTGACTTGCTCTATATTACTTATAGTGATTTTAGGTTTTTTATTTTATTTTAATCATTTTAAAATATCAAAAACTACAATTTTATTGAAAAATAAAAAGTATGTATACATCACCAAGAAAACAATCTTTTATCAATTATATTAGTTTTTTATATTTTTTAAAATTTTAAATTTGATTGGAAAACTATTATGGAAGTGAAAATATTATTTTTAAAGTTCATCAAAAATTAGATCAAACTAAGGGTTAGAATAAAAAGAGTAAGTTTTAAGGAAAAAAAAATTAACAATAAGCTTTAGTACAATTAAGATTGCGTGATTGAACTTAAATAAATTATACTTCTGCTTTTTTAACTTTATATTTATAATTTTTTTTATAAAATATCAAATTAAAATGTTTTTTTACTACTTTAAATAAACATATCAACAAATTTTACATAAAAATACTCTTTTAAACATAATTAGAATAAAATAATAGCTTATCACGATATGTTCTACTTTAAAATTTAAGTAGAATTTTCGATAAATTGATTATACACGTTCTTTAATATATTTTTGTTGGTCGATGAGGATATCATTTATTCTATTTTAATTTATTTGTATTCTAAAAAATACTTCAGTTTACTCACCATGCTTATTTTAAATTCACTTTATATTATCTCAAAAAAATTGTTACACAACGATTCAGTTGTAGTACTAAATATAATATTATTTACATAAAATTTTAATTATAATGAAATCAGTTTCTACTAAACTTGAATACCCATTTTGCATCTCAAATTTATTTAAGAGAAATGAGTTTGTTTTATCATACCATATTTTAGAAGTTTGTTTAAAAATAATTTTTTTTTAAAACGTAGTATGTATGAGAAGGATCATCAAAATTGGGAGATTGTTTAAAATAAATTTTCTCTTTTATAAATTAACTTGGAAAAACACTTTTAACATTCATCTAATATAACTTTATACTTTCATGAGTTGCAAAAGTGAGAATGATCCTGATGGATGACTCCTATTCTAATGACAAGAGCTTGTCACTGAAATCAATATCTTCCTATTGGTTATATAGTCTTGAACTATTAATATAGTTTTGTTTTTTACCATTTTTCCCCACTTGTTCATACATAATTATTGTTTCAGTTATGATTTTTTCTGTTGGAGGTGAAGTAAGGATCAAACATCATTTTCCATTAATTAATTAAGCTATTCTTTCACTAATACAATTTAGTTTTCATTTGATAATGTTTCATGAATATTTGAGGGTTCCACATATGAAACATGTTTATGAAGGATGATTTGGTTAAAACTCCCTCAATTCTATTTCTAATAATATGTTATTGAAGGTCAGACATTACATATTTTAAATCTCAATTTTGTTGTGGAGAGTGGCTTCCAAGAATTAAAACTCACTCATAAATTCGGCTCATAGACTTTTATTTCACGTAAAAAAATAATATACAAATTCAACATTTAAATAAATAATAATTACATGAAACATTTTAATTTGTATTTTATAGTTATTTACTAACTTTATTTATTGAGGTTTACACTTCAGTTTTTAAGATTAGAATGTTTATGTTATGGTAAGAGTATTTGAATTGTCTACATATTTAATTTATTCATTTAATATCTTTGTATTATCAGCGTCTAAAGAGGTTTTGTATAATATCTTTATAATACAAATTTTATATATTTATTAAATTTAAATAAAATGAAAAATAAAAAATAAATATGAGTTAATGACTCTACACTGAATTATGTTAGATTGAGTTTGAGTTGTAAAGTCACTTACCCATTCTAAAGTAAGTCAGGTTATGTTAAATTCATTCTTATTGATCTCTTTGAGATTAAGACTGGAAGAAAATTATCAATGTTTCTTATAACATTAATAAATCATTTTTAATTGTAAAAATTTTATTCATATTTCACAATAAATTATAAAATATTTGATTTACCATACTTTTTTAGTTTAATATGTGGTGAATCAACCGTGTTAGTTCCTTTGATACTTATGTTTAAAATAAGTGTAATCATATTTATCACATATGATATTTGAGACATATTTTCATTTATTTATTTATTTTGTAGTTAAGAATTAGTTTATGTATTTAAAAAACAGTGATTATTCATGCAAGTTTTTAATAACATTAATAAGTCATTTTTAATCATAAAAAATTTATTCATATTTCATAGGTTAGTGTAAAATTAAAGACTAAGTAAATATGATATAGAAAAATATTTTTTTGGTAGCTTTAAGATACAGATTATGTTACTATTTTGAACAAATAACAATCATAATTATATTTTTAAACGAGGTGAAATTTTATATTTTCAAATAAGTATTTTTTTATTTTTTTATTGTCAAACATAGTAAACTTGCGAACTATGAGGCATAGGTGCGGGCGCAAGTTTTGCAGATCCGAGTTTCACGAGTTATAAAATTTATAATTTGCAAATTCGGAATTTGAACACCCACATCTAGTCACAAGTTAAGAGAATTTGAACATCAGATGTATTAATCTTAAAGGCAAGAGATAAAAGCTAGAAAATAGTGATAGAAGCTAGGATGACCATGAAAACAAAAACAAAACAAAAAAACGAGTGATCCTCATTCCTAGAGAGATTGGTGCTGATAAAAGTAGTATGTTCAGACATATCATTCCTAAAATTATGGCTGACAGGATGGCCAAGTTGGTGGGTAAAATGATTTCTCCTAATCAGACGGTTTATACAGGAAGAAGTACCATGGACTCCATTGGCATTGATAGCCTCACAAACTACTGGATAGGAAGTGTTATGCTAGAAATATTCCTTTAAATTTTGATATATCAAAGGCACTTGATGCATTGGACTGGATTTTTTAATCAAAGTCTTGAAGCAAAAAAGGTATTGCAAATGAAAATTTAAAGTTGGTGAGGATAATTCTTCTATCGGGTAAACTGTCCATCAAGGCCAATTGTAAGTTGCAAAAGGGGAGTTAGAAAAGGGGATTCCTCTCCCTTTTGTTGTTTTGTATAGCAGAGGAGGTGCTTGCAGTCTCATTAAACTTGAAGGATGGAAACTCGCACCCATTTGCAAGTCCTAAAGGTTGTGAATTTCATACATGCTCTTTATGCAACAGGTGCTTCAAAATCAAAAGTTTTTTATGCAGCAAGGTTCTGTTTAGCCAAAGAAACATAATTTCTTTATTTTCTGGGATTTTTCAGGTATTTTGATTCCTATTATATGCCTTGGGGTACCTAGTTTTCAAGGGAGACCACAAAGAAGACACCTAAATTAAAGAAAGTTGGCAAGCTGGAAGGAATCCTAGCTATCTTACATGAGGAGAGTGATGCTTGGTAGTCTGAAATATAAAGCATGTTGCTGTATAGTTTTCGGGTGCATTTGTGGTCGAAGAGTTTGATAGATGGCTTAGCAATTTTGTCTGGACTGGAGACACGTATTCTGCTAAGCTAATGAAAGTGCAGGCAAACACTTACTGAGGATAAGATCAACTTCTGATGTTAATAAAACTGCAAAGTTAAGGTTTGGTTGACAGCTAATTGAAGGAAATTTTGACTGGTCTATAATTCTGCAGGCTGGGATCTTTAAAAGTAATTCTTTGATTGCATGCCACATCAGATCATCTTCTTGGTCGAGCTTTAAGCAACATCTACATTTAGTTCGGGAAAATGTAGTATGAAAACCTATGAATTTTTGGACTGATATATGGTTGACTCGTTCAATAGCTAAGTTACTTGACATTCCAGCTGATACGCATAGACTATTGAAAGCTAAGGTAGCTAGCTGACTTTACAGCTAATAGTGTATGGAATATCCCTTCTGAAATTAGTGAAAGAATAAGAAGAGGCTTTCTCCTGAAAAAAACAAGATAAAAAGGGAAGAATCTATAGATTGGGAATGAATAGAAAAGAAAAGAAACAAAAGGATTTATGACATCGCCTTAATAATAAAGTAAACAACATAAGTTAGCTTTTGTCAAAAGCACGATTGAGAAAATAAATACCAAAGTTAACTCCTCAAACCTACAGATTTAACTAGCCTATTTGATCTGGCCTAAACAGGAAGGCCTTTACAAAGGAGAAGAAGAAGCAATGCATTTACAAACTGCAAGCTACAGCAAATACCGTTGGTTACTCCATAAGGGGGGATTTATCAAGCATTTCCGTCACATCATACCTTGGAAGCCTGCTGAATCCAAGAGAACTGCTTTAATTTGCTCAGGAAGGACATCCTGGCCTTCTCTGCATTGCTGGTAAGAAACAAGAAAGACTACATCAAAGCCAAAACTTCAAATAGTATGCAGTTAATGTCTGGTGAGCCCACAATTTAAACACCAGAAACTTTACAATAAACAACCTGAGAGAAGCTTCATAAGACTTTTCTTACAGTTATGAAAGTTAATATTTACACTTCAACCCAAGGTCTGATCTAAAACTGGGGTTTCTATCATTTAACACACCCCTTGTGCATTTCAGTGGGATAGGACTCTCAAGCTCAAGAATGTTGTCTATATGAATTAACTCTTAACTAACCACTCTGCTGCTACCAAGTCATGTTTCTTTCATTTCATCATAGCCTATTTAAATTTCTCTTTAAATCTCTTCATATAATCAAATATACGAAGATTCAGCCCCAATATCAAATGAAACTCAGAAAGTCAAACCTAAATTGTTAATAATTTTATAATTGCTACAATTCTCTGCTGCAAGATTGTCAGCATAACTTTGGAAGACAACTTATTATTAAATTTGTCTAACAAAACAGATATAGGTACGAGAAATCAATATTGAATATGCAATGTGTGGCATCAACAACCACTACACCACCACCACCAAGCCTTCACCCTACTGCTAACTAGGGTTCGGTATCTGGATCAATCAATGTGATTTGGCATAATTTGCGAATGCCCAAATAGCATCAATGACAAGCATCATAATGCAAAAGTAAGTTAACAATACATATGTTTAAGTGAAGCTTGGGAGAGAGAATTATACCTCAGCTTTAAACACATCTAAAGCAAAGCCGTTAAAACAGCTAATAACAGCCTGCTGTACATCCAATCCAAGGTTATCCAAAGCCCTCATGGTAGAAAGCAAAAGGCCTGGTCGGCGGGTGCAAAACATGTGAATATTGAAAGCTCTCCCTTCTCTTACTCGAACTTCAACCTGTAATATCAGAAGTACCAAAGGCAATTTAAAACAATTTAGTAAATCACCATGCAATTAAATTTTGTCAGAATAGAAATATATATATCAATTTAGTTGGCTATCATTAGTTTCTTCTTAGACTCTGATAGGAATACAACTACAGGGTATTCACTTCTTGTTTACTGAGAAAGAAGACACGCAAGGAAAGAAGGAGCAGTAGAAGGGTGCTGGAGGTATGAGGGAGTAAATTTTTCATTGCTTTGATAACTAAATTGGAGCATTGACCAATACTTTTTCCTATCACTACACCTTGTGGATCCTCATTCAACACCACCACATGCCATCAAGACATACTAATTAGCTATAACTTACAAGTTAATTTATATTATAATTATACTAATCCAAGACATGTAAAAATCAGATATATTAGTCGGAGTTCAGATACAAATTATACAAAAGTAGGTTTAAAACAAAATTACCACACAAACTATGAGAGAACCAATTCGACCTTGATTCAGTTCACAACATTCCAACACAGAGTATTAATTTTGGAATCACCCCAACCAGTCAGCCCAAATGGTAGTCTAATCACTTTGGCAGCCACAAATTAGATTGGAAAAGCTTGTTTGGAAAAAATCAGATCAGCCTGATCTTTTCTGTCTAAATTGGCCTTACTAGGCATGCTGCCCTGTTTGGCCCCCATAACCCTTTGGGTCAAAAGAACAATTAAGCTCAGGCCAGCATGGATTAGCCAAAGGAATTCATCTACACGAGCCAGCCCTTCTTTCTGTCTTCTTCAAGGCATAATTTCCAAGGATTTAGGGTCTCCCAATTTCAAATTTGAATTATTTCTTGCTGTTTGAAGCATACAATTGTGTGTTTCAAAGTTCTGAGAAATTTAGACCCTGCTGTGTTGGATGGCCGGACAAAGAAATTTCTCTTATAATCCTTTACCGGATTTTCTGGCTGTGTGCATCATTCAGTTCAAACTTTTAAATAATTTTCCAAGTTCTCTCTCTAGAAGTTTCGATTGCAGCATAGTTCGCATGGTCTGCAAACAACAAGCTACAACAACCTTGTACAATCACCCATTTTGCAATTAAATAAATAAAAAAATTACCTTTGCAGCTTGGTTTTTGGGGCTAGGCAAGGTGCCAGGATACAGTTCCTCCTTGACCCGGCAGGGAAGGGTTGGCAGGGTAGGTGTTAGAGGCTGAAAGCTTGTAGAAGTAGATGGTGGCAGCGGTGTTGTCTCCAGCTCGTTATGGAGATCATTAATCCGCTGCAATAACTCCTTCAAGTAGTCAATTGCATCCCCAAGAATTGAAGCCCTATCCATCTACAAACAAATGAAAGAACATTAGCATACACCATTCCTAAGCCCTAACACAAAGGAATTGTCATAACCACCTTAATAAACTAGTCAGTGGCAATATCAATCAAACCAACACGCTACAAATTCATTAAAACTGTCATCGAGATAAAAAACCCACACCAGATTCTCCACCAAACATAAGGTACAAAATGGCATTTATCAGTATAGGAGACAACAACCGGAAATAGAGAACCCAAGAATAATGTCATCTTTAGAAAATTTTCTCCATAAACACTTTTAAAAAACAAATTCTGTCCATAGGCACAACTCCAAGATATTTCTAGCAACAAAATTAGATACACTTAGAGATTCTTTTTCGATCAAAATCAAAATTTTACCTCAATAATTTATATTAGTATCTATATAAATTATCAAAGTAAAACTCCAGTCTTAGTTCAAAATAACACCAAAAATACTTCAAAAATTAAGTTTTGTCCCATTTCTACTTTCATATGATATAATCAATCACTCCCAAAACAAAAAACCATTGAAACAAACCAATAATCAACAACAATTAATAATCATTTATAAAAAGTTCAGTTTTTTTACCTTGCTAATCTTGGGCACAACAGACCTGAGCATGTACAACCTATCATTGAGCTTCTTCCTGCGGCGCCTCTCCGCCATGAGATTTTTAGCAGGCAGCCCCTTCCTCTTCCCCTTGTGATCTCCACCATTCTCAGTTCCCTTCAAAGCATTATTCCCATTATCATTCTCATCAGACTCGTAATTCAACCCGGAACCATCCATGTCAGCACTGCTCCCTTCCTCACCCTCACCCTCACCCTCCTCCCACTTCCTCCCCTTCCTTCTCACCGTCTCCAGTCCCGGAATTTCCGCCGTTCCCCTCCTCTTCCTGTAAAGAGTCGGCTGCACCCCCTCAACAGGGCTCACAATCTTTGCTCCGTCCAAAAACGGAGCATTCCCAGGTCCAGTTAGAGCTTCGAGTTCTCCGAACTCGAAACCCGTCTGCACCTGGGAAAAGAGAGGGGGGCATGAAGAGTGAAGCCCAGCGTCCAGGCCCAACTCAAAGCCCGGGTCAAAGGGCATGCTGCTGTTGTTGTTGAAGGAAGGAAGTGATGAAAGTGAAGGAGCAAAGGGGTCTAGAGGGGGGAAAGAATCCATATTTGGAACAAAGGGAAGGGAAATAGCAGAGTTAATATTGAAGTTGAAGTAAGAGTCAAGATGTTGCTGTTGTTGTTGTTGTTGTGTTTGAGATTGTTGTTGAAGCATGGATTTAAAGGGAAGAGGGGCACCCAAGGCAATGGCGATGTCCTCTTCTTGTGAATTGAGCCTGGCCCACGACGGTGGTGGCGCGTCCTCTTCACTGGGTGGTGCGGGAAGCGTGTAGCGCTCCATCATGGTGATGAATGAACGGAGAAAGTGGGAAAGTGAGTGAGAACGGTTATGCTATGTGTGTCTGTGTATGAAACTTATGTTTGTTTGTTGTGGTGAGAAAATGAATGGAGAGGGAAACGGTTGGAAGGGTGTGGTTTATCCATGTGTGTGAGTGTGTGTGTGTGTCGTGATTTTTTTATTTGGAGGAAACTCAAACTCTGCTTTAACTCTTGTTATCGCATCAGAGTGTGATGTGATATGATGGGTCGTGGTGTGTGTTCTCTTGTGGTAGAGTTCCTAAGGAAGGAGGTGGTAACTGTTGATGATAATTGACACAACGAAGAATGGTGTTGTGTGTAACGATGGTACTTGATTCCAATGTATCTGCAGCTAAAAATTTTAATTGGGTCATTTTATACTATTATAAACTTTTAATTTGCTTATCGTCACTTTATAAAATGTAATTTGTTTTCATTCTTTATGATAATTTACTAAAAGACATCAAGTTAAAGTAAAATTATAATATCAAATACTGCCATTTGTATTTTGGAAATAGAAACGAAAGCTCTATGTTTTTCTTAGAAGTTACCCTTCTCAAAGTACAATTATCATTTTTTTATTATTTTCTCACTATTGCTTTTCTATTCATCTAATATTTATACAGAAGTAATGGCTAAACATTTCTTTTAACATAAGCTTTGTTATAGATTATATTTATTACAATCAATTATGTTCTTGAAAAATTAAATTTTCAATATTCAAAACTGAAATATGTTTTAACTTTTAATAAATTTTTATGTTTAAAGTGCTTTTTAATAATATTTTTTTCTAAAATCATTTTAATAAATTATAATATATTATTTTATTCAATAACGCGTATTTTCTATTATTTTTTATTATCATTAATTATTTAAGAGTTATTAATAACGTATTTAAGAATATTTTAATATATTACTTTAACGAATAACTTTATTATTATTTATTTTAAAATATTATTTAAATTTCATAATTAATGAATTAAATATTCTTTTTATTAAAAATTAGTGAAATTTTATGTTTAAAATTTGAATCATTATGTAAGATAAAAAAAACACAATATCAAGATAATTAAAAAATAAATAAAAGAGAAAATATGACATAAGAGAAAAAATTGTAAAATATGTCACTTTAGTTAAACTCCAGATAAGTTTAGGGTGTAATTATCATTTGAAAAGTTTAAGGTGTAATTATCATCTAAATTTTTATATTTGAGTATAATATAAGAGAGAATCAAATCTTAAGATAATAAAAATTAAGTAAAAAAATTAGTCATAAATTTTAACCAAGGTCATACTTAATATAAAATAATTTTCATTTAAATGTTCAGATAGAAATCAAATTAAGATTAAGATTAAGGCAAGTTAAGCAATACACTATAATTAACACCTTACATAAAAAGGATCAATTCTTATACCTAAATCAATACCAATATCATGATCAAATTCAATGTATCGAGACAAGTAACAGAATCAACATCTCAAACAAATATTTGATTACTTCATATTTTTAAAATAAGATTAGAACCAAATACAATTGAACCAACACCAAAATCACGATTAAGATAAGCACCTCAATCAACATTACTAAGCTAGAAACACGACCAATATCAACATTCAATTAGAAATGAGATCAACATTCTCTTTATCATATTTATCAAAATTAAAAAGTTATCTGAAACTTAATTGATTAAAAAAGTCAATGAATTAAATCACACTCTTCATACAAAATCATAAATCCAAATAAAAAATGAGAGTGAATTAATTAGTTTAATACCATTGTAAGAAAAAATGAATTGATTAAAAATCTTTTTTTTCTAAGAACAATAAAATATTTAATGTTTAAACTTTGACTCATAGATTCAAGTGATGGAAGCAAGTCTCTTAAAGAATTGTGTACTCCCTGAAAATGATTTGATAATTTTATCTTTGGTTTATTTGGATTATTTGTGATAAAGATGATGATTAGTTGTGTTTGTATTAGTTTGTACCATATTCTAGGCTAAATATGGTTGTAAATGATTTATTTTTTCCTTATCTTAAGAGTTTTATTTGAGTAAATTTATGTTTGAAAGGTTTATGCATTGATTCAGAAATTTAACAAATTTTAATTGCTTAAAATTTTGTTTTAATATGTTACAATATTTTTATAAAGAATATTTTAATCAATAAAAACTTATTTTAATTTGTTAGTTTTATTTAAAAGGAAGTTTTGCAGAATTTTAATAAGTTAAATTATTATTTTAATGTGATAAAATTTTTTTACCATTTTTGAGTTTAGGATAAACATTTTAATGGATTAAAGTTTTATGTTAATACGTTAAATTCACTTAAGAAAATTTAAATTAAAAACAAATTCTACTAAATCAACCTTTTTCAATTGAATTAATTTAAAGTACTTAATTTAATTTATATTTTATTTATATTTTATTTATAATATATTTATACTCAATAATAATCATAGAAACTTTGTATTGTAATGGTTAATTATAAGATTATGTAATTTATTTATAATCATAACAAAAGAGAAGTTATAAATACAACAATAATCATATAAAAATATTCATAATATATCTTTTTATTTAAGAATTTTTATTATACAGTATTTAATAACTCTTTTAAGAAAATATTTTATAATATTTTTTTGAAAATTGCCTAACAACTTAATAAAAAATCAAGCTAAAGTATTTTAACTACCCTTGTTTGGAAGTAATATATAAAGGAACAACTAATATCAAAAGAGAAAGGAGACATACTCTTAAGAATATGAGAATTAATCAATTATATGCAAAAATGGTTCATCTAATCATAAATCATTTGATTGATCTTGGAAAAACTCAAAATGAAAACTTGAATATAAAGATATTAAAGTGTCTTTGACAAAATATAACAACTGAAGTTAATTACAATTTTTTAGTAAAAGAAAGAATCCACTCACCATGAACACTGCCTCACTTTTTGAAAAATTAAGATATCAATGAGCTTGAAATGAATAAATTTGTTAAGCAAGAGAAAGTAGTAACGAAAAAAAGAAGAAATTGACACAAAAATCTATTGCTCAAATGAATAATCGAAAAAGGATGAAGGTGAAAAAAACAGTGATATATAATACTTGATGAAGACCAAAAATTGAAATATGCAAATAGTTTAAGGGGATGAAAATTTGATTAGAAAAAAAATTAATTAATTACAAGAAGAATTAGACAAATTATATTTTCTCAAAAAGTTAAAATTAAATGTGAAAATTGAAAAAGGTTAAATGTCTTAAAAAAATAATTGTAAAGTTCACACAAGATAAGGTTAATCTTAATATAGATTTTAGCTCTCAAAAAGATGTTATAAATAATAGTGGAATATATTATTCATTCGAGAGAGAGAAAAAAATATCTTTTCAAAGTTTCTTTAACTACATGAAATCATGATATTTATTATATAACGAAAATATTATCTATGTTAATGTGTATCAAAGTAGTATTGTACAATAAATATATCTAATTACTTAATCATATTACCTAAATTAATTTAAATAAGAGTATTACTTTATTCTTTCTACACATGTTTTTTACACATTCATTTTATTGTCATTCCTGAACTCAAATTTTCTTACTAACTTAAGCATCAAAGTGATTAACCTCCCACTTTTTGCATTGTGAAGAAGAGTTAAATCATGTAAGCCCACAAGTGTTTGTAATCAAGGATTGATTTGTTTAAATTATTTTATTATTTATTATATTTCTTTTTGGCCGAACTCTCTTAGAGACCAAATTCATTTATCTAATGTTGTTTTGTAGGTATGTTTAAGAGTTAAAGAGATATTGCGGTATCTACATAGTGGCTACTTTAGGCATATGAGTAGGGTTAGGAGAGATTTAACTTTCTTCATTTGAAAGTTGGTGGATTTGTAACATATGGGGACAAGAACATAGGAAACATATTAGATGCTAAAAACATTGAAAATGTATCATTTATTTTTGTAAAAACTATACTATGTGTAGATAATCTTAAACACAATATTCACCTAAGTATTAGTCAACTATGTGATAAAAAATCAAATTTACTTTTGAATGTGAGCATTGTCTAATTTGTGAGAACAAGTCAAATAAGATATTATTAGTAGGTAAACACATTGAAAATATACACATGATTGATCTTGAATATGTATCATCCATTGAGCCCACATGCTTAATAACCAAGGAAGATGATTCTTGTCTACATGCATATGTATCAACTAGGCAATGCCATAACAAAGGAGCAAGTGGTTGGTCTTTCTAAGCTCAAGTTTATAAATGTCTCAATATGTGAAGTTTGTCAAAATTTAAAGCAGTAGTGGATCTTGACCATTGATTCTGAAAGGGTCAAATAATATATTATTAAAAAATAATAAATAAATATAAAAGGGTGAAAGAAAATGAAAGGGTGAGTGGATAAAATTGTAAATGTATAAGTAAATATATAAAATTATCGTTAAGTTTGAGGGGCAAAATCATAAATTATATGAGAGTTACAAAATTTTGAGGGGTCACGACCCCTCTCAGTTCCGAAGAAGATCCGTCACTGGTCAAAAGGGTAAGCAAATGAAAGATTCTTTCAAAACATGATATATGATTTCCACGACTTGTATCTTAGAGCTTTTGCATATGAATTTGTTTGATCCTTCTAGAACTATGAGTCTAGGATTATTCATATTATCTAAGAAAGATGCAATCAAAGTTTTCAAGAAACTTGTCAAGATTTTACAAAATAAATAAAAAATTATAATATTGTTTTCATTAGGTCTGATCATGATGGAAAATTTCAAAAATGAGAGTTTTGAGTTGTTTTGAGAAAAATATTGTATAAACCATAATTTTTCACCATTTAGACACTCCAATAAATTGGAGTGGTTGAGAGAAAGAATAAATATTTAAAAGAGTATACTAAATGACTTTAATCTACCAAAATATTTTTTGGATGATGTAACAAGTACGATTAGCTAGTCATGAATAAGATGTTGAGTATATTAATTCTTAAGAAAGCACCCTATGAATTATATAAAGGTAGAAAGTCTAGTATTTCTCATCTTAGGGTCTTTGGATTTAAGTGTATTATATTGAATAAGGACAAGTCATCTTTTTTGGATATTCATTACATAACAAATCATACAAAGTTTATAACAAGATGTTACTTAATTTTGAAGAATCTATCTATTAGGTTTTATGAATCTCTTAAGACTTAAGACAAAACATTTAGTATTGTTGTTTTAATTTTTTTCTTATGGGAACAATAATAGGTCATACTTAAATAGATTCACAAATTTTATATTAGAAGTTTAGTCATATGGTAACTTATGTGCACCATCATTTTTAATTTAAAATCAAGTTTCAAAACAAATAATATCTCAGAACACACTACTACAGAATGATCATTCAACGTCGGGTGTGGAAGACATTCAACGTCGGTTCCAATGACGTCGTTGAATCAGGCGTCGTTGAATGTCAAAGGATTCTACGTCGGTTCAGAATACCCAACGTTGAAAGTGATATATATCTACGTCGGTTAACCAAATGTCCGTCGTAGAAATTAGTAAATTCTACGTCGGTTATTGAACTAATCGACGTTGAAAGTTATATATACAACGTCGGTTATTGCATTAATCGACGTTGTAACGAATATACTACGTCGTTTAATGCCATAATCGACGTTGTATATTCGTTACAACGTCGATTAATGCAATAACCGACGTAGAATATCCCTTTTTTTTTTAAATGTTGGTCTGTTTTAGTGCCACCAACAGTACACGACCTGCTATAATCTCAGTCCAGACAATATATTTATTTCAGCTAATCACTAATATATAAAATGATAGATATATATGTCAAAATCAGCCAAATTATGTACAAAATACACAAAAAATTATCAATCAATCCTATTCCTAACTACTTGTACAAACTTTTCTGCCCATTTGTTTCTAACCATGTCTATAGTATCCATAGGCAAAGGTTCTATATCTTTAAATGCACTGTAAGAAGTTCACAATAATAGAATGGTAAACCCTAAGCAATAAAAATAAAGAAATTGAATATAATAGCAAATGTCAATTTACCTCATTCCAACTATCTTGAATGCTTACCAAAAATGATGAGCCACATCCAATACATTACATAGTAGTCGCATCTCGTATCCTCCATTTTGTTTGTTACACTAAAAATGACTAAATATGTTAAAAATAACTATTAAATTTGAACATAAATTAATAGATAGTATAATATATATATATATATATATATATATATATATATATATATATATATATATATATATAAAGCTACTTACTTTGATAAAATTCCAATTTAGAGTTGTGCTTTTACTTGTGTGTTTTCCACCTAATGTACTACAAACCTTTAGAGCACTATATATTGAAAAGAAGGGGGTTAGAAATAGAATAATCAAGATGTTTAGACATATTATAAGAAATACTTACTCCTTTACAATATTTTTTAGCTCCATGTCAGGTTTCCTTCCCAATGAGCAGAACCAACACACAAGATTCTGTTTTGGACAAATAACTAATAGCTTCCAGTGGTTTCTGTATATACACATGATTAGAATCTATTAAAAAAACTTGTGTAAAACCAGAAGAGGCTGGGATAACTTACGAATGATGGTATGCTCCAAGGTAAATATCTCTTTTAGAATCAGTGATCCAATTCTGCATGTAACTGAGAATTATTGGAAGATACCATAAAACTTTTGCAGGAGGACGTTTTTTACCACTCTCCTGACTACAATCATCACCATCCTTCGCTTTGTAACGTAATACACCACATGTTGGACATTGGTCTAAAGATGAGAATTCTTTCCTGTATAACACACAATCATTAGGGCAAGCATGTATCTTCCTATATTCTAAACCCATCGGACAAAGTATCTTCTTCGCTTCATACATACGGTCCGGCAAGGTGTTATTGTCTGGGAGCATCTCCTTCAAAAGTTGGAGTAATTCATTAAAACTTGTATCACTCCAACCAAATTTTGCTTTTAGATTGACCAATCTTAACACGAGATGACAACCGTGTGAAAGTTGTACATCCGGGATACAAAGGTGTCTCCGAATCGGTCCTCAATGTATCATATATAGATGCATGTGCTTCAAGAAAGCTCTCTTGACCCACATCACAAAGCATGTCCTCTATTCGATCTTCGCAGGTTACATCATCCTCAATAGTTTGTGATACTGTTGGAATATCAACCACTTCACTGTGCCATGTCCATATGGTGTAATTCTTCATCATCCCATCGCAAATAAGGTGTTCCCACATTGTGTCCATCTCTTGTACTCTGCCATTTACACAATTAACGCATGGGCAATAGATTTTTCCATTCATTTTGGGAGCATTTTTTTCGGCAAATTTCAAAAAGGAGTCAACTTCATTCTCATACTCTTCTGACATGCGACTTGCATTGACCCAAGTTCGATCCATCTAACTACACAAAAGGGCTTGCCTAAATATTCAAGGTTTATTAGAAAAGGTTTAGCAAAACAATACAAAAAAAACGTCTACATCTGATTTCCCACGTAAAGAATGGGAAAATAAAACGTGTACATCTACATTAGTATATACCAGTTCGAAACCAAAAACAAACTTCCAAAAGCCTAAAGGAACCTAGATCAAATCAAACCATACAAAATCATCCATCATCTTTCCAATGTTCATATGCAGGAAATGCTCTAAATAATCTATATTTATGTTAAATGCATGTTATAAATCATCCATACAACTTAATCGGCTTAATCTAACTCTGATGAGAAGGGGTTTCCTTAGGGAAACGAGGGGTACCACACACACGGCAACAACGGCGGTGCAAAGCCGTGTAAGAGCGCGGCGAGGGGCGGCGTTACCACGTCAAACAACGAACGACGAAGAAGGAGAGAGCCGAGGTAGCGGCGCACGGCATTGAGGACCGAGGTAGCGAGATGACGAAGAAGAAGCGAGAGGAGCGAGACCGAGAACACGAAGAAGAAGCGAGAAGAACAAGCTGCGCGTTCCGGAGGCTAGGTATGTTAGGACATTCGACGTCGGTTATTAAAAAACCCGACGTGGATAATGCTTTCGACGTCAGGTAAATCATGGAACCGAGCGTTGATTTTGGGATTTCAATGTCGGTTATACATAGCCAAGCGTTAAATTTAAACATTCAACGTCGTCCGTTATCTAACCGGCGTTATTTGTCCATTACTACGTCGGTTTTGTTATAGCAGACGTTAAATATTGTTTCTTAATTACAAGTTTGTCACCGCGTCTTGTACAACGTCGGTCTTCATAAAAACCCACATTGGATGTTGTCGTAGTAAGTGTTTTCTGTAGTAGTGACAATATAAAAAGTTCATTTGTCTCCATTATTTAACTAAAATGGATCAAGATAAAATTGTTAGTAAAAACATGAGAACAAATAAAGGAAAAATATTATGAATTTTCCACGTATTCATAATAATACATGTTTTTGAATTATAATTGAGAATTAATTCACCGTTAAATTGAAATTATTTTTGTATAGAAAGTCTATTTGTGTAGTTCTTAATTCTTATCGGTTGAATTGTTGATTAAATGTTTAGAGAATGATTATAATTAAACTCTATTTTTGGGTTTTTTTTTCTTATATATATGAGTATTATAATTTGTTTTTTTTTCTAAATATATTGTTTGCTTGTTGAAAATTTTATTATATTTTTTATTTATAATATTTTTTTCATATATTATAGGATTTTCATTTTTAACGATATATTCTTATTCCTCTTAGAATGCATGCTTTATTTTGGATGATGATCCTCACATATTATTTGATTTAGAGAAAAATTTATTTTGCTATAAATTATTAATATTTTGTTTTGACAATTTTTCTAAATAAACAAAGTCGCAGCTTCCCGTCTTTTTATAAATATCCTTTCCTTTGGCACGAGAGGTTATGAAAACGGGATAAAATAATTTCTTTTTTTTAATATCCGCTTTAAAAAAATCATCAATTAACTGTGTTTCTTAATTGTAATGATTTATAAAAATAATTTTTTAAATTAATAAAAAGATAAAATATTTCTTAAAATTTACAGCATCTATTAAATTTTTTCTTGCCAATTATAATGAAATAAAATTAATTTTTGAAATAAATAAAATAATTCTTAAAATTATAAATGTCTAATTATGCTTTTTACTCTTAAATGTTTATATTTTGTTAGTGAATAAACTGTAATTAATATTTATAACTAAGACTAGTTCATCTTATTATTATAATTAATTTTATCTTATTAAGAACTATGCTGTTATTTTACCTAGTTCAAGGTAAATTGAAGCGTCTATTATAATTTTAAAGATTGAGTCGAATGATAATATACAATTTTAGTAATTTCACGGAGAAAAAATTTAACCAATTATTATAGTTTCACTCTGTTTCAACAAGTAACATAAAATTTTTATTACAGCGTAATAAAATATTTTTACTTAGTTAATGTATAAATATTAAATTTATATGTTCAAAAATTATTTGAGAATATGTTTCAAAAATATATTTTGAAAATAATAAATTAAATGTATTTTTTAATAAAATAATATTCCAATTGTCATCACTAATAATTTTCTTGAGTTTATAATCAAAATTAGTTTATCCATTTAATCATATTTTTTTAATAAAAAAATCCTATCAATCCTTTCATAAAATATGAAAATAAAATGATTAAATTATATTACTCAATTAATTATGTTTTATATTGTTAAAGGATAATTCATTTTTAAATGAAAAATAATATAAGAAAAACGTTATATTTTTATAAGAAAGACTATACCATTTAAGAAAAAAAAAATAGTGATAATTTTGTTGATGTGTCTTAAAATTCAAAATTTCAATTTCTTAAACTGTGTTGTTGAGTTTGTCCCGTTAACAAAATCTAATAAATAATTTTTATTTAGTAAATTAATTTATAATAAAATAAATATAATTAAAATGAATGATAGTAAAGTTTCTATTAATCCTTAAAATATAAATTAATTAATAATAGAATAAATTAATTAAATAAATGCTGAAAAAGTTGTTTTTGGAAAGGCTAATAAAGTTGTTTAATTGCAAATGAAATAATTAATAGTTTTCAAAATTATCATAGACTATTAAATACAAAAATCAATTATACTCAAATATTTTGTTTTAAAAAATAAAACTAATTATGTTTACAAGCAAAAAATTGTAGGTGGTTAGAAATAAATTAAATAACCTGTTAAATCTTTATAATAAATAAAATTCAAATGATGAAAGAAGAAGTGGGAAGAAATGTTTGAAAGATGAAGATGTAAATTAAGCAGAGAATTGAGCAGCCAGAATTTAATGAAATCACAAGCTTGTTGCATGCCCTTCAAGTTTCCTTTGATTAGTTTACATTTTGAATGATCTCTGACATACATGCACATATTCAATTATTAACTCATCCAAAACAAGACTTACTCTTTCGGGACCAGAAAGCGAATAGGTACGAAACTTCTGATATTTTTTACAAAGCAAGTGGATTTTCTCTTTCCCACTCTCTCCCTCCAAAAATTTTATTATTTTCAAATTATATAAACCACTCAGGCGCCAAAACCATAATAGTTTGCTTCCACTATTTTATTTAATTTTATTTTAAATTAATTAAAATTTAATTATTTGAAAATAATAAAGTAATTTTTAAATTAATTTTCAAATAATTCGATTCTTACCGATCTAATCCAATTTTCAAATAAATCCTTTTAATAATTTTTTAAACTTGTGAATACATTTTTTTCTTATATTTTTCGTCAAATTTAATTTTAATTTGTATGTTTTACAATTTATTGATTAAAAAATATATAAATTTAATAATCATAATTAAAAAATTTAGATTAAAATTTTATGTAATGTGAATTTATTAATTTTATCTCAATAAAAATAAAGAATAAAATAACATATTTTTAAAATTTAAAAACTGAATTTATTAATTTAAAAATATAATATCAATTATAAATAAACTATATATATATATATATATAAAAACAAAAACATGATTTTTTTTATTTTAAAATTAAGAACTTGATTTAGTTTTATATTTTAGATTTCAAAAACATTTCTACAAATAAATTTTAAAAAAATGTTTTTGAAAATAAATTAAAAAATAAAATTAATTGATAACGCTTCTTGAAAACTATTTTAGAGGATAAATAAACATAAAAGGGGAGAAAAGGTGTATAATAATTTTGATAATGTAGTTATTTGATAAACGTTACCCTTTCAGCAGAAATAAAAAATCATAAGAGAAAATACATTTGATTAATGTGTTTTAGTTTTTAAAAACTCAAAATAAATATAATTTTAACAAAATATTCTCAAACAAAATTTTCAGTTTTTAAAAACCAAAAATTATTTTTAAAAACAATAAACAAATAAAAATATTTATTTTACAATTTAATAATAAAATATTAATATGGGAGAAGATTTGAACCTGATAGCTATTTATCTTCTTTAGTATAACATAGAATTATGGTGGCTTGAACAAGAAACTGAAACCCCAAGTTTCCATTTGAATTCAGCAATATTCAAAGCCAAGTATTTGGAATAAATTTTGAAAACAAACTCAAGCTTCTCGTGACCCCTTTTATCCCTGTTTTTATCACATCTACACACTCTTCAATCCAACTTCAAACTCTCATCCTAACTTTTCAGTTCCCTCTTCTTCGACACTAATTATATCTCTCCTACACTTGTCCCTCTCTCCTTGTAATCACAAACTCACCAAGATATTTCATCAAACTTTAAGGAAATTAAAGTTTTTTATTATTGTTTTGTTATTATTTTTAAGTCCATTAATAGATATTGATCGATGTGGAATTCATGTAAGGATCAAAATAATATAAATATTTGAACTAAGGTAAAGCATAATACATATTATCATTATGATAATGTCAATTAATGGTGTTAATTTTGTATAGGTAGCAATTGAAAGGAATGATAAAAGTAACACACTTATGTTTAGAGGAATATGTGAATGAATCATAAATTAGTTTTTTTATTTTTTATAACATCTATAACTTTAATCAATATGTAGTGAAACATTATAAAAAGTTAATTATACTCTCACATAGTTATAGGAAAAATATTATGCACATACTTGCATTCACCAAAATAAAATTGTATTTATTTACAGAACAATATATACAAATATTTAACTCCTTAATCAAAAAATAAAATACAATCTTCTAATATATGTAAACAAAATATAACCAAGAACCTAAATTAATCATAATTTAAAATTAAAATAAATAGAAAATAAATTTCAATAAAAATAATCCCCAATTATACTTTGTTCTCTTGACTTTTATTTATATATCGATTGAATTAAAAATAAAATATTTTAATTTATTTTTACCAAAATTGAGAATGATTTGTAAATTTTGAATAATTATAATACTTAAAATCAATAAAATAATAATTACAATATAACTTCAAACTAAGAAAAAAGAGAAAAAAATGTTTTTTTTAATGTTATTTGTACTTCTAGATAAATATTATTTAAAAAAATTCTTACAGGAAAGTAAACAAAATCAGTAAATTTCAAATAACTAGAATTAAAACCAATAAAATAATAATTACAACAAAAATATAATTAAAAAAAAGAGAAATAGTTTTTTAATATTATTTATACTTCTAGATAGATGTTATTTTTTATTTTAAATATTTATTTGTTTAGAATATAAACAATTAATTTAAATTGTTATATATATTATTATAAAAAAAAAAGTTTGTGATCTTATTTTTATAATTAATAAATATCTTATATATATAATAATAAAATTATTTATTATAAAAATAAATTTAAAGTTATATTTATTATTATTATTTTAATTTAATATAATAAATAATTTTACTCGTTAGATTATTAAATTATAAAAAAAAATATTTTAATTTTATTTTGAATTATATATATCACATTAATTACTATTATGTTATTATTTTGAATGAAATTAGTTTCTAGCCTCTTACAAGTAGTCGGAGGTTGAATTGTACAAGAAAAACTTTTTGTTTTATTGGCTAATGAATTTAATTACTAAGATTAGTCATAAGTGGATATTTGACCTAATACATGGATGAAAAAGAAAAGTTCAACCTAGTTCCGAACTGAGTCAGCTGAGACGACGGTGTCTGGTAAAACTCTATCGCACTGGCATAGAAAAGTAAAACATCGTTGGTCGCATAGCAAACATGGGTTTTTGGGTCCATCTTCTCTGTAAAACACACACTGTACGAAACAGTTTCAAACATAATCACTAGTCACGTGACACCATCGTTGCTGTCTCGGCAACACACGTGGCTCACATGCAAGCATGGTGGGGATAGAAAGTGAGTGAATAGCATGCAAGAGGCAAGAGAACGGAAACTCCTTGAAAACAATAAAATAAATTTGTATTTTAAAACTTAAATTAAGAGGAGAATATATAAAAATTATATTTAATTTTAATTTTTAAATAACCAGAACTCAAAATTTTAAAATGATATGTATTTATATATAATTAATACATGTAGATTTTTTTTTTAAAATGTGATTAGCCATGACCATCTTTAGAAGTAGATTAGAAAAAAAATCAGAAGGGACAGATTGCAGAAGGCACAAACCCATCATGCAGGGTTGAGACCATGTAGTGTGGACCATAGTAATTGAATGGCAAAGGATTTAAGAAAGTCATTGTCTTCACAGCTCACACACTCTCTCCATTTTAATCAAATTCAATTTTTTTTTAACATAAGATTAGTATAAAGTATTAACTACCAAAATTTTTAAATTTACCCAATAATTAATAAAATTATTTAAGCTGTAAAATATTTATTTTTAATTAAATAGATTTATTCATATAATATAAATGTTAATACGTTGTTATATAACCTTTGTAACGAGTGTAACGAAAATAATTATTATACTGATATAAATATTAATACTAATGATAACTTTTTTATATATACTCCCTTACCTATTTATTTCAACTATTAAGATAAATTCATTAAATTAATTATGAATAAAATAATTTTTTTCATGATTTAATAAACACAATTTCACTTAAAATGATTACCAAATATATGCATACTTATAAAAAATTAAAACACTTAAAAAATATAATATTGTTTTAGGTAGAGATTTCATCTTTATGTAAGTCAACATAAATATATGCAGTCTATATTTATATAAATATATAAAATCTATCTTGGATTTGAATACATGTGAGCCTATAAATGATTTTTTTCCCTCCATTAGTTTTTAACTTTTTTGTATTCTCCATTTTTCATTTAATTTTCTATTTTTCCATACAAAGTGCAGATTTTTCTCATTTTAATTTCTTACATATTTTACAAAATATTAAATTATTTGAAAATGACATAAAGAGGGAAGGAAAGATTTTTTCTAACAAATACAAAGGGAGGACAGCTCATGAATAAATTGGTTTCAGCTCCAATTATTTCTTTCTTCTAACATACACATGCTTTTATATTTTATACTATATATATATATATATATATATATATATATATATATATATATAATTATAATTTTTAAATTATTTATTTTAAAAATATAATTTTGTTCTTATTAAAAAAATTCACTTAATCTATTGGTAAATTTTTTAAATTTAATTTAAAAATCAAATAAAAATATATTTAAAGAGTTACAATATTGATTAAAAAAATCCTAAAATTTCTTTGTTAAAAATAATTAACTAAAACTTTCTCATTCAAATAGTTAATCTAACTTTTATATAATTAATTAATTAATTTTAGAATATGTAACTTAGATTCTCTTTTTATTTCAAGTGGATATCTATTTCGTGTATTATGTTTGGAAAAAAATTATCTTCATCGTCTCAGACTATTCTCTTATTGTTTCAATTTTATATTAAAATCATTTTAAATATTCATTTATTTCAATGTATTTTCTTTTATTTTAAAATTTAAATTTAATATACTCTTAAAAAGAGATTTCAGCAATTAAAACTAATCTTACTTACAAATAAAATTATTTATTATAAAATTAAAATAGAATCATATTAATATATTTATATATTAAACAAAAATTATATGCAAAATATGTACCTTGTTTGTAAAGAGTAGTATTCCTTTCACCTCGGTTTGTAAATGAACATTGAACTTACACAAATTTCGTGGCAAAATATAGAAAACGAAAAGTTATCCTTATCGTCGTATGTTTGCATTTGAAAGATCAATTCTTTGATAATTGTGTTCTGTCTGTCTACTGTCCTTCTGTTTTGTCTTTCGAAAACTTCCTTTTGTCTCTATTAATATAGGAAATAGATTTTTTATAGGGACAAATCTCATTGGATACTTTTGTCTCTTAAAGAAAACATACTATAAAGTAAATTTGTTAAATGCATAAATAGTATAAGAAAGATTCTGTACAGTAAGATAAGTTCCAAACTCTTGTTGAATTTGAAAATATGTAAAATCATGCACATGATTCTGTAACAGGTTCAATAATTTCTGGTTAAAAATGATAAACTTTAAGACTATGATTTGTTGTTAATTTCATTATTCCATATTATTCTACCTTGAGATGTTAGGTAGGTAGTTTGGTAAGTTTATAAACATCTTGATGACTACACTATATGCTAGTTGGGTAAGTTTATTTATATTTTGAGTTGTGACCCTCGTGATATGAATAAAATTTGGAAAATTAAACTTTTATGTTTTGATGTCGATGAAATTATCCAAGTACAAATGAGTCACTTGTACCTTCAATATGTCCCATCACATTAAATGTTGGTAAACAAAAGTAACCATAAGGAATTATCAAATATAGGCCAGTTTGCTCATGTCTACCCTCCCTTGGGCCAGACCAGATGTGTAGGACTCTCTTATCCCTATCTCTATGCCTTAAACATATACCACAAGAGTTTTATCTCTTCACCGTTATGTGTCCTACACAGGTACTTTAGTCAATCTCAAAATAGGTGTACTACAACGCTCTCTCCATTGGATTAGACAGAAAATGCTCCAAGATATTCATAAGCCAATCACAATGCATCACACAAACTAACGTGAGAAAATAGTTTGTACTAAGAAATTTTACACTCTTACAATCATAAATTACACAGGTTTGTTGATTTTTATGATAATTATTATAACAAGCATGCCTAACATGATTTTGGATTGGTTGATTTACACTGACAGTGCACAGAAACAAACTAAACTCAGTTAGCAGTTTGTTCGGGTTGATCAGTTTGATGTGGAAAAGGGAATGTGAGACTTTTGAAGCTGGTGAAGCCTCCATCAACTATGAGGTTCTGGCCTGAGATAAACTTTGCTTCATCTGATGCCAGGTACAATGCCGCCCTTGCCACATCAATGTCCTCACATTTGATACCTTTGAGCCCAACAAACCCAATCACAATACCCTCTATCTGTTCTTGGGTTAAACCAGGATAAAACTTTTCAATTTGAGACAAAACCATTGGTGTAGGAATTGGAGCTGGGGATATGCAATTGATCCTGACCCCAACTTTGCATAACTCACTAGCCACAGATTTCACTACCCCAGGTATTGCAAACTTTGATATTGTATAAGGATGAGGCCCAAGCCCACCGATTACCCCACATATGCTTGATGTGCATAGAATGGACCCTGAGCCCACAGGTATCATGACCCTGGCTGCATGCTTTATACCGGCAATCATTCCCCTTACATTGATCCTCATAACTTGGTCAAACTCATCAAGGTCTAGATCTGCTATGCTTGGCGGAAATGATGGGCCTGGGATGCCAGCATTGTTGTACATGATGTCCAGCTTGCCATAGTGGGCCATGGCAACATTCACAGCTTCTTCAATTTGGGCCTCCACAGCAACATCACATTCCACATAACGGGCTGATGGGCCCAACTCTTTTGCCACTTGTGGCCCAAGCTTGGTGTCGTTGTCAGCAATGATGACTTGGGCCCCATGCTTGACAAACTCATGGGCCGTTGCCTTGCCAAGTCCACTTGCTGAGCCTGTTATGAGTGCCACTTTCCCCTCTAGCCTGCTTTTTGGAACCGAAATGGGTGATTGTCAATCATCATGGGGGAATAAAAGTTGTAGTTTGTGCAGATGGGATCATGGGAATAATGGAATACTCATAAATGATGATGGCCTCTCTCTAAATAATGCCATCACCTTTATCTCTACGTCTAAATCGAAAGCATAATTTCTTTTTCGCAAAGTTGGAGGATGATGTCGTGGACCAAATCCTCTTCTTACAAGATTGATTTAGATTGCATATTCCTTAAAGGACTTGGAAAAAGTAAGAGCAAACAAGTAAAGGAAGTACCCTAGGTAATGGGGTTTGCTTTTACATATCAAGAACAACAAAGTTAACCTACTTTTTTTCTTTCTTTCAACCTACCAACTGGTAAGGAAATTTACATCTATGACCTATTATAATCTAATTAAGACTTTCTTTAAATATTTTTTTCCACAAACATTTACAAATGAATAAAAGTGACACTAACTTACAAATTCTCTGGTTCAGAATGTGGTGGTCACCAAGAAGAAAAGGACTTTGTTGTGTAAAAGGCAATTGAGGTTGATTTCGATCTGTGTACTGTTTGGCTCCATTATTTGTTGGGAAATGTACTAGAATCACTTAATTAGCTGCTGACACGTTAAAAAATAAAATTGGGCAATTAAATCGCGTTAGCTGTTTGTGTTTGGTAGATCTACAGCATGAGAACATGCAAATTGGAGGCAGCTAGCACCATTTGTTCCATGTGCTTCACGGAATTCACTTGTCATTGTTTAAATTTATTTCCTTGCCTCTGTTAACTTCAAGGGACTTGTGTACTTAACTATATATGTTCTACAGTGCGATGCTTTTTCTTTGTCAACGCCACTGACTCAAATTCAATTAACCAGTGTTCTTAGATTTGCAGCAACCTTTTTTCTGTTCACTTTTTCTTTCTTATCTAATCTACATGTCATTAACAGTTCACATCTGGAATGTAAATGGTGATGACAGAGAAAGAGAGAGAATTATTGGACAGGGTCTCATCTGATGTTAAGAACAAGATAGATATTTTTTAGGTTTTTACTTCCTCTGTGGTGAAATATATAACTCAAATCTGAAACAAGTTAATTCCAAGCAACACCATCACCATTCTACCATGAAAGAAAGTTGAAAACTTCAGAGAATAACTTTTTTTTTTCTCTGATATGTAAATAAAGCTTGCTCCACACTAACCTAGTCTCGGTTCCCAGAAAGTAAAAGAAAAACAAGGTAGGGTGAATTTGTTAACAAGTTAACATTTTCAAAGACAAATTTATATATAAATACAAACTTTCAACAAGATTTAAAAAAAAAAAAAAAAAAAAAAGTTTCTACTCTTAAAATTATATTTCAATCTTTCAAAGAATTTAGCACTCATTAAATGAAGCAGGACTTAAAGACTGGCAATGATAGTAAAGAGCTTTAAAGAGACTCACCTTCTTCCACCAACCGTAGCTGCATAGAATCTGCTGTGTTTTTGAAGCAAGTCATTCGCAAGGGTGGTGCGCTTGAACTCCCTGCAAAAGAGGAATTGGTGAATCATAATCAGAAGACAAAGGTTTAAACTAAAACCCAGAAGTTCAAACCTCCAAGTAATGATTAATAAAAAGAAAGAAGAAAGACATTGACCAAATAATTAAGTGATTAAGGTTTGATGTTAGTACAGATTGGAAATGAATATATATATATATATATATATATATATATATATATATTGAAGATGACGAACCTGGTTAATGTTCTGAGCATACCTACTGGCATGAAGATCTGAGGAAAAGAAGAAGAGGTGTGGAGTTTCAGTGGATCTCAAGTTATATGCTGAAAGCACAAAAAGAAATAAAGGTTGATGACTGTATTTATGGAAGGAGGAGGGAACATTTTTGTCTGTTGTGTTCTGTTGTGTGTACATAGGATTATTATATTAAGTGAGAACCATTATATGAGAACATTTTCTAATATACTTTTTAATCATTAAATTTGTAGAAAATTATAAAATCAAGAAATAAAATAATTAAATGATTAATTTTATATTTATTAATAAATTTGAATAAATAAATAAAAACATTTTCTCTGTAATGAATTTCTTTTATCCAGTTAGTTAATTGTCCCTAGTTAAACGATACAAAAAGTCCCTAGTTTCTTGCTTCAATTGTATGCCTACCTTGATGCAGCAGAGCAAAATTCATATGCATATTTTTTTTTCTAATTTTAATAATCAAATTAATATTATGATAAAAAAACAATATTCGATGTACTATGTTAGACAAGTCAACTGCTGCTTCATTCGCATTACATGTCATGTAGTAAAATAAGTACTACAAAAGAAATGTTATTTTTCTTTTTGGTGATGTAAAAGAAATGCCATTTATTGAAGGATAAAAGATTTTCTAAAATGTATTATTTTAGCACTTAATTACTTATATTAATATTAATTTTGGATAGTTATAATATTAACATAAAATGATCATTAATTTTACTATTAATTAAAATATCTCTAAAAGAAACTTGATTTTATCTTTAACTCTTCCTCATCAAGAATCTGATTGAACATTTTTTTTAGCTTATATTTTCATTACTTACAGATTTTTTATCTACAAAACTTCAATTTGATATTTATTTAAGAGATTTGAGCTAAATTTTATAAGATAAATGACATGTGTCAGTATGTTATATATTAATAAAATCATATTTTAATATGATATAATATTAGTATTTTAGTTTATTTAATGAACATGATAAATGCTTATTTTTGGTATAAAAAATGGTATATATGTTATTCCTTAAAAAAAAATAGTATAGATATAAATTTTGGAGTGGTCAAGTAAAAATAAGACTTGTATTTCTTTATAACAATATCGTATGTCTTATCATATAACCACATAAAATTGACCAGAGCGTTTAAGTCAACAGATTTTCATCAACCACCTGCTTACTAGGACTTGTAGTCTCTATAGAAAATTCAATTTTACCCAAGAGATTCTAAGATCGCTTATGATATAGAAAAAAGGAATTCTCTATGGAATTGGAGAGTGAAAGGAACCTTTATCACTGGTTTGAAAATTAATGGGTACTTTAACTGAAAATTAATTTATTATTTATAAATAATCAGATTTTAATTAAATTAAAATAAAATTCAAAAAATTAGTTAGATTTTTAAATCTTAATAAAAAATATTTTTTAATATAATTATTTATAAAAATATAATATATTTTTATTTTTATTTTTTTATCTCATATTAATTATGTGAATTTTAGATAATAATTAATTTATCATGTTTATTTTATTTTAACAATTATATATTTTATACTCTAATATGTTTTATAATTATAATCTTTTTATAATTTAATGTAATTATAATAATAATTTTTACTATTTTTATTTCTTTTATAAAAAATATTATCATCAATAAATTTAGTATATATTTATTAAATTATAAAAATATTATTTTATTATATTGAATTAGACTGTTAAACTTTTAAACGCGGAACATATATTTTCACTCGTCTAGATTTAAAAAACAGTGATATATTGTTTGAGCCTGGATTTCCTATTCACAATCAAGTTAAAGTAGTAAAAAATATATTTTATTTCACCCTATAAACTCTTTGATTAGCTTTTAGACGCTCAAGTTCTTAATAATATATTATTCATATAAAACGTCAAAAAAAAATTAAAGATAATAAACAATAACATTCCAAAGAAACATGTTTATATATTACATTACATAAGAAAACTTAAAAGAGATAAATTGTTTCCAGAACTCTCAACCTATTTCATGTAATATGGTATTGATGATAGAGTAGTAGATAGTTGCTCCAATTAGATGTTAGGCACGTGATTAACCCTAGCCATTTAAAGTTTATAATTGCGGAGCCAGTTGTCGCACATTGGAAATCGATTGAGTCTTACAAGTCAAAAGGGAGGAGGATATGGATTCTCATGCAAGTTTATGTGTCCCACCGACCATTGCCTATAAATTAGTATTATATGATTGTTTCATATATAATATCAAAAGGAAAACAAACAAAAAGGGGATTCCTTTTTAAAAGACTATATATCCTTCACTTACTAGCTATATACTTCTTTCTTTTATCTTATCCTTGTTTTTTTTTTTTTTTTAACTTTACTTGTTTCTTATACAAGAACTTGCTCTGGAAAGGCACAACTTCATATTAACAAACTTTAATAATAAATTAAATAAATATGCAATTATAGTAATGTGGTGTATATGTATGATATTTGGTAAGTACACCTACTTATTCTTTAGTTGAAATATTACATTAATTAGTAAATTAAACTAATTATAAATCTGTTAATTATTAACACATTTTTAATATGTGTTGAGGTGGAGGGAGAATCACCTGTAAAAATTCTATAATGCTTAAATTAATAAATAAATGAATGTAGAATATAAAGAAAAAAAACTTAGAAATAATTAAAAATAATACAAATAAATATTATATAGATAAATATCAAAGATTTATGAGAGGTACACCTTATATTCATATTTTAGCCAATTATTTAATAAATACAAAAAATAATAATTGAATTGTTTAATCTTTTACTATTATCTTCAAGAAAATACGTGTATATAAAATTTTATATAATTAAAGTAATAAACTAATTTTAACAGTAAAATATTGGACAAATTAGATATCCTTATCTGAAAAATACTTATATTACTATTTTTCTTTTCATTTTAGAAAATCACTTCTTAGTATAATGATGAGTTTCCATTCATAAGTGATATAGTTGTTCTGGTATTCCGTGATTCGTAATATCATCGAGGTTAATTTTACTAATGATATAATTAGTATTAATTTTGCACCTTAGCCTATAAATTTTATTACTTCAAAAACTAAAAGTAGTGATAAAATTTTAAAATTAGACATTAAAACCATTGTTGTGATACTAGAAAAAAGAAAAAAAAAATTGAAAAGCTTATTTATACCTAACTAACCATCATCGTTAAAAGATTTATTTATATTATAAACCATTAGAGTGTAATTCTTTATCTTTAGCATATGAAAAAAAATGAAAAATAAAATAAATAACTATATATTAAAGTGTACGAACAAGTGTGTCAAAGTATGCTTGATTAGAGGTAATAGTTGCGAATTAAATTATAGTAAATACAAAATTAGTAACATAAATTAAATTAGACATATTTTAATTTAATTTAAATTAATTTATAAGCTTATGAGTTAACATATTTCATAAAATAATAATTATTTTTTAAATAAAAATATCATTATTTTATTAAAAAATATATATTATAAAGTAATATGACAAAAGATTTATTTATTTTAAGAATATATATCATAATAAATTTCTAACTATCACTTATTTTAAAATCTAATAATTAAGATTAATTATTATTTTAAATTAATAAATTATTTAAAAAAATAATGATAGGAATAAATTTTTAATTTTTTCTTTGAGATTTAATAGATATATTATTTTATATTAAATTATTATATTAAAAAAAATTACTTTAATTAATAAAATTTAATTTTAAAAAATATAATTTTATTTTTATTTAAATATTTTTAATTATTTGATTCGTTGATCTAACATATTATGAAACTAAATTAAAAATTTTGATCTATTTCCTACTATCTTACAATAGACTTTCCATTTTAACAACTCTGAATATGAATTTATGAGCATGCTAGGTGGTTCCAGTTTTTTTTTTTTTTAACTGACCTTTTTATTGATTTTCTTATGAAACTCTTATCCGTACAAGAAACTCACAGCAAAGTAACCTCTCCACTTTTCATTAATATTTTTCATATTAAGTCCGTATCACCGAAAGGATGAGAAAAAATAAAAGAAAAATATGGATGGTCGATTCGCTGTTCACTATTGATGTTTTTCACCAATTTTGAGAATATTCTTTTCAGAGTCAAATGCCGATGCATTCCGTGATAGAAAAAGGAAGGGGATGAGGAGATACAGAAAAAGTGTAACTACCTCCACAACAATATACAGTATTCAAATATATCTTTTACACATAAATTAATATATACAAATAATAAATAACTTTTAAAGATATTAGTTAAGGAATTCAAATTACTCAATATATTAGATTGCGCTCTTTTAAATATTCAAAATAAGGAAAAATTTATATATAAAGGCAATCTCAAAACGAGAATAAGAATATTGACAAAATAAAATAAATATTAACATGTAAATAAAATAATAAAATAAAATTGTTTAAAAAATTTATTTTAAAATATTTAAATAATTATTTATATGATTATTATTGATTATTAATTTATTAATATAATATTACGTATAATTGAATAATAGGTATATTAATTATATATCATTATCGTAATATATATTTAAAGGATTATTGGAAGAATATTTTTATTAAATAAAATAAATATGAAAATTTAGGTATATATATAAATTTAAGTTCAAAGACTCAATTCAAGGGAGAGATTAATGAATATAATTTAAGAGTAAAGTTGTGGTATTTGATTAAATTAGTGTTTAAGTATGAACATTCTCATGATTATTTTCTGTCTTTGTTACATTTTTTTTATGAGTTATAATTATATTTTATCTACATGATTGTACAAATTATACTTTAATTATTAATGTGTTATCAAAATGTTTTTATCTTAAAAGTTATGTTATGTCTTATATTAAGTAAATGTTTTTAGTTTGAGTTATTTTGTATTTACTATGTTATTTGATGTTTTTTTTTACTTTTTTATTTGATTTTCTTTGCCAAGATTTCAAGTTTTCCTTTAAATCTTTAATATTTGCTTTGATTTTTAAACCTAGTCAAAGTTAAGACTTTTGTTTTTGGCTCCGGTTATGCTTTGCTCAAATTACAACTTGGTGTTTAAGTGAAATGCACAATAATAAGGACAATGTTTTTTTAAAAGTTCGAAGGATTATGACCTTCTTAAACTTTTGTAATTTGTATATCGATTTATGGTTTTTACCCCTAAAACTTAATATTCATTAAATATATCTCCAATATATTTTTTTTATTTTTTCATATTCTTTTATTATTTATTAATAATATGTTATTTGATTTTCAAAAATTAATAATCAAGATTCATCACTATGCATAGAAACAAAGGTTTTTCACGATTTTTTTTTCTCTCAAGCATGACAATTCTTGCTAAAGCAAAATGATTCCCACTCCAGCAAATATGCCTTTTAAAGTTTAAAAACTTATTTTAATCTTATTTTTTCTTAAGCGAAGATATTTAACCCAAGTGAAAAATTCTCAAAGTCAAACTGATTTTTGTTGTAATTTTGCACAAGTAAATTTTTTTTTTACTTAAGCAAGATACATCTCGCTCAAGCGAAAATGGTTCGAGAGTAATCAAGTTTTCTAATAAAATTTTCACTCAATATCTCGTTTTGAAAGCTTAAGAATGTAGAATATTAGAAGTATAAGAAAATTTCTTTTATATATTTAATATGTATATGATTTAGGATGTACAATTATATTATAAATATGAAATAAGGTGGATTAAATATTATTATTTATTTACATTAAAAATATTATGAAAAATATATATTATGAATATGAAATGAGACATGTATGTTCTTTCTAGTAAAATTATGAGTTTTTCATATTAATTATTAAAGTAAATCATTTATTAAAATATTATTTTCAAGTTAAACATATAATTTAGTTTGTACTTAAAAATGTAACGAAAAAATTGATGATAATTAATTAAAAATTTAAAGATTAGGATAATAGTTAATGATGCATTTAATAGTAAAAAAAATAAAACAAAATTATGATTTTTATTTTTTATTTTTAAATGCACGAAGTCCGTAAAATTATTATAGATTGATAAGATCCTTTTATATATATTTATTTTATAAATCTTTTAAACTTTAAATTAGAACTCTTAATCGTATAATTATTTTAAAAATATATTAATAAATCATTTTAGATTCTGAATATATATAATAAGAATTAGAAATTTATTTCTTATCTCCACATTTTTTAAATTTAATATTTAAATATACTATTATTTTATATCACTAAATTAAAAATATATAGAGAAAACATCATTTAATTTCATAGATTATTAGTTTATATCATTAAACTAAAGAAAAATAAATAATATATATAAATATTTCAATTTAATTAAATTTATTATTAATTTTGTTTCTATAAATAAGAACCAAGTTTAATTAGAATAAAATACATATATAATTTAAATTAGAAAAATAGGGATTAATAATGTAATTAGTTACCATAGATATATACCAGTTATAAAGAGAATTATTTTACGGAAAATTTGTACTTAATTTAACCACAAATAAAAACTTATAAGATGGATAATAAACACAATATTTTAAGTAAAATTAGTGTATAATTCAGCATTAAAAAAAAATTACAAAAATAAAGACAAAATTAACAATATGTATAATCGGAAACCCATTTAATAAGTATATATATTAAAAAAATAATTGTTACACATATAAATTGAATTCTAAATTTATTTGTCACACTATTTAGCCATGCATTTAACTTTTGAGGAGTGAGAAAAAGTTAATAAACTAATTGGGGGAGCTTGGGATAGGGTTCTTTTTCTTGGATAACGACACTTCATACTGCCCCATAATAAGAACACTAATGCATGTTAAAAATGAGAAAACAGATTAGATTAGGTTAAAAGATGAACCTGCAAGTCAACCTAAAGATTAGTGGAATAAGTTAATGATTTTAATTTGTTAGGTTGTCTCGACTGTACAGTTAATTTGATGAGTAAAGAGCAAGACGGAACAGACTAAGTCATTTTAAAAATATATTTACCTATTAAAATAAAAAAATATTATAATTAAAATATTATATATTTTTATTATATTTTTGAAATAAATAAATATATTATAATTTAAATATAAAATTAATCAATTAAATTATTAATTATAATTAGTTATTTTAACATTTAAATATATGATTATTTAATTTATTTAATAAAATATTAATTAATAAATAAAAATTTAAAAATTATACTTATAATTAAATATATATATTTTAATATATATATATATATAATTATTATTAAGCTGAGCATTGGTTCGATACGACCGTCTTTTGACAAAACGGGTGAAGATATGGACCTTATTCTTATTATAACATATTAATTCATTTAACTTTAATTTTTTTATGAGTCAGAGACTATACAAATCAACACGGAACACAATAACCTATTTTGCTACCACACATCACAGAGAAATAAATAAATAAATAAAAACCACTAAAGTAAAGTAGAATAAGCACGTTTGTGAAAGTAAGAAACAGCACAATTACTGTACAATCATATATATTACTGATAACTGGGAAGACAGCCGTCAGACAAAAGAGGGAAACCAGCTATAACAAAGTTGGAGTTGTCTGGGATGTTTGGTCAGAGAGGCTTAATTAATCTCTTCAATTAGTACTAATTTTATGCGTATTATCATTAACAATTGTGTCATCGTATTATTAAAGGGGTTAAACAAGTGGGGAATGATTTTAAATGGAAAGCACTTCACTTAAGACAAGGTGATAGTGGGTGCAATTATGCAACCTTGCTGCATAGTGGGAACCCCGTTTCGTTGCCTTTACACCATCTTTTTCTTTGTTTCCGTGTTTAAGAACACCAGACACATTTTCTGGAATGTCTTCTGCAACCAAAATGTATTGCCAAATTATTTGTATAATTTGTTTCACACCAAAGAAAGAGAGAAAAAGGTGTATTATGAAATAGTTTATGTGATACAAAAAGAGACAAAATTTTTTTTTTGCAGAAAGTAGCATTGCAAATTGTTATAATAGGAGTTTAACTTTCTTTAATAGTGTTTGCACTATATTAGTAAAAAAAATTCATTAAGCCATAACAATTTTTTTTTTCAATAATTGTTTTTAGAAGTTATATCAATGATTTTTTTTTCGCTAGTTATAGATATATTATAATCTCTACAAGTTTTATATTGTCAAATAAATTATTTTTAAAAATAATTATTGTAAAAATCGATATTTTTATTGCAATATGATGAATTTACAGTTATAAAAAGATATTTACTTTAAATTTAATGATTACCATAAATTATTATATTATTAAAAAATTAAATAGTGAAAATAAAATTTAAATTTTAAAATTCTCTAAGTGAATTATTTTTTTATAATATATTCGTAAAAAAATATTTTATATATCATTATTGTTATGCATGTTTATTTAATATGTGATGTGGTGTAATATTAATGTGATATAGTACCATGAATGATAAATATTATATTTACTTGAATAATTTTATTTATCAGAATTGAAGAAAAATAAGACATATCTAATTTATTATATATTCGTTTTTATATTGTCTTATATTATTATTAAAAAATCTTTAGTTTATGTTTTACTTTTATATTTTGTTTTCTTATTTTTTATATTGTCATAAATATCTATTGTCCATAATCTAATTTTTGTATATAAATATGCAAATATTTTATTTTTTATTTCTCTTTCTATATATAAATGAGAATTTTGGATAGCGATTCATCCATTCATATAGTTTTGAGATTAGGAAACTTAACAAATGCATAAAAAATACAACTAATTTAAAATCTCAATTTATAATCTATTTAAGAAATATTTAATTTATAATAAAGAGAATAAATCTATTCACTTAAAAATAAGCGTTAGAGGTTATTCATTTCATTATTTCATTACTTTTTTTCTTAATTTTATTCATTGATTAAGTGATCCATTCTCATGAAATATTATAAATTTATAATTATTACTCATGTCAACTTACATGCTTAACAAAATCTTTCATTCTCAATATATATATATATATATATATATATATATATATATATATATATATATATATTATTTTATTTTTTATTTTCAGTATTGATGAATCTCATGGTGACCCCTAATTAACAAACCTGCTCTGTGATGGACACAACATGAATTTTGAGATCATATATAAAAATGTTGAAAAAGAGTATAAAAAGTGCTTCAAAAAAACAGTGTAAAATGCTTACATTTTTATAAACAAAACACACCTCTGCTTGCCGGGTCACATTAAGACCCACATATTCCATCCCCAACATCTTTATGAAGACAAAGTTTGGCCTAATAGGGCAATACCTCACTAAATATATTTTATAGTTATTTTTTAATTGATTCAATATTAGTTTGAGAGAGAAAGAATAAGTTATTTTATTTAGTTTTTTTTATAATTGTTAAAAATATTTGTAGAGATCAATTTATTTATTTTTTAAATAGTTTGAAAATAAAAACTTGTTTAATTGTTTTCTTTTTAAATAACTTGTACATATATAAGTATTCTTATAATAAAATTATTTAATTTTTTTATTATGTGTATGATTAAGTTTCCTTAAACATATCCTTAATAACTTGTAGAATGTTAATAGGTCTAACTCAATCAATTGAATTTAATTATTAAATTAAGTTTTAAAGTAATTTTAAATTAAGCAATTAGTTTATGAATTTTAAATTCTACAAACTCGATTATATTAATATTTTAAGTTAATATACTTGGATAAAGCCTATTTAATATTGTATTATGTTATTCCAAGCTAGGTTTGGGTAGTGGGCAGCTCAGCCCAGAAAGCCCATTCCATCTAAACCCAATCTATAAAATATATGACCCATCATCAGCATTGGGCCTTTTGTTTTTGGTTGATTTAGTTTTTATTGGGCTATTTCAGGTATGGGCTATTATTGCCCATGTTATTTCATCGGCCTTATACAAAATTTAACCGTTTTTTGTTTTCTTGTTAGTTGATTAAACTAAACCCACAAAAAAATGAGCCTATTGTGTTATTTTAAAAAATTTAATTTTGATAGCTCAAACAGTACGAAATTTATATTATTGCATATTACTTATACTGTGTGATGCAAGTAATATTAACGACAATAATAATGAAAAAAACACATCAAGTTGGAAACAATTAAAATGACTTTTAATGATAATTGAATTGAATATTTTTTTTAAATGGTCACAATTTTATCAAGTAATTATAGTAATGTTGATTAGAACTTAAACCTATAAAAATTACATAATATCATAAATAAAAGTTAACCTTTTATAATCTAATATACAAATTTTATACGCACTTTTCTTATTGCATTAGAACTAGTTGACCTTTTTTTAATGTTTAAATGTTCATGCTTAGAGTATTTTTTATAATTTATATTAGAAAAGAGTTTAATTGTTTAATCGTGTTAAATATTTCGTAATGATGTAGGTGAATTAGATTCAGTTAAATTTTGTTTGAATAAAAAGTAAAGAATAATGTCATATTTTAATCAGGTAAGAGTCTGTTGAATAGAATGACATTTAATAAAAGAAAGCATGAAAACCACGTTTCATGCATAAGCTATGATTTGCTCCATAAAATTCTTAATATTCTAGTTTCATTTTAGTTTGAAAAACCATTTGTAGCTAACTAGTTTTATACTTTTGGGTATATTGATTATAAGTTAAAATACCTTTTACTTAGTAAACAAATGTGACTCATATCTCTTCATTTTGACCATTTTTTTTTTATATATAATCTTTAGTGGTAATTGGTACTTTCATCGATATCATTCATAATATTTATCGTCATGTTATATGTAAAAACATTATTAATATTATCTTCATTTCTATTTAATATTTTATTACTTATGAGATAAATTATTGATATTTCATCATTCTCACTAATTTCAAATGGTAAAGTTTTTTTTAATAAAATCATTAATTATGTAAAAAAAAATCCTTTAAAATTTTTACTTCCTCAAATTAATTTGTTGAGATTTTTTTATCCTTTATTGAATTTTCTCGCTTTTTAGTCTTTTTTATTTATTTTAGAATTTCATCTTTAGCACAAGGATTTAAAACTCGATTATTATGTTAGATGATACTTAAAAATATATCAATTCTAATTAGAGCATAAACATATTATATTTAATTTCCCTTCTTTGTCATTAAATATATTTGGTAATTGATTTTCTAAATTTTATAAATACATTATCTTTTTAACTTATAATTCACATAATTTTGTACAAAGATCCACGAAAGATAAAAAAAATATTCAAACTAATATATCTTGTTAATAATTCTAAATATTTTATTGATTAAGATACATATTCAACATATATTCTCAATTGTTTTGAGATGATCATTGTGTCTTTTGGTAGGACAATAAAAATATTATAATTTATAATTTTTTTAACTGGAAAATATTAGATTGTTTACCAAAACCAATTTAAAAGGATAACACTTTTTATAACTTGTTGGTTTAGAGTGAATCAATATTATACTACCCATTATTGTTGTTTTTATAAGTGATAATCTTACATTGAGATGTTTTATAATTATTCTACATTTATAAGTGTTAACATGTACTACTAGATATTCGACTTAAATTCCAATAAACATATATTACTCATTAAAAATATGAAAGGTATATTCACTAATTTTATGAAAACAGATAGTTTTGATTTGATTTATTGAGCAAATAATCTCACAAATGTAGTTTTAAAAATAAAGTAAACCCATTTTTATTTTTTTATAATGATCTTATTATTAGAGAATCTATAATGAGGGTTTTTATTTATAATTATTTAAAAATAAAATTAAATATTTTATTATGAGTTTTACAGTTGAGTTACTTATCCAAACATTTTTTTTCCAATTTTAAATAACTTTTTTTATTTTTAAGCAACTCACGTATAAGACCCATAATAAAATATTTACTTTGATTCTTAAGCAACTTCCATTAAATATGCTATTAACTTTGCTTTTAAAGATCTAATATATGAGAAACCATTGGACTAAAGAATCTTATGATTCTTAAGTGGATATCTAAATGAATTTTCAATTATATTTTTCATCATTGAAGTAATAACTTCATATTTAAGATTATGTGTTTAAATTAATATTAGGTTTTTAATATATTTTTTTATAAAAAATATAATATATTATTATTTTTTATCTGATATTAATTATATCAACTCTAAATAATAACTATTTTATTGTATTTTTATCTTATTTTAACATTTATTTATATTATACTCTTTAATATATTTTATATTTATAATTTTTATTATTATGATGATCATGATAATAATTTTTTATTATTATTTTATAATACAATATTAATAAATTTATTACATATTTATTATATTATAAATATATTATTTTAATAAATTTAGTTAAAAATTTAAATCTTAAATCCATATTTTTACATATTAAGTGCATTAAGTGCATTAAGTGACCTGGTTAATTTTAAAAATAATAATTTATAATAACATAAATAATATTCACACTCCATATTTTTACATATTAAGTGTATTAAGTGACCTGGTTAATTTTAAAAATATTAATTTATAATAACATAAATAATATTCACACTATTTTCTCACATCACTAAACATATTATCTTCTAAGAATTATATGAATTATTACATTATTAATAAAACACATATTTTATTCATTAATATTATTGTTAACATTTATCCTTAAAAATAATTAAAAAATAATATTTAATGACATAAATATCATTGAAATTCCTAAAAACTTCAGACGAAGAACAAAATTTTAGGTGGAATTAAAAAAAAAATTTATAATTTTAAAATTATGTGTCCAAATTAAAAAAAATATTATTAATGGTGAGTTTAAAAATATTTAATCTGACGGTTTAAAAATGGATTTTTTTACTAAAATAATATTATTATATTATATTATATATATATATATATATATATATATATAACGTAACAATGATGAAATTATTTACTTAACTGAACCTTTTTTACTTGTTATATTGGAATTTGGTTTATCGAAAACCAAATTCCAACTTTAAACTTACCACTTTTTTTAAAATAAAAAATTAAATAAAATATATAATTAAAAAAAATTAATTTAAAACTTAAATAATATTTATATAAAAAATAATATATTATTTAAATATATATTAAATTATTTAAATATATTTAAATAATTATTAAAAATATTAAATAATATTTTTTTATTATATTTTATATATATATTTTTTTTATTTTTGAATAGGAAATTTAAAATTAATATTTTTTTATTATATGAATTATTTAAGTTATAATTTTAGAAAAAAATGTGATAAATTTAATATATAAAATATTAAAAGTAAAATTAAAAATAAGTTATTAGTAGCAAAATAAAAATTATAGAACATGATATTAAAGAAAAATAATAAAGATAGAAATATTTTTATAGAGTGAAAATAATAGAGGTTTATGAAGGAGAAAACCCTCCACAAATTTCTCCTGAAATTGAAGAACAACCACACCGACGAAATCCAAAACGTAATAGACGTCGTCCTCGTTGTGAACCTGGACACCACTTTTGAGATTAAAATTTTCTTAACATTATTGTCAATAATTTTATTTTTTAATTTTTATTATCAATGATTATGTTATTTTTAATATTATACATTAAATTCTGTTAATTTTTATTATTTTTAAGTTTATTTTATATTAATAATAATAATAATTTTTAACTAATTAAATAATATTTTTACTTTATTATTTTAAAAAATTAATTTTAGCATGAATTTTTTAATATAATATTTATAATTTATCAAATAAAAACTATTACATAAATTTTTATAATATAATATTTAATTTTTTAATATATTACCTAAATTAAATTTTTATTTATTCTGTTTTTTTCTAAAATTATAACTTAAATAATTCATATAATAAAAAATATATAAATTTTAAAATTTCTATTTAAAAATAAAAAAAATATAAAAGAATATAATAAAAATTATTATTTAATATTTTTAATAATTATTTAAATATATTTAAATAATTTAATATATATTTAAATAATATATTATTTTTATTGTTTCTTATATAAATATTATTTATATTTTAAAATTAAAATTTTATTTTTAATATTAATTTTATTAATTTTAATTATATATTTTATTTAAAAAAAAGTGGTAAGTTGAAAGTTGGAATTCAGTTACTAGAAACCTAATCCCAATTATAACAGTAAAAAAAGTTCAGTAAATAATTTTATGAGAGGTTCAGTTAAATAAATAATTTCATCACATATTCTCTTACGTGTATATATCTAATATAATAATATTATTTTAGTCAAAAATCTTTAAAAATGCTATTAATATGTAATATAGATATAATATTATTATTATTATAACGGATATGGAGTATTTTCCACTGTGAATATATGATGATTCCCGAATAAAGTGCCAAGTGCCTTTCTAATGCGGGCAGCAACTAACATAGTTAGGGTTGAAAGTTGAAGTACTTGTGGTGTGGTGTGGTGTGGTGTGGAGTTGTGTGTGGTGCACCGCACGCGGGGCCTCAGACCCAAAACCCTCATAAAAACCCCTTATTAACGCTCCTTCATTCTCGTTTCTCTGTTTTCTTCTCACTCTTCCGTTCGAAGTATTGTAGTAAACTATGAGTAGTTGGAAAAACCTTCTTCTACGAATTGGCGACAAGAGTCCCGAATACGGAGTCTCGTCGGACTACAAAGATCACATTGTACGTTTTCTCTTCTTCCTTTTACTCTTCGCTGAGAATCGATTCTCTACTTGCTAACGTCTAATCTCTCTCTCTTTTTGCTTACGATTTCCAGGATACTTGCTTTGGCGCCCTTCGCCGCGAGCTCGACCACTCCCAAACCGATGTTTTGGAGGTAAACTCTGATTCTTCTCGTTCTCATTTTGGTCTTGTGTCGGATAGTTAGGTCAATTCGTTTTCTCGGTTGAATAAGTGAAATGTTTTCGATTCGCTCTTTGCTATTTTCTTCTCGACAGTTTGGAGATTTGTACTTGTAGCTACGAGTGTGGACTAAGTTTGTGATCTACGTTCAATTAACCTACAGTAATGTTGTACGAAAGCAATTTTCGTTCCGAATTGAAGCGTTATCTCTATGCTTTGTGCTTGATTTTTAAGGCGTGGATTTTTAGTTACACTTTGTTTTATGCCTTCGTTTTAGCTTGTTGCTTGCTCAGGGATTTTCCTCTGAGAAGAGACCTTATGTGCTTCAGAAATCTGAAACCTTGATAGTTGATTAGGATTTAGAACCTTGTAGTTATATTAGAACTGTTGTATGTGGACCTCTTAGTTGCTTCACCACATTTTCTTCTACATGTTTCTCAAATGTTATAATTTTTATGTTGCTTTCTTATCTCAATATTCAAGCATGTGTAGTATTTGTACATGTTGTCTTTTTCTGTACCATTATAAGGCACTGGCTTGCTTGATAACACAACAGATTTTACTTTGTTGGATTTGTTTGTGCAGTTTCTTCTCATGTGTGCTGAGCATTTGTCTCACAAGATTCCTCTATATGGGACCCTGGTAGATATTTCTTTTCTCTCTTGAACTGTAATGGAATCTGTTATTTTTTTCCTGTATTTTGCAATATCTTATTGTGGATGTCTATGTGTTAAAATATGTTGTGTTTTTATTTTCTATGTATGTACCCGGATGTAGGGTTAGGGTTGGGGCAGGAGCTCAACCTCTCTTTTGTACTCTCTCATATATAAGTACACTATATCAGTGTCAAAGTACACTGTCTTTTATCCTTAAAATATATCTCTCAATTGTATGCATGACTGTTATGTACATCTTCTCATTAAAATTGTTATTGTTGTTACTGTTACTTTTGGCAGTGTCTGTATGTTTTACTTTCCCAGAGGTAGCTTTATTTGGTGAAAATGCAATATATCAATACTGGGAACCTGGTGAACATAATTTATTATTGTTGTGGTTAATGACAGTGTAAGTGCTACTGAATATTATGGCCTACTTACATAGAATTGCTATTTGTATGACATCATAATGTATACAATTTTTATTTTCTTGAATGTCTTTTTTTTCCATCTTATTTAAAAGAGTTAACATCCTTACCTTTCACACCTTTTTATTCCCTATGTATTATTAAATTTTCGATTGCAAGCTTCATAACTTTTATTAGCTCATGTTAGTTACTAGTCAGCTCTGTGAATTTCAAAGGTCCTTTCGATCATGCATACTGACAAGCCAATTTTGGTATAGTTAAAATGGTTTGTTGAAGATAAATGGCTATAATTCCTTTTCGGTCCTGGAAATAACATTTTGTCAAATGCATTTGGGAAACCTTGTCTTTTAGGGAACAATATTATGTTTTTAACATCATGATGACAATGATGTTCATAAAAGATATAGACTAGTATGTGTGTTTCAAAGCTGGAGTGTATGTAACCAGCAGAATTGGGTGAAAGCTTATAAACTTTGATGCTTAAATATTAAAAGAAGTATCATCATTAGCCTAGCCTGACACTTCTGCTCTCCAATGCTGTTACATTATCCTGTTATTAATTTTGTTGGAGATTTACATTGACTAGAGATATGACCATATAATAGTGTATAAGTGGGTTTAAACCTTTTCTTACTAGTCAGCTTTATGAGGTTGAGTTAGACTTAAAAGTCCACTTTCTATGATGGTATTAGAGCTTATTCTAATGAGGTTTGTTGGGATTTTGTGCCACTTGCTATTGGGCTCCTATCGGACTCATACATATCTAGTCTCACATTCAAGATGTCCAGTCCTCGAGTGAGAGGGGTTATTAGAGATCCAGCATCCGCTAGACCAGAATATAGCATAGTGGGCACAAATCTCATCTTATAAGCCAATTTTATCGGATTAAGTTAATTCCAAATCCACTTTCTAATATAATTATTCACTGCATTTCACATCAAATGTCAATTATGTGTATCCGAATACTATAATTTTGTGTAGCTAATTACCACTCTATCATGTATTGTGAAATTTCTCTTGCTTGTGTATTTTCAATTGAAGTTTTTGAGCAACCTATATTTCCTATGTATGCATTTAATTGCAGATTGGTTTAATTAACTTGGAAAATGAGGACTTTGGGAAACAACTAGTGGAGAAAACTCAAACTATATTTCAGGTAAGCATTTAAGCCACTGAAACTGCTAGGGTTGATTTCTTGGTGTTGTATATTCACTGGCTTCATTCCTTTAACTAGTGTTAGTTCATTAGCTGGATTTGCAGTTAAGTGTAGTAGTTCTATTTCCATGTGACTAGCCATCTATACCATTGAATATTGATTAGTAAATCTAAAATCTAATGGTATAGATGAGAATGTGAAATTTAATGCAATTAGTTTTCAAAGTACTGTTAACTGCTTGCTATGCATAATTATTAGTTACATGGATCTGAAACTTGAAATTTTTTCCTATAGAACGTCAAATTGAAACATATTTCTGCTAGGTTTTTTAAAGAAAAGATTGACTCTTAATTTTTATGGTTAAGGTTTGTTTGCTTTGATGCAAGACATGGTTCTTATTTACTAATGGTTTTCAATACACATTCAATTTCAATTCTTCTATTCATTCAATAATGCTATTGTATATTTCTTTAATTTGCTGCCAAATTTTGAATCTATGAAGTAATTAATGTGATCTTTTAGTTCTTCTGCTGACGTCCTTTAATTTATTCCCTATAATTTCGAGTTTCTCATGTTTTGTATTTGTAATGTAGGATGCCTTAGATTCTGGAAACTGCAACAGGGTTCGCGTTATGATGCGGCTTTTGACTGTTATGGTATGTATTGGCACTGTTTTTGGCAGAAAAATCGTGTAGCATTCTTGACGTTTAAACTGTTGACTGATATATTTTTATTGGCATTTGGGAGGTAATTAGGAAATCCTTCAAGTTTTCACAATCCGGTTGATTCTACATTTTTGAATAATTGTTCTGTGTTTGAGTATGACATTTTTGTCTGTAATGTTTTGCGGTTAGCTTGTATTTATTTTTCCTGTAATTTAGTCTTTTTTACATGTAGAACATATAGAGCATGTTTGTTTCTGATTGTAATTCGTAAAAGATGTTTCCATAAAAGAAGCTGATCTGTTCCTATGTTTTAGTCTTTTTTTACTTGTACAACTGATATAGCATGTTTGTTATTGATTATAATGTATGTTCATTTGGAGTATTTATGTAACTGAATGCAAGTTTTTTACGTGTTGCTTCCTTGTAAATTCTTTAGATGTGCAGTAAGGTTATTCAACCAAGCTCTTTGGTGGCTGTCTTTGAAACATTTTTATCCTCAGCTGCCACAACAGTAGACGAGGAAAAAGGGAATCCCTTATGGCAGCCATGTGCAGACTTCTACATAACTTGCATTTTATCATGCCTCCCATGGGGCGGAGCAGAACTTATTGAGGTAATTATTTGATGATTTTAATTACAAATTTGGCAATATTTTCAGCTTTGTTTAAGCTGTGTACATTATGACCTTGTAATTTAAATTTCCTTTGCTCATTTTCTAACTCTTCTCTATCTGATTATTACTGTATCAATTTCTGAATTTTCTATTATTTTTATTTCTTTTTATATATCATATTTTTATCCAATTTCTCAAAGTAACATGAGCTATTATAAATTTGACTGTTGTATTACTTATTCAAGTCAGCACTATTTTGCATTTTTCAGTTTGTTTTTCATTTATAAATAAATAAAATTTCACTTCATCCATTCTTTGATTGGAGTTATCTGTATTTAAATGTAGATGTTGTCTGTGATTTAGAGAGAATCACTGTGTCTCGTCCATTTTTGTGTCAGTATCAATTGGTAGCATTGGTCAGTAGTGAAATGCAATTGAGTTGTGAACTGCTCATATTATGGCAACATTGAATAAAGAATTTAACGCACATATCATGAATTTTCACTATTTTGAGAAGTTATAAAGATTACAGCAAATGATACAACTGCCATGCTATCCATTCTTGGTACTTATTTTTTTGTTAAATATATGCATGTTTGTTCAGGTTACACTCCATTGAAAATGTGTTTTCCATAGAAACCCAATTAAAACGGGAATGATTGGAAAGGAATCTTTACTTTTTTAGTCTGATTTTTAGGAAAGTATTTCTATGCTGATTAACAGCATCATTTATTGGAATTTTCCTTTTCTTTTTCATGTAATTCCACTGTACTTTAAATTGGAACCAACCAATAACTTGCATGTATGGGTTCATACATTAAATGCAGAAGTCATTCTCTTTTTACCAATATGGATTTCAATATCACTGAATTCTTTTTCCATTTAATGGCATGTCATGTCTGTTTACAGCAAGTTCCTGAAGATATTGAGAGAGTGATGGTTGGTGTAGAAGCTTACCTGAGCATCAGAAAGCATACCTCTGATACTGGCTTATCCTTTTTCGAGAATGATGAAGAAAATGGGGAAGGTCTTAGTGACAAGGTTGGCTCCTTTATCACAATTTACGCATTCTTTGTCTGATTTGGGTCTTATGGTGGTGCATTTAATAAACTTTGGTTGTCTACTATAAACGTTGGTTGTCTGACGCATTTGTTAAATTCATTCAAATCGTAATGGCATTTCAAACATTGTTGCTTGTTTAAAGGACACTCTCCTAGTTGGATAATGACTTGTTTTTTGTTGATGTTGCGTCTCATTTCTGTGCTTCTCCTCAGAACACCCGTGTTTAAATGGGGTTGTAATTATTTAAATTTCAAAACTTATGAAGGGTTATTTCTTTAGACAGTTGGTAATAGATCCAAGGTCGAATATTGGCTCCTTAAAATCATTTTTCTTGTAACTTACGGATATTTTTATCTTGTTATGTTTCTACATATCTACTCCCTTTTAATAAATGTTTAGAGGGTGCTTGACAAGGATTATATTTGTAATATTTAATTTCCACTTTACAGGATTTTTTAGAAGATTTATGGGATAGAATACACGTTTTATCAAGCAATGGATGGAAAGTTGAAAGTGGTAATTTTCTCTGTTCTGTCTGGAATGGGTTATGCCACTATACCTTTATCAAAAATTGAAATCCTCTACAGTTAAAGTTAAATTGTTCACGCATTTGATTTCTTTCTGTAATTTCAGGGCATTTTTGTGCTAACATTACTTGCTCTTCTTTTGTGTTTATTTCTCTACATATTGATGTCAAGTTTACAAATAATGTCTTAAAGTAAAACTTAATCTTGTGTTTGGATGAGGAATTTTAGAAGGTAATTCATTTTTTTTAAAAGAATTTAAAATGCTTTATGACAAAATATGTTATTTGGATAGAGTTTTCAATGAATTTGAAGTTCTAAATATTTATTAGATTATTTTGATTACTTAAAACCCGCCTAAAAACTAGGAATTTGAAATTCTTCACTCTCTTCTCTCTTAGACCAATGCCTCTTCTGCATTAAATATTCCAAATTAACTAATTTTGAAAATAAAATTTCAATTTTACATGTATGCTTTGGTTGCAGTTTCTAAAGTATTTTACATTTTGCTTTAATACTTCTAGTTATCGTGCTATTGAATTACTTTCCAGCTTTCCTTTCAAATTCTAATCTTACACTGGGATGATGTGAGGAGAGTATGACAGAATCATATTCCTCATGAAACCAGATATAAGCTTATATCTAATCTTTTTAGTGAATAGTTTATTCATTTGATTTGTCTTTTTTGTTTTTTTATTATATATTTTTATCATGTCATACACGTCACTTTTGTTTACCTTTATTTAATTTCTTGTGTTTTATTCCCATCTTGATTATATATTTTTCAATTGTTAGTTCCTAGGCCTCATCTTTCATTTGAAGCTCAGCTGGTTGGTGGGAAGTCTCATGAATTTGGGCCAATAAGCTGCCCCAGCTTACCAAATCCTCCTTCAGTCCCTTCTGGCGTATCTATTGGTAAACAGAAGCACGAAGCAGAATTAAAATACCCTCAAAGGATACACCGGCTAAACATATTTCCTCCCAGTAAAAATGAGGTGATTTGCATTCTGTATGTTACTGGTCTAGCGTGTCTACACTGGTTACCATTCTTTTAATCCATTTTTATGGAAACTTCTTTACTTGATTTTTATCATGTAAATGGAATTACCTTTATATGTATCTAGATCTCCCCTTTATTATTTCAGGCTTTCATTAATTTGTTGTTTTGTATCTAATCAACAGTATTAGTTGCAGACTATGTCAAATAATTGGTACATATTGGTCTGCATTATTTGGAAGTCTGCAAAACCTTTCAATTTCCTGTGGAAATGAGCCATCTCGCTGTCAATTTCCATTTTCCTTTTTTTAGCATATTTATCTGCTTTCAAATTCCTTTCAAGATTTCTTTTTAATATACCTTCTCTATTTCTTTTGGAGAAAGCTTTAAGGATTGTGTATTCTTTTCTATTTTTTCATTGATGGTTTGGTTTCTTGAATGATCTATTATTTATGATCTGTTGGGGATTGTGTTTGCTCCTTAACTATTGCAATATTAGTTTGAATGAAGTGATATTTTGGTTTTGTTATTTGATGACTAATTCATGTATATATATGTTATTGGTGATGGGTTTTTTAATCCTTAAATTTATTTAGCAGTCTATATTTATCCTGCCATATGCTAAGATGCATCCTGTTCAATTCTGTCCCTGCTAATATCCTTTTGTAGAATATACCAATTTCATGGTTGAATAGCTAAAAAATGTGCATTTTCCTTGTTGTATGTTGTGGTTGCCTTAGATGAATAATGTCTTGTCTGCTTGTGCTTTTGTACTTGTATTTAATTAAATCCTTCTCCTAATGGCTTTCAAATGGTTTTATTTTTTCTAATGAGGATGAAATTTCTTTTTGAATGATAGTCTGCTGCTTATATTCTTAGCATGTTAACCTGTTTGTTTTTTGTGTGTAATAGCTGCATCTGTATGTTCAGTAATTTTGATTTCATACTTGCCAATCATGTGTTGGTTCAATGAAATAAATATTTTTTATGCAGGATCTACAACCTATAGACAGATTTGTTATGGAAGAGTATCTCCTAGATGTGCTTCTTTTCTTTAATGGCTGGTTTGTATACACCTTTCATTTTCTTTGATACTAGAAGTGTAGTAATGACCCTGTGATGAAGTTTGAATAATAAAAAATTTACTTGAACACATTATGGCTTGCCGGTTTTGTGTTGTTAATTTAAATTTGTTCATTCTGTTGAGTGCCAATGCTGAGTTTTTAGTTATGTCCTATATTATCAATGGAAATTTAGGGAAAATCTGAGTTTTAGTTGAATTTCCCTAGTCCTTGATATTTCTTCTGTCTTTCTATTTTTATCCCTTTTCCCTATAAAAATGGCTTGATGTAATTATAACTATTATCATTTATGGTTTAATGCAAAGCTAGTCGAAAGGAATGTGCCTCTTTCATGGTTGGTCTGCCGGTTTCCTTCAGATACGAGTACCTCATGGCTGAGACTATATTCTCTCAGGTATTATGTGAAAAATTGCAATCTCTCCTCCCTCTTCTGTAACTATAATATATATCTTAAGCAATTAGTATTATTGTGAAAGCTTTCTTTTGGCCTCCACAAGTACCTGAGCATGTTGCTTTTAGTAGCTTAAGATCGATATCACTTACCAAGGATGTGTTAAGTAACGAAACATCTGTTGTTGATGGAATGCTAAGCCAATTCAATGTAGTGGGAGAAAGAAAAGAAGCTTTTCCACTTCTCTTAACATTTGATTTCATATCATTGAGCCAATAAATGTCGTATGTTTCAAATGAGGATAAACTAGATTTCAAAATCTTGTCCAGTTCATATTTCAATAATATGGTTCCAAAAGTAAATCTTGTTAATAAAACAGATAGCATTGTGCTTCTACACTCTCAGGTGCTGGGAGATGAGTTTGAAGTTTCAACATTGCTCTAGTGAGGTGTGAATTTGTCCTTGACACCTTACATAGTAGTGGATCTTGTGGTTGGTTGTCTCGTTGTGGTGGTTGATTTAGTAGTAAGATGCATAGGACAATTTTGCAGAGATGTTCTTTAATTTATAATTTGGTGCTAAGTATTTATCAATTCTAGATTGTGTTACAGAGTGAGCAACCTCGAGTGCTACAGCCAATAGTGTGTTTAGTTTAAAATCTTCCATCTTACAATTATTATACAAATAAGGATGATAGAATCAATAAGGAACCATCCCTCACCCCTGGGTGTGGGTGTGAAGAACGCAATCCAACAAAAATTACATAGAGAGCTGCTGAACAGACACTCATGGGTAATAAGCAGGGGCCAGGTACCTGAGAGTGTGCTGGAAAAGGCCATCAAACAGTGTGTGTGGCTGGTGAAAAGGAATGGGGCTGTGAGCACTTGGTGGGTTAAAACAGAGGTAAACTTTAAGTGTTTTATGTATGAACGATCAGGGAAGGGTTTAAAATACTATTACATTTCTGATACCTGAAATAAAGTGGAACTAAAATGGTGTTGAAGAAGGCCGAGCAGCTTTAAAGGGAGGAAAAGATGGATTTGTTCCTGTTTGTATATAGCAGCTGTGTCATGATTTTTTTTTTTGAGGCGCACTCCACTCTGCTTTGGCTTAATACCATGCAGTTTACTATTTAATTCTTATGACATTGTTTATATTGATGAAGTGAAATGTAAGTATTTCCTTATTAAAAAAAAAAAAGAAATGCAAGTATTTTATTACAGAATATAACAAATTTATCATCTATAATTTTTTTGTTTGTTTGTCGTATTTAATAAATTATTCCATGAAGTGCAGTGTTGATAACCATTGATTTAAACTCAATGGTTTTGAAATGTTTTAAATTTCAAGCAAATGTATAGCATCAATTTAAGAACTGGCAGATGGCAAGTTAAATCCATCAACCATTTTTTTATTTGTATGAAAATAACATGCTATGTAAATTAAATGTGCTGAAATGTTCAATTTTATAGTTTGATGTTGCTGACGTGTGAATTTGTACTTTTGATGAGTGGCTGCTTATGAATAAAAATATTGGCTAATTTGTGTAATGTGATGTCTATCTCTTGTGCAGCTGCTGATGCTACCTCAACCACCTTTTAGACCAGTATATTACACACTTGTTATTATTGACCTTTGCAAGGTACTGAGCATGACATTGCTGGTTTTATTTTTCTGTCACTGGGGAATTATTGTTGCTTTCAATACACAGTTTGTATAGATTTATAATTTTAATTCTTTCTAATCATGTGGTTGCGAATAGGCTCTTCCTGGAGCTTTTCCTGCAGTTGTAGCTGGAGCAGTTCGTACACTCTTTGAGAGGATTGCTGATTTGGATATGGAATGTCGGACACGTCTGATCCTTTGGTTCTCACACCATTTGTATGTTCATAATTTTAGCAATTGCTTTACGGCATTCATAATTTAATTTAATATATGCTGTGCTATGCATCTTTTCCTGCCCAACTGTACCTTCTTTTCATTTATCTAATGAAATTTATCCATTCAAAAAAGCAAACAATTCTGAAGAAGTTTCTGCAGTGTCTAGACACTAAAAATGCAAGATATTATTCATGATTCTCACATTAAATTTCTCTGATATGGTTATACTCAATGGTGAGATAATCGTTGAGGTGAAATTGCTGTTTTTAAGTCACATTTCTTAACACTTAATAGCGAAAATTATATTTTCACAAATATAAATGATTTAAAGGATGTGTTTTACCTCATTTTTCATCATGATTAAGTTATTGCAAATATTAAAATGTGAATAATTTACATTATTAACCTCAAAATTATCACTTAACCATTACCTATTTTGTCCAAGCCCAAGCTTCACCAAACTTTCTTAAATGTTAGCCATTGATATGACCATTCAACTAAATTGTCCAATTAAATGCATAAAATTCACTTTCCAATTAACATTACTGGATTGCTATTAGGGTGACCAAGCATGATTAATAACATACATATTTTTTCTCTTATGTAATTGTATTGTCCTTTTTACTATGATAATATCTTACATTGCCTCTATGCATGGTCTGATCTTATTTCTCTCGTGATTTTTTCTTGGTAATAAATATAAGGAAACAATAAGAAAGTGAAGTTTTAGCTGAAGCATATCTAGTTTAGGAATAATCAGCAACTGAATTGGCTGAAATCAATATGTTGTTACAGTTGACCACTCTTTAAAAATCAATATGTTGTTACAGTTAATCCCCCCCACACCTGCCAAGGTTAAAATTCAACTAGATTACCATAAAAGGTGGAAACTCAAGCTGCAATTCTGACATCTATAGTCCCTCCATGCTACAATATTGTCGTTTATGACTCTGCAATGTGGGAGTTGTTATGGTCAAATGGAAATGGAGTTCTTGTCCCTCTAAGCAAAGTAGTGAATGATTCCAACTTATAAGGAATAAGGTGGTTATATTTACGAGGCAGTGACGTTTATAATGAAGTTAGTTAATTAGCCATTAATGGTGGTTTTAACTGGTTCCAAGATTGTGGCCATTTTTGTTACCGGAATGAGTGTTTGTGTCATGTTTATACATTGTGGGCATTAATCCTATAAATTGCTGAGGCTCAAAAGTTCATGATAATGATTCATATAATTGGTTTAATGAGTGTATTGAACGAACTAGTTGCTCATTTTTCGCTCTCATTGTTTGGTGCATTGTGCTGATGAACTAATAATTTTTCCAATCATCACTTTCTGATGAATATTAATAGTTGAAAACATATACGTTGTGTCTATATCCTATTGTGTTTGGTTCCTTTCCCCCTTGTTATTGGCATACTCTATTTAACACACCATGCACCCAACATGGTTGATGATCTAGCCTGTTATACCTTCTTCCTGCCTTTATAACATTGTGTCATTGGTTTGGTTGAGAATTAGGTTGAAAATTCCTGTTTAACGGACACTGTTAAAGTAAAATATTTTTACATCTTTTACATTGATTATTGACATTTTGGCCTTTGTTGTATATCAAGTGTTAACATATTCAATTTGGTTGATGGTTTATGCTATGCAGATCAAATTTCCAGTTCATCTGGCCATGGGAAGAGTGGGCTTATGTCCTAGACCTCCCAAGATGGGCTCCACAACGAGTCTTTGTCCAGGAGGTTTTGGAGAGGGAAGTTCGCTTGTCATACTGGGACAAAGTTAAGCAGGTAATTATCCAAGCTAAAACCACAGTAAATTTTACTCTTGTTTTACATTGCCCTAAGATGAGACGGCTAGACTGCATTGCGACTCATGATCTTTTCATGGTTATGGATCATAGAGGGAAATCATAAAAGGATATAGAGATTTTTCTTTATCTGTTTTTATTGATGTACAGGAATGGATGCTTTCAATGTTATTAAATTTTCTTTTAAATTTGTGAAATAGTATGATTTTGTATTTTCCATTTGCCTTGTGAGGCAACTCACAACCAAAATCATGTCAGGGGAATAATGGTGGAATCTTGAGTTGGAGCATAGAATTGTGAGTTGAGTGGCTCAAGCAATTCCTCCAGAAGTAGGTCTCATGTCAGATTTCTTGTCTTATTATGAAAAGCTCATTTTTTTCTTTCTGAATTTAGTCGGAGACGAAACCTACCCTAATGCAGGTGATAACTGCCTTCTCTCGACCCTCTGCTCTTACCCTCATGATTTGGTCTGCTAGGAGCGGTGGAACTTACAAAAGAGGAGAGAGGACAGGCGGTGGTGCTTGCAGCAGAGGAGAGACGCTTCTCTTCTCTCACATTGAATGCCCCTCCCCAATCTCTCACTCTGTTTTTGCCTTTGTATTTTTATTTATCTTGAAGAAACAACTTTAATTGACTAAAAGACATCTCATTAATAATTTTTTTATCAACGTTTATGTTGTGGAGAACTTGTGTTATCTGACTGATTATTACTCAAGAGTTTTATTGAATGTTATGCTTATGACTTTTCAGTTATAATTTTTTTAATGATGAGATTTAGAGGTTATATTCATTGTATGTTTTTTCTCTGCATATGAGTATGTTACAGTAAGATTGTATGCTTAGTAGGATCTCATGGTCCGAGTTATGAAACTATGGTTTATGATATTTTATCCCCCTCCTACTGTTTCTGTGTAAAATTCTGATTTTGACTACATTGAATGCTTGTACTATTAACAAAAAAAAGTTAATTAAAAGGAATTTTATTTTATATAGTTGGCATTTACTGTTTTTATGGTATATTTCATGATATTTGTAGAGTATTGAGAATGCACCTCGTTTGGAAGAATTGCTTCCTCCAAAGAGTGGGCCAAACTTTTGTTATGGTGCAGAAGATAGTAAAGAAAGCGATGAATATGCACTGTCTGCGAAGCTCAACAACATGGTTAAAGGGAAGTCACCTGTCCGTGAAATAATCTCATGGATTGATGAAAGTGTGTTTCCAAATAATGGTCTAGAGGTTACCCTCCGAGTGGTTGTACAAACTCTTCTCAATATTGGATCCAAGAGTTTCACTCATTTGATAACTGTCTTGGAGAGATATGGGCAAGTCTTTGCAAAAGTATGTCCTGATCAGGATCGGCAAGTCATGCTGATAGCTGAAGTGAGTTCTTTCTGGAAGAGTAACACCCAGATGACAGCAATAGCTATTGACAGAATGATGGGTTATCGACTTGTATCAAATTTGGCTATTGTGAGATGGGTCTTCTCAGCAGAAAATATTGAGCAATTTCATACATCGGATCGTCCATGGGAGGTATATAATCGTTGTTTTATGGATAGGTTGTTTGTAAACTCTTATCTTTTATGCTATAAGTCTACAGTGTTGGAAGCCATCTACCTTTTTGATTTCAATGTATTTGATGTGATAAGCTTTTGGATTTTTAAATCTAAGTGCTGAAAAGTTACATCCTTCTGTTTTTGGTTTCTTTGTCATGGGTTATAAACTCCAGCATGTATTGAATTTTGAGTTGATCATCGTGATAGTTTCTTTGTTCTTTCATATAGTAATTTCACTTTGTTTTCCATCGGACAGATTCTTAGAAATGCAGTAAGCAAGACACACAATCGCATTTCTGATCTAAGGAAAGAAATATTAACTATTAAAAAGAACATTTCATCAGCTGAAGAAGCTGCCAACGAGGCAAAAGTAGAGTTAGATGCTGCAGAGTCGAAACTTACACTAGTGGATGGTGAACCAGTTCTTGGTGACAATCCTGTTAGATTGAATAGATTGAAATCACATGCTGAAAAGACAAAGGAGGACTTGGTGACACTTAAAGAATCTCTAGAATCCAAGGAAGCTCTTCTTGCTCGAGCAATTGAGGAAAATGAGGTAATTGATGTAAATTTCGCATGAGTTAATTGTCCGCAGAAAGTTTTTTGTATCAAACATATGTTTACAATGTCTATGAATGTGAAAATTTTTCTGTTATGGTCAGAAAACTTTTCTGTGTTGGAAAAAAGTGGATGTGCCAATGTGTTTCGTACTTTAGAAGTATTTGTATCTCTGTTCTTTGTCAGTAACTCAGTCATTTTGACCGTTGATGGCCTGTGGAAGGGTGATATAGCAATTTACACTCCAAATGGGAAAGGTGGCTATGTTGGCAACATTACTACAAAAAAGGAAATGCTATACTTGAATTTAATGAGTGATAAAATCAGTGAGTTCAGTCTCTATTGATGTATATGTATATATATAGGGGAAGTATCCACTTCTTTAAGAGTAAGCACAAAGGACTTCTTATCCTTACCATTTATTTTCTTGTAATATAATGATTAAAGAGGAGTAAATCACGTATATTTATCATTGGAGTAAATGGATCCCTCCTTTGATATATAAGTGCATAGCAAAGAGGAGAATACAAGTGCATAGCAAAGAGAAAGGCTTCAGCCTCAACCCTAAAGCTAAGTACACCCCAAAACAGCTTTATCAAGTTGTACAATAATAATATAAAACTACTTATTTTCAACATTCCCTCTTAAGTTGGAGTATATAAATTATATGCACTAAGCTTAGAATATATAAGTTGATTCTAGGTCCTCTTAATGACCTAGTTAGAATGTTTGCAAGCTGGTAATTACAGCTAATAAATCCAGTCGGAACAGCGACTTCTCCCTTACAATAGATCTTTGTGTTTGGTTCTCTCATGAAACTATGGAGTGGAAGTAATATGAAGGGATGCTTGATTATCATTTTACATCTTCATCTACTTAACTTGACACAGTTTCAACTCTAAAAATAGTTTAATTCACACATGTTTACAAGTGGCCAAAACCATAGATTTATATTCAACTTTTGCATTGGACTCGATAATAACACTATATTTCATCCAATGAATATAAAATATTCTTTAGTGGATCTTTGGTCAATGGACAACCAACCAAATCTGCATCACAATGCCCTGAATACATTGCAAAATATTTTATAAATGCATTTTCGTTGTCCTCATAGAACAATCCCTAGAGACCTGTTAACACATGTGAGAATGCAAATCATTGCATTCTTGTGTTCAATGTGGTGATTTTACATAAATTGACTAATAACTCCGAGTACGTATGAAACATTAGGTCTTGTAATAATGAGACAAATGGGTTTTCCCTCTAGACTCCCATATCTCTTTGGTTATGAAAAGTTACACTTTAGTTTCTAATTTGGGTCCATAGGACTATCAATGGTCTTGTAATTTTATAAACCTATCTCCTAAATGCAAGAGCATATTTTCTTTGTGAAATAACAACACCTTACTTTGATAGAGCCACTTCAATACCAAGAAAGTATTTAAGATAGCCAAGGTCTTTGATCAATCTGAATATGTGCTCCTTTAGTTGAGAGATTCTAGTATTATAATTTCTTGTAATAACTATATATTTCAAAGGGAATTATGATGCTAAAACACTAAATGATTTTCATTGCTCCATTTCAAATTGAAAAGTCTACACAATTTGATTGAATTTACCAAACCAAGCTTGGGGTGGTTGATTGAGGTGATACAAAAGATCAATAGTTTACAAACTAGACTAATGTTATCATGAAGAAAGACATTTTTAATGTCAAGCTAGTAGAGTAGCCAATAATGAATTGCGTATAGTAGTTAAAACCATAAATTTGAGTATATTCCATGGCTACCAAGTGAGGTTGGATGCAATCAACTTCACTACTAGGCCTAACCTTAGTTGCGAATACCCATTTACTACCAAATATCCTTCTTGATGGTAGAGGAACATTTGCCCGCATGTCATTATGTTCAAGAGTCTACATTTCATTAATCATGGTTTGTCGTCATTTAGGATGATTAAATACCTCAGACAAACAATGACAACTCAGAATTATAAATAGGTTAAGGATTGTAAATAGATAGAATGCCTTGTCTAAGAGAAATGAACCAATCTGAATGGTGTTAAGGCTGAAGGATTAATGGTATGGGAAGCTGGTGGAAGGACTTCAGTCAAAGCAAAATGAGTCATCTATGACTTGCGCTAATATGCAAGGAGAGGTGGTGGAGCAATGTTAGGTGGACTGTAAGTATGGGAGGGAGGTTTCATGGGATGGAACTTGCGCTAATATGCAAGGAGAGGTGGTGGAGCAATGTTAGGTGGACTGTAAGTATGGGAGGTAGGTTTCACGGGATGGAACATGGAGGACCTATTGAATGTAAGGGGGTTTCCATGGATCATGAGAAAAGGATGTCCTCAAAGAGGGTAACATCAACTTACATAGAATAGCTTTTGGTAGTTTGAGAATAGCTTTTGTACCTTTTCTGAAGGTGAAAATATCACTTAAAGAAATATTTAAAAGACTTTGCAGAAAATTTGTCTTAACCTAGACAGACACAATGTACAAAATAAATACAACCAAACATCCAGGGAGAGACATGAAATAAAAGGGTCATTTGGAAAAATAACGAAGTGAGGAATTCAAGATTCTATTGATTAAAAAATAAGAATGAGGACTGCATCTTCCCAATGATAGATGAACATCTGTATTCGGCATTAAAGACTGTAGAGTTTCTTTACCATTTTGTTTCAATGACCGTGCAATCTCATTCTTTGATAAGGAAGGCACACAAAGAACACTAGTAATTAAAGTATTCATTGAAGAGATTTGATCATCCTCTAGAATTTGATGATTTACATGATGAAAATTTGAATGTAAACTTCTCAGGATCTAATCGAGTTTCTTGTTGACGACCTTCAATGTGTCAACGACTATAAATCTTCTAACTTATTACATTGCAGCCCAAGCTTCTGCTACATGGTTTTGTGGTTTGAGGGAAACTCCTCCTTGGGTTTTCATCAAATAAAGATGTTGAATATCATTGGCAAAGATGTCTTAGAATTTCTTCAAAAAGAACATGTCTTGAATGATTGAGTATCTCCAAGACAATAGGCTCAACGACCTTCCATAAGCAGCACATAGCTAGAAGTTAATCTTTTGCCTTTGAGATTTATTTTCGTATAGCACTAGCTTCTGTCTCCCTTGGTTGTGGCATCCTGACCTTTGAACCATAACTCCACCAAGGCGGACAATTCAAGTAATTCTATTAGGTTAGTTTTGTAGTGGTAATGTTAAGAGTAGCAGAAGAAGAACCGAAACCTAAGGAGGCAATTTGAGGAGCACTAGAAATGATCAGATTTTAGAGCTAGAGAGAAGTCATAAGGAGAGAGACTAGACCAGCAACTAAAGTATGCTGAAACTGAGAACCAAGGGTAGAAACGAGCCTTGAATATATATACACACACACACACAACTACAGTGCAAAGATAAAGGCTTCAGCCTCTAACCTAAAAATAGCTTTATCAGGCTGTACAATAATAATATAAAACAACTTGTTTCTTAATAACTAATAAAAGGAAACGTTAGTAAAGGAGGATGAGGGATGGAGGTAGGCCCAGCCCAAGCTTGTGTGGTTAAGGTTGTTGTATATCTTTTTTCTATGATTCTCCTATAGCGAAAAAGCAACCGCAAGAAGTTAAAGAGATAGAGGATTTACCTGGCAGTCTTTCTATTTTGAATGCTTTCTTGTTTACGGAACTTAAAATAGAGCACTGTGACTCATTTTTATTTGTATTTGTAGTTTCTACTTGTATCCTGGCTTTTGTAACGGAAGTTGGATTAACTTCAAATTGGAGTTATAAAAGAAAACTCCTAGGCCCTTTTTGGCTTGCTCAATAGCTACATAATTTGAATCAAATGTCCTTGAAGTTATGTTTCTCATAATATGTCATTGCATTGGTGGGTTATTTGCACATGCAGGCATTGTTTCTCTTGCTGTACAAAAGCTTCTCAAATGTGTTGATAGAGCGCCTTCCTGAAGGAGCTAGAACACTGCATGAGTTGAAGTCTGCACAAATAGATGTGATGGCAGTGGACACTGAAGAGCCCCCATCAATGGAATTAGATGACGAAAACCACACATCTCAAAACAGGTACTCTTGCCTGTCCTTCCAGCTCTTTTGTTATATGTTTCTGTCTTTGTAGACATATGCATATTATTATTGCTTTTTAATGTCTTCTACAGTCAGTTAAATGGTGAGAAGAAAGGTGGTGGTGCTTATATTGTAGGTGAAAAGGAGCAGTGGTGTATCACCACTTTGGGCTATGTGAAGGCTTTTTCTAGGCAGTATGCTGCCGAGGTATTGTTCGATTCACTGCTTGCATTTAGTTTTTGACGGAATGCCTTATAAACAACACTTTGCATATAGATTGATCTAGATTTGTTTAGTATTAAAAGCTTATATTTTAATGTTGCTTGTAGATATGGCCCCATGTTGAAAAGTTGGATGCAGAGGTATTGACAGGAGATACACCTTTCCTTTTTCGGTCAGCTGTTTATACCGGTCTTCGAAGACCTATACAAGAGGCATGATCAATTTGTTACTTCACCTCTGAGCTTATGTTTTGTAGAAGCAAATATGATTACTTAACAATTGATTGAGTAATATATAAGCGGTTGAAAATCGAAAATATTAATATAATAATATATTATTATTATATTATTATTTTGGTTGACAAATATGAATATAATAATAGATATTATTATATTATTATTTTGTTTTGTCAATGGGTTGTATATTACTCATCAACCAATCATCATCCTTTTTAAAATAACATTATTCCATTCTTTAGTCTGCTTGTTAAGCATTTTCTTCTTCTGCTTGTTAAGATTTGTAATGTAAAAATGCCAAGGTGGGTATGACGAGTCTCTGCAGTTTAGATTCTAATGGGGGCTTGACCACTGCTTCTGTACATTAGATTAGATTTCGGTTAAAGCTACTAATTAATTGGACCTCAAACACAAAAATTGAAGTTTTCACTCCACCTGTGTTGTACTTAGCAATGTGAAAATTTGATCCTTAAAAATGTCTTATGATTATTGCTTTCAAATATTCGTTTATATAAAATGGCCGTGTTATGACGCCTTAGAAATTCTGTATACCATAGGAAAAAAATTACTTAAAAGGTGAAGTATTCAACTTACTATACTTTATCTTAGTCAAAAGGCTAGTATTACAGATTCCAAAGATCTATTTTATAAAACGATATTTTGAAAATTAATATTCAAAAGCCCTGAATCATCTTAAAAATAATATATAAAGATGTAAACATAAATTGTATCAAAATTAAACTAATGGTAATCAACATTGAAACGGCTAATAATAAAATGTTTATATCCCGACTTGTTTTGAATTTGGTAAAATCAATGTTTTTAAGATTGGGTTTATTAGTAAAATAATCAGATTTAATAAAATAATATTTTTATAAATAGATTTTGATTTGATCTAATTAAATAAAAAAATAATATTTTTATAATATAATAAATTTATTATTAATAATATTTTTTATAAAATAATAATAATAAATATTATTGTTATATTATTGTAAGTTAAAATAAAAATTATAAATATAAAATATATTAAAAAGTAAATAATTATTAAAATAAGATAAAAATATAATAAAATAATTATTATTTAAAGTTAAATAGTTAGTGAGATAAAAAGAATTAAAATATATTATATATTTTATATGTAAGTTATATTAAATAAGTTTATCTTAATTTTTTTTATCAAAATATTAAAAAAATTCAGTTGATTTTATTGGTTTATTGATGTTTTTTCTGATTTTGTCCTATTTTAATAAAATTCGGTTATTTAGAAATAACAAGTTGATTCTAGTCTGATTATTAGTTTAATTGTTGAATGGGTTACTCCAATTTGATTTTCCAACCAGTAGAAAAAAATAATTTAAAATTATTAAACATGATTGAAAAATTTGCTCAAATGAATCTCAATTATAATTCTTTTATTAAGACGGGTCATTTTGTTTCATTGATGTGAAAAGGTAATCATACTTCGTAGATTTAAAAGTTTTTGCGATAATTTCAATGTAGATAAAACAGCGAATGTACGCCTAATAATTGTAGACCGTGGTAGAATAATTCATTTATTATTGACTAATGCTTTAAGTGCACTTCAGTGGATGCAATGCAACACTACTGATGAGGAAAGAAAAAGGCACGATTATATAATTGGACGTTCATTCTTTCAAGGTTGAAATGACAGGAAATCAATTATGGAGTGAGTCGATTAATGAAATGATAAAGAGTAAACAAATATATCGTTGGACTAGTTTCATTGCATGAAGTTTAGTTTGGTATAAATCTATGTTAACAGAAGATCAATTTTGAAAAGGAGTATTGGAAATTACACATTCACCAATATAATCAAACTAGTGTATATAGTTTAGGGATAACTCTAATTTGAGAGGTTCATTTAATGAAGTTGAGTAAGGAGAAGCCCTTCACAGGTTTCAACAAGAAGTTTCTATTTTGTGCACCTTCACTTAAACAAGAGCAGCTCCAATGGACCAGTTTTTAAATGGGAATGCCTCCAAAGTTTAGATTCACAGCACACCACAGGTTTCTCTGATTACAGAAGCTTTACTTACTGGAACCGGAATTTCGGAACTTGTTGGAATTTAAAGGACGGATCCAACATTCTACCAATCATGTTACACAATATCCATTGTTCTAATTCCTACTTATTCTTCTTATTCACATGAATTGAAATGTAATGCTGTATATCAGCACTGGTCAACACCAAAAAGGAGAATGACGCAGTAAGTTGGTATTATTGGATCCTGTTTGTAGCAGCTTTTTGAAAGCTGCTGCTATAAATCTTTTGCATGCATTTCATGTACTTCACAATCAGAAGGTACAATTGCTTCGGTATTAACATATTTGACATTGTAATTATTTTATTCCCAATCTAAGACCGTTACAAAAATTATATCTTGTTCCGAAACTATCTTAGACTATTCAAATTCAATAGAATGGGACCACAGCAGAAAACTCCCGAGTTTACACCCATACTCTTATCTGTCTTTAACTTTTAATTCGAGTTTTTCACTTCTCTGTACCATGCCCTGTGGACCATGCTGCACGTCCATTTGGTCTGAGATTCACATGGTCATGGTGATTATCTTGGCTTCACGGATTCACATTTCCAACTCCACTCTTTCCCTTGGATTATTTCTCCTCTTGAAGCGGATCATAGGTAAAGCTTAAAAGTGCAACATTGCTACACATTTTTTTGTTGTTGGTCTAGAATCATTTGTGTGTAGTGTATATGTTTCGAAACAATGAGAGACAGACTAATTTTTTTTAAGCCACCTTCACACACAAAATTCAAGTAAATATTTCCTCTCTAAAATCTTAAATTTGTAAGAGTGTTATATTTTACAATAGACATGCATGTGGCTCTAGTGGAACTATTTCAAAACCAGAAGATAGGTCGAATATCCTCATCATGAACTATGGTCTAGTACTCACATGGTAGGGTGCACTACAAATCCAAAAGAAACTGGGTCCCCTTCTATTATAAAAATCTAAAAGGCTTTATCATGTGAACTGTTTAATGAATCTCACAGTGGCAGCAGTACATGGTAGTGCATTTGTCCCCTGCACAGTTTCATTTTCCTCATTGCCCTTTGGAAAATGGAATCTCTTTTGCACTCATGACAACCGACAAATCAAGAGAAACAAAGGGTTTTAATAAATATGGATGCAAAGAGATAAGTGTATATACTACACCCCTTGCTTACCCCGTGATTCTCACCAAATGCACCTAAAAATAAACTGTCACAACAGCCACACTTGAATTGTTACTTCTTATATTCTTACATCTTTATCTTTTCCCTACTCACCACACACTTACCAACACTCCACAACTTTCTGCACCCTTTTGTTTACTCAAAATTCAGAGAGTTTGTTGCTCATGGCTACTATGATCAAGCCATTTCTCCTTGCCATTTTGGTTATCTTGCTTTCAAAGGTTGTGAATTCAACTACTGAGCCTACAATTTCAGCTTCTCCTGGCCTTTTGCCTTATGTGACTTCCCCAGATATTTCATCATTTTTTCCCACTCCAAGTGCCTATCAACCAATGATTTATGGTGCTCCTTCCGAGGCACCTGCTCCAGCACCCAGTTCAGGGGAATTTGAGGGCAAGAAGTCTTCTGGTTCAGCTAGGTTGGATTGTGCAGGTGCCATTGTTGGTCTTCTGCTTTGCTTTGCATTCATAAGTACCATGGTTATTGTTTGAGCATGTACCATGTTACTTGCCTTTAAGGGTTTTTCAACTGTTCTTCTTTTCTCATTCCATGTTCACTAATTCCTTTGTTGCTTGCTTATTAATATACTTATAGTTTTACTTGTGCTGAATTCGATAATTCTCTTCTGTATATGTAATTCTCTTAAATTTTGTTTCACGTTTCTTAGGACTTGAATTTCTTATTATTAAGTATTTTTACAGTTTCGTTCTTCCTGTGTTTCTAATTTTATGGTATTTTAAATTTTTCATATAAATTATGCTAAGTGAATCATTTTTATAGTAAAATAAGATTCTTATCTTTTCGAATCTTATTATCTTATATTATGTTGTCCATTTGTCTATATGTATGACTAAAATATGAATCATGTTATTTTGATTTTTTAAGATCATTATTAAGTATGTGTCAGTCTTATAATCTTTATTTTCGAGTATTCATTTGTCTAGGAACTACCTTTCTTCTATCTATAAAATTAAACTCAAACTAATACAAATAACAATGATTAAAAAAAAATGATGATTTTTAATCATTATTGTTATAATCTAGTTAAAAATTAATAAATTAACAACAATTTTAAATGTATGTCAAAATTCTCATTTTATTTCATCATTACAAATTTAGAAGTTCCGTTGCAATAAACAGGTAAGCTTAATAATAAATTTAGAAGTTCCATCATGGCAATACGATTCTCTCATTGTTGTTCATCTGCAACAAAACTTCCACTATTCCATTGTTGCTCTGCTGCAACAAACTAGAAAGTTTTCACTACTTCCATATTATTGTTCTTTTGACATCCAACGTAACATTGTTCTTTACTTCTGTCTAAGCAAAACATTATTTTCTACTTTTGTCTCAACAAACATGGTCTTTCACTATTGTTCTCTGTTATGACAACTTTGAGTTGATTGGAGATATTTGCGGTGAAGCGAAACACTCTGAGAATAAGAGAGAGGAAGAAGAAGAGAAGAGTTGAATTGCAATAGATAAAGAAAGAAAAGTGGAATTGCAAGAGAGGAGAAGGAAAAAAAGAGAGAATAAGAAAAGAAAACTATGGATATGGAGATGAAATAAACAAAATGAATAAGATTTAAAATTTTAACAAGATATATGATGACAATTTCGTAAATATTTGTTGTCGTATGTCTAATACGATGACCATTGTAAGAGAACCTTCAATAGAAAGTTAAACATACGACGACAATTCTATTTATAATTATCCATTAATAAAAAGTAAAAAATAATTTTGAAATTGGTCTTATATATTTTTCAATGATGGTTCACATATAATCGTAGTTAAAAGACATTGTATTTTGTTTATTTTGTATAAGGATGACGATTGCACTTGATCCCTACCGTAGTTAAAAGACGTTGTATTTTGTCTATTTTGTACATGAACGATAATTACACTTGCACTCGCAAAGATTGATTTGTCCATACCCCGAGTTTGATTGGAAAAATTGAGTTGACAAGATATAGATGCGAGTTCAGATTTTTTTTTTGCTATAAAAGTTGAGAACAGAAATTTGGAGACGGAGATTGGTAATGCACATCTCAGCCCTGACCTCAACCTTATTTCTGTCTCGACTTTATATTTAAATCTAAACTTTAAATTATTAATTTTTTTAAAATATTTTATTTTCTTTTTCACATTATATATTAAATATAAGGTATTTTTTTTCTATATTTCACACTATTTACTTTTCTCATACCCACTTTCCATTTTTTTTAATCTCTTCAACCAATCAATTCATTATATTTTTTTCTCTCATCTTTTACTCCTACACATTTTTTTTCGATCAATTTGATTTTTCTAATCTCTTCTCCCAATTTGACAAAGACAAAATTAATTGTTTTTTCTTTTCAATCTTTCTCTAAATATTGTTTATCAATTTTAGAAGCACATAGTATTATTTTATTTCTATTTTATCTTTATTAAGTTTTATTATGTTATATTTTTGAATTTTTTTATTCCTATTTATGATATATCAAATTTAATCTTAATAAAATAATTATATTTTAAAGAATTACAAAAATTAATAATTAAAATTTTTATTACTTTACACTAATTAAATAAGAATTAATTTATTAAATATTTTGTTATAAATTATATATTTCATATTTATTAATATTTTAAAATATAACTTAAAAAATAATTAACTTAACTTAATAGAGTGTTATATTATTATTATAATAATAATAATAATAATAATAATAATAATAAGTAACATTTTAAATATATATATATATATATTTTAATATAAGTATAATAAATTAAAGTATATTTTTAATTAATAATAATTATAAAATTATTAATATTTAATATATTTAAAAATATATAAAAGTATTAAAAATAATTTTTTATAAATATAATATTTTTTAAAATAATATAGAATAAAAATGGATTAGAAATGAAAAAAAAAATGAAAACGAACATAAAATTTTTCTAATTTCAATAAAAATCGAGAATAAGGATAAAAATGATTAGAAAATGGGAAACTGAATTGAAAATACAAAAGCCGCCCCGTCCCTTATAATTTTATACTAAAAGATTTTATTTAAAAGATCCAAGCTTAATTCTACTTCAACTTTAACTAATTTTAATATTTGTTTTTGCCTCTTTCCCATTATACACATTTTTCAATTCCATAGGATTTGAATGGAAAATAATTATTTGGATGCTAAATCAAAGGTGATATTATGAATGTGTCTCAAAGCTTATTTCTGTTTTTTTTTTTTTTCCTGAAATGAATGGATATAATTGAGGTTGATCTCATTTATTATAATATATTAAGATTATAATTTTATGGTTTAGATAGATGAATTCGAAAATTTTTCTAATCGTAAAATTTATCCATTGTTCTCACTACTATAAATTCTCATTTTTCATGGAAATATTTTTGCAAAATTTTGATAAAAATTGCAAGAAATAAGTTTTCTATAAATTTAAACAAATTTTTGCAAGAAAATTGGCAGAAAAAAACTAGTTTTCTAGTAGTAACTGATTTAACCAATTCAAATCAAACTCGATATGTTTTATATACAATATTAATATTAAAATATTATATTATAGTATTTTTACATATATGTTTTTATGTATTATATATATATATATATATAAAATAGTGATACGATGACAATTGCTATATGAGAAATCACTATATTGAATATTCCGTATAAAGAACTATTGATTTTAGGGGTCGAATAATATATTATTAATAAATAATAAATAAATATAAAAGGAAGAAATAATATGAAAGGTAAAAATATAAAATTATAGATATATACTTAAATATATTAAATGATCATTAAGTTTGAGGAGAACAAAATTATAAATTATACGAGAGTTACAAAATTAAGGAGGGATGAAAAGATAAAATTGTAAATATACAAATAAATATATTAAATATTCATTAAATTTGAAGGACCAAAATCATAAATTATATGAAAGTTACAAAACTTTAGGTGGGTCACAACACCCAAGAAGATCTACCACTGATTCCGTGGTAAAAAATTTGGATAAATAATTATATTATATTGTTTAATGGTCCAAAAATAATTACGGATGGCAAAGTTTTGTATTGCTCAATCCGGGAAGTTCCAGATCACTTTATCAAGATTTTTATAAAATCTCTAGATTCATTAATTGAATGTTTTCCTAGTTCACCGATTCGTAAGGTATACAAATAATATATTCTGGATTAATTTATCAAAATTTTAAAAAATATTACATGATCAAGATTTATATCAATCCGAACTATGTTGACCACATGTTTTTGAGATTGTTTCGAAAAGTTATATTGTCATGTGTCATTAGCTTGTTTGATGATATTATAACGAAAATAACCATTTGATTTTAATTTTCTAAAGAAGCACAACATAACAAGGTTACACGCACCCGTTGACCAATGAACTATCATGGATCATTTAATGAGTTGTGGACCATTTAGTGCAAGTTTGACCAACTAATTATCATCATTAGATTTGAAAAAGTCTTGGCCATCTCATGCTAGGTTGATAAATTAATGAAGAAACCAAACATATTGATCATCTAATGGAAAATTGACTAAGTACACACCAGTACATCTAAAGGAACCAAACATGATTGAAATAATTTGTCATCAAGACATCTAAATTTTTAAATTTCTGAAGATGACATGCACAAAAATTGAGCAAGGTAAAGAGAACAATCATCATGTGCAAAAGTAGACACCTTCATTGAGTGAACTCACTACATGCAATACTTAAAGCCATGCGAACTACTTGGCATACATTGTATATTTGAGCAAAACCTACACACTCAGAAGTAATTGACAAAACCTACAAGATACAGTCAACACTCAACCACTTACCTGCTAACAAGTACTTTTGCATGGCGCGATATAACACATCTCTCTACGTGTAACAATCACAATTGCCAAAACTTTGAATTCTCTATTGTGAGTATTATACCCGAGAAGAAAACACTTCCAAATATTTAAGAGATATATCTTTGTGTTCATCCCTAAAAAGCTATAAAATTATATCCTTGACCTTGTAATGTTTAGCTTCTAATCAAGGGAGAAAGAACCTTAATGGAAAAAAAGGTTTTGTTAGAAACATTTTGACAATGATAAATATATTTTATCAATAATTTTATTATTATATTTTATTTATGTTTAGTACATTTTTTTAATTAAGTATTAACTTTTAAAGTAATTTTTATGAAAAAGAAATAAATATATCTGTATCTAATTTATTGTATAAATTATACATTTTAACTAAATTATTTATTTATTTTTGTAGGAGTAATAAATTAAAAAAATTATAAAATTTTATCTTGAAAAATCCGTTTAGTGCATAGAGAATTCATTTAGTGAATATCAATTAGAGAGCTTATTTCAAAATTTAACAATCTGCTAAGCAGACGAGGAATCTACTAAGGGAATGGGTTAATCTTTTGTAACTAACTTAACAACAAATGCACTAAGCAAAGCAAGTAAGTGTTTGGTGAGTTTATTATAGAAGCTCAATTTTGCATAAAATTATTCAAGTTCTATTATGTAATTATTGTCCTTGTATAAAATCCACTTTGTTCATGTTTGTTATTATATAAATAGACTTTAGAAGACCAAAAGACATAAATTAAGTTTGAGAACCCATTTTCTCTCTTTTGTGATGCTTAGATTCCAAGTCTATCTCATCGACTTCTTGTACGAATAATATCTTGAAGTTGATTAATTCAATATGCCTTAGATTAGATTTGTTTCATATTTCTTTACTTTTGACTTTTAATTTTCATTTCTCGTCTTCTCCTACCACTTCTTGTAGTTGTTTTGATATTTTATTGGTTTTATATACCTTAATCATGTTCTAATATGCTTTTATGGTCTATTTTACCGATTCAAATCAATGTAATTGAGGTTATTTGATTGAATGTCTCTTTTATATCACATTTCAACTTTTAGGTTTAAGTGATTGTTTGATTTAGAAATTGAGTTGTATTTCCTTGCTTCAATTGGATTATAATTGTTTGGATTCTGAATTTGTTATGGTGATTGCAAGGAAAATTTTAGAAATCTATGATAATAATATGAACAAGTGATGATTGAAGATTTAACCAACTTTTCTTACTATTTTTACATTAATTCTTTACTATTTTTCACTACAATTTCATTTTTATTATGTTTTCTATTTCTTAATTTTGTGCACAATATTTCTTTGTAGTTTTTAGGTCATTAATGTTTTGTAGAACTTAGATTTATTGAAGTTCTTTATTGCATTCCATTTACAACTTTTATAGAATAGGTCTAATGCTTTTCTTGATAGTTTAATGCACTTTACAACTTCCTTTTATTACTTTCTTATATAGATTTATAATGCTTTCATTTACAAGCTTTCTAATACTAGTTTACTGCTTTAAATATGAGACTAGTTCTATTATGTGCATTTAACTTATACCTTAAATAAAAAAATCTTCTTCATTACCTAGCATTTGACAATTGGAAATTAAGATTTGAGCAAAAACTTAGCAATTCTACTTAAGGACACACCTAGGCAAGCCATAATATTACATTGTTTTTATTGCAAATTCTTTGATGACATTTAGATGACAAAATTTTGTTCATCAAACCACCATCAAACCTTTGTTTGAAAATTCCTAAAAAGGCTTTCATGTACTTGTTTTGAGTTAGGAGTAACTTGGCATTAAAGAATACTCGTGTTTTAACTCATGAGAGTTAAATAGTATATATGAGTGATTTTATATACTCGTTTGTAAAACAGGAGTGATAATTGGTAATACTTGTTTCGTAATCTATTAGTCATGGTGAAACTTATTGTTTATAAAGGATGGTTAGATGTAACTTACTTTGAGTGAACTAGTATAAAAACAATGTGTTTTTATCTACTACCTTGCTTGCTCGTTTGCATATTTCTTGTTTTGTATTCTTGTTTTTATAGATTATTTTAAACTATTATGAAAATATTGTGAAATTATAAGCTTCAAATAGTCTATGGATCATCTTACAAAAATAAGCTGTGAAACAATACACTATCGTCTAGCCTTTTTTACATTATTAAACAATATAGTAGGTTTTACATAAGTCATATTAATGTCTCTTGTATTTCACAAGTTAGCCTATGTATTCCTTTAAGTCCAAATTTTGATAATGTTAATTTATTACATATAGGCACTAGTTCTTTCACTTTGTCCACAATTTTTCTTGATTTCATCACATGGATTATTTATTCAAGGCCACAAACCATATAACTTTGTCTTTAAGCCATTTTCAAACTCATTTAAAATAAAGTTCATTCGTATCAAATTTTCTAACGAGAACTTTTTACATCTTTTTTTTAGAATATCATTCATTTTCAACTTATCATACACTCTCATTTGCTCTAATGATTTTTGCAAAATTAAATATATGAATTTATTGAAGATGATTGGTTTGGGCAATTTGCAAGGATGTCTCTATCATCTTAGTATTAGCAAATACACCTCATCTCTACAACATAAGTCTTCTCTTGTGAACTACACATTTATCACTGTCACTGCCTCAACCATTTAGTGCTACAAATTAAGTAATTTATCTAGAAATAGATTAGATATTTTACACTAATAATTTTCTTTTATTTATATGTTTGTCAATGAAACTTGTGATGTTTTCTATTTAGTTAAATGAAAAAGGTTATCTTGTTAATAAATTATCAATAGAACATCCAAAAATTTTGAGCCTATTCCTGTGGATATTTGAGGACCCTTTGATAAAAGCTTCCATACATGATCACAAATATTTAGAAAATAATTATTGATTATAGTTGGTACACTTAGATTATTTTGTTAAATCAAAGGGAGAAGTTACATGTTGATTTATACATCTTGTAGAAGATAAATTAAAATAAAGCTTAAGAATATTTATTTTGACAACGACAAAAATTTTAAGGGAATTTTTCACGTCCAATGGCATCTTACACTAAATAAGTTATGTAAGACCCCTAACAAAATGAGAAAGTTGAAAAAAAAAATCAACATATACTCAATATGACAAAAGTCACTCATGTCATGTTTTAATCTCATATCCCTAGCCATTTTTTGTCCTATATCATTAAACATGATATTTATTTAAATAATCAAGTCCCATCATCAATTGGAACAAAACTCCATTTGAACTTTTACACAATCAAGTCCTACATTTTAAAAAATTTTAAGGTTTGCATTTGTTTTATGCATCAAATCCACAATCTAGACTGTGATTTTTGTGAATTTCTAATTTACCTTTTCATTATAAAGCACATAAGGTAGAAAACCATTTTTTAAAATTTAGATAAAAGGTTTCCATATTAGGTTTCTCATTAACAAGCCCAACAAATTTGTATTTATTCCACCTCATTCTCTTCCTAGTAAGCTTATTTCATAACACTCATCTAAAAAACACAACAATGAACTAATCTTTAACTTGCCCTCACTAAACTCACCTTATTATTTTCCACAACCTTAATTGCTATTATGCCACTCAACTTAAACCCGTAAGCAACCTATCCACCTCCTTGATTATCGTTATAATTATTTATTCAATCATGAACAAGATGTTTGTAACCTATACATTTTGTTGCATCATATTCTCATTTTTCTTCCTCACATCATCATTATCTAATGACTTTGTCATTGAGTTTGAACCAATGAGATATCAAGAGGCTCTTCAACATGAATGTTAGTGTGAGACAATACAATATGAGATGGAGGTGCTCTAATTCAACAAAAACCTTGAATATTATGGAGACGACACCCTTAAACACTAAGTGGGTCTACAAAATTAAATGGCATCCTTATGAGAGTGTGGAGTTTACAAAACTTGATTAGTTTCAATGGTAATTTGCTCAATAAGATGGAATTAACTATCTTGAAACCTCTTCATAGGTGGTTAAGATTGTTACCATTTGAATTGTTTTTAATATGCCTTTTGTTAAGTAATGACATTTTTACCAATTGAATTTACATGAATACTCCTTTAAGAATTGACAACATTCAACTTTCTTAGTGTTGCAAACTCTTTTAATCCGTATATGGGTTGAAGTAAACAAGTTGGTAACGGTATGAGAAATTTTTAATATTTCTCCTATCCAATGGATATTGTCACACCCATTAGGATGATAGTCTTTTTATCAAAGGCAAGGGAAATTTTTTTATTGCTTTAATGATGTATATCAACAATATTATACTTGTTAGAAACAACATCGAGGAAATATCAGACATCAAGAAAATCCCCTACTCCCACTTTTAAGTAAAACATCTTAGGGTATTGAAGTACTTCCTTAGGCTAGAAGTATCTCACTCATCTAAATGTATTCCATTATGTCAAATAAAATATTACCTTAAATCATTGCATGATTTTTGTTTCTTTAGTTTAAAATCGTGGCATATACACATGTGGATAGCTCACTTCATCTCAACCAAAATTATAAAGAAGAACTTCCAGAACCACTTTCCTTAAAAATGTTTAGTGGGTTGTTTGATATATCTTACCAATACACATCCAAACATTGTCTATGCTACCTAACAATTGAGCTAGTTTATATCAAACTCCATTCAAGTTCAATTCAAGGTTGTCTCACTAGAATATTTGGATACTTAAAGAATTATCATGGTAAATATGTTGGGAATACAAATGCAATACAATACGAAAGTAAATAACAAGAATACAAGGAATTTACGTGATTCAGTCAAAGTGACATAATATCGTGATCCTCCCAATGATGAGACTGATGTTGACCCATACACATCTGTATAAACAAGTTACAACTTCTCTACCTTGGGCATCCTTCCTAACTTTGCAAAAGAAACTCTTTTCTACTTCCTAAACTCACATGGTTCACAGAAACCAACTTCTACCTTTTCCAGTTCTGGAATCTTCCCCTTTGAGACTAGTATCTTCATACCCTTCTCGCTCATGCGACCAAGTCTTTGGTGCCACAAAGTCGAAGAATGACCAACATCTTCATTGATTGAATTTACTTCGTGTGTAGGTAATTCTGCCATGTATAAGGTTCCTTTCTTCTAACCACGAACAACAATTAGATTACCATTCACCATCTTCCATTGGTTTTCTCCGAATATGACTCAATATCCTTGAACATCCAACATATCCGCAGAGATTAACATTCTCTTGAGTCCTGGAATATATCTTACATCCTTCAAATTTCATACTATACCCATAGATGTTTTAAAATTTATATTTTCCATGCTTGTGATGTCTAAAACTTTATTATCTGCTAGACGCACTTTGCCAAAATTTTCACTTTTGAAAATTTTCACCAAGTCATTGTAAGGAGAAACATAGAAAGATGCACCATAATCCATGATCCAAGATTCAAACTTGCTCTTAACACAACAAATCAATGCATCATCACTGTATTTTTCTGCTGCATTTATTGTATTGTCATGTCTATTTTCTTTAGGAGCAGTACACTGGTTCTTAAAGTGCCCATTCTGCTGACAATTTCAACAAGTAATATCCTTGCGAGATTTGAACTGTTTTTGTTCCTTGGACTTTGATTTATCACGTCTAGAGCTTTGTTTTTTTTCAGGCTTTCTACCTCTACCTCCAGTGCTTAATAAGGAATTTGTTGATTCTTTAGTGTTCCTTCTACGAACATCCTCATTAAGGATTAAATCCCTAATTCCTTCAAAGGTTAATTTCATAGTCCCAGATGTATTGGCTACTGCTGTGACCAATTGTCAGGCAACAAAGATAACAATAACATGACTTCTACTTCATCATCAAATTTAATATCCATTATCATTAATCTTGACAATAAAGAATTAAATTCATTCAAGAACAAAGACTTGTACGTGAGTAAGTAAATGGATCATGTTCAATAATCCTTATATTCCATATACTTAACAAGATGTCCACTTTTCAAGAAAGAATAGACAATTAAATCCAATATTTGAGTAATATGGACTGGGCTTCATAAAAGTCCTTAATTTTTGTTAGAGGTTGATTATTAAACACTTAACTCTATCATTTATGAGTTGTATAGTTGATCACTTATTTATCACAAGATCTCGTGTCTCTATTGAACAAGTATAATCTAGTTTTATGATAATAAAAACATATACATGATGGTTAATGTGTACTTTTCTAAGCAATTTAAACATATAATATTGATTGTTATATTATTAAAGAAAAATCTGAACATATCTTATATATCTTCTTCACATAATTTTTTTTTCTAATAATTTTTTTCTAATAAGAAGTTCATATCTCCAATATTATTTAAAATTAATCTATCTAAATTCATTATTATCTTTAGACCTCTTTGTAGATACTAATATCTTTATACTCTAATTTTAAGGGACGTAATTACAATAATAACATCCAATAATAATTAAATCTAATTCCGTTAACAACAAACTCATACAAAATAACATTCTTAAATTGTCATATTTTTTCGGAATTAGAATGTTATTATTTTACATATACAAAATTTATCTTTTATCTTGTAGATGCACGTTATACCTTGGGACTCATTTCATATTTTTGATGTAAATTACTTTTGATTTTCATAAAACTTCAAGCCAGAAACCTACACGAATTGATTGTGCAAATGAGTGAATTAAAGTAGAATACAATCATGTTTGACATGCTAATAATATATGTACCATCCCCACTCGTAAGCTCTTCCTCCACCGAAACTGTTAAAACCGATTGCTGGCATCTCATAAAGTTAATTACAAAAATATGTAGCTTTTGCACCCTCACACAGTAATCTGCAAGACCCGTGTTCCATCCGAAATCTGCACTGAAAAGAAATCGCCGTCGAACCTCAATCCTTGGGACGTGAAGCAAGTTCGAATCACATTGCACGGAAACACACTGACGATGACTCGGTTAGTGTTGAGAACAGCAGCATCAACTGCACGTCGCAAACGCGCTTACTCCACATTGCGGACCAAAACCGCGAACCTTACGAGCATGTTCGGCAAATACGTGGACAAAAACAGCGTCTCTAGCTGGAACACCGTCATCGCAGACCTCGCTCGAAGCGGCGATTCCGTGGAAGCTCTCAGCGCATTTTCCTCCATGCGCAAGCTCTCTCTGCATCCCAACCGCTCCACTTTCCCCTGCGCCCTCAAGGCCTGCGCCGCGCTCTCCGACCTCCGCGCCGGCACGCAGACCCACCAGCAGGCCTTCGGCTTCGGCTTCGGCCGGGATCTCTTCGTCTCCACCGCTCTCGTAGACATGTACTCCAAGTGCGGGCACCCCGACCACGCGCGCGACGTATTCGACGAAATTCCCAGCCGATACGCCGTCTCATGGACGTCCATGATTGCAGGTTACGTCCAAAACGACCGTGCCCGGGACGCCGTTTGCCTCTTTAAGGAGCTGATGGTCGAGGAGAGCGGGAGTGTGGAATCTGAGGATGGCGTTTTCGTGGATTCCGTGCTTGTGGGGTGTGTTCTCTCGGCGTGTTCGCGGCTTGGGTGGAGGAGTGCGACTGAAGGGGTTCATGGGTTGGTGCTCAAAAGGGGGTTTGAAGGGTGTGTTGGTGTTGGGAATACTTTGATGGATGCTTATGCCAAGTGTGGGGAGATGGGGGTGGCGAGGAAAGTGTTTGATGGAATGCATGAGAGTGATGTCTACTCTTGGAACTCTATGATTGCTGAGTACGCGCAGAATGGGTTGTCAGCAGAGGCTTTCTGTGTTTTCGGTGACATGGTGAAGAGTGGCAAGGTTAAATATAACGGGGTGACATTATCTGCGGTGTTGTTGGCCTGCGCGAATTCAGGAGCTTTGCAGATGGGGAAGTGCATACATGATCAGGTATGTTATGTAATGCATCGGTTCATTTGGTCCTTAGACACCGATTTACATTTTGGGTGGTTACTTGAAAAACGCTATATTTTGGTACCTACCTGATGAAATTGCTTATGTATGGTTCCTATGATGATGTTCGATGTTAGATAGGTAATTGGCAATGTTTCTCAAACTCTGCAAAAATCTAATAGCATTGTAACTGTGGCAACTGTGCCAAATGACGGGCAAAATTGTTATACGTGTTTTATTTTGTTTGTCTGTTTTTTTTTTCCCCATAAATTCACACTTGGTTTCCATAGTTCTATGAATGTGAAATTTTAGTCCTTATAAAAATTTAATTGTTCATTTGGTCTTTTAATTTTTTAAATTAATCAATTTTAGTCTGAAGTTAATGTCATCCCATTCTAACAAAATATATTGATGTGTCTCTTAGTGATAGCAGGTGTTAAGCCTTGCCGTCAGTATTTTCTGTGGATAAGTAACTGACTTTTCCATTCACCATGCGTTAGTATTTTCTGTTAACAATTATATAACATTAATAGTGTACTCGAATTTTTAATTTTGAAAAATTGCAAGATCAAATGAGCAATTAAATTTTATAGGGACTAAAATTGTACATCCTTGAAACTATAATGACTAAAAGTTGATTTATGCCTTTTTTAGTATAAACCATTTTTTATTTATTTAATAAGGACCAAAATGGAAACGTGGTGTAAACTGTCCAAGTTAGGGTCCAAATTTAGTTTAAATTTGTTCTTATTTTTTGGTCCTTATATGGAATAATTAGCGAGTGAGTAGGTGTTTGTTGGTCTGACTAGCTTGTTTCTTGTACTATAGATTATAAAGATGGATTTGGAGGATAGTGTGTTTGTAGGTACATCTATAGTGGATATGTACTGCAAATGTGGGAGAGTTGAGATGGCTAGGAAGGCATTTGATCGTATGAAAGTGAAGAATGTTAAGTCATGGACTGCTATGGTTGCTGGTTATGGAATGCATGGCCGTGCAAAAGAGGCTATGGAAGTCTTCTACAAGATGATAAGGTCTGGAGACAAGCCAAATTACATTACCTTTGTGTCAGTTTTAGCTGCATGCAGCCATGCTGGTTTGTTAAAAGAAGGCTGGCATTGGTTTAATAGAATGAAAGGTGAATTTAATGTTGAACCTGGGATTGAGCATTATTCATGCATGGTTGATCTCCTTGGACGTGCTGGCTATCTTAATGAGGCTTATAGTTTGATCCAGGAAATGAATGTGAAACCTGATTTTATAATCTGGGGTTCCCTTCTTGGGGCTTGTAGGATTCATAAAAATGTGGAACTTGGGGAGATCTCTGCTAGGAAACTATTTCAGTTAGATCCAAGTAATTGCGGGTACTATGTTCTACTCTCCAATATTTATGCTGATGCTGGAAGGTGGGACGAAGTTGAAAGGATGAGGATATTGATGAAAAATCGTGGATTGCTTAAAACCCCTGGATTTAGTATAGTGGAAATCAAAGGTAGGATACACGTATTCTTAGTTGGAGACAAAGAACATCCTCAACATGAGAAGATTTATGAGTATATGGACAAATTAAATGCCAAGCTGCAAGAACTTGGGTATATGCCAAATGTGACATCGGTGCTTCATGATGTTGATGAGGAAGAGAAAGAAATGGTTCTAAGAGTTCATAGTGAGAAACTAGCTGTTGCCTTTGGAATCATTAATTCAGTTCCTGGGTCAGTAATCCATATCATAAAAAATCTTAGAATTTGTGGTGACTGCCACATTGCAATTAAATTGATTTCAAAAGTAGTAAATCGAGAAATTGTAGTCAGAGATTCCAAGCGGTTTCATCATTTTAAGGATGGGTTGTGTTCATGTGGGGACTATTGGTGACAGCAACTGAAATAAAGGTAGCCAAAATCTGATTTGCATCATTCATCTTACAAGGCCAGACATGCACGTGTCCATAAATATGTCTATGAAAGTGCATATCTACCTCGAACACACTGTTTAATTTGATTTTGGAGTAAGTGTGGATAAGTTAGATCCCATTATTATGATAATGGGGAAAAAAATCACTTGTCTTTTAAATGACTAATTCCCAGTTTGAATGTACAATGCTATAGTACAACCATGAGATCACCTTGGAACAACTGCAAATAACATGGTAACTGTTTTAGCTAAATGTCTTAAGACATGTAAAGTTGCTCACTTCTTTACTAGAGGACAAAGTATATCATAACAACATTCTGCAAGAATTATTCATAAGCGACGGTTGGTTGTGTAGAATACAGCTTGCTTGTAGATATTCCTCCTGTTTTTGATATCTGTGGTTGATCACATTCTGAACCAGCATTGGAGTGGCTTAAAGAAATCTGGAGGGCCTTGTTCTCGCGCTTCAAAGTTTCCACCTTTAGTCGAAGCCTTCTGATGGTTTCCCTCTTTTCATCATTTCTCTGGACCAGCTCCACCAACTGATGCAGATTGTCCTGTGTTAGTTTTGTTTGATACTTCAATGTCGACCACAAATTGTCAAATTTGAAACTGATCATTGATGTATCTTCAGTTTTCTGATTTAATTCCAAATCGTCAATCTTCATTATAGCATCTTCAGTGGTCGAAAATTTTGTCATTCTGTCCTCCATTTGAGTGTGTATAAGTTCTGGTTTTAGTTCCATGCTGCATGGGCCTGCTGATAACAATTCATGGCATTCATCTCCATGTTTGTTTGAAGGATCAAAACCAAGGTTACCACGATCAAATTTGATATTGGAATGCTCAGAGGAATATTTTGGATGATGGTTCCAGCCCTCTTTGAGATTTTCATCCTTCAATTGACCTATTGCTCTTTTATGGCAGATAGAACAAATGGTTTTTGATGTATCAGAAGATGATAAAGATCCTGACGGAAAGGTACCATCAGAGGTTTTGAACTTCAGTTGGTTATATGCTATGGCTAATACACGGTAAGATTGGCCAAAATCTTCAAGCATCTCTATAATGTCTTCTCTCCATTTGCAATGCATGAATTCTTTTGGAGAATCGTCACCATCTAAAATTGTCTTTACAGCATCCAATTTCTCATCCAGATCTAAAAATAAATTCAAATTCAGGTTTTTGTGAGCGTAAACTGCAGCATAACTAGTTGCAGACTTATGAATATTCCAATAACGTTTGTTTGACTTTGAGCAACTCCTACGGGCCACAAATAAGACAACATCCCAGATTATAAACCCGCAATTTTGGATAAGAGGGATCTCCTTGTGAAGGATAAGGGGTTTTATAGGCTGAAAAATGGCTAATTAGCAAGTAGGAAACCTTATTAATATAACAGAACTCGTACAATTTAGCATTTTTTTTATCCCTTATAATACTCCACCTCTGGCTATATGGTTAAAGGTTATATTTCTGCTTGATAACTACTGTGCAACGTATATTTATGTGGAACTTTTATCTTTTCTGAGTGGACAGTTTTTAATCGAGTATGTGGTATTGACTTCAAAAACATTTGGGCTGCCTTTTTCTAGCCTTAGTTCATACCACACCCTCCCCCTTTCTGCAGTCAACTTCATTATTTGTAGCTTTATAACATGCTTGAATGCACAAAGTTGAGTCAAAGAAAGCTAACAAGGTTGTTAAAAAATGGGAATCATTGTTGCTCATATATTTAGTGTGCAAAATAGAAGTTTTACACCTCAGCAAGCATGCATGTGTATCTGTACGAGAGAGAGAGAGAGAGAGAGAGAGAGAGAGAGAGAGAGAGAGAGAGAGAGAGAGAACGAGATTGAAACCTGATATTGTCGTTTGAAGCCATTGAGAGTGGTAGATAGGAGCAGAACTCCATGATTGAGGATCTTTATTCTCCATGAACAAATGTGTCATCATCAACTCAGAGCAAGATAATTTATTAGAGGACCAAACGGTGAGAACAACAGGGTAGAGTGTAAGGAAGCAAGTAAAGTAAAGAATTTGTAAAGTAAAATAAGGAAGATTTAGGTTATGGACTTTGAATGTAGCAGCCGACCAACGTTACGCAGATTCTTTGACAAATTTGAACGCATTCTATAGCAGAGTTCTATAGTTTCCAATTTCCTATCTTATTTAAATGTTCACATTATAAATCATTAATGTTAGTTGACTTTCTCTAAACTATTCTAATAATTGTCATTTCTTTAAAATACATGTTTTCTTGTAATGGCTATATAAATATTGACAGTGCAGCTGTATTAGTTTGCAGCAGAATAAACAAATGGAGGAATCGTTTTTAATAATTATAATTCATTGTACCTGACATTTAAAAGATAATTTTTTCCAAATATATTTAAAGAGAAATGATAGTAATTTATATTTTAGTAAAAGAATAGACTATGTAATAACTGTGTAAAATACACTATCATGCAATTCGAAATCTTTATTTTTAAAATCATATCAATAGTGAATTTTAATTTTAATCATGATCATCACACATCCTCTAAATTATATCTTTAAACATGTTTAAAAATTTTGACTGCTCATTTATAATTTTAAAAATATTTATATAATTTTTTAATCAAAACTAACGTGATATATTTACTAAAAACTTTAATTATTTGTTATATTAAATTATTTAATATAATTAGAATGATATGTTTACTATTATAATATTTTTTTAAGTCAGAAAAAGGCAAATTTTTATCTATCTCTACAAATTATTTTACTAGAAATTAAATGATTTAATAAAACTGATGTGATATTTTCATCATGTAATACCTTTTGTTAACTCATAAAGATTAAGACCTAATTAAATTTTTGCTCCATCAACATTATTTTCTTATTTAATTCTTTTTCTTTTTAAAACATTGTTCCGTATAATATATTTAGTTTACCAAATACTCATTTTTTTCATTAGTTTCTTCTGTTAACAGTAAAAAAAAACATTTAATATTTAAATAATTTGTGACATTATATAAACTGGACTAACAGTGCGTTCAATCGTTTGGGATGTGTAGATTGTTAATTATTGTCTCTTTTCTTTGGATGATTTGACTTATATTTTAATAAGCTGAGCCAATGGTGATGCTTATAACCCATTCTCCTATTCTCGCATGTGCATGGTGATGTGGAGAATGGAGGTCCTTTTTGTTGTCAAGAAAAAAAGATACCCCTTATTTGAATTCATGAAATTAGAAGACTTATACTGCAGGCAAGAAGATATCTTCCCAGTGTTGTACAAAATTTTGGGGTTTCACACCAATCATCAAGAATGAATCCCAAAATTACAGTTGCCTCTTTTGATATAACGTTAAACAGGCAAGATTTTTATTTGTCAATTATCTCAAATTATTTTATTTTAAAGTATTGTAAAGAGCAATCCAAATATGTTCAATTGTTCATTTGAAATACAGGGATGTGGACAATTTATAATGAAAATGCAGATATGCGGAAAATAAATTGTAATTCATGCGCACCTTTATCTTTGACAACTAGTAAAGCTGTTGCAGGAGCAAGTTCTACTAATTTCTTGATAGCATCAAATGTCTTTCCCTTGGCAAGACATTCCGAATACTTGCCTAACAATACAAATGTTATTAGCATAGCACTTGTTTCAAAGTAAGTTGGAGATCAAAATCCAGAAAGAGCACCATATAGAAGAGCACAAATAGAATAAATGTAAGAAGCAGTATTTCCCACTGCAACCAGGACATCCATGTTTGTAGAACCATTTCTAAGAGCTCTTCCAGCTGCAATGTAGAAGCGCTTACCAATCACAAATTGGATGAGACTCACTAATGCCTATTTCAACTAATTACCCATTACGAAAGGCGCACATCGTCGAAGTAACAAGGAAACTCATCAGTGGTATATGAGGACAAACCACCCTCATGAAGAAGACAGGAATCTGAGACAGATATCAAGTAAAAGTACATTAAAAAATCATACAATACCCTCAAACCATAAGGGAGTGTTAATACACAGACTCAAATTTTGAATATGACTGTTTTTCCTTTAAGCAACATCGAATCTTGTATTGTTTCAGTATATGTATTTTTCATGAAGAAAAGATGATACTAGGACAGAACACCACTTCTTTTATGTGAAAGTAATGTATGGATGAGATCCCCATGAAGGATATGTTTATGGGATTTGACAATTGCAGACTCTCAGCAGATGGTGGAATGCCTGAATATCTATTTGTGATCTTTTGATGCTGGTAAATGAATATCTCTGACATGCTACTGTGTTCTTTCACAAGCAACTTGTGTTCATATTTTTCAAAAAATTACTCAGATATTCCATCTTGCAAAAAATATTGGTTGCTACAGCTGATTTTGGTTAGTCTGATGCTGTGAATTTTAAGGCGATATTCTTATGCTTATGGCCTCCTCACTTTGGTTCTTTAAGCATGCATTTTTTTAGATGGTGTTTTGGCAGAAGAAATGTAAAACATTTCTAGGTAAGTGACATGGGAATACAAGTTTCTAATACTTGGTAGAATTGGGAGTGTTAATTTTGAATAACTAAGAATAAACTTGCCCACCTTTACAGGTTTAGAATGTTGCTGACAATTGAATGGAAGTGAATGAATGTGAAAGATAAAGCATATCCATATGAAAATAAAAAGGCCACTTCTACACCTAAGATATGAACCTATGAAGCTGTCCGTCAAACGTTAATAGTGGCTATGTTCCTGTGTGTTCTACCGCAGGGAATATGTCACACGTGGACCAGAGTTTCTGTAGCTTTGTGCAACAGCCTGATTTAGGGAATGGATGGATGTATGTGAATGAAAATGGGCAGATGTGTGGTCCCTATATGAGGGCCTAACTACTGGTTTCTTGTCATCTGAGCTTCCTGTGTATCCAGTGATTAATGGCACCATAATGAACCCTGTACCACTGAATTACTTCAAGCAGTTCCTGATCATGTTTCCATGGGGTTTGCATACCTGATTATGGGTATCTCAGGCAGAAGGATGCCTACAATGGTGCAATATGAACATGATAAATCTTTTGAAATTGCTACTCATCTGGCTGGTAACCCTGATTCACAATCTCTTTCACATTAGCATGCCAATTACTGCCTTAAGGAATCCAGTCACTTAAATCCACTCTCGGGCATTCAACAGTTTAATATCTTGTTAGATGGTAGTGCAAAATCTACTCTTGGTTTTGTCATGTAAAAGTAAGTTTGAAATACATTGAGGGCATGTCTTATGTCTTATGTCTTATTTCAGATTCGTGAAGAATGTTGGCTTTATGAAGATGAGAAGGGTACTAAACGTGGGCCACATTCTATCAACGAATTGATTTCCTGGCACAGGCATAGCCATCTTAAAGACTAAACAGTGGTAAGGTGCAATGTTATTTTTTCAATGAAATAATATTATAGGCTGCATATCTATTGCTGGAAATGATTGCATGATTATCCCATTGTTTACATAATCTTTTAGGGTGTGTTGATTTGCTATTCACACACAGCTCAACTCTCTCAAACGTGTCCGGGAGAAGTTAATTGAAGGATTGTCGTTCAGCATGGTTTTGGATGGAATATTGTGTGTACTTTTCATTTGGGTCCTCTGAAATTATCAGAGTTTATGAATTTATATGTGAGAGGAAAGAGAAAACACATAGATGCATGAAAATCTATTCAATTATATTATTATATAAAGGTAATATACTACTCAAGCAAAAGAAAGGAAACTATATACAGAAAAAAAAAATAACCAACTCTGATAGTTTCCCTTAAGTTGGAGTATGAATGTTCATCATACTAAGCTTGGATATATAGCCTTTGAAACTTCCTGTTTCAAAGAGTTTTGTGAAAGTGTCTGCAGGTTGTTCGGTAGTCTTAATAGGTAAGAGATGAAAGAAACCTGCTTTTGAGTTTTTCACGTACAACATGACAGTCCAAGTCTATGTGCTTGGTTCTTTCATGGAAGTTGGGGTTCTATGCTATATGTCTAGTAGCCTGGTTATCATAAAAGAGAGTTGAAGGGAGGTTATCATAAAAGAGAGTTGAAGGGAGGATATCTTTAACATCTAAATCTTCCAGAAGGTACGTGAGCCATTGCAACTCGCAAATAGTGGCTGCTAGTGCTCTGTATTCAGTCTCAGAAGATGAGCGGGATACAATGTATTGCTTCTTTGTCTTTCATGAAACAAGGGAGGTTCCAATGAAGATACAATAACCTGTGGTGGATCTACGAGATTGTGGACATGTAGCTCACTCTGAGTCGCTAAAAGCCTTGAGGTTTGTCTTATTCTCGGAGGAAAAAAAATTCCTGAGGATGGAGCAACTTTGAGGTAGCACAAGATTCTCTAAACAGCTTGGTGATGACGTTTAGTGGGATTATGCAGAAATTGACTTAGAAAGCTGATAGCATAAGTTATGTCGAGTTTTGTGTTAGTAAGGTAGATGAGTTTTCCTATCATCCTTCTATAGTTTTCAACTCGCATATATCAGAGTCATTTTCAACCAAGGTTTTAATGTTTTTTACCATGGGAGTGGGACATGGTTTGCAAGTTGTCATGCTCGTGTATGTAAGAAGATCTAAAATGTACTTTCTTTGACAAATATATATGCCTCCTTGTGTTCTAGCTATTTCCAATTCGAGAAAGAATTTTGCCTTCCTTAATTTTGAAAGCTTTGTCTAGGGAATTTTTTACAAGATTGATGTCTTCCAAATTGTCTCTGTGTGAGAAGGATGTCATCTACATATACAAGTAAAGCTAGAAAGGAATTCTTAGTTTTCTTAGCAAAAAGAGAATGATTAGAAACCATTGTCATCCAAATTGTCTCCTGTGAGAAGGATGTCATCTACATATGTTGGTTGAGCTTGTCAAACCATTGTTTACTGGCTTGCTTGAAGCCATACAAGGACTTGATGGGTTTTGTGAGTCGTTGATGGTTTTTGAAGACATGATAACAATAAGAAGGAGAACCAAGAACCAAGAACCAAGAAGAAGGGCCAAGAAATGATGATATGGAAAAGATACAATCAAAGTGACACACGCAGAGCGAGATCAGACCCACTCTAATATCATATCAGAGTTTATGAATTTCCATTAACGTGAGAGAGAGAAATGGGTGCAGTGAAAAAAAAAAAAATTATAAGAGGAGAGAGAAAACACGTAGAATGCGTGAAAGTCTATTCAATCATATTATTATATAAAGATATACAAGATAATATATATATAGATGACAAAACGGGTTAGGTCTGGCGGGTTGTTCCGCTAGCCCGTTATAATATGGCGAGGAGAGTACTTTTAGCCTGTCAGTCCGTTTTGGTTTGTTTCGTCAAGTCCGTCAACCCATCGAGCTAACACGCAGGGCGATACGGGTCAACCCGCGACCCGCTTTACTAATAATTTTTTATTATTGTGATACACTACAAAGAGTTAGAAAAATAATATATAATATAAAGATTTATAAAAGTCCTAGTCTTTCATAAAGAGAATTCATAAACTCTCAGTATTTCACTACTAAGAGAATTCAAAAAATTTTATAATTACTTAAACTCAAATTATGGGAAACATTTTCCTTTCTCAAGTATAAACCCCTCTCTCTCTCCTCTCCTCTTACTCATTATCTCTTTCTCGCTCATCATTCTTCATAAGGTAAAAATCATATATATCTCATTTTTTTACTCTATTTTATATTTGTTACTTTCTTAAGGTTTCATTTTTTTTCTTAATATTTTTATCTCTCACGACTCATTTATTATGTTTTTCTATTTGTACTTTTGTTAAAATCTTTGAGTAAGAAAAAAATATGAAATCAACTTGATGTATATTTGGATGAGCCAACATTGAATTTTGATTTTACAAAACATATGGATGTTCTACAATGGTGGAAGAATAATAGTCAACGTTTTTCTGATCTTTCATTATTTTGGATTTGTTAAGTATACACATTACTACAGATTGCTTCGAATCTATATTCGAGTATTTGTTCTATGATTCTTAATAAGTACCGAAATCGTCTTTTGCCTGAGAATGTATAAGCAATAATTTGTACTTCAAATTGGAAACATGACTTTTATGAAGGTAATTCATTTTTATTTTTATTTTTATTTTTTATAATCCTTGTTTTTACTAATTTTTTTCTTTCTTCAATTTTGTGTGTTGTTGAAAATGAGGAAGAAAATGACAAAGATAGAAAACTGGAGAGATCTTCAAATACTACATCTAATAGTCATGAACATTGATTATTTTGAATTGAAGATGTGAGAATTACTCAATGGGAGAACAATGTGAAGTTTTATCAAATAAATAAATATAATGTAATTTTCATTTAAATGTTTAAACTTTTCAATATAAAAATAAAGATTTAATAAATTTCTACTTGTTATATACATATATTTATTATTATATAAATTTTATCTTAATTTAATTATTCTAAAATATAATTTATTAAAATAATATATCAATTTATATTATTAACTTGGAATATATATATATATATATATATATATATATATATATTTTGAATTGTTTACAATGATAATTTTATTATTAATTTATTAAAAAATTTGATTTAAAAATAATAAAATAAGAAATATGATGGGTCAACATATTTTTTAGCAGGTCGAAAAGGGACTAATCCGTCTTCCCTCATTTTTAGTGAGTCAAAAAATATATATATATATATATATATATATATATATATATATATATATATATATATATATATATATAAAAGCAAAAGAAAGGAAACTAAAAAAAAAGAATAAAAACATCTCCCACATAAAAAATCATGGGAATGAGAAAATAGAATAATTTTATTCCACGTCCATCATTTGCAGTATATAGGAAGAGAATATTAAAATCCCAATCCAAAAAATACATAATATCAGGGACTGATATGTTCTCCCCTTAATTCTGGAGATTCTGATTTCCTATCATAATCTGAATTTAACACCTAAACCTAAACTTTCCTAATTTAATGTCAGATCTCTGAAACTTAATGAAAATTGCTGATTTATGCAGAAGTATAGTCCACAAATATTTTGATTTAACATCTCAGTACTTTTCCTTATGTTTTCTATGATGATTCTTTTAATACGATTTAATTGAAAATCTTTAATTTTTAAATACTCATATGACAACCTTGAAAATCCTCTTATGAACATGTCCAAGCTTTTTTGCCATATCCAACAAACAATTTTCTTTCTGAGTAAACAAACATGTTTACATTTTTATTTGATAACTCTTCAAATTTAATATTGTACAAATTTCCTTGCCTTTGCATAGTGAAAAAGGAGTCATCTTGGTTTTGGATGACATATTCACCTTCGTTAAAAGAGACATTGGATCAATTGAAACATAATTGACTTATATTTAGTAAATCTAGTGCTCCAAAAAATATTGCAACTCTGCATCAAAATCGGTAAAAGCAAGACACTACTTTCCAAAAACCGGTAGAATATCATGAGTCAATGTCTTTTAGTTGCTCAAAAATAATAAATAATTTTAGGATTAAATATATTTTTATTCTATATATTTTTCATCAAACTTGATTTTAGTTCATATACTTTAAAAATTGATAATTCGTTCTAAAATTTTAAAAAATATATAAATTTATTCTCCATCCTCCCTGTATTCAATCGTTTCTAAACGGCGGAACAGAGTAGCGACCTAACTCCCATGTCCTGAGTGTCAAGACGGTAATTCAGAGAGCTTGGCGGGGGCATTTTGTCTGCATCACAAGTGGCACCAATATAAAACCACTGCAACGTGCAGCCAAAAGTTTGGAACCAAACGCAGCAAAGGCATTGGGAAATATAGAGAGAGGAGACCCTTTCCCTTCTCTCTCGCTTTCCTTTGACGCTTCTGACCCTTTTCTCTTCCAAGACGCCCTTTGTCTGCATCTTCTCTTCTCTGACCTAATGGCTTTCTCCGACTCTTCTTCTGGCCGCAACTCTCTCATCCCCTCCTTCCTCTACTCCTCTTCCTCCAAGACGCTTCCTCTTCACCGTATGCTCCACTCCACCGCTGCCGTCGCCGCCCCCTCAGCATCCCCAGCTAACCTCGACCCCAGATCGCGCGGCCTCATGATTCCCTCTCCCAGCGAGCCAGGCAAGATCGAGCTTTACTCGCCCGCCTTCTACGCCGCCTGCACCGCGGGTGGAATCCTCAGCTGTGGCCTCACTCACATGGCCGTCACTCCTCTTGACCTTGTCAAGTGTAATATGCAGGTCTCTCCCCACTCTTCCTCTCACTATTTATCTCTATATATATTTTTGAAACTCGATCTGATTTGTTGTGCTTAGATTTAATTGATTTTTGCTCGATTGTGCTGTGTTGGTTGCCACTTGTCTTCATTAGTGTTTAGATCTGCGATCTCCTTTCAAGTATTTTTCCGTTGTTGGGTTCTGATTCTTGTCTCTTAGTTAGATCTGCTACGTTTGGTGGTTTTGTTTAGTTGAACGATCGTTTGCCTCGTATTTCGTGTAATTTGTAGTTCGATTTCGTCCCTCTTTTTTTTTTCTAGTTTCAGATATGTGCTATTCATGTATTTTGTGAGTTTGCTGATTTTTATTTTTTTTGAATCAAGACCTTTAGATTTTGTAGTTGTAGTAGCGTTTTACTTTTTGAGGTGCTGAATATGATTCTGCGGGAGAATTATATTCTTAGTTAGGCGCATCATTGGGTTAGAGGACATTGAAGTTTGGTCCGTGTTGAATTGCTGAATCTATTATTAATAGTAGTGATTTGTGTATCATGAGGTTATGGATCAGGTCCTCTAAAGAAGGTAATAGCGTTTGTTGATAAAAAAAATTAATTAATTGTTAATATTACTTGCACTAGCACTCGCACTCGCACATAAATAACATGTTATGAATGTTTTGGAATGCCAATAGTTAGTTTTATCATCAACTACTAATATTATTGTCTTTGTTTACTTTAGAGTAGACAAAGCCTAATGTTAATACCTAGCGCTTGCCAGGAGAATTGAAGTTGGAATTGTTTACTTTGGTTGTTACTAGGATTTGTGTTTTAATGTTTGAATTGGTTATTGATTACAGATTGACCCTGCTAAGTACAAGAACATCTCGTCTGGTTTTGGGGTTTTGCTTAAGGAGCAGGGCTTCAGGGGCTTTTTCCGTGGCTGGGTGCCTACCTTGCTTGGTTACAGTGCCCAGGGTGCTTGCAAATTTGGATTCTATGAGTTTTTTAAGAAGTATTACTCTGATATTGCTGGCCCAGAGTATGCGAGTAAGTACAAGACTTTGATCTACCTCGCTGGTTCCGCATCTGCGGAGGTTATTGCTGATGTTGCTCTCTGCCCCTTTGAGGCTGTGAAGGTCCGTGTCCAAACACAGCCTGGTTTTGCTAGGGGTTTGGCGGATGGACTCCCAAAATTCGTGAAATCTGAAGGAACCTTGGGGTATGCTTACAAATGCTGTTAAATCCTAAATATTTTAGAGGATGTTTTGTAATCATACTATGTTGATCTATTATAGGATTTAAGATTAGGATGTGATCTAATGAACGCCTTGTGATTTCAGGCTGTACAAGGGGATAGTGCCTCTGTGGGGACGACAGATTCCTTGTAAGTTGGTTATTCTATAGTTTGTAGTTCGCATTATACTTTAGTGCCCAAATACTGCATTGGCTGTTTGTGCATGGTTCAGTATTTCTTGTGTTGCTGGATGAGTTGTTTTGTTTGTACTTCAAACATTTTGGCTTGATTCTGGGTGGTTGCAAGATTTTGGTTTTCAAATGCAATGTTCAAAACAAAACATGTTCACCTAATATGGAGCTGAAATGGGTTTTTACTGATTTGAAACACTTGTATTCTCATTTTCAAAAATAATGATAAACTATTAATGATTGCAATTTGCTTTGTTACAATTTATTATCAAGTAGTAGGAACTTGTTTAATGGTGCCACCACTTCTGGAATTGTGGTGGATGTTCTGTCAACTGCCATAAGCAAGTTGTGAAGGGATGCCTGCTATGGTGGTGCCATAGGCTGCGATGGTGTGTTTAAATGCTTTAATATTCTGCCATTGATAAAAAGACCAACTAATAATAATTTATATTTACCTATATATGGCTATAGATTAACTCATTGGTAGAAATTTAGAGAATTCTTTGTAGAGTAGTTCCGAAAGCTTGCCTAGGATATAAGATGTCTTATTCTGTTTGGTGTCTTTGTACAAATTTCAATGATATTTTGTTTTTATGCTTTATCAATTTCTTTATAAGTTGCAGGTGTTTTTTTTTTTTCATTGGTAGGAATGAGTTGTCATTTATTGTAGATTTTGCATGCATGGGCCTATAAAGTACTGATTATTTACATTATATTATGATGTTGAGAATGCCTTTTTGGTTCTCAGCATTTCCATTTTGAACTTCTTTTTTTATTGTTCTCATCACGTGGTTTTTCAACCACGTTTATAGCCACCTCTATTTTCTTTGATTGTGCCTATTATAAATTTTTCAATTTTTTGTTGTTGAGAAACTTTACATTGTATGTGCCTTTTTTTTTTTTTCTTTTACATCATCTTATAATTTAGTAATTGATAACAAGACCTGTATGAAATTAATATCTTCTCTTTTGCAGACACAATGATGAAGTTTGCTTCATTTGAGACCATAGTTGAGTTGATCTATAAGCATGCCATTCCCACTCCAAAGAATGAGTGCACCAAAAGCCTGCAACTTGGTGTCAGTTTTGCTGGTGGATATGTTGCTGGTGTGCTTTGTGCAATTGTGTCTCATCCTGCTGATAATCTTGTCTCTTTTCTGAACAATGCTAAAGGAGCAACAGTTGGTGATGTGAGTCATATTTAGTGCCTGTCTAGTGTAGTTGTTCCATTATGTGTTTATGTCATGTTTCATAATGTTATTATATACTAACTACTATGTAATGCAGGCGGTGAAGAAGCTTGGTTTGTGGGGTCTCTTCACGCGTGGTCTTCCCCTCCGTATTGTGATGATTGGAACTCTTACTGGAGCCCAATGGGGAATATATGATGCTTTCAAAGTATTTGTTGGGCTGTAAGTTCACACAAATGCTATTATATGATAGGATTCCACACTGTCATATGTTTTATTCTTTATATGATGTGCTAATGAACATTTCCCCATTATCACAGGCCAACAACTGGTGGTCCTGCACCTGCCGCTGCTCCAGCACCAGGTTCTGAGCTTGCAAAGGCATAGAATGTCCAGTGATGACACTCAATATTTTGTTTATTAAAGTCAGAAGCCAGTGAATAGGGACCATAAATAAACAGATGACTGCTGAAGTTGCTTGGGTGGAACTCAAGTTTGGTTGGATAATATTCTTTTTCAAGTTCAGACATTGTTTCCATTTTTAATGTATGAGTATTTCAAATTATTGGGAGGATGGTTTTGCTCGCATTCTTCCTGTTTTCTGAGAACTTTTGTAGGCTAGGAATGATATAATTTTGCATGTTAGGTTCACTACATGCCACTGCCAAACGGGAATACACATTTGTTTTACTGTCTGTGGATAAGCACAGACGCATATTGCAATGCCTAGATTGAGATCAGTTTTATTTATTTCTGGAAGTTTAGTTAAATTACGTTTTATATTGATACCATGAACTCTTGCAATGATCGTTTTCAAGTCAGATTCATGAGTTACCTGCTGTCATTCCTAAAACAAATACTATTTTGTCTTTGGTAGACTAGTTCTGTAGGCAAATGCATATATGATGATGATACACGACGTACTTAGTTCTAAGACTGCGAAGTCCGTTTATTTTTGGTAAAACATGGAAAAGAAGTTGGTCAAAAATTTGTTGCGCCGGCCTCAACAGTCGTTTGACTGGGAAGATGGAAGAGGATAGTTGAACATTGGATGGGTAAATTTTTAATTTATATATATATATATATATATATATATATATATATATATATATATATTCTCATTTCTTTCTAATTTGTTTTCTAAAAAATATTATTTTTATTTTTCATCTTATGAATTTAATTTTATCCAATTTTTAACCCTATTCAAACGAACATAAAGTAAAGGCCAGCGACCTCTTTATTTCTCATTTCTTTCATTTCACCAGTTATTAAAATTATTAATAATAAAATTAAAAATAACATACACTTTACGGCAAAGATGTTTATTATTTTTAAAATATTTATTATTGTTCTGGTCGATATGGGTTTTTATTGAGAAATTGAACTTAACATAGTAGCTTTCAAGTTTTTGTTAAGTTTTTATTGCAACAATTTTAAAGTATTCATTTACTTTAAAGACTTGAAATAATCACGTAAAATTTTTGTTATTTAAATTTTCAATCTAAATATTTAATGATTTAGTTTTTTCCTATAACAAAAGAGGTTTAATTATACTCCATTGACAAATTATATTAGAAGAACACAAATAACATGAAGAAATGCTCTGTATATTTCAACTATGTTTCACGGTAGAATTATGTCGTCAAATTGACATGTATGTGGTTGACTTTTATATTTAACGTGAATATGAGTAGATTTTTAAGTAACGAAGTTAGTTTTTCAAAACATGATAAATAAAAGTTTGAATTCAGCTGTTTTTCTAAATGTATAATAATTTCTATTTAATCCTTAAAAATATCCAATTATAAAATAAAATCAATTTAAGATTTGTTACGTTAATTATTGAAAAGAATGATATTAATTGATTGGATTAATTTGTTGAGATGACATAGTTACTATGTCAATTATCATTTTTCTTTCTAGTGAAAAAATCAATGATTATTATGTCACAAAGAATTAAGTAAAAATTAGATTAAATATGTTAGATCTTTAAAAATATATAAATTTTTATTTAGTTTCTATCAAAATATAAAATTAGTATTATAATTTAAGTTTTATTTATTAACTAACCATGTTAGTTTGATCTAACATGTCAAGCGATATACATGTCAACAACTACCTTTCTTTCCAGATGACAATCACATTATATGAGCTTAAATAAAATTCAGGGATAAGTTTTATTTTTTAGAAAATTATATATGAAAATTGACAAAAATTTTACTTGTTAAGAGAGAGAAATTATAGAAACTCATTTGTATAATATTTCTCACGCATGATAATTCTTGTTCTCTCTTCTCACGTTTTATTTGTCTACAATGTTTTCTGGTATATCTAACATTTGGTCTTGTGACAATCATTCATCTCTAGTGTTTCTATTATCTTATAATGAATGTATGTATTTTATTGATTTAAAAAAAAAAAAATAGTTGGGATCATAATGTATTTACTCTATATGTTTCTTAATCAATGATCGAATATTTGGTCTCATTTTATTTTTTTTGCTATTTTTTCAAATCTGTACATAATCATTATTTCAATAAGTAGAAGAAAGAACATTGATACACACATTAACCTAACAACTCAATCTTCCACCGTGTGAATCAATACACCAATGTTCTCTATTGCGATAAAATTAAATAAAAAAGATAATTAAGAGTCTGTTGGAATATTTTGATTTTTGCTTATATTTTACTAATATATTTGGTAGTTATTATTTAATTTTAAAAATTTTTATTTTCTAAAATAAGATTAAGGTTTTGTAGTAGTATATAAATACATCATTGTATTCTTTATTGAGGTATGACAAAAAATCAATAAAAATCATCTTTTTGAAATTCTTTGTTATCAAGTCCCAAAAAAACTCATGCATTGCTTCAATTTGTGAAAGGTTGATTGCTATGAATAGTTGTATTGCAAAGTGAAGATTTGTGAAAGATCTTAAACTCCTTAATTGATTAGAGCATCTAAGACTAGTACATCATTTAGTGGATGTATCTAGAGGAGTCATCCACTAGAACAATTATTAGATTGTTTGATAACAATAGTCATTACTTTTATTTTGTTTTTATTTTTTCATGTTCAAGTAAGGTCACTAACTTAAGGGGAAGGTGCACAAATGTGAAAAAAAATTACATTTAAAAGGAAGATTATTAAAAATTCAAGTATGAGTTGAAAAAATTGAGTAAAAATAAAAGACTTATAATTGAGAAAGACCAACAAATCTAATACTTTAATGTTTTTTATTGAAAGTGATGTAATATTTTCTTATATAATTGACTTCTGTTCATTCATAAATATCTCCCAATTGTTATATCCCTTCGCATGTCAAAAGTTTGGATATTTGTATTATATTAAAGAATGTCTAAGAATGAAAAGCAGAAATAGAGTATTCGTGTAGGTTCATAAAATAAGCTAAAGAATCATATGGTTTTTGTGTAAGACCAAGAGTGTCTCAACATTATGTCTGATATAAGATAATATCATTAGGATTCATTACCACATTCGAAATATTGTCCACTTTAGAACTATAGTCCGTCATGATTTTATCCTTAAAAGGTGGGAGTTAATTTTTCATCAAGGAACGAAAGTATTCAACCATATATCCAATATGATAATATCATTAGCAAGGTTATCAACATTAAGATTTTAGGTGGGATTGAGAAAGGTTCACAAAATCATAAAATGTGTTTTGTGTAAAAACAAGAGTGTCTCAACATTATGTCTGATATAAGATAATATCATTAGGATTCATTACCACATTCGAAATATTGTTCATTTGAAACTGTAATCCGTCACGATTTTATCCTTAAAAGGTGGGAGTTAATCTTTTATCAAAGAACGAAGTGTTCAACCGTATATCCAATATGATAATTTCATTAGCAAAGTTATCAACATTGAGATTTTAGGTGGGATTGAGAGAGGTTCACAACATCATAAATTGTAGTATCATAACAAAGACCGAAGATAAAAAAAAAAAATTACTCGTGTTACATATGTGATTCTGCAAGTGAAACTTGATGAATTATCAATAATTTGATGTAGTCTCACATTGAAACAAATCAATATAAATATTTGTGCTTATTTATTTTACTTTGATCTTGTTACCTAATATTGGACTTTGGATAATTTGTTTGCAAAAACATTTGTGAAAATATTGTTTAGTATACATTATCATCTTTTTTTTATAGTTAGGTTTTAAGTCTATCTTAATCTATGTTATTTTCTTTAATTTAAAGAAAGAGACAATGTGTGCAGTTCATTATATAAAACCAAGGAGAATTGAAAGTTTACCACTAAATGCAATTCAAACATCATTCTTGTGATTTTCTTGTTTTACAAGTTCAAAGTTAAATGATTTTTAAAAGTATTTTGAGTCAAAACCTAGTTACATTATGTTATACTTGACTTCTTCTTCTTTTTTAATGGGTTGAATTATGTATAACTATGTTAATTGTTATTAAATAAATACATTATTGTACTTTCACTTGACATATATCATTAATTATAAATGACTCGTCTCACTGTGGCATTCTCTTGAATTCTCAAAACTTCTTTCATCTCATCCCTCGCTGGGGTAGAGAACTCATCGTTGTCTCGGCTGTACTACCGAAGTCTCTAAGAAAGTTGGAATAGGAGAGCACTCATTTTAGGATGAGTTTACTACTTAGATGCTTTTAATAGTTATCCGCTCTGCACGTGACTACCTAATGTTTACCATGGGCACGATAACTAGCACACCAGATGTGAGTCCTATTAAGTACATATTTGATGAATATTTAAAATTGTGTAAAATTAGGTTATAACTATTCTTGTATGAAAATTAAATGTCTAGGGGAATATTTTACAGGAGACAAACAATTCAATGTGTTAGAATAAGAAAGAGAGAAGTCCCTAAGGAAGTTGGATGCACTTGCCGGAGCAATAAAATCTCTTCGAAAAAATAAAACCTTCTAATTAATTTTTGTAGTAAATTTATAATATTTGAACTAATCTCATAAGATATTTATAGATAATCATTAATTATGACTATCAAAACAAACTTGATTGATAATTCAAACTAATTTATATTTAAAAATAGACTATAATTTTTTGTGTAATATGATTTTATGTTAGAATCACTGGACTAATATTTTATTTGTAGCCTAATTAAAAAAATTACAACATATCACATCAATTTATCTCAAAAACTAATAAAAAATAATTTTAAATGAAGCATAAAAATTATATTTTTAAAATCTAAGTTATACCAATAAAATTAATTTTAATTTTAAGTATAATATTTTAATATATAATTAATATATATATATATATATATTAATAAAAAAATATTATTTTCTATTTTAAAAAATAGTTATTTTATAAAATGGATCAACCATAAATATGTGAATCAATCTTACTTATGTTCAGTTAGGCTGCCCACTATGTGTATGTTCATTCATGTAGATGGAAGAGTGCAGATTGTTTGTGTTTGTATCCACCGATTTGTAAAGAAACACGATGAGGATTTAAGGGAGAATGCGAATGAAAACCCCCCACTACATCAAGAGAAGAGCGAAGAAACACACGAGAAGGAGGGTGTAATGACCGTGTTACCCTCATTCATGTTTTTTACATGAATCGAGATCCTACAATAGTTGCAAGCAGCACCTTCACGTGGCTCTACATGTATCCCAAGGAATCCTTCAATGGTTGTGTATACGTCCCTTTCATGGCACTAAAAGTTCCCCAGAGAGAATCAATTCTGAGTGAGATAATTGATTCTCGGTCCATAGGGAGTTGATTATCTGAGAGGTAATGAAACGAGAATCGATTCTCGCTTCTTTTGAATGCATAGAGAATTGATTCTCACTTCCTTTAAATGTGTGTAAAATCAATTCTTCGATGAATCATAATCTATTCTTGGTCTCCACTCATCACATAATCAATTCTCGTTGACAAGGATCGATTCTACCATGGTCACATTTTATGATTCTCGACCATGTACGGTTAATTGTTACAAAGTTGCAATATATTGGTTGATTCAGCGTTTCAGATTGTTTTGGGTGGCTGATTCTCCTTACAAGTTCAAAATTTGAGATGAGCATCCAAAAGGTTCCACATGAAGAAGAGATGGGTACCTCATAAATCACGAGTAAAGTGGTTATGGTTGATATGTCAAGGACTGTTTTGGTGTCGACTTTTACTCATGTTGATTAACCAGGGGATTGCATTAAGTTGTTGGTGGTCATTCCGGCTCTTTCACGTAATGGTTAGTTTTTTCTTTTTCAATTTATATCCATATTCTTAGGTCTTTTTGTTAAGTGGTAAAAAGTTGATATAATTATGCTTTTAATTGTTATGAAATTACTTAACTTATTTCAATTCTAATATATTTTTCTCCCAATGTAGGATGAATTCGAGAATACCTTGATACAAGAGTAAGGAGCATAATTGTCAACATAATTGGAGAAAAATTGAAAGGAGGAAGAAGATTTTTAGCATGGAAGTCGCTCTAGCGAGATAGATTCTCGCTTAAGCGAATATAAGTTATTCTTCTCTGGAAGTCAGTCACTCAAGCGCCAGTAAATTCGGTTGAGCGAATATTAGTTATTCATCTTTGGAGCTCACTCGCTCAAGCGAGCGATTTGTCGCTTGAGCGAAAATAAGGAACTTTCGCTTGAGTGAGTGTTGTCGCTTGAGCGAAAGACGCAAAGCCAAATTTCTCCTATAAAAAGATAAAACGAGTTTTGAGAAAGGAAGCGGTTTTTGGGGAGAAGAGACGCGACTACTGCTAGAGTTTCGTTCAATCTGCATCAATTCTTCACTTCTTCCACATTTGGAGCATTGTAATGGCCAACATGAGTGACTAACTTCATTCTCTTGGAATTTAGTGCACTTCCTTTGAACTCTTTTGTATCATGGTGATATTTTGATATATTAATCTATGTTTTGATGTTGTTATTCTTATCCTTTGTACTTTGGAATGATTTATTCTTGATGTTTGGGATGTGATTGGAAAATATATCTTGAACCCTAGATCACAGTAAGAATATTTGTTACATTAATTGTCAAGAATTGAATGAATGTATCAATTGCTTAACACCATAAACCTAATGCTGAAAAATCTCTTAATTATGTGAGGAATCAACATTTATTAGGTTTTCTTATGAATTTCATGTGTGAGGAATCAATATGGATGATTTGAGTAGGTGACATCAACATTGTTTGGTTAATTGACGTTCTTAATTGATATAGTCATTACAAAAGAGGGAAAAGAAAGGAAGTCAATCATAAGTCTTTAATTGATAATTTCTACACAATTTACAGTTCTTTGTCATTTAATTTCAATTCTACTCTTTATGCAAAACCTATTTTGTTTTAATCTACTTAGTAAGCGTATAATTGAGAATTTCCATTAAAACTGTTCTTCGTGAGATCGACTTTTATTTAATCGAAATACTATATTGCAATTGATAATTTTGGTATCCTTCAACACCTTTCTTAGTTACTTTACTCAATTTAGTTTCACACTTAATGTCTTTATGAAAGAGGGTTAAAGAAATAAAAATTTGTGAAGATGGGTACAGAGAATGAGGCACCGGAAGAAGGTTGAATGATACATGTTACACACTTGTGTTTTGAACCCTGGAATGTATAAGACTTTAGGCTTTAGGCTTTAGGACCTTGGCATTGCTTGAGATCTGAACAATCCAAAAATCTGATCTAATCATTCATGTTCTCAGATAGTGCTTCAACTCCATGATTTTTATGATCCAAAGAAGGTTGGAACATAACATTGTAATAATTTAAGTTATATATATATATATATATATATATATATATATATATATATATATATATATTATCTAGCTTTTCTAAACTGTCAAATATTTACACTTACAATAAAACATTTATTGAATCGATGACAAAATCCATTCTTAATTTAAAATAATTTCATGAATTAAAATTATATTTTTATTTTATTTAAAGAAATTATTTAAAATTTATTATAAATAAATTTCTATCAATTATATTTTATTTTAATATAAACTTATATATTTTTATATTTTAAATAATATATCACATCTAATTTTAATATTAATTATATTTTATTCTAAAATTTTTATTTAAAATAAGGATAAAATTATGATTAAATTTTTATTTTTAATCTATCAAATCAATTACATCACTTTTAAACTTTCATCTCATTTTCACTCATTCCTGACCAATTTTCTTTTAATATAGACAATCACAATTTCTACTCATTTCCACTCTTTTAAATTCATCTTCAAATCAAATACACATTATATATAGGATAGGTCAAAATTGATTATGAGTTGACTTGATCCACTTTTAAAAATTTTCATACTATTTCATCAAGTTAGGTATATTTTAATATCTCCATCTTTAATGTATACGTTTTATATATATATATAATACTAGACATAAAAAGATAAAATATAAATAATAAATAGTTAGTGAATGTAATAAAATTAAATGTAATATGAAAAGAAGGTAATTAAATACATGAAATATAAACAAGTTTTATAAAGAAAAATATATGCAAAGCATACGTGCTTCTTCCCCTCCGTCTTTGAATTCATATTAAGGCATTTTTGGACGATTTACATGATGGACGCAAGGTTATTTTGGATGTGAACTTCTGGGTTTAGCTAGTGACTACATTGTATGAATAATTCTCAACCACATAAATAATACTATTCAACTGTTCTTCCATTAAGTCTCTACCATCTTTCTTCGACAGACTTATCATGACCTTTTTTTGTCTTGTAGCCTTCTCATCACTTTTGTCAATCCTAATAGATTGCTAGAGGTTGTCAAAGTTATCTTTTAAACTTTGGAAGATTGATCATTTAAATACTTTTTTTTCTTCACCACTATCTTTGTTCTATGAATATTTGTTATTATTGATTAAGATTGAAGGTAGTCCTCTAAATAAGACTTGTGTTGTAACAAATTGATGTTGTAAGTTGAGAAAAATAATTAATTTAGATTATAGATATGATAATATAAAGTCACCTTTAGAAATTTTATACGAAAAAAACTTTACCTCGTATAATTTAATGTTATAAATTTGTTTACACTTTTCTTCACATATAAGATAAAATAAAAATTAATTTTCTTTCATTATATATGTAGGTATTCTTTCAATTATCACTATGCTTTTTTTTTCTTACTTATTTTTTATCTTCAATTTTCAAAAGGAAAAATTATTTTAATTAAACGTCTTGATCTGAATTTTTTATTTCTATTAGTACAAAAAAAAATAATAAATAATATCAATAAGGTTAGTCAATAAATTCAAACAAATCCGTAAATACGTAGTTTAAGTCGAATTTTACTGAATACTAAAAATAGAAAATTAAAAAAAACTACAAAAACTTCAATATTTAAATTAATATAAAAAAATAAAAAATTGTAAATGAAATTATTTATAAATAATAAAATAAACTTATTTATAAATGTCTTATCAAAATATTTTAAATAATAAATTATATATATATATATATATTTATTTTTTTTTAATGTTAATAATTATTTTTAAATGAAATATTGTATATAACTAAGTAATCATACGTGTTATTATTATAAAATATATTTAAATAAATTAATTTAAATAATATTTTTATTAAACATAATAAATAATATAATAAATACAAAAATTACAATTTTTTTAATTATAAATATATATAGCGGTAAATGTTTACAACGCGAACAACAACCATGTTCACTCAATGACTAAACTAATACATAATAAATATTTATAATTAAAATTGAGTAAAAGAAATAATTAAATTTTTATTATGCGAGAGAGTATTACAACTCATCTCTAATCACAAAAAGAAAGGTAAAATCCTTATATATATATATATATATATATATATATATATATATATATATATATATAATTGGAACAATCATTACTATAAAAATCTTATAAGAAAAAATTTAATTTTTTGAATTTTTCTTTCGTTTATTTAAAACTCGAAATAGATATTAAACTCATATAATATTCCTATACAAAAGGTTAATTTATACTTAAATTATATCACTTGTCACCCACCATCACTTATAATTAAGAGATTAAGTCTAATCTAGGGTAAATAAATAAAAATATTTTGCTTATTTATTTTATTTTAATTTATTATTTTTCTTTATCATACTATAAAATTAAATTTATTGTGACTGAACGTGTGGCATGCATGCGCATACGGCATTTAATTTAAATAATAAAAAAAAGGATAGTAATGTTTTATAAATATAATTATTTAATATTCAACTAATAAAAATAATATAATCATCCGTGTAATATATAATTGAAAAATATTTATTTAAAAATAAAATAATATAATTTATTTCATAATAAAAATTAATGAGAAAATGGTTTATCAAAAATTAGGAAAAAATAATATTTATTCTAAAATAGAAATAATTATTCATATTTATTTTTGTAATTCATATACTTCACAATAATTATATTTGTGTGTACATCAAGACTTCTCTGACCAAAGACCACTCCGTAATCATTAAGTATATAATTCATTAAATACTATAAAATTAATTTAGATTTTTTTTTTATATTCTATAAAATTAACTAGTTTTAACTTTAATTAATAAAGAAATATCCTTCAAAATATTAAAATTCTGTTTTTGATTCAAACTATTACATATCATTGGTTAACAACTTATATATTTTATGAAAAATTATCCTAAATAACACCCACTAATATATTGGATACATGTCAACATGTCCTATCTTTTAAAAGAAACTAATCTCTAAATTATGTTTTATATCTACTTTAGTATGAACTATATAGCAAAAAAAAGTAATAATCTCAGTTTTTTCTGGGATTGAAACTAAATTTACTCGTCACGGAGAAACTAAAATAAATAATAGTTTAAATTTTGAGGGATGAAATAAAAAGTTATAAAATCAATAATCAAAATAATTTATAAAGAATAAAAAGATTTTGAAACCAGCAGCTGTTTAGATAAAAACTAGAAACCTCTGCAAACGGCAAGGTATATTCTTGAATTTCAAGACAATAAAAATTGAATTATTACATCAAAAATAATTTTATACTCTATCAGTATATAAACATACATCAACACCACAGAATAGTTTATTAATAAAAAATACGTCCATACTTAATCAAGAAAACTGCTATAACTAACAAAATTAAGTTGGTATAATAGAAAATAAAAAATATTTTGTAAATATCAAAACTGAAAACATCTTTAATTACGAATAACCGTTTATTAGTACACTCTGAAGGGTTGTATTATTTTCTAAAGGGATGAGCAAGAGTGTGTCCCCTATCCAAGCCTTACATAATCGCACACAATAAAACTTACACGAAACAATATAAATTGCTAATGGTCAATCGTGGCACCAAACGGAACCCTCTTAGAAACTTTGATTGCTTCAATTATATGATAGATAACAAAGAATGAAATATGATCATAATGTACAATATCTTCAAATCCTTTTTGCATTGGCATTATTGCTGTCCAAAGGAGACCTTAGCAGACTATAACTTATGAGCCACCGCCGGTTTCTGGGAGAGTTCAAGCAAGATTGATAGTGAAAGAAACATATGGGTGGGCATCGGAATCACCTGCAAGCCCAACCATCCCAGTACCAACTTCATCCTCAATCTTCCAGTATGCACTGCTACCAAAATTTTAAAGATAAAATATGAGCATATAAAAATAGTCACGGTAAGATCCGTAAGAATAGTAAAAGATTTCAAGTTGGGAGACTTTATTATAGACATCGCCCATACTTTTTAATGAAATCATCTGCCTAAGTTAGCTTCATATTTTAATCTTAATAATTCGTACTAACAATGGTAGAAATCCACTCCTTTTATATCCTCACACACGATTGACTTTCTCACCACTCAATCACAAAGAAATATCAAATATCTAACACTTCAAATTCATAAGGTTTTCTACCATCTCAATCTATTTTTTCCCTTTTATGTTTATAAGAGAATCTCAAGAGCTTCAATATTTCAAACAACTACTACTATCAACAACTTCCTATGTTTAAAACTGCTCTTGAACATTGGAAACTGCAACAGACCAGTATCGTATTTTTGTCAATTTTAACAAGTATAATATATTTAGCAAAAGACAAACAATTTTATTGTTTACTTCCACCCCTCTTTCATCTAGCTGTAAAGCATGTCAACATCTCAAATGAGTTTAAATTGGTCAAGGATTCAGAATTGAGATGACCCATAACAAAACCAAAAAATATGGATCTTAAATACATCTGTTGTCTGCCTCCGTAAATTTTCTTTGGCAGTGTGTAAATTTACCAAGGGCTATATTTCTAAAAAGGACATCAAAACCATTGATAAGCCACTTGCCTGTTTGTACTATCACTCAAACCTTCAAGGATAGACCGTACTTTCTTCTCAGATTTTACAGAAGGAGCTAAAACGCATGCCTGGAATATCCAATGCTCAGTGATCAGTATTTGAAAATAGGGAAGCAATGGGATTAGATGGAACTTTGATTTCAGTAGAGTATATTACCAAGAAAGACGGTGGCAGACCATATCTCAGAATGCTCTCAGCAAATAAACGCACAGCACAAAAGTGCATCCAGGAACTGAAAACCTTTGGGAAAATATATAGTAAAAAGTAGTGAGAAAGAACCATGGCATTTTAGGATAGCAAGGAAAGAATAATTGTGGAGTATATATATATATATATGAAACAAGTAAAAAATTAAGGTCAATAAATGCTACAAAATTAGGAGAGAAACTTAGGACCACTGTAACGCAAGTCCCAGATAGTCTGGTACAGAAAATGACACTTCAAAAGGTATAAGAAATCCACCTTGAAAATAGTCCTTTAACTTGGCATGTTTCTATAATCTCTTTTGTTTTGTACCACTACTTGTAAATCCTGCCTTATAATATTCTAAGGTGTTTCTACAAATTAAATGAGGTAAACAAAAATCAACACCTCTCCATAACTGGTAAAGCACCATTGCAACAGAGAAGCCCTCAATCTTTCCTGATCTTCAACCAATTTATCTAACTCTTGCTTTCGGTTTTCGTGTGTTTCTTGACTGTATTCAAAGTCACGAATCTACATACAATGACATAAAGTTAATTAAATACCTTTCTCATGAATTGATACTAACACTTGGCAATAGGTATCATGCATTCTCTCATACCACAACTTTCCATTAAAAAGTGGCAGGATTAAAATTCAAGACAGAGTACAGATATTACCAATATTATCAAATTGAAGATAGTATATGTATATTAATAAAAATACTTACTTGGAACCCTTTTTCTCGCGCACTAGTTCTAAAATTATCTGCAACACGACTGAAGAGTGTTACAGTATAAAGAGCATATTCGTTGTCTTCATACAACTTCTTAGAAGACCTGGGGACCTAAAACATTTATCCTAATCAAAATCAGAATAAGGAATAAAGCAAGGAAAAACAACAAGCTCAAAATTATTCAATAGTGTCAAAAACATAATTGGAGTATTTAGATGAATGCCAGGGATTTTGCATCTAAGATACATTAACAACTATTCAAGAAAAGTAGCAAAAGAAATTCAAATTTGTAAGAGAATGCTTGCCACATAAACTGTCAATGTTTCGTAGCTTGAAAGCCAATCCTTCTGTGAATACTTGGAAACAATTGCAAGGAGGGTAATTAAATGCTCTGAAGTTATGATGTCCTCAGGTTTTACCAGGTTGGAAAGATCACGGACTGCTAAGCTGAAAAAGTCAAGTAGGTCAGCAAAGAAATAGAACATACTCCCTCCAGTTCTTAATAAAAGACATATTTTAGAAGAAATTGACGGTTCTCTCTTTATAAGGTATTTTATAATTTCTATGCAAGGTAACTTTATTGATTAATAGTGAGACGGAAATTTTAGAAGTCGTTAACAATAAGGGTACATTCTTTAAAAATCAACAAAGTTGACTAAATTAATAACTATATCAATCGGAACAACATTCACACACCTTCCAGTTTGCTTTCGGTTGATAGCATTAAGCTGACTACGGATATTATTGTACTCAGAAACACGAACCTGGAATGAAAGAAAAAGTTTCAAGGGCCAAATAAAATAAAATCTGCAACATGCAAAATAAGCAGGGATATAGTTCTTTAATATACTATTATTAAGGTAAGAACAAAATTCACAATTGGGGGCGACAGGGACAACTTTAGTGGGGTCTCTTGTAATCAATGGCTAAGATGGGTGTGGATCGTAATAAATTGTCACGTAACTTAAGGATCTAAATGAAGTTATTTATACATGAGACCAAGCTGTAATTAATATCACAGATGATGACCAGAACAGTATCAAAGTAAAATCCACAAGACAAAGAGGCAGAGGGTATTAGAGAATTGGACACAAAACAAAAGTGTGTCCTCCTTATCTTCTGGAATAATTTAGCAATGAGCCTGTTATATGATATTGGACAAACTAAGGTCCTCTAACTACAAGTCACATAAAGCATCAAGGGTCTATAAATCTGATAAAGGTGAACATGGAACATGTTTGCATGAGAGAAAGGATTATCTATCTGTGACTTTGGAAGCTAAAACAAAGAGTAAGGTGAATCCTTTGTCATTTATATGATGATGAACCATCATCACAAGTGTGGGATTGACAGGTTCAATCGTGCTCCTTTTCCTCGCATGACTACAAAACCAACCTTAGATTGATTTAAACAAGTACCAAACTCACCACAGTTGACAGTTCGATAGCAGCATCACAGAAAAAGGTTGCCCAATCAGATGTCAAGTTTTAACCTTTAATTAAAGTCCAGGGAAGCCTAAAGCACAAAACATATTGAGTTGAACAAACATACAATTGATTAAATTGCATGTTCCTCCTGAATTCTACCCATCTAAAATGATGGGTTCACTTTGGGAGGAAAAGTGAGGAATCTAAAATATTGATATATTAATAGTTGAGATCCCTCTCTTTTCCTTCTTAATTGAACACCTTCAATTTATAGTAGCCAAATTTGTTCTGCCTCAACATCAATTCTTAGTTTAAGCACAGAGAATCCCTCCTCCCCTCTCCCTAAGCCCAAAAATAAATTGGAAAAACAAGTTGTACACTACGTGAATCATCAACTCCACCTTGCATAATAACAAGCTTTCTGAAGACACACTATTAACAACCATATACATGGACAGCAACTACAGAACAAACTTGCAAACGCCAACAACCTAAGTTATTGATAAGGTAAGCAAAACAGTTACTATAACTTGCTAGTCGCTATCTCACTATAAACTATAATGGAATGATTCAGCGCTGCAGAGGCCACCAATAGCCAAAAAATAAAGACACCACGTGCTATAACTACCCATCTCCTAAGGTCGTATTACAGTTGATGGAGAAAGTGGTTAAACTGCTTTGATATATCAGCTATAAGCCGTTTTCATAAGCTATCCTGTAACATCATAAGCTATTTTCATGCGCTCTACCAAATACTATACAAGTGCTTATGCTATATGTCGAAGTAAGTTGTACATAACTGCTACCAAAAAGGGCATAAATCAAACAAACCTTGAGATCATCCTCAATCTTTGCCACTTGACTGTGAATGCCATCCACAATCTCCTTCAAAGGCGACATGGTGGGGTACTTGGCCTCATCCCAAACAAACCTGAACCAACAAAAAACACAAAATAAACAAATGCAACTCGAACAAACAAGAACAATCACAGATCAAAGGTGAGGACAAATGGTGCTCGAAAAGGGAAGCGAACCTGGTCAAGTAGGAATCCACGGGGACGCCGTCTACGGTGAGACCGCCGCTGTCCACGCCGGAAACTCTCTGAAGCTCCTCAATCTGGCGCCTGATCTTGTGCGTCACTCCTTCAACGAAATTGTTCGACTAAAACGCAACAGAGGAAGCAGTTAAGCAAATCGACACGCGAAATAAGAAAAAAAAAATAAAGGCTCCGCGGATTGTTGAGTAACCTTGGCAAGGTCATCGCTGAGAGAGAGGAGAGAATCTAGGGTTCCGACGCGGAGGTTAGGGATGTTGAACTGCGAGCGAGAATAATAAACGATAAAAAATGGCGCGAGAGTTAGAGAGAGGAAAAGAAAGCGAGAGAGTATTCATGTTACTCTGTAGAGAGGAGTATCGAAGGAATGTTTGGAGATTCCTTCCTGAATTTGGTTCCAGAGTTGAGATGCGGAGTTGTGAACGGGAAGAGACACTGTCCAGTACTTGTTCGCCATTGCTACCGCCCTTCTTTCCTTCCTCTGCTCCGATCGGATCACAACGCAATCACACGCCAAAACGCATTGGCAGCTAAGCAAAACGAACCAATGAAAGTATGTCCCACCTCGGCTGCTACTACCGTGTCATATTTCTTCCCTCCCTCTCTCCCACCCTTATTACACGTTTATTGGTCCGGTAAAAACAATTGGAATTTCTTACACGTTTATATTTAATTTTTTATTTATTAAAAAGTTTATAAGAAAAGTTATAAAGAAAAAACGTTGGTAGTTAAATATGATTATATATATATATATATATATATAATGCGTGGATAAAATTATTGACGTTAAATATAGATGAAATATATAAAAGATATTTGAATTCTTACCCCACTTATTTAAATCGTTAAATTTTTTTATTTATAAAAATATATAGTGTTTTAATTTTGATATATGATTTTTATTTTATTATTGAACAATGATTAATGTTAGTCTCTAATAATTTTGTAAGTTGATTTTTCTCTTATTTCATATATGTTCGATGATTGCTTAAAAGACTATAATATTTAGTCTCAATACACATTAAAAAACTTCAACTACGTATCAATATCTAATTATAAGTCAAATAATAATAATCAACTTCACCCTACTCTCGTTCGTAGCCATGTATCAGAAAGGTGGTCAAGGTCACCAATGATATTATGATGGTTTGAAATCTTCATCCCAAAACTAAGCAACTTGACAAAGCAAAAAATGAATGACTTCTGCAAACTCATATTCCCTCTCATCAAACTAAACAAGCAGCTAAAGAGCATCAACTAGAGGAGAAACTTAATGCATTCAAGAGCACATGTGAATAAATATCCACAACTTGTAAAACAAGTGTATGAACAATCATTTGTAATTAATCATTTTGTAATTGATATAAATATCCTTTTCGTAAGTAATAAAAATTGCTAACAATCAATTCATGTAAGAGTTATAGAACATGAAGACTGAGACGAAGATTTCTTTATATATACACTCAAAGGGGTTGCACTATAATAATAAAATGACTTAATAAAGTGAACAATATATTTGTATGAAGAAATGACAGGTAAATTTAAAGTTTTATTTCCAACTAGAAGATCCTATAAAACCACCTCATCAACCTTTGAGAACATAAAACATATAAAAAATAATTCTTACAAAGATTATACATAGATTTGTTCCACTTAATCTCATCATGCATGACTTGGAACCAATTGTCATCATGCATAAGATGAATAAGATGATGACTATATATAAACCCATTTATAGATAGTTTGTACACTATATTTAATATATCTAATATAATAATGGGAGAGGGCACAAAGGATATCGAGGAAGAGGTCGAAGATATTGAAACGGTCATGAACGAAGCAACCTCCACTACAAAATAAGCACGACAAAGGATGACAAAACAGAGTTAGTACTGTCTCGTCTTTGACCCGCCAAAAATGGGACTGGCAAGGCTGAACTATCATAATCGGGACGAGTTTGGCGGGTTTTCTATATAAATTTTTTTTTTAATATATATTTAATTATATGAATAATTTTTAAGAATTTATTTGTTAATTAATATTTTTATTAGATAAGTTGAAAAATTATTATATTTATATGTCAAAATAACTAATTTAAATTTAATTAATTAATTTTTATAATTTAAATTATAAAATTATAATATATTTAGATATCTCGATAATATAACAAAAAATATAATATTTTTAATTATAATTATTTTTATTTTAATATATAAATGTTATTTTAAAGCGGATCACCGGGACAAGTCAAAGCAAACTGGCAAATTAAAACCTCTAACTCACCCTGCTACATTTTAGGTGGGCTACCAGCCAAATCTAGTCAATTTTGTCATCCCTACTAATCAACCACAAATTCAATCAAGCAGTCAAGACACAAGTTGAGTTATAAACACAATCATTGTTTATTTCGTAATAGGTGAAGCAACAAAGGTGCCAAGAAAAAGACACTTATATGTTGTGTATCATGTACAAACTATAGCAAGCAACCAAATATAAAATTTTTCCCACAATCATGTTTATGAAAACGGACTACAACAACTATGACCCGTCACAATATAATCGAGTTGTCATCATTATTACAATACATAATTTTGAACTTAAAAAAACTCTTACAAATCAAGGGAGCTCAACTAATGTGTTTATTGGTCCACATTCCTCAAGTTTGGTCTTTTAGACAACTTAGTGAAACCTTAGCCGAACTCATTACTTGATTTTGTAGGGGAGCATGTGCATAGTAGAGGTTACATATATCTACTCAATAGTATTGATGAACAAGCAAAATATCATAGTGTAATGGTTAAGTGCATCTTGGTTGATGTTGGCACATCCTATAACACTTAAAGAACATGAAATAGTTAGCCAACTTGGATTAGTAATATAACCTCACATAGTTATGAAGTTCTCCCTTAAAAGATAATAATTTTATTTTCACAATACAATCTAATCCACAGAAGCAAGAAATTATTATATCTAAAGTTTGAAAGTAGTACCATACTCAGTACTTGTAATAGCATTCATATGCAAAAACAAGTCAGAGAATGCATGCTACCATATCATAACATAAACATGTTTATCTAGATATGCAAGTGGAAACCGATAATGCATGAACATTTTGATAAACAAAATTTAGATTTTTAGGTCAGACCTTCACCAGGCCAAGTGACTCATATATGTTACACGACTAATAAATTTATCCACAACTTGAACAAGTTCTGCTTAATTATACTAATTTGTTTGCATAAAATGCAGCTAATATAAATTGTCTATTTTGATTGAGAAAAATTTTGTTACCCAAAAAAATGCAAAATAGGGGAGAAAAAATATCGAACTGTTGAAAAGGAAATTAACAAACTTTTACAAACCAACCTCATTAGGGAATTTACACGTACAAAACTTGAAGAATTTTTAATAGTAATATGTTTGCATGGAATGTAGCTAATATAAATTATTTATTTTGATTGAGAAAAAAACCAATTACTCACAAAAATGTAAAATAGGGGAGGAAGGATGTTAAAATGTTGAACTTGAAATTAATAAACTTTGACAAGCCAACTTCATTAGAAAAGTTACGTATATCCCTTAGTTAACTAATGTGGTACTTGTTAAAAAGGGTGGCAAAAAGTAGAGAATATGTACAAATTACACCGACCTAGATAATACATGTTCTTTGTTGAGTATAAATCAACTTGTAGATAGTGCATTCGGGCATAGCATTTTAAGTTTCTTAGTTGCATATTCTAAGTAAAATCGAATAAGATTGTACCCCATGATAAAGATAAAACATTTTTCATTACAAGGGGCACCAATTACTACTATAAAGTAATGTCTTTTAGCTTAAAATATGCATGAGCAATACACATATTTTATGAGATAAGATGATACAATATGCATCTTAATATAGAAAAGTGTGTATTTGAAGTTGGTCGAGGAAAGTTCCTAAGGTTTATGATTACCTAGAGGGGCATCAAGGCAAACCTGAACAAGTGCAACATCATAATGGAAAGCTCCAAAATGTCAAAGAAGCACATAAATTAAATAGGAAGCTTGTTGTATTGACACCGTCTTCCATTAACTTCAATTGGTACATGTTAAAGAACACCAACAAACTCAAAAATACTTCATTAATTGGGTACTTTAACCACTTAAAAAAATATATCCAAATATAGAAATGTTAATTCTTGCCTCGATTAACTTGACTCGAAGATACTGACCATACTTTCTAAGTTTTCATATTATTGTGAAAATGGATTGCTCAATTAAACAAATGTTACATATATCAAAGCTTGTCAGATACATTATAACATGTTCGATTGAAATCTCCAAATTAGAGTTTTGATTTGGAAGTTGGAGGCCTATGAAAGCTAAATTTCTCACAGATTTTCTCGTTAAGGTATCTCAACTAGAAGAAAAATATGATTTTGTGGATTTTTAGTGTAGATGGGTCATATTAAAAAAAAAAAAAAAAGTGAAGCATAACTAATCCTCAAAGCTTAAGGTTCAAGCGAGGTAGAAGTAATACTCAAAGTGAGGTAGATGTAACGCTTAATAATGAAACTCTCATTAATCAAAGACATAGAAGTTAAATGTCTATTCTACCCAAAGAATTTAAAACTTGTATCAACATAAACATTATGGCGAATTCCAAGTTAAAAAACTTATTATTCTAAATATTATTATATAACTAGAGCTTACTAGATAACATCAACAAAGTAGAAATTATCATATACATAGAGAAAAGAACAAAAAAGCTAACATCTTATCCAAATTAGTTAACACTAAAAAATCTACTTAATATTAAACACTTATTTAGGAAACATTAATTTCTCAAAGTTGAGACCATAACGATATCTTTAGGATAAATATAAGGAAACCAACATAAATGACATCAATTATATAATATTTTTTAAGGCATTTTATTAAATTATATTGAAAAGATTAGAAGAATTATTATTTAATACGTAAAGCACAACCATAATTTATTCTAAGAGGTATTTCCCACGGAATAGCGCGACTTAGCGTTCAAACCTATTTATGACTGATTCATAAGGAAAGAAAATTTAATCTACCTTAGTTTTATATTTTAATTTTTATTAAGAGATGTTTATACTCTATTTTATTTAATCCTAATTAGCTCTTACGTTTATCGATCTCAAATACTCTACTACTCAAACTATTTAATTCTATCGAATTTTTAAAAGTTTAAATTTTTATACTATTATTAATTAACATTAACTTTATTAATTTTATTAATCTTAATAATTTCTCCTATATATAATTATTTTCTAAATATTTAAATAATATAAAATAACAATACAAAATAATACAAAAACCTACTGACTAGATTAATCACAACATATTGATTCGATGTAAAATGATAGATAAAATAAAAACTTAAATAAATAAATTTATGATGGTACCAATAATAATTAATAGAGCGATGGTACATTCAAAATGTTGTAATAAAATATTATAACTCTTTATAATTTGTATATTAAACACTGACAAGTGAAATACTTTTATAATATTTTATTTTTAAAATTATTCATTGATATTATAGCTAACCATCAATATTAATATTATATTTTTAATAACATAACTAAGAACGTGGGATTAAAGCTTTTAAATTAAACATATTTTAATATGATAAGTTAATAATATAATTAATATATATATATATATATATATATATATATATATATATATATATAAAACTAGAATCATAACCCTCAATCCTGGAAAAATCCATTAATATAAATATATATATATATATATATATATATTATAATAATAAAATAATAATATTATTATTATTATTATTAAAGACTTTTCATAATTATGCGTAGATTTATTTACTTTTAAAATTATATATTTTTAATTATATTTAATGATATAATAATAACTTATAAATATATAATTAAACTTAATATAATTAATAATATTTCATTTAACTATTAAATATATAAATTCAATAATATAATAATTAATTCATTAATCTACAAAAAAACTAAAAAAAAATAATGGACAATATATAAATATTACAATTTATACTAACCAAATAATTTGCAAAAACTTTTTTATTGTTATAATTTGGGAAAGTTTTAAGATTTAGGATTAAATTTTATAAGATTTATCACAAGGAAAAAATCGTTTTAGTGATATAATATTTTTTAATATTTTATAACTAAACTTAAACCAGAATATAAATTATTTATTTTTATTAAAAAAATGATAAAGGTCTCTTTGTAATCCACCAATTGTTAAATACATGTAAAACTAGTAAGGTTTAATAGAGATATTTCATGCTTTCTACAATTACATTCTTATTAATATAATGGTATAAAATACGGTTAAAAAAATTGTTTTTATTTTGTAATCAAATTTATATAAAATGAATACTAATGTGTAATCAAAATAAAATAACTTTAATTTTAAATTAAATAATTATTTAATTCTATGTATGAAGTAATTTTAATTATATTTTTATATTAAAATTCACGAATAAAAAATAGAAAAGAATTTTTTTATCATACTTTCATGCTTCATGCCGATTATATGAACGTGAAATCATCTATAATATTAATCACATGAACATGAGTGACCATAACATTGATCATGTCAATGTAAAATCAACCCTAACGTTAATCATATGAATCTGAAATCACCTATAACATTAATCATGTAGACGTGAGATCAGCCATAACATTATTATGAATATAAGATATACAGTTTATTCATACCTTTAATTATTATACAATTATATTATTATTTTTTATTTTGTAAATATAGAAATGATTAAATAATATAAAAAAATATTTAACAAATTATAATATTTAATAAATTAATTTTAATTATAACTTTGTCGAAAAAAAATTAATCATTGTAATAAAAAATTGTAATGTTTTATAAAAAAACTACAATATCTTTATATATATATATATAACATTATTCTAATATATATATATATATATATATATATATATATATATATTAGAATACTGTTATATTTATATATATTAGAATAATGTTATATAAATAGATATAACATTATTATAATATTTATATTACATTATTCTGATATATATATATATATATATAATTTATTTTAAAACAGTAACACAATTATTTAATTTTGTGATACATAATACGATTATATATATATATATATATATATATATATATATATATATATATATATATAAAATATCGTTAAACGGTTTATATATATATATATATATAATTTATTTTAAAACAGTAACACAATTATTTAATTTTGTGATACATAATACGATTATTTATAAATAAACTTTGAGAATAATTTATATTGATATTAAAAAAACATGTAAGAAATACATCACATATAGTAAGTAGTCTTACTCGTTCGTAGAAGAAAGAGACAGAACATCAGTGACTACCTTTATCGTACACAAATAGTTTTGGCGGCGAAAACAACAAAAGAGTACTTTAGTAGTACCCGCATAAAGAAGCATAGTTTTGACTGGGGGTTGACGTTAGTTTGTCGTTGCGCGATGCTTTAATAGAATTCATCAAGCGACAAATTGTCGACCGACCCGAATGTTTCAGATGGTCCAATCCTCGGCAAATTGGTCATTGATCCACCCAAAAAGTCAAGTGGCGAGTCATTTGAGAAAGAAGTGTCATATATGAATGACATGCCAGAATTATTAACCTCATAGGGTATGTTAAAACAAGATTCGGGTTTGTTCGCCTCCAAGTCACTGCCGAAGATGTCATTGACAGTATCATTAGTTTGTTCCATAAATTCATCCTGATCCGAACCCCTTTTAGCCTGGATAACCTGCGTAGATGTAATACGTTAAAAAAACATCGCAATTAAGAACCCGACATAATGTCCGACAAAATGAATATATAACGAATTTTTTGACGGCACTAACATAGTTATTGTTTTCAAAGTATTGGTAAATCATAATGGTATCGCCAGATCGAAGGCCATGTGTGCTGACAAAGTCTCCTGAAAATAATAACATTTCATAATTTCAAAATTAAAATTCTAAAGTTAACCGTTGTCGTCAACCGACCGATGTCAGAAAATAATTTACTATATATAGAAAGTTACCTGTGTTTTCAAGTACGTACATACGGCTGTTGTTATTAGGCCAAAACCTGCATGGTTTAAATGCGAATACCATATCATATGAATATGTTTTGTTTCCAACAATTAATTGAAATCAACCTTAAATTATAAATCCAGTAAATAATAACAAATTTAATTATCGTAAAATATTGTCACCATGCATACAGTATTTAGTTTATTTTGTGGCATTCCAGTACGCCAACTATCTAAACATAACAGACCTGTACTTGAAGTTCCAGACATGGATGCCATCTTTGTCATCCATGTTGATTAGAATTCCCTCTTTTGATTCCAATGATGGCAGGAAAGTCTCAGCAGCTTTCTGCAAGTTATAATTTGTTATTTTGTTCAGAAACTCATTAGAATAGAAAAGAGATGAAACAGTATCGGTGTAAAGTATCAAACCTTTGGCAATACCATTCTCCTTAGGGAGCTAACATCACTGTTCTTCAGTTCCTTCTGGAAAAGGAATCTCAAGCCTCTATTATCAATTTCCTAAAAGCACATAAATCAAATTAGGCAATTTCTCAAATAAAAGCAACATGGAGCTAAGACATTCACCTAAAACCCACTGAAAGGTGGAGTAAATTATAATTAATTATGGCAAACAAAGCAAATCTTGTGTAAGTAAGACATCGAGTCCATATGCTAATAGTGGTAAAGAGGCAGAGTACCCAAAGCATTGTCCAGCATGCCTAATACATGTCTTGAACTACACAATTTCCCAAATATGAGCCGTCAATATCCACTAATCATCAATTTTAATTTATTTTTTTATTTCTTTACAAACAAGCAAAAGTAACTATAAAAAGTTTAAGCTTCCAAGATGGACATTAATTAACATTGAGGTAATACAATGAGAGTAACCATGTACTACTATGTACTTGTACTATATTTGGCAATTTTACAATAATAAGAGATATAAAAGGTTGAAGATAGATTTACAAGCATCACAAACATCTATTCCAAAGTTTTTCAAAACAGAAACATACGTAAGTCCACTTAGACATTTTTTATAACATATATAAGAGAAAGTATTAACCAAATAAACATATAAGATAAATGATATTTCTTTTGCTCACTGCTCAACGATGAGGCTAATTCCGTACTTTCATATTTATCATGCTCCTTGTGATAAAAGCCTGTTCCTCTTTTAGGTGTGTTTGTAAATCTTTTTTGGTAGCACAATCTGACACAAGGTTTACAATATTCGCAAGCCATAGGCAGTAAATCAAAGTATGTTGGACTTGTGTTTAAAGACTTCATTTCGCTACTCGAATGAGTTGAAGAAAGAATTATGATAGCCCGTTTCTTCTCTTTTATTTCATTTTTAACTTGTTCTCACAAGAGATTCTCTTCTAAACTTCGTTCTTCATATATTCTCTTCCCTTTTAGACTCTTTTGCGGTGGGGAGTGTTTAATATAAAAAAACTCAGTTCATTTCTTGACTGGAGTGCCACTTTTGCCCTCCATTATCACCCATCCTACCACGTAGTTCCCAAATTGAAGATCAAACAAGTAAATCAAGTTCTGTCCAAACAAGGAAATATAGTACTAAAATATCTCAACGAGAAAGGTATATATATATATATATATATTAAAGAACTTTGCATTTAGCATTGGAAAAGATTATTCACAAAATAATTATTTAAATACGAAGAGAGAATCACGAGACAATAAACACAAGCATGAAAAAAAAAATCATAAAAAAGTTCAATAAAACTCAGATTCAATTCTTTTTTAATGTTTCCCAGTAAGAATCGGAGTTTCGTCAAGATAATTTATAAAAAAGTAAAAAGCTTTAAATAAATTGCAATTTTAATCGGAAAAACCCTGAAAAAAACACTTAATTTATGAGATCCGAAAACGGGGTTAGAAAATTATGAGCAAGACAACAAGCAAAGACATAGCAAGAATACAATTGAAAATGGAGGTATGTATATAAGATAAGATGAGATCTTGTTAAGAATGAAGAATTAGAGAAAACGAAGAAAGGGCAAAAGGGGTAACTCACACGTGCTGCCTGGGGAGGGGGAGGGGGAGGGGGAGGAGGAGGAGGAGGAGTGGCGGAGGAGGGTGGCACGTGCGAGGACGAGGAAGGAGTTGAAGATGGAAAAGTAGCCTGTTGCTGGTTGGAGGAGAAAGGGTTGTTGAAGTGGTTCATGTGCATAAACAAGTTGGGGTTGGGGTTGGTGGTGGATCTTCGTTGCCTGGGCATTCTCTTCTTCCTGTTCACAGTTCCGAGGGTGGTAACCGCAGCGACGAGACCAAGGTCATTAGCGTCGTGGATCCGACCCGACCCGTGAGTTTGAGGTACGCTGCTGCTGCTGCCGTTGTTGTTGAAGATCCCGGTATCGTTGTTGGTGTTGGTGATGTTCCCTGGGGTGGTAACAAATCGAAGCTCGGCATCAACACCTGCCACGGAAGCACAGGCCTCGGTTTTGTGAAGCAGCTTCTCTCGCTGTCGCTGATCCATCATCATTACCTTAGGGTTTTTCTTTTTTTTCCCGGGTTTGGAGAGACACACACAGTGATTTTGGTTTTCTGTGACTGTAGTAGTTGGTTCTCTTTCTCTCAGTCTCAGTGTGTGTGCAGGTAGATATAGATAGATAAGGGCGGGTAAGGACGACGCTCGGCAATCACGAAATGGGTGTGGGGTTTGGTGTTCTAGATATCAATGGTGGACTCTCTTTTACTCTTCTCTTCCCCCAACTCACCCTCTCTCTCTATATATATATATATATTTTTTTTTTTTCCCTTTGTTTTGTGTTTTTCTATTTTTAGCAAGGATTTTTTGTGATTACAGGGTCTGGTTTATATGACATTTGTTTATCCTGCATTCACGCCTCACCCCATCCTCTCCCCTTGCTTCCTTTTACTTTTACCATAATAAGTGAATGCACTCTCTCTCTAGTAGATGGGTTGGGTTGTGCTAGGGTAATGGGTTAATCAGGGTGGTGACCAGATGTGAGGAGTGGATTCATGGAGGGTTTTGGTTTTGGCACTTTGCGCTGGTTACAATAATGTGGAGGGAGAGAGAAGAGTTAATGAGGGTAATGTGGCTGATTGTGAATAGGGAAGAGGGGGGGTGAGCAAACTAGGGTTAAGGGAGATGGGTTGGGTTTGCGCATTGGGGTTGGCGCTGTTATGGTGGTGGTGGTGGTGGTTAGAGAGTGGCCAAGCAGGGAGTGACGGATGGATGGTGAAGACACAGGAAACATGGGGGTCGATAACGCCCTCCACCTGTTGCAAAAGTTCTGAATACCTACAACAGAAATCAATGGCGTTTTTCGATTTGTTTTTGTATTCGGATCCCTCTCGATTTGATTTACCACAAAACCACACACAGCACCACATTACCACATACACCCTCACACGCATTCTTCTTCTCTCTCTTCTGGGGGAGGAGAAAGGAGGAGTGTTGGAGGGTTCTCACTATGCACTTCAAAGTTGAAAACTAGGGTGCATTGCATGGGGGCTCAAAGCTCAAATAAAAACACTCCTTAAATTGTAGTGTAACGTTGGGTGTTGAGTGCATGCTGCACTGCTTCACTGAGAATGCGCCAAGTGGCAGAGAGTTTGATAAGGTTGCACATGGTGATTTGATTTGAATCTGATGGAGGGGATACGAACCACGTGATTGTTTTTTAATCTTTAGCGCCTGTGGGGCGCGCAGCAGAGTATAATTGCGGATTTTGCTGTTCCTTTACTTGTACAGTTGCTTCTCTTCTGAGGTCATATGTGGATTCCCAATCTCGCTCAGGACTCCACCTGGACACCATGCACAGGTGCTGTTACAAACCAATTAATGACAATATTAACTCCTTCTAAGCTTTATTATTAATACCTTTGCTTTTATCAGTTCCCACTTGCAACAAATCCTATCCCAAACTGCTCCAACCCCATTTTCACTCATCAATTTTACACGACAAACATTAATTCAGATTCCTTTGACCTCTCCCCTTCAGCTTCAGCAACTCCGTGAATTTCAAAATATTTACTCCCTCTGTTCCAAACTTCTTTTTGGTAACCCCAATTTCACTCTCTAAAGATTCCACCTTTCTATACCAGTCATTGTTTTCACAGGAACCATATACCTGTTAAATACTTTTTCCTTTTCTTTTCTTCCAAACCAACCCTACATACATTACTTCACTTTCTTACTCATATTGAACGCCTAATATTATTGTCTTTAGATTTAAACTGTAATCATTAAATATTTAAAGCGTATTCATTTTACTCTTTAATCTCTCTCAACACCTACCCTAACTTAATCACTAGCTTGGTCCCTTCCTAAGATAAAACCCTGTCATACAACCCATGTACAGAAATATCCAAAATCTGTTTAATGTATTTATTACATTCGAATTAATATGTCAAAATTTCTACGCGTAAAGATGCAGCTTGTGGTCACTCAATCCTTTCTTTTTGAAAGAAGGAATACAAAGAATGGAGACAAATGAAACTACCACTCTACCATCTTCACATTTATCGGATCAGTTTCATTATTTAATTACTTTTACAACGAAATTAATCATATTACATTCATAGTTTGTTTTTCTAACTCGCTCACAGTTTTTTTTTTCGTATGGTAGGAATTGTTTCTTACATTAATTATTTCTAAAACGTCTCTTTTTTTTTTCTTTTTTACTTTTCACATTATAGAAAAGGTAAACTATATTTTTGTGTTTCTAATTTTTTGTTATCTGTCTTTCTCTCTATCCCTTATAAATTAATGAATTCAACCCTCCAAATTTTTAAACAAAATATCGTAAAAAGTTATAAACACTTTTATTTCAACCAATACACTTTTAAACAAAATACTAGAAAACCTAGTATAGGTAAAAAAAATTAAAAAAAAAATTGAGGGTGGTATATATTGAGAATAAGAAGTAATTAACAAATGTAGTCCACTATCTGTGAAAAAATAAATTGAAACCCGAAAATATGAAATCAATTATTACCGTGTCAGATTTGATACTTAATTTAAAAATGGTTAAAACAAGATAAACTAACAATTAATATGGTTAAACATATAAAACATTAATTTTAAACAAAATTCAATCAATACATTTTTAATTATTGCATCTCATTTATATGTTTAAGAGTTAAAGACTAATCATAATTTATATTTTTTTCGTAATAATTGATAAGCCTTTTAAATATGAGATGGTGATAAAATTGAATGCAAATTCTGGATGATATACTTCAGTTTTAGAGACTAATCTTGATGATATTATTACAACTAACTTGAAGTTATTACATATTTAAAAAATGAAATGAGTACATTATATGCGTGTAAAAGGTTAGTATTAAATTGAAATAAGAACATCTAATATCTCTATTTTTATGCAATATTTCAATTTTATTAATTCTTATTCAAGTCTCAATCTCAATCTCATATTTTCAACCAAAAATATAATTTCATTTGCATAAACAATTTGTTTTTTATTGTGTTTAGAAGCGTAAACATTAACCTTCGTAATCAACTTAAAAAAAATATATCAATTATTTCTTTAGATAAAACAATAAAAATAAATTTATTAATAAACAAAACATTCTACATAACATTCTCAAAAAAAATTTAATGTCAAAATTATGTTATATCAAGTTAAGCCAATTTCGTGTTTCAGAATATATGATATAATATTTGACATTCAACATACAGTAATTCACATTTTGATGTCAGAACAAGGGTTGACTTCTCTCTTAGATCAATAAATGAGTAAATGAGGTAGTTGTGAAAACCCTATTACATTAAAATCATTGATAGAGTAAAAGAACATGTGAAAAAGCTTAAATCAAATACAAATGTATGTGTATAAATGTATTTTTAGTTTCCCATAATTCTTACTTTTAACTTGTTTTTAACATAATTTTAAGGAAGTGCTAACGAGAGTTATTTTAAAATAAAAATAAATATTTTATTATAAATGTTACATCTAAATTATTTAGAAGTGTGTAAAATTGTTTATATAAGCAGTTCTCACTAAATTTTAAATAATTTTGTAGAACCTAAATAATTTTGTAGAATCTATAATTAAATATTTAATTTTATTTTTAAGTAACTTGTTAAAAACTTTATTTAGACTCAACTTCACTCTAACAATTGAGATTTTCTTATTCAAACTGTGATCGAGATTTTAGGTATAATTTTTATTTTAAAGTTATGAAATTTCTAATAAGATATATAAGCACAATTTTTTCATTATTTATATTCTTCAGTTTCCAAATCCATTTAGAGTGAAAGGACTTGAGTTTCAAAAAGAAAAACAAAACAAAAGACGTCTTATTTTATATGATATAATATTTGACATTCAACATACAATCGTTCACGTTTTGACGTAGCAACAAGTGTTGACTTTCCTCTTTAGATCAATAAAATAAGAGTAATTCTGAAAACCTATTACATTTTAAGTCAATGATAGAGTAAGAGAACATCAAATGCAAATATATGTGTATAAATATTTTTTTAGTTCCCAAGTATACATACCTTCAACTTGTTTTCAATGTAAAATCTTAACTTGCTTTAATGTAAATATATCTATAAAAAAAGTTGTTTATGAATAAAAATGACTATTTTATTATGAATCTTATATCTAAATTGTTTAAAAGTGGAAAAAATAAGTTATATAAATAATTCAGACAAAGTTTTAAACAATTTATACATAATATTTATAATAAAATATTTAATTTTATTCTTAAACCATTTTTATTAAAAACTTTATTTAGAGAGGTCCTTACTCAACTTCAATTAAGTTTTTACTATACAAAATGTGATTGAGGTTTTAGGTATGGTTATTATTTTAAAATTAATTTTTTTTCATATATATATATATATATATTTTCATTATTTATATTTCTTCAATTTTTTAAATGGAAAGACTTGAGTTTAAAAAAAAATAAAAATAAAAACAAAAGGCAACTTCTTATTCTTTAGAATACTCTAATTAAGCAAAAATTCTAAAGTAAAGAACTTAATAATGATTTGTTTGACTAAAAAGTAAATAAACATTAATAATCCGGCTTAAACACTTTGTATTACTTACACAATTCAATTTTGTGAAGATTTTCTAAAATCACAAATCAATAATATCTATGTTAATTATTTATGGACTTATTTTGAAAAACTTGGAGAAATATAATTTATTTAAAAAATTGTTATGTAATTAACATTGCTTAGGTTTACCAACATTTATAAATATGGTAACATATAAAATATAGAAACTCAACCTAAAAAAACATAAAAATAATATTGTAATATATAAATATATATTATTATAAAATTAAGTTAGATAATCAATTTTAACCTAGAAAAAGGCGAAAAGTCCCTGTACGAAGATGCAGCAGTAATTTTTCAGAACAAACTTCCAAGGGAAAAATAGAGACTAAGAGTGGGGATTACATATAAAACTAAGAACAAGACGAGAATGTGCCTAGATTAGACGAGAGAGGCGTGCAAGAGAAGAAACTTAAAATTTAAATAATATAAAATATATTTCCTTTTTATTTTATTTGGGGGGACACAAATAATATAATAATAATATTAGGATAATAAGACAGAATGTAGGGCCAGAAACACCTATATAGGTCCCCATGTGTCCCTGCCACTCTAACATGCTTAACCATGATACCAATTTATGAGTTCATTGAGATTTGAATTGAATCAGTTGAGAAATAACATTACACATTTAATTTATATTTTTTTTTCTAATTTATAAAAGTGTACATAATATCTTATTATAAACTATATTCATTTTTTAAATATTAATATGGAATATAATTGCTTACCCTTCCCATTCGTTTTTAATTTTTGGATTTCTAGTGTTTTCTTCGTTCAATCATTATTTTCAAATTTTAATATAATAGCAATTACTTTTTTTATATACATTATACATTTACTTCTTACGTAATTTTTTTAAATTTAAACTTACAACGAGAAGAGATAAAACAAAATAAATCTTATAATTATTTTAATATTATGTAATTAAAAGATAAATTTAATTTGATAGATTAAAAAAATAAGGGATTTATTTATTTTGAGAGTAAAGGTAACTTTTTTTTATTTAATAACTTATATAATAATTTATTTTAATTATAAAATTATATAAAATATATATATATATATATATATATAATTTAATATGATAAAGGGAAAATATTTTTTTACACTGATATTATAAAATATTTAAAATGAACGATTTTGAAATATTATAAAAGATATTTAAAAAATATAATATACTCTCTCATGGATTATAAATTTTAGAGTATATTATTTTAAGATTTAATAAAAAATATATATTTTTTATTAATTTTATTAAAAGTAATGACTAAAATTAAGGTGTAACTCATTTGATTACTAAGATTTGATTTTGGCTTCATTGTTCTCCTATCTATTAATCACAACAAAGTAACTAATTCTTTCCTTAACCAGTCGTTTAATAAAAATATAAGCAAATTAATTATAAAAATATACAAATTCTATTAAGCAACTTTTTTTTAATATGACGTTAAATTTCAATATTTTAGGTTTTTTAGATAAATTGATAGCAAAGGAATTTTGTTCAATTTTATTATACAAATAATATTTATTATCTTGAAAAAGAAAAAAAAATCAACCATTTGAACCACTTGTAAGTGTTAACAGGATAATCTTATAATTCATTTTCCATATCTAACATAAAATCAAATCAAATCAATTTTAGTGCAGTAATTTGTAACTTTTATCCTCTATGAATAAATCACTTTAACTTTTTACCACTTATATTGTTTCACTTTAGAAATTAAAGAAACCTTAGTAATGAAAATTTCTCTAATAGTATTTAGGATAGAAAATGAAAGATGAATCAAATAAAACAGAACTAAAATTATAGACTAAAGAATAAAAAAAGATAGGAGAAAAAAAAAAGCAAGACATGAAAGTTGAACAAGTTCATAATTGAAACATGACATGAATTACGTATTTTTGTTTAAATTATTTTTTTTTAAATAATAATTTATTTTCTCTCTTTAAAAAAAATAAAGATCAACAGAAATAAAATAAATAATTATAACTCTAGAATGAACAATACTAAAATAATTATATTTTTTTATTTTAATTTAAGAAAATGTAGAGGAATAAGAATTTTTGTACAACTTATTATTAATACCCAATATCCAAAAACTCGTGGTCTTATTCTTACTAAACCCATAAGAATTATGTTTTAAAAAATGAAGATAATCAAGATAAGAAAACACTAAACAAATATGAAAAGAAAATTTACACATATACCAGTTTATTCAATTTTTTAATCATTTTTCACTTTCTTCATAATTTCTTTAAAAGAAAACTTTAATAAAGAAATTTCATAAAGAAACTAAATCAGGCTGTTATGAGTTAATTATTAATTATATACTTCACTAAAAATTCATTAAAAATAGTAAAATTAATATTTATTTTATTTTACAATTGACCAAACATAAATTAAATTTTAAAAATACCTATTTTTCATGTTTATCCATTTAGTTTTACTTTATTGTCCTCTCTATGCTTGATACATCTTTTTCAAAAATAATTGAATAAAACTTTCTTCAACGTTTTGTTCTTGTTCTAGTGATTCACACCATTATAATTGAATTCTCATCTTGCCTTCGCTTTCTACTCCTTGGAATGTCAAATTTGTTCTCCTATAATTGTGTCAATAAATGCTATGAAATAAATTACAAAAAAGAGTGGACTCCACTCGACAAAATTAGCACATCCTAAGCGGTGGAGTTTGGCTTGTATTGCTCATCCTCATCCTGGTAGAACTCTTGTCCGTTTCAGTGTTTTTTTTTTTTTTGTGATATTGTCTCGTGTGATTCTGCACCAATGATTTGATTTTGCTTCTGTCTTTCTTTTGATGCTGATTTTTCTGTTGGCTGTATGAATTAAAAACTATGTAAGGGTAACCCTAAAATCTTTCTTCAACACCTATACGTAAGTGGTTAATAATATGTTTTTAAATAATTTTAGAGGTACAATTTGTGAAATTTTCAAAATTTAAGTTGTCAGATTAATTTTTTGACATAAAAAGAAAAAATACGAAAAGAATTTTAACAGTTAAAATATTGAATTAATTTCATAAATAATATATTTAAAAAGAAAAAAATATTTAAATAAAATTTGTCTAAATTTATTTATTCAATTAGACATGTTTATTATTTATATACAGAATTTAACTTGTCTTACATAATATAATTTTTTTTTCATTTATTTACTTATATTTTTCTCTTTTTCGCTCTTTTTATTTATTTCTTATTATTTTTTTCTGTGCTTATTTAGCGTTTGTTTGTTTTTTTATCTATCCTCATCTTTTGTTCTTATCTCATTTCATTTTATTTTTCAATTAAAATTAGTATATTAAAATTTGATAGGTGAGTTTATTGAATGAGTTTTATAAATAATATATTTAAATCAATTTATTTACTTAAGTAGACTTATTTACTATTTATACCTAGTTTTACTTTTCTCTTTTTATGAATTTTATTTTTTCTCTTTCTTCATTCACTTTTTTTTTATATTATAAACAAATATTTTCTGTCCATAACTTCAAACCAATTAATAAAATATTGATTAATATTTAATCGATAGAAAACTACTTAAAAATGAATATTCTGTTAAGAAATAAAATAATATAATCATTAAATCATTTGTATCTATATATATATATATATTAGAATCTCGATTTATAAATGTTTTTGAAAAATAAAAATAAGAGAATTAATAAAATATTGATTAATATTTAATCGATCGAAAACTACTTAAAAATGAATATTCTGTTAAGAAATAAAATAATATAATCATTAAATCATTTGTATCTATATATATATTAGAATCTCGATTTATAAATGTTTTTGAAAAATAAAAATAAGAGGATTTAACCATTTCTTATAGCATCTCTTATCTTTCTTTATTCTCTCACTTATTTTTCTAATTAAACTATTAAATAAAAATAATTTTAAATAAATAATTAATATATTTTATTTTCAATGTTGATTTAAAAATATTTATTTTAATATCTTTTTATTAAATTTTAATATAATGGTTTAATTAAGAAAATAAATGAGAGAAGAAAGAAAGAAATAAGAGACTTATACGAGAAAAGATAAAAAAAAAAAAAAAAAAAAGAAAGAGGCAACGAGGAAAGAGAAAAAAATTAAAAATATTTATCAAGAGAGAAAAAAATTATATATGAATTATATACAGGTCTAATTAAATAAATAAATTGAGAGAATTTTATTTGAATAATTTTTTTTAAATGTATTATTTATAGGATTTATTGATGTTATATATGTAATAGACTTTTAACAATCTTTTTTATATCACATACCACATATGTTCCCTTATTGTAAAAAATTATGTAATTATATTAATTCATAACTTAATTATTAAAGAGAAATTACACTTATTTATGCTAAATGACAGAGATCCACGACTTTATTTTTTGTAATAAAATAAGGGAAGTGAGTGTTATTTTATAAAATTATAATAAAAACCAATGTTATTTATTCAAACCATAAATAGTAATTGCCAATTTAAACAGCATAGAAAGAAAAGCGTATGCATTGGAGTGGTTGAATGGGTTATATGATACACGAACACCTCTCTTTTGCTTTAATTTTTACCCTTTAATTGCACAATTGTTTTAAAGGATGATACAGAAAAATTGGACGGGTTATTTATATCCAATTGAAAGTATTATTTCATGAAATTTTAAATAAAATCTGTATAGATGATTTATTTATATAGTAATTATTTTATTAATAAAACATGAGTGAATAAATTTAAATTTTTAAATTTTTTTCTCAATATTTTCAATGATGAAATAGTGAATTTTAGCTGGGTTCTTGATGTAGTTTGGGTCAGACAAATTATATTGATTTTAAAATATTATTTTATAAGTTTTCAAATAAAATTATATAAATAGTTCATTTATATAGTAATTATTTCATTAATAAAATAATTAATGAGTGAATAAATTATTTTTAAATTATTTAAATTTTTTATATTTTTAATTTTTTTCTCAAAATATTTGTAATGATATTATAGAGAATTTGGGATAGTTTCTTTGTGGTAGTTTTGATCAAACTAATTATATCGAGTTAAAAGTATTCTTTTATAAGTTTTCAAACAAAATTTTATAAATGGTTAATTTATATAGTAATTATTTTATTAGTAAAATAATTAATGAGTAAATACATTACTTTTAAGTAATTTTAAATTTTGATATTTTTAAATTTTTTTCTCAAAATATTTTTAATGATGGCATAGAGAATTTGGACTATGTTCTTGATAGGAGTTTGGGTTAAATAACTATATTGAGTTTAAAGTATTATTTTATAAGTTTTCAAATCAAATTATATAAATGGTTCATTTATATAATAATTATTTTACTAATAAAATAATTAATAAGTGAACAAATTATTTTTAAATAAATTTAAATTTTGATATTTTTTAATTTTTTTCTGAAAATACTTTTAATGATATTGTAGAGAATTTGAGACAGGTTCTTGGTTTTAGTTTGGGCCGGATTAATTACATCAGTTAAAAGTGTTATTTTATAATTTTTCAAATAAAATTATACAAATAGTTAATTATATAGTAGTTATTTAAAAAATAATAATGAGTGAATAAACTATTTTTAAGTAATTAAAAATTTTGATATTTTTTAATTTTTATTTCAAAATATTTTTAATGATATTATGGACAATTTGGATGGTTCTTGAACTGAACTAATTATATTGAGTTCAAAGTATTATTTTATAAGTTTTCAAATAAAATTATATAAATGGTTCATTTATATAGTAGTTATTTTATTAACAAAATACTTAATGAGTGAATAATTATTCTTAAGTAACTTTAAATTATTTTTCTCTCAAAATATTTTTAATGATGTCAGAGAATTTGGACTGGGTTCTTGATGGTAGTTTCAGTTGAACTAATAATATTGAAGTATTATTTTATAAGTTTTCAAACAAAGTTATATAAATGGTTCATTTATATAGTAGTTATTTTATTAGAAAAATATTAATGAGTGATTAAATTATTTTTAAATAATTTTAAATTTTGATATTCTTAAATATTTCTCTGAAAATATTTTTAACTATGTTATAGAGAATTTGGACCGGATTGGGTTTTTCACGATAAAATGGGTCGAACTAATTATATCGAGTTAAATGTATTATTTTAAAAGTTTTCAAATAAAGTTATATAAATGGTTCATTTATACAGAATTTGGGTTGGGTTATTGACAGTAATATGGACAGAACAAATTATATCGAGTTAAAAATACTATTTTTTTAAGTTTTCAAACAAAATTATATAAATGATTAATCTATATAGTAGTTATTTTACTAACAAAATAATTAACGACTGAATAAATTATTTTTAAGTAATTATAAGTTTTGATATTTTTAAATTTTTTTCTCAGAATATTTTTAATGATGTGTTGGGTTGATTCTTGATAGTAGTTTCCGTTGAACTAATTATATGGAGTTCAAAATATTATTTTATAAGGTTTCAAACAAAATTATATAAATGATTCATTTATATAGTAGTTATTTTATTAACAAAATAATAATAAGTGAATAAATTATTTTTAAGTAATTTTAAATTTTGATATTTTTTAAATTTTCTCTCAATATTTTTAATCATGTCATTTGAACTATTTTTTTTATTATAAGTGGAGTCGAACTAATTATATGGAGTTCTAAGTATTATTTTATTAATTTTTAAACAAAATTATATAAATATTCCATTTATTTAATAGTTATTTTGTTAACAAAATAATTAATAAGTGAATAATCCTTTTTATGTAATTTTAAATTTTGATATTTTTAAATATTTCTCTCAAAATATTTTTAACTAAAATAGACCTACTATTGTTTTTAATTTTTTTTTGAAAAATAAGACTTGGTATTAATAGTATTCTTAAAATCCAAGTCCTTGTACCTTATTTTTGACTAATAAGTTATAATGCTCATAGTTAAGTGCAGTTTTGTCGAGGTTGTTTCTATTTGTACCTCAATAATTTATTCTGCACTCTATAATATACGTCACATGTCAAAAATATTTTTGAGGTTACTTTTCCTTTTTCATGCCACACCATTATATCACTACTTGCACCTCCATTTTAGAAATTAGTCCGTGATTTATCTTTGAATAATATAACATGTTGCTCATCTAAAAATTTTGTGAAAAATCACATTTATTTGTATTTTGAATTATTAAATCTAAAATAAATTTCTATAAAACATAATCTAAAAATAAGTCTCGTATAATTAATCTAAAATTCATTTTCGAATTATTTTTTTAAATATATTCCAAATTTAACAATAAAAAACTTTTTAAAACTCGAATTATGTTTATTTACTCTCTTTAATTAAAATATTTGATTTTTTAATATTTAAAAACTATTTTTATAATTATTTTATCAGAGTAGTTTCTAAAAATTATTTTTATTTTTATTTTTAAATTTTTTAAATAAAATCTCATGAAATTTATTTTATATTTTTTACTTTTATTAATAAGACCAGACAAGTCTTACAATAAGACCAGACAAGATAAATTTCATCAAAGAGACTTGAAAAGATAATTGGAAGATTCTTTATAAAAAACTAATTTTGTTTTCTTACAGGATTTCCAAAGTAAAATTTGTAATTGTGTGACCAAAATACGTGGGTATGTTTTAAAGTTCCAAGTTGAGTAGTTTAAAGAAGGGAAATAATAAATTCCTATTATAAATAAGGGATAATAATTTGAATTTATCTATCATAACACTAATATTTAGGTTAGGTTTGGGTGCATTAAGAACTTGAGTAATTATAGATGTGCAAGTTTTCTTTATCTTTATTTCTCTTGTATTGCCCTCTGCTACCCAACAATCCACAAAATTATTTGTTTTCAAACAAAATTTAAATCAATTTAATTTATGAAACTGCATAGCACAAAAATTTATATCTAAAAGTAACTTTTTTTCTTGCAAGTGTGATGACATGATCAATATCTTCCAAATTATTCAAAGCATAATACATCGTTAATGTCTCCAAGATTCATAAAATGCATGAGTTTGGTGGGCAGGGTGATGTTCATCAATTTGCCAGTTTATGAGAATATCCATCCAGAGGCGAAACATATTGCAATGATTATCAGAAAACCAGCAAGAGCACCAAACCAAAATGGAAAACCAATGATATGCAACTTCTGGTGATTGGGCTGAGCACCAGTCTCATCTGGTGGAGAAGGCACAGAGCCTCCTGAAGTGGTGTGACCATAATAGAGACCCTTATTTCCTTCAAAGCTTGTGGTTGGGAAGGTGTTGAACTGTCCCTTTGTGGGGATTTCACCATGCAACTCATTATGAGACACATCAAATGAGGATAAGAAACTCAATCCAGTTAATGATTCTGGTATTTCTCCTGAGAGTTTGTTGTGAGACAGATCCAAAATCTCCAACATTTTCATTCCTGATAACTGTCAAGGAATTGGTCCTGAGAGGCTATTGTGATTCAAGTCCACAACATGTATGCCCTTCAGGTTACCAAAACCTGCCCATATTGGTCCTTCTAGTTTGTTGTAACTGAGCAATAAGGATGGTCTTAAATTTGAAAGCTTTTCGTACTTCAGTCTCTTTGAAGCGCCAGTGCCTAGGAGGTACAAGGGAAAGGCAGAAAGAGTTGCTTCCAGTGAAGAGTTCTTCTGCTGGAGGTTCATGAACATTGTAAAGCTCTGTGGTATGTTGCCAGTGAAAGAGTTATTTGACAAGTCCAAGTAATAGAGGCTGTTAAATTTGCCAATCCACGAGGGAATGCTTCCAGTGAGATGATTCATTGACAGATCCAGCATCTGAAGCATCTTGCATGCACTTAACCATTTCGGAATTGAACCTGTGATTTGACTGTTGGCTAGGACAAAAACTTTGAGATTACTGAACTCTGGATTTTGACCATTTAGTTGTCGCATTTCTTCGTTGTGGAAGTTGTTTGCAAGGACTAGCGTACTTAAGTTCCTGCAGTGACTTAAATCCTCTAGTGTTGCTGGCAAATTATGCATGTTGGCATTTGAAAGTAAGAGTTGGGTTAGGGACTGATGATTCTTGAAATTAACAGAAATCCTACAATTGAAATGCAAACCAGCATGATTAATTGCTTCCAATCTTAAACAATTAGATAGACTACCAGGGGTTGGACAACTAAATTTAGTATAACCAAGATTAATTGTTGTTAGTTTTTTCATTGCAGAACAATTGAAATTAATTGAACCACCCAAAGAGTTGTTTCTCAAAATAAGCATTTCAAGGGATGCCGAATTCTCCAGTGATGCAGGCAACTGACCCGAGAATCTATTTGAGTCAGCATAGAAAATCTGAAGCCTTGTGAGGCTCCCAAAGACATTAGGAAGAGTTCCAGAAAATCCATTATTGGAGATGTCAAATTCCACTAGGTTTGAAAGCTTACCAAGTCCCTTACTCAGTGGCCCAAATAACTTATTAGCCTGTAAGTGCAGTACACTCAAATTTTGCACCTGAAAGATGCTCTCTGGAAGGGTTCCTGACAAATCATTTCCATCAATGGACAGATGCTGCAAAGAGGAACACTTACCTAAATTTCCTGGAACCTTACCAGAAAAGGAGTTATGAGATAGTTTAAATATTCGGAGCTGTGTAAAAGTGGAACAGACAACAGTATTTATAGAGCCTTGTAAATGATTATTGCTGAAGTCCATCACCTCCAAGTTTTGAAGATGAAACAAGTTGTCTGGAAGAGAGCCAGTGAAGAAATTATGGGAAAGGTTCAGGATTCTGAGTTCATCCAAACCTGCTAAGATTCGCATATTTTTCCACCAAGTCTTCTGCTTCCAAGTTCCAAGCGAACCACCCTTGAGCCTACACCTGACAACAAGGCATCACATGTGACACCAGACCAAGTGCAGTAATCATTGGAGGTAGAGCCTAGAGAAACCAGTTAAGGCTTCAAAATCATTGTTGCTGCTTCTTGTGAGGTTTTGGGATTCATGAGTACTAGTCCCAAAGCTGATAAATGCTATCAAAATGGAAGAAAAAAAGAGATTATGAAATCCCATTTGGTATCTCACTGAATAAAAATAATGAAACCAAATGGATTAGGTTTTTCAGTATTTGAGGAGTTGCACATACATAAGACATCACTTATGGCCTATAATTTATATAAAGGGAGTAGTATCATGACTTTAACTTCAACGTATCCATCACTTTCCTAATGTTGCAAGACTTCCTGAGTTTGAATATGTTTTGCTCAATACATCATAGAATTCTTAGATAGACTTATGGCAACACTCTTATCACATACAATATGAGTGTTGCTTGTTCTTACTGATGGGAATTTGAGGGTTTTATGAATGTGTATTTATGATATATTATGTGGGTATATTTCTATTCATGTACTTTATGTATATACTGAGTAAAAATATTACAAAATATCAAATATTAATAATATCTCAATCATAACGGCCTAAATCAAAATAATAATTTAATATCTTTTTATCTTTTCCCTTAAAAAGATAATAAAAATATCTTAATATCTAATTTAAATAAATGATAATAAAATAATATTCTCAACATTCCTCCTTACTTTAATATCTATTCATTTGAATTTGATATTCTTTCTTCTTCTTCTTTTTTATAATGTTTTCTCCTTTTTTGTTTGTACTTCTTGTCATCTTCCTTTTTATATGGGATCAGATCTTCATTCAACCTCGTTTTCGTCATCAAAGTATTTCTTCCTTTGTTAACTTCACCTCCTTTGTTTCTTTCAAATTTCATGGTAGTACCGTTGACTCTTTGATGAAAGTTGAAAATGGTTTCTTCATTTACATCTTTATTTTCCTCCTTAACATTAAGTTCTTTCAATAAATATTCTTCATGTTTTTTCTTTGACTTTTCTTTTATATCCTCTTTTGTAATTAACTCTTCTTTCATCAAATCTAAAGTGAAACTTTTTTTTTTCATGTGAACTTTGAATATTTCCAAGTTATTTATATCTTTAATGACACAAAGTTTGTGTTCAAAAAATACCTTATAACTTTTCTTCAATAATTGAACAACACTTAATAAATTATGATTAATATCAAGAACATATAAAACATCAAAAGTTAATTTGATACCCAAATGACTTTTAACTGCAATTATTCTCATACCTTTCATATCCATTTGTTCTTCATTACCAATTCTCACATTAGAAATATGTGATTTGTTAAACTCTTTGAAAAGTTTTCGATCATGAGTCATGTGGTTTGTATAACCACTGTCTATAAGCCAACCTATGGATTTGTTAATTGTAAAGCATGTTGATGCAAGGAGAAGTACCCCTTCTACTTCATCATCTATAACTTGAATGACTTCCTCTAGTTGTGATTTACATATTTTTTCTATATGTCCCAATTGACCACATTTATGACATTTTACATCAGACATCCACAACACTTATTGGGTGTGATTATTTTTTTTGCAATAAGGATAAACAGAAAAAACATGTGATTTTGTATATTTATTGTTATTTGCTTGGAGAAAACCTCCATCACCTACAAGACCCAAATATGGTATGTCTGATTATTCTAATATTGATTGCGTGCTAGTAGTTGGACCTCTCACAGGGATGATTGACCAATGTGCACTCGTTGAACTCTTGTCGGGATGTGGTCGGTGTGTTTGTAATAAGTGTCACAGTAAGGGATGTGTAACAAGTAGGGATTCGATTTATACCTTGGGACTTTCATCTATTTATAATACCATGTATAAGCTGTCTTTATGAGCGTTGACCTCTAGGTTGCTCTGCCTTGACCGTACGTACAATGTACCACATTTGGTTGTGAGATATGTTCAATATTTTTTCTTCACCCTCCAGTTAATTATAAGATCTTTCCTTTTGTTTTGTAAAGAAAAAAAATTCTAACATGTTAACTTTCGTACCAATAGAAGAACATGTTGAATTTAGAAGAGAAGGTTGAAGAGTGTTTAAGATTTTTTTTAGATAATTAATGTAAAGTCTAATAGATGAGTGTTTATAAAAAAAAGTAGAAGGTAGAATGATAAATAGAACTCAAATTATATTAATTTTCACCCGAAATATCAGAGTATGTCCAATTATCTTTTAAAAAGTTTAAAAAGATAACATTATAATTAACCATAATCAAATATTTTTTTATGTTATTTTTTGTTACATAAGTACACTAATTACTAACTATAACTTTGTAAACAAAACCACACTTAAATATCTCATCTTAATCTCTCTCTTGTACAAAGCTACAAGTATTCATAATTATTATTCTTAACTATAATAAAAAAAGTGTTTTAAAATAAGTTAAAAAAAAAACTCTTAAAAGTGGTTATAAAGTAATATATTCCTAAAATAAAATTCTAATTTCACTTTATGAAATATATAACAAGATTTTCTAGTAATCTAATAGATATTTTCTATATGTAGAAACTTGTATAAATTATTATAAATTATGTTTTTTATATTCAATAGTTTTAAACTATTTTAAAAAAATATAATTATTGTAAAATAATATTATTTTTATATTCTTTTATAATTCTAATAATTTTTTCTAACCTGTTGATGATTTAATCTTCTGTAAACAATTAAAAAAAAAAACTGTATATGATGGTGCCTGTTTAAGAAGCATAATGCAATGACATGAAATATTTGAAATATTCATGAAACGTTATACGTTTTAAATTTAATTCACATATATATGAAATGAATATATTTTATAGAATTTTTTTGTAAATTTTTTATAAAAAATAAGTGTTTATAAATTTAAATAATTTTTTATAGAAAAATTACAGAAAATAATTAACTTTTTATTTTTTTTAAGGGTTTTAATATATTTTTTTAATATAATCTAAAAGAATTTAACATTTGCTGATTATTGCTTGAAATTTGGATACGCACTACAGCTTTTGTTGTAAAAGATCACATTCCTTCACAAATACAATGCAAATAATTGAAGGAGGGAGAATTATAAAATTTATCTAAAGACAATGAAAAATAAGAGAAAGTTAATCTAATTGAATATCACAAAATTATCTTTTCAAAATTTGATGTGAGATAATATATATTTATTAATAAAATATTATAATAAAATTTCACACAAATTACATGTTTAAATCAAGTTTATTATTTTATTTTGATTAAAATATTATATTTATTATTAGTTAGCAAAATTTCAAATAATTATATATAATTTTTTTACTAATTTTAATTATTTTCAATTATAAAAAGTTAAATATTCATTTAGTCCTGATAAATTTAATTTAATTTATAAATTATTATAAAATATAAATATGTGTTTATTTTTTTATTTATATATAAATTAATTTTATTGTTTATTTAATTTTATAAATTTTATTATTAATTATTTTATATTAAATCATATCTTATTTTAATTATTTATTCATATTATATTCAAATCTACTTTTAATTGTAATTTATATCTTAATTTTAATAATAATATTTTTCACCAAGACAATTCGGTAATCTCTAAAATTCTTCTATTAATAGATTTTTTTCTATTATTGATATCAATCAAATTACTCATCAAACTTTTTTTCTTATTTTCTTATGAATTTTACTAACTTTCTCTTAATTCAATTAACTACGTATTTCTTCTCAAATTCATCATTTTACACTTTAATCCATCTGTAATCCAAATATTACTTCAAACATTTCACTTCTTCTAAGACTAGTAACTATTCACATTATTCTTTCTTTCTCTCTCCCATTCAACATATAGACCATTTTCAAGATGGTTACTTAGTTGAAATAATGGAAGGATTCCTCACTAACTTTAGTTGAATCTTTTTGTCTCTACATAGTTCATTACTCTGTATTATTTCTTAGGAATTAGGTTAAACCTTTACCTAATGGTTCTCTTCTTTCTCAAGCAAAATACATTCTTTCTCAAGTCCAGGGTTGAAGAATAGAGCAGAGCTTTGAAGTTGTTGCCTTTGAAATCCAAGGGTCCAATCCCTTCTTTAGAACTTCGAATTTAGTTTTGTAGACTCACCATCTACTGTGATTGGATATGTTTGTGGAATGGTCATTGACAAGTATCGTTTAGAATACCAATGACTTGACATACTCACTGAACGGAATTCCAGAGACATCATTGTTTTGAAACTTTCCAAACTCAAAGTTGTCAATATGACTTACACTCACTTTTGTGAGAAAAAATGTTATGGTATAGAATAGCTTAGATCACTACCAGTAACATTGAAGAACTAAATACAAAAATGTCAAATCAAAAGTAGGATGCATTGGGAAGAACAGAGTAATGATAGGGCTATGAGAATAGCTAAGCTTTTGCAGTACAATGCCTTTATTCTTGTGTTTCAAAAATACATTAAAATACATCTTTCTCTGGTGAGGTTAGGAAACAACTAAAATCTTTTACATGTTTATGTGTTTTCCTGTACAGGCTGCTCAACATGGCTTCGGCAATTCTTTGGATTCTGTGGTTTCATTCCATTGGTGCAAGAAGTCTATTGTGGTTGGAGTCCCACACCGCTTGATCTCAACAAAATATTACTGTATATAATGAGGCGAACCACTGCAAGGCTCGTCCCTTCGGGGACATCCGATAAAATTGGAACGATACAGAGAAGATTAGCATGGCCCCTGCGCAAGGATGACACGCACAAATCGAGAAATGGTCCAAATTTTTTTTCCAATTGTTCTGTTTGTTTATCAGTGTGTCGTTACTTTTCATTCTTTCTTCCGAAGTTAACATGTACTGCACAGTGCTTACCTTTCCTGACAAAGTTGTGTTTTCTGAAGGTGGGGAGGTTTAGGGTTTACATTGCAAGATAAGCTGACATAACTCTACTTTCATATACTGAAGGTTTCATACATTACAAGAGTTTATGTTAATGAATGATTCAGTTGTCTAATATGAATGATGGTAGCATGGTCTTCACTCTTAATGTTTCAGGTTGGTTGTTAATGTATTTAAACTTCATTATTCCTCATTTTTATGCTAATTGTCTCGGATATGGCCATTTACGATTATTCTTCTTGTTGAAGTGACAACACAACGACTTTGGACATCATAAAGGTTATGCTCTTGGAATTTCATCTGGAGTTTATTGCATTCAACAAGTGTAGATTATGAGGTAATTGAACGAATATGTATATAAATGTATCTTTATAATGTGTATTTTACACAAGGGATTCTAATTTGTTAACTTTTTATGGTAGAGAAGCAATCATTTATTAACTGTTTTATGAATTGTATCATAAATCAACGAAGAAATGTTTAAGTATATATAAGTATTGTATACCAACCGTATCACTTGTAATTGAAAATTGTTGCATTTGAAAGCTTACCAAGTCCTTCTTTCTACTTTTACAGTTGAATAGTATTCCACTTTAGCCTCAATTCTGTGTCTAATGATATGCTTTTGGTGATTCCAAGGTAAATTATCTATCTGGTTTACCTATTCATCTGTGGATTTGGTAGTGGAAACCATTAAAATTTCACTAGACTAGAACTGTCATTTAGTGGCCATTTTGCAACAAAGATCCCGACCATAATGGACACTAGTGGTAAAGAATTCATCAATTAACAATTGGATGTACTATCAGCATGTTTGTTCTATGTAAAAGCTCATTTCTATTAACAATTATGGAAAGAATTAATTATAATTTTAGTTTGTGGGAACTTGTTCCATCTCTTATTATACAATTTCGTATTTTCATCGGTTGCAGCAGAGAGAAACAAAGCCTTTATGTCATTAATATGATTGTTATTGTTAGATTTATCATGGGAAGTCTATCATTTGGCTAATATATATTTTTTCAAAACAAGAATGTCAAAACATCATTTTCATATATACAGTAGTGGTTTTTTTTTTTTTTTATGAAATATATATTAGTATATTTTTCTCACTGCATTGGCATCATTTATGTAATATATAATAGTGTACTTTTTTATGACATATATAATTTGATAAAGTTTATATTTTTAATTTCAACTGATATTATAAAAAAATTAATCAAATATGTGATATAAAGATATTTGTTATGATATATATAGGTAAAATTGTCACTGTTTGTTATATATAATTTGCTTTTTAAGGAGTCATAATATATATATATATATATATATATATATATATATATATATATATATATATATATATATATATATATATATATATATAATCTAAAAGAATTTAACAATTTAACAATAGGGATCATGGCTTGAAATTTTGATACACAAAACAAATTTTGTTGTAAAAGACCGTATTTCATTCACTATAACAGTTTTAATTGAATTTTCAATATTTCAAAAGTAATAATCAATAATTAAAAATAATATAATAAATTATTTATTAAAATGTAAAATATTTTTCATATTTTAAAATATATTTATGTTACATATTGTAATTTTATAAATAATTAATTTATTTAAAAGTATAAATTTATTACAAAATTTATATTAAACTTCTTTATATTAAAATTTAATAATTTATTTTTCTACGTCTCTTAAAGATTCCTCAAAGTTTATATGTATATTTATTTTTATTTTTTTTAATTTAATGAATAATATTTTTATTAATTTTATGAAGCGAGTGAGTTTCAAATATTTTAAATTGAAAATTGAAAAAATGGATGAATGAATTTGAAAATATATAATTTTTTTAATTTTATATTATGAAATTCGAAATATAATTTTATTATTAGTGAAAAATTATTACGAAAAACTTTTTAAAAACTAAATTCAAAAATATTTTTTCACATCTAAGTTTCGGATTCATTCGTTATCTTTCCAAAAAAAAATCTGAAATTTATTTATTTTAAGGATAATAAACGGGAAGAATTGCTTATATTATTGTTTAACAGGATAATTGTATTATAAGTTATATAATATAATAATAAACAAAAGATGATAAATTTTGATAAAAATACATAAAATAAAATCACATATTATGGTAAAAACCCAGTGACATATATAACAGCTATTGTTGAATTATGTGATTTTTGTTTCGAAAAGAAAAAGCAGAAGAGAGAAATTGATGAATAGTATCATTGAAGAAATAAATACAAACATGTCAAATCAAAAGTAGGATGCATTGGGAAGAACAGAATAATGATAGGGCTATGAGAATAGCTAAGCTTTTGCAGTACAATGCCTTTATTCTTGTGTTTCAAAAATACATTAAAATACATCTTTCTCTGGTGAGGTTAGGAAACAACTAAAATCTTTTACATGTTTATGTGTTTTCCTGTACAGGCTGTTGCTCTGCATACTCAACATGGCTTCGGCAATTCTTTGGATTCTGTGGTTTCATTCCATTGGTGCAAGAAGTCTATTGTGGTTGGAGTCCCACACCGCTTGATCTCAACAAAATATTACTGTATATAATGAGACGAACCACTATAAGACTTATACCTTCGGGGACATCCGATAAAATTGAAATTTTTCTCTGTTGTGTTCATTAAATCATTACCATAATAGTCTAATATTTTTCTTATGTCTAGAAGAAGTTTAGGGTTTTGTAGACTCAGCTCTGTATAAGGCATATTGTCTAGTGTAAAATTTTGGTTGTCATTTGAACCAATATTTTGTAGTGGTTTTATAGAATCATCATCAGATTCTAAATGGTAGTTATGAGATTGAGAATCGTCTGATTCTACACTCATGTTTTCAGACCTTAGGGTTTTTAAGGGTTCTGAGGTTTCAGATAAATTATCCAATATATCTTCATCTAGATAAAATTCATCTAAAAATCCACTTATAATGTCATCAAAAGATTCATTATCTATTGTTTCAAATCCTATCATAGGACTGTTTTCGTTTTTAGGGATAGTAAAAATACTATACCTATTATCCTCTGACCTATCTTGTTCTAGGTCTAGGTTTGACAATGTTTTTGAGAACTAATCCTGTAGTTCTCTGTGTTCTACTACCAAAGTATCTACAGCTTCTTGGTAGTCTCTATCCGCAATAGGGTTAGCTAAATAACCCCAAGGGTTTTTTCTACGTGACCTAAAGTATCCCATATACTCTATACTGCCACATAGAAATATCAATCTTTTTAGTTTTCTAGAAATCTCTTCTAGAAAAGTATCTATACTGTCTAGTATAGACTTTTTATATCCCGCTAAAGGGAAATTTATAATTTGTTCAACAGCTATCAGAGCTGTCTTATAATCTTTATCTAAAATGTTCTGTTCAACAGCCTATCAAAGCTCGTTTTATAGTCTTTGCCTGAAACAGTACGTGTAGTGCCTACCAAAGGTCGTGTGGTGAAAGGCCTAGAACCTTCCATTAAAATTTTTAAAACAAAAATAAACTTAAAAAAAAGGAGGAAAATCGAGAGAGCAAGAAAGTAAGGCGAGATAAGTGGAGAGGGATAAGGGAATCCAAGGAATACACCGTAAAGCAATATTTATAAAAGAATATAGATAATCATAAGGCTTAAATGAAAATCTTTTTGGTTGATTTTATACAATTTTTGGTTTTTATATTTTTTTTTATAAAGTGATAAAAAGAAAAACACACAAACAAACAAGAAAGAGAATTTGTAAAAAAACGAAAATATTTTTCTTTGCAAAGACTGCCGCAATATGCAAAGTATTTTCTCAACCCACAAAGGTACCCAAATATTTTTACAAAGACTGCCGCAATATGCAAAGTGTTCCTCAATCCACAAAGGTAGCTACGCGGGACTTAGGGTCTCGTGGCACTCCCTGGCCTTAACCTGCCCTACTACTGACTGGATATCCTAGCGAACACAAGCCAGTTCAATTGCAAAAATATCCAGATACTGGCTGGGTATCCCAGAAAACACAAACCAGTTCAATTGCAAAGAACCATATTCAGGTAACCAAGAAAAGTCCTTGCTCTGATACCAAAGAGAGGGGGAGAGGAACAAGAGGGGTGGAAACTCAGATAACTGAGTACCCCAAAAATAAACGGTACAGAGAAAGCAGGGAAAACCTGCTAAGATACCAGAAGGGCAAACAAGACAGAGAAAACTGGGGATGATCCCAGAATAAACTGCCCTGAAACCCGAAAGGGGGATGGAAAGGAGGAAAGTAAAGAGACGGAAAACAAAATAAATTAAAACATGTTATAACTCTTTATCTCTTCTGTCGGTCAACGTGGCTACTTAGCTATCAGAGAACCCGAAACCGGGCTAGCTAAAATGAAGACTGTCCGAGATAAAGTCGGTTATAGCAAGAAAAGTGTTCACAATAAGATTATGAGATGACTGAATCTGGCATAGCCGGTTAGACATCTCCTCATAAGCTTACATGAACGAAATTAAATGCAGAAATTTAAAGACAGGAAAGATAAACACACAAGTCCATGATAAGATTATGAGATGACTCGAATACAGCGAGCCGGTTAGACATCTCCTCATAAGCTTATATGAACACAAATAAAGTCTGTACAAAAATTATTTAAGCCTTTAAATGATTATCGCATCTTTAAATAAATAAAGCTTAAGGCATCCGAGGACGCCCTTATAAGAAAACTACTCCATAAGGGGGAGCAGAGAGCACTTACTTGGGGGAAGAGAAGGAGAAGGAGAGGGGAGATGCTGAATAACTTCTCTTATTGATAGTAAGAAATTTACATGAGGATTTAGAGAGAAGGAGGAGAGACTTGTCTAGAGAGAAGGAGGAGAGACTTGTCTAGAGAGAGGGAGGGAGGTTCTTGCCCAGCATAAGGGACTTATGGAACCTTATATAGAAAATGGAAAATATTAAACTAATGAATAGTAATTTACATGTGGGACCCACTCATGACTTATGGGTCTCAAAACTTAACAAAGAAGAAATCCTACGGAGGAAACTTCCTCACTAAGAAACAAAAATAGTAAAGTGAATAGTAATGGGCCTAGTGGGCCCAACAAATTTGGTTTTTTTTTTTTTTTTTTTTTTACATTTTATCAAAAGACTGATTCAATCTTACCGTCATTAACATGCAAGGCTTAATGGGCCTAACAACATGTAACGGAAGAGGAATCGTGACAAGGTAGTAAGATATCATTATCTGCCATTAACCTTATCGTCTTTTGATACAGCCGTGTATGACGTAAGGGATTACGTCATGAGAAGCACCTCGAAACCTTCAAGGGCAAACTAGTCTTTGTGGGGCTAATGACGTGGGAGATTACGTCATTAGGAGTTCCTCGAAATCTTCAAGGGTAAATTCGCCTTTATCATAAAGACGCACAAATCGAGAAATGGTCCAAATTTTTTTTCAATTGTTCTGTTTATCGGTGTTTCGTTATTTTTCATTCTTTCTTCCGTAGTAACTTGTACTGCACAGTGCTTACCTTTCCTGACAAAGTTGTGTTTCCTGAAAGTGGGGAGGTATTCGTTTTACATTACAAGATAAGCTGCTGACATAACTGGCTACTTTCATGTACTGAAGGTTTCATACATTACAAGAGTTTATGTTCACGAGTGATTCAGTTGTCTAATAAGAATGATGGTAACATGATCTTCAATCTTAATGTTTCAGGTTGATTGTTAATGTATTTCAAACTTCATTATTTTTCATTTGTATGCTAATTCGTCATTTTGTTACCTTGGTTCAGTTGTCTAATATGAATGATGCTAGCATCTTTTCTGTTCTGCTTTGAGGAAAGCATTGTCTTCCTCTGTATAGAATGGGAGATGATTCTTGTTTGCTTCAATTAGTCGTTGCTTTGAATGTAATATTTGCCATTGGCAATCCACATCATCTGATGAGCTTACCGTAGTATCAAAATAATAAGAGCATCAGATGAAATCGGAAGAGCATAAAGGCCATTAGCATACTTAATTTACAGTATCTCTTCACTGTTTCATCCCTTGAAAATTTTAGTTTTTGGGAACTTCCTGCATATGTTCTATATCTTATTGTAGAATTTCATATTTTCATCAGTTGCAGCAGAGAGAAACAAAGCCTTTATGTCATTAATATTATTGTTATTTGATTGTTATTGTTAGATTTATCATGGTAGTCTATTTGGCTACGTACTGACTTGATATATAATTCAAGCTTGGTAGTATTAGATCTTTCTTTGCGCCTCTGCTATTGTTATTTCTATGGCACATATTCTTCAATAAACATGCTTCTGTATTCTGCAATGGATGATGAATCAACTAGATTTTAAGCTAATGTAACAATGCACGAGTTTTTATATTCAGCATTTTCAAAATTATATGTAAATAAATAAATTGTCATTTTTTTATATACATTTGATAAGAAATTATACATATATTTACATTAAATTGATTTATTATATTTTTTTAATTGAATAACTGTTTCTAAAAATATTAAGTCAATTGAAGTTTATTATTATTTGTTTATTCTCCAACTAATAATGTTGATGTATATGAAATGTTAAAATTAATAACATCAAAACAATAGTTTTTTAAAGAATCTTTGATTATATGGAAAATTTTGTCCCACAATGAATAACTTTTGAGTAAAGCAAATGTTTACATATCTACGTATGATAGTTCTGGCTATGACCTTACTTGAACAGGATCTGTTCTATAGGCTCGTACTTCTGTATCCTTGAGATCTAAGGAGACAGGAACCGTAGTCTGGTGGATGACATTGGCCCCTGTGATCAGATCGTGATTAATGAATGGTCTGATGACCTTCTCCTTGGAGCAATGATATTGCTGGCTGTAGAGGATCGTTCCCAGCCTTTCATCATGGCCATGGCTTGGGATGGTCACAGGGTTGTCTGACAGACCCCTCCAAAATTCCTTTTGCTTAACTGGATGGGGTAACATAAGAATTTGGAACAAAAATTATTCCAGGATAAAGAAAAAATAATAATATAAAATCAGAAAAAATAAAATTCACATTAAAAAATTATATATTAATATTTTTTTATTAGAAAAGAAACAATATTATTGTATAATAGTTGAAATATTATTTTATCTAATATTATAATTTCTTTTAATAATAAAATTATATTGTTATTTATTTTCGATTTTTAATAATAAAATTTTATTATTTATTATTATTTTTCTTTTTTTAATTGTGAATTTTTACTTGTGATTCCTAACCAATGACACAATTAAATTTTGAGAAAAAAATGTTAAAAATGTAAAAAATTATGATAAGACTTTTTCTATTTTTCATTATATTTTCGGTCATGTTGGATAGTTAAGGATGGTTGGTAATATTGACGATCCTTACTCCAACCAACAACCTTAGATAATAATATAATAATAAATAATATTTTTATATTAAATTTATTATATTAATTAATTTATTGTTAAATAGATATTTTTGGAAAAGATGAATGTCAAAGCATTATTGCTAAATAGATATTTTTGGAAAAGATGAATGTCAAAAGCATCATTTTCACATACACAGTAGTGTATTTTTGTTATTGAAATATATAATAGTGAATTTTTCTCACTGCCTTGCCATCATCTATGAAATATATAATATAATAACATTTTATATTTTTAATTTTAGCAGCTCTTGTTGAATTATGTGATTTTTGTTTCGAAAAGAAAAAGCAGAAAAGAGAAATTAACGAATAGTATCATTGAAGAAATAAATACAAACATGTCAAATCAAAAGTAGGATGCATTGGGAAGAACAGAGTAATGATAGGGCTATGAGAATAGCTAAGCTTTTGCAGTACAATGCCTTTATTCTTGTGTTTCAAAAATACATTAAAATATATCTTTCTCTGGTGAGGTTAGGAGCCAACTAAATCTTTTACTTGTTCTTTTGTGTTTTCTTGTACAGGCTGTTGCTCTGCATACTCAACATGGCTTCGGCAATTCTTTGGATTCTGTGGTTTCTATTGTGGTTGGCGTCCCACACCGCTTGATCTCAACAAAATATTATTGTATTTAAAGAGGCGAACCACTGCAAAGCTTGTCCCTTCGGGGACATCCGATAAAATTGGAACGATACAGAGAAGATTAGCATGGCCCCTGCGCAAGGATGACACGCACAAATCGAGAAATGGTCCAAATTTTTTTTCAATTTTCTTTATTTTTCATTCTTTCTTCGGAAGTGAACATGTACTGCACAGTGCTTACCTTTCCTGACAAAGTTGTGTTTTCTGAAAGTGGGGAGGTATTCGTTTTACATTACAAGATAAGCTGACATAACTGGCTACTTTCATGTACTGAAGGTTTCATACATTACAAGAGTTTATGTTCATGAGTGATTCAGTTGTCTAATATGAATGATGGTAGCATGGTCTTCACTCTTAGTTTCAGGTTGATTGTTAATGTATTTTTAACTTCATTATTCCCCATTTTTATGCTAATTCGTCATTTTGTTACCTTGATTCAGTTGTCTAATATATGTTTTTTGTTCTGGTTTGAGGAAAGCATTGTCTTCCTCTGCACAGAATGGGAGATGATTCTTGTTTGCTTCAATTAGTCGTTGATTTGCATGTAATATTTGCCATTGGCAATCCACATCATCTGAGCCTACCGTATTATCAAAATAATAAGAGCATGAGATGAAATCGGAAGGGCATAAAGGCCATTAGCATACTTGACTTACAGCATCTCTTCACTGTTTCATCCCTTGAAAATTTTAGTTTTTGGGAACTTCCTGCATATGTTCTATCTCTTATACAATTTCAAATTTTCATCAGTTGCAGCAGAGAGAAACAAAGCTTTTATGTCATTAATATTATTGTTATTTGATTGTTATTGTTAGATTTATCATGGTAGTCTATTTAGCTAAATGCTGACTTAATGCATAATTCAAGCTTGGTATTATGAGATCTTTCTTTGCCCCGCTGCCATTGTTATTTCTACGCCACATATATTCTTGGAAATATTCTTCAATAAGCATGCTTCTTTGTTCTGATTTTTAAGTACTTTTTGTTTTTTCTTTGTTTAAGCTATATATGATTGAAGGGGAGGCACAGATGAAAATATTTTCTGCAATGGATGATGAATCAACTAGATTTTAAACTAATGTAATGCACGAGTTTTTATATTCAGCATTTTAAAAGTTATATGTAAATAAATAAATTGTCTTCTTTTCTTTTTATATTTTTGATAAGAAATTATATATCTATATATATATATATATATATATTTATATATATTTATATTTACATTATATTGATGAAATTGATTGATTATATATTTTTTAATTGAATAACTGTTTCTAAAAAAATTAAGTCAATTGAAATTTATTATTATTTGTTTATTCTCCAACTAATAATGTTGATGTATATGAAATGTTAAAATTAAGAACATCAAAACAATAGTTTTTATAAAAGTATATGGAAAATGTAGTCCCACAATGAATAACTTTCGAGTAAAGCAAATATTTATATATCTACGTATTGTGCTTCTGGTCACGACCTTACTTGAACAGGATCTGTTTTATAGGCTCGTACCTCTGTATCCTTGCGATCTAAGGAGACAGGAACCATAGTCTGGTGGATGACTTATGCCCCTGTGATTAGAGCGTGATTAATGGTCTGATGTCTCCTCTCTACGGAGAGGTGCTATCCCTGGCCGTAGAGGATCGTTCCCAGCCTTAATGGCTTGGGATGGTCACAGGGTTGTCTGACAGACCCCTCCAAATTTATCTTTTATTTTTCCTTTATTTTTCCTATAGTTTTTTCATAACTGGATGGGGATAACGTTAGTGTTTGAACAAAAATCTTTCTACATATATTTTAATCAATTTTATGTCAGATAGAGATGTAAGTTTTCATTTTATGTTAGATCAAGTGATATTAAGGTGCCTTCATCTCAACAAATGAAAGGTGGAAAAGATTCTGGACAAGGACATTGGACTAATTAGGAGAAGCAATTTAGCAAGGAATGTTGAAGTTTTAGGATTAACAGCTGAGAGTGGAGATCACTCGTAGCCTGTGTGAATGATAAACATTTATGATGATGTCAACCCAAGGAATACAAGACCTGCAATGTTTGTAAAATTATAGGTTGACACATTCATGAACAGGCTTTAAATAGGCATATATAAGTCATAAAGGAGGTTATTATAACTTATATTGATTTTATATTTTTTTAATCAAAATCTTATCATCTATTTGCTATTTTTTTTATTGAATATGTTAGTTGCTTTGAATTTTTATTTTTTTAAGTTCAATTTAATTATTTCATGTTTTTTAAAATACCTATTTTGTAGAGTTTAATTCCATCTAATATTAATATTATAGTTTTATTTTTCATCTTTGAGTGTGAGAAAATGAAATACGAGTGTGTAGTTAGGTTCCGCAGTGTGGGTTGAAGACATTCGGTGACAGTCGCTGAAACGAGACTGTTGCCGCCGATATTAATTCTTCTTCTCCACAAAACCCTAATTCCTCTTTTCTGACCTTTTTTTTTTCTCATAATCACATTCATGGCTGAACACAACGACCCCATCGAACCCACATTACCCTCCAAACGTAAGTCCGATCCTGATCCCAACCTCCAAGACCTCCCATCCAAAATTGCAAAGCTCGCTACTCCCAACCTCAAAGAAACCCAAGAACCCGAACCTAATGCTGACGACAACACTTCCCGACCTCCCAATTGTTCCTCCGACCCTAAGGAACCCCACAACGACGACGCCGAAATTCAAAACGACGATGTTGACGAAAAGGACCTCCAAAACGACGAGGAGGAGCACCTAAACGACGGCGAGGATGAAGACGACGATGATGACGACGACGACGACGAGGAAGAGGAGGAGGAGGAGGAGAAAGACGACCGAAAGGGGAAGGGGATTTTGCGTGACGACAAGGGAAAAGGGAAAATGGTAGAGGAAGATGAAGATGACGACGATGATGATTCCGACGACGATAGTGATGACGACGGAAGTGACTTCTCCGATGACCCGCTCACGGAGGTCGATTTGAATAACATTCTGCCGTCCAGGACTCGGGGGCGTACGGGGGCGGCGGGCGCCGGAGTGCGCATTGCCGGTGACACCGGGAAAGCGGCAGCAGGTGGACTCGGCGACGATGACGACGATAGCGACGATAGTGATGCTTGAATTATGCAGAGGTTAGTGAGGGTTTATGGGAGGAAATAGAAATAGTTTTCTCTACTGCGAGACAGAAGTGTTCTCTTTGTTTTCTTCGCGTACAATGCGGCTTTTGTTGTTCAGAAATTCTGCTCACGTAAATTGTGCAAGTGCTAGATGTAGCTTTTTTATTTCTCGTGCTTGGTAGGTAGTGTATGGATATTGATGTTTTGAGGTAATTGGAATGAACACTAAACTGAGAGAGAATGTTAGTTGATTATGCCCATTGGGTTTTCTTTTCAAGGTTTTTGAGGATTTGCTGAAGCCTATATTCTAATGACTGACAGAAGAACTTATTTCATTTGATTCTGTGAATAGCAAAATGCTTGAGTTGAAAATGGCTTTGTCCCATATTAAATGTTGACTTGAATAGGCAATGGAGTCTACTTCTTATGGGTTTAGTCTGTAATTCTTCTTGTTTTATAAGCTGTTGTAGACCCATTGTGCTAGAAATATGCAGATCTCATTCGACTGTATGTGTATTGGTGCTTATTTATATCCTGTTGTAGATTGTAACTGGGCTTCTCTAGTTTACTAGTAATCGCAATCTTCGGATTAATTTTATCTTTTTGATATTGCTACTATAAAAATGTAATTTAAAATAGTTATAACATACTGTGCAGATTTTAATATATTCATGGTCACTAGGTTTTGAATTTTGGGTCTTGATAACCCAAGATGTGGGTCAATGTCTGGTTGAGCCTACCCTAGATGCCTTTGTTGAGTTTAGTTCATGTGATCTAATGAATTTTCATAACTAGGTATGTTTCTAAAGATTAACTAGTTTAATATATTTTCAATTTTACAGGTAATTAGTTCAAATTCAGACCTTCTGTCACCAAATTTTCTGCTAAATAACTTCTATTGTGTTCATGGAAGACAATGTTCATAGGTGTAAATAGCTATTTCATAATGAAACTGAACAAATTCCTGATCGCACTATATGCTTGGTAAAAAAGTGAAATCTGCTACTGCAATAAGGGGCCTAAGTTCAAAATAAGCAATAATCAATTATATCCCCTTCAAAGTTTTAATTTATATAAACAAGTAGATGTTTCTGTTAGCATAATGCTATGCTTCTGCTATATAGTGAAGACAATTTAGCGCAAACTTTTATAGAACTTGTTTATCAAATTTTACAAGTTCACACGTGTTTTGAAGTATGCCCGATTGCCTATGTTATGCAAACAATCAACAAAATTTGCTTTTTCGGTCGAGGAAGAGGAACTTATTTTATTTCTCAAATGAGCCAAAAGTACAAAGGCACTTTAACATGACATCAGAAGCAATTTAAAGATAAGCATGAAATTGGTCCTTTTTCTGAGGAAGTAAATGTGGAAATATGAAAGAAAAAACTACAAAAGAGAAGCTATTTTAACAACTGGAACCAATGACATTGAAGGGAAAATGTATTAACCTTGTAGTACAAACACAGACATTTTTTTAAAACATAATAGGTTGTTCTTGTAGAAGCATTTATAAAATAAATATTACAAAAGGAAGTGTTCTTTTTAGAAGCAATAACTTTCACGACAAGGCCAAACAAATACGTAGTTACATGGAGAGCTTCTATATACGGATTTAAATTATCTGAGCTTTTCATTTTGCTTCTATCTGCGGATTCATCATTTTGTGGAAGGGATTTGAGGGGAAGTATTGAGTCTAGACTTGTTGGCTATTGGTTGCATTTACTTTTACAGGACAGAATATGTTGATGTCTTGCCGAGTGAGGATAGCGAGATATAAATAATGCCTAAGCATTTGTCTGTGTGTTTGGTTGTTCTACGGTTTCTGTTCCCAGAAAAGAAACCTTCATGGATTGGTGTATACATCATGCTTGATAAAGATGCTTAAATTACACCGATCTTTTTCTGTTTCGAAAATTTATAATTTCTTCTCTCAAGGGATGAAATGTGGTATGCTACACTCCATTTTAATGTCAATAAACTTTAGCAGCTTTCAGCTACCATGAGCGGGCCTCTTGAGCATTGTCCTCTCTTTTGAATACCCTACTATAAACTCTTGGATTATAGAAGATGAAATGTAATTCTCAAACTTTCATTTCATCTTCTAAAGCCTCAATGATGCGAAGAGTCCCGAACATAACTGTAATTGAATTGAAAGTGCAAAACAATCATCTAGAGAAAGAGCGTAGAATCTACTAACTGATTAATGATGGATTGTAAATTATATTGGTAGGTTCCACAGTCCTTTCTCTAATACATTACACACTCACATAAATCTTTATACTTTAACGTCACTTATTTTCTGTAAAATATGAAAATAATCAATCTAACTATAGAAATGAAGGAGAGGGTCAATAGTGGTGAATGAAGCAAAGATTGATGTTCATTTTATTCCATGGACAGGGTTGATCCATGTTCATGCAGACTAAAAAGCCTCTTGGAAGGTTTATGGAACTTTATCTGATATCTTGAATTGCGTTGGCCTGGCTCTTTATTTTTTACTGGGTGTGTTTTGAAGCCCTCAAATTTGACAAGAGTTGGTGTCCAAGACGAAACTGCGTTGAACTCGTTTCGAATGACTTATCCATACATCGAAAAAGAAAATGGCACAAGCGTGGCCATTTCTATTTTCTAAAAGGAGATTATATTTCGAGTAAGAATCTTATAACAACTTTATGCAAATTTCAATGTATGACGATTAGGCTTTATGTAAAGTAATAATAACTTTAAGAATAATTTGATCAATCTTGACTACGGAAGTTATGCTTTACGTGGCCCAAAGTTAGTTAAATATGACAAATACTGATTTTGTTTAAGATTTGTGTGATAAAGAAAGAGTTTGATTTGCGTCACACCAAATTCACAATGTTTTGGTTCGTGAAGTTTGGGGTTACAATCACTCAGAATTGCGTCCGAATTAAGAATGGGACCGATTCTCAATTATCTTTTCAGCCACCATATAGACACTGTAATTTTAAAACGTTTTTGGTAATATTTTGAGAATATATACTTTTTATTTTTCTAAAGATTCCAAAAACAAGCCCTGATAAACTCATTCAACCTTTATTTTTATTTTTTTTTACCCCTACCTATTGAATCCTATATTGTTTTTGGCAACCACTACTATCTTCTCACTTACATGTACTCATATAAAGTTACTAGAGTTGCTGATAGGGCAATGTTTGGTCAATGTCACAAACCTTTTCTTTTTCCTTTAGAAGATACTAAGTCTCACACAACTACACATAAATGTCTTTTAACAATAACTTTTTGTCTCTTTCTTTTAACAATAATCTCCATAAACATTATGATTATTTTTAATTTGCTTTACATAATAATGTTACAATGTTTCTAGTTTGAGATATTAATGTAGGTCTTGAAAAAATTGAATTTGGTGGTCCATGATTCTGGCTAGTAGCTCTTTTTTTTCTGGTGCAGCAGCTTTTGACTAATGTGTTATTTTAACCTGTGGCTCTTGAACTGGGCCTACCCATGTTACTCTTAAAGAGAGTAATTGGGTAAAAGTCCACTTCAAGCCCATTTGATGGGTTTTTTTTGGTTATAGATTTTTAGGGTTTTGTGTGGACCATGCAGCTTTCTGGTTGTTGCTCAGAGTTTGACCATGGAGAATAAAAATGGTACATGACAAAGCAATTGAGAAGCTCTTAACCTCCACTAACATACAAAACACTGAAAAACAAATGGGCACCATACGGTTGCGTTGTAAATGGTAAACTCATGAAGATGGAGCTTGTGCTGACCCAACTCTATGATCTATGGTATGATGTTCATCAATCCCACATAATTTACAAATTAATACTGATAATAATTTATATATATCATTCTTTTTTTTCTTTTATATAAAATTCGACTAATCATTAAATCGGTAAAAAATACGTATTTAATCTTAAAAAATTTAATCAAATAATATTTTTATAATATAATCAATATATAATATCAATATTTTTTTTAAAATAATAATAAAGATTATTGTTATAATTTATAAAAATTACAAATATAGAATATAATAAAAAGTACAAAGAATCAATAATTATTGTATTTAATACATTTGTTAAAATTTACAATAAAAAAATTAAATATATTTTTATTTTGACTTTGGATTCTTATATTTTAAAATTATTAAATTAATCCTAAAATTTTAAAAATAGCTCTTTAATCAATTTTATAATAGTAAAAATTGTTAGTAATTTTCTTATCAATTCTATTAAATGAATCATGATCAAGTGCTAAACGTTAAAAAATAAATTCAAATGACATATTTTTAAATTGGATTAATAATTTAAAAAATACAAAGATCAAAAGATGTTTTTTTTTCTAAAACAAAAGAATAAAAATATATTTAAAAAAAAACTGCACATGTAAACTACCATGGCAAAAAAAATTAACGTATTTGTATCTTTTTTTTGTCTAGTATTATATTGTCTATCTCTCTCTTAAAATATATCTAAAAAAAGGTCTTCATTGTTTTCAAGCATTGTTACACTAATCTTCTTAATTGTTTAAAATATATTACAATAATATGGTTGTTGTGAACATTAAAAACTGAATTATTACGTGTACTCTAAATTCTTAAAATATTTACTCTCACAATAATCACAATAAAATTCATACTTATTCTAAATTCTATTTTTTTTTTTTAATATGAATGGATAAGGGACTATTCCATTAATTTAAAACAAATTAAAAAACCTGCATTTTTTAAAATTGAATAATAACAATAGTAAAATAATGATATTTTTAGTTCATATTTAGTCCCAAAAATATGCTGATAAATAGGTCAGTTCATAGATCCAAATAAAAAAAAGTATTCATTTAAAAGAAAATTATAATTTTTCTTTCATTTATTAAAAAAATTATTAAACTAAATCTACCAAATACATTCAAAAGTCATACAATAGTAATACGTTATAATTATAATGTATAACATTTGAAGTGGAAAGTGGAATAATTACCATTTTTCATTTTAAAAAACAGAGTTTTAGAAGTTTGGTTATGTGTTTTTCCAAATTGATGCATGCATCCGAACATGGAGCAGGTGAAAGACATAACTTTTGATTTTCCCTCTGCGAACACAACTCACACTCCTAAATGGGTGACATCACCAGACCATTTGTGTGGTCCTCTCTTCTCCCTCCTTCTATCCATCTATCTCCACCTTTTCATTACTTTTCGATGTTTGAAACCACCACACCACCACCACCATCATCATCATCTTCCATTGCCATTAATTTCACTTCAAAAATTGAAAAAAATGGTGTTGCTTGTTTGGGGCAACACAAGTGGGGACTTGTTGTTGTGTTTCATTTTAGGGTTTGGACACAGTGCTTCTGAGATCTATCCATTTCAACTGTTTAATCATGGACTCTCATCAATGCAGGACCACCATGCATTCCTCATGCGTTATCATACCGCATGCTATGCTCTATATAACCTCAACTTCATTTCTCATCAATCAAAAATCAACCTTTTTTTTATTAATTATAAAATCACAATATTTTAAAGAATCTTATGGATTTATTCATGCATTTTAAAAAATAAAACCCTTATTAATTTCCTTAACACAATCAATTATTATATAATAATATTATCATATCAAACTAGCATAAGTAAAATAAGAAATTATTAACTAAAAAACTACTAGAAAAAAAATACAGAAAATAAGAGAAACATGATCCAAAAAATACATTGAAAAGTATTTTTATTACTTTTTCATTGATGATGATAGAGTTATTGAATGTAGGAAAGAACTTAAAATTGGAACATAAAACTCTACTATTTAAGATTGAAAAATTGTGAATAAAAAGTATTACGATTCCTCGATAATATTTAACATACAACTAAAAAATCACACAAAATTCATAAAAATCTAATAAAAAAACAATTCATTGAAATTTATATAACTTATAACATTATTATATGATTTTTTTAGTCTTTAAAATATCAATTAAACACCGTTAAATTTTGTTACCCTCTAAAAAACTCTTAATAATCTTGATTGAATATTATAAGTGTTTATTTTTTAATATTTAAAAATTTCGATTGAATGTCCCCAACTTTTTTTAAAGAACAATCTTTTAAATCATTTTACAATTTTAATTGAATTTACTCAAACTCAAACCCGGTTTGTTCACACCTTTTTGATGAGCGATTGAATTTAATTCCCTATTTTTTGTGAATGCAATGACATTGAATGATAGAATGTACATACTGTCGTTTATATATGCATATTACTTTGTTATTCTCACTGAGAAATTTAGGATACGTGACGTGATGTAGTTTCATGTTTTTCGATCAACATCCATGGCAGAAAACAGTACTCTCAACTATGATGTTATTTGCAGCGATCATTCTAATAGGAAAATTCCCAATTACCTTTCAATTAGTGATAATGGAATCAATTTTTATCGCTTATGTAAATTTTAATTCGATATAAACAAGATAGTATAAGAATATATCATCAAAAAATATTTTATCATATTATTTATGAGTGTTAAATATGAGCATGTGTAGAAATAAAAAAAATCAAGATCTCACTTCTCTTAAAAGAAAAATTTCATTTATAAACTTATTTTGTAAAGTCGCATTATAATTCTAACACATTCATAAAATACACTTTCACCACCTAATTAAGCCTAATTATCATTGTTTTCTACAGTTGATTTTATAAGAAAAGAATAATAAATTTCAAGTTATAATTTTTAAATTGTTATCTCAAATACCAAATAAGTGTATTCTCAAATTAATTTTTCTAACTTACTTCTTGAGTTAAGGTGCTTAAGTTGTTGTTTAAATTAATTACATACATTTCCTATGATTTTAAATATTTTGAAATTTTACATAAAAGTATGAAGCAAAATGTTGTTAAAAACAAAGTTATGAACACTAATTATTAGGTTTTGAAAAAATAAGGCCATTTTTGGAGCAACTAAAACTCAATTGATGAAAGTGAAATAAAAATAAAAATAAACAAAAGGAGGGAGATAGATGGGAGTTTTACGGCGGTGGAATTAGTAGTAATCAAGTGTGTTCAAATCACATGCCACACATAAAATAATCAAACAAAATGAAAAGAGAAAAACTATTTAAAACGAAAAAGTAAAGAAAAAAAATAAAAAAGAAGGAATTTTGAATTTAATTTTTCTCCACTATCTCACAAAAATCAAACACCCTTATACGTTGATCATTGGATATGATTATTTTGCAAGGTTTGAATAAAATAGAGTTTTTGATAGACATAGTGGTTGGATAATGTTGCAATGCTTCAACTCCTCATGTACTTCACATGGCTGCAATTCTAGTCAATCATTGAAGGCGCAATATGAAAATGGAAACGATCATTACCTTTGTTTTTTCCTTTTATTTTTTATTATCTTTCTTCGTTTTTAATTTTGTCCTTCTCCAAAGCCATACGTAAGTGGAAGCACAACTATTTTTGATTAGAAACCCTTTTGGCCTAACCATTCTTTTTAGATGCAAATTACGTTTCTCTAATTGGACAATTAGTGTGGTAGTATATAAACGTCAAATCACTACGTATTCGTTGTTGAATTGTGCAAGTTGAAGACAAAATTTGCCAGCTTTGGAACACTTTCTACACCCTTTACCATTACAAAAATACAAAAGTCACGTTCATAACTTGCTACACATGAACTCTCGTTATCAAGTGGAAAAGGAACTTTCTGTGTCAGATGGAGACACTTTGTAAGCCCTCACATTATTAACAAATGGAGTCAACAACATGAACTTAATTAAGAATGGTAATGGGTAGGGTTGCTAATACACCACTTTTGTTGAATCATTCACATTAGGGCACATTAAAGGTAAATAATACACCCAAAAGTCCAAACATTGGCTGGAAAAAAAAAAGTTAAAGGAACGAACATTGATTAAAATAATAATCAGCCATGACTTTTTTTTTTTTTCTTTTCAGTGAAGGTATGAGAGCAGCAAGTATAGCTATGTTGGGTGTCTTTAGGGATTAATAACAGATATTTTGTAAATGAGAATAAGTCAATCATTTAAAAAAAAATAGACCGCATTTAACTAAAAATTTTAATATTGTTTTTGAAAGAAGTATTTTGTAATTTTTAGAAAAATTTAAATATATTAAATTTAAATTTCTTTTATTTAAAATAATTTATTTTTTTAAATAATTTTTTTAGATAAGATAACTCAAATTTATTGAAATTTATTCTTGTTCGGATAAAGTATTTTAATTAGTATTAAAAATAAAAATCAGGTTCAAACTCATAATATTTGACCTTTATCTATATGGAAAAAATTGGACAGAGATATATTATCGAGTAAAGTAAGATCGGGACATACTAAACTAGTAAGGTCGGATTCGATCAAAATAAATTTTATTAGAATTTTAAAGGTTGAATAAAGTCGGGTTAGACTGGTATGATGTGATGAGTCAAGTTGTGTTAGGATAAGTTAGGATGAATTAGAACAACTTAGACCATGTCAAATCAAGTCGGGTTCATATGGGTTAATTAGGCTGTAAGTGAATTGAACAAATATTAGATACGTTGGGTAGGTTAAGATAAAATGTGTGAGATTAAAAAATGTCACATCAAGTTAAATCAAGATGAGTCAAATTTGATTAATTGGATCAAACCTAATAAAAAATGGTTGAATTAGGTTAAGACAAATTATGACAAATGAGTTGGAAAGAGTTGAGATATGTTGAGTCTGGTCAATATAAGATGGATCAAATTGAGTCAAAATGATTCGATGATGGTTAAAATGTGTCGAGTTAGTTAGTTTGAAATATGTCAAGACGATTAAGGATTAAATTAAACTATGTTAATCTAGTTCGAGCTGAGTTGATCGTGCTAAAACGGATTGAGATGAATCAAAATTAAGTAAAAAAATATAAATAAAGAAAAAAAATTAAAGAAAAAAAAGAATTTTAAATTTTATTTTCTTCATGAATATGATATCATATTCAATTTAGAAAAAAAAATACTAAGAGTATTAGATTCATTAATTTTTCTCACTTCTCCTTTTTAGCATGGGAAATTTCAATTTATAGTTTGATTTCAATATTCTAACTACTATATAACTTTTCTTATTCATAAATTTAAACCTATTACCTATAGAGTAAGATTGTGGTGAAAGCAAAGATGTAGTATTGAATGACATGTTCTTAATTAAAAGAAAATCAAGTCCTAATGGGTAGTGTGGGTGACCCACCATCACATGGCAGGGATGAGATTTCAATGGAATGGTCCACAACGTATTAGTGCAGTTTGAGAATTTAACAAATGAGAGCAAAACGAGGAAGCAAAGCAAACACACAGGAAAAATAAAACCTTTGAGAAAAAGATGTTACAAATATCTTCTACACACCAAGGAGGGGAAACAAACATAAATAACACCAACAACCCCATATGTCACATGTTACTGGGAAAAGTTTGAAAATTGTTAGATGCCCTATTTTCAATTTCATCTGTGAAGGTAGTAACAAGTCAAGTTTACAATTTTTTATCGTTAGATTAGATCAAAGAAAACTTGTTTCTTTTTGCAGAATTTACAACTAGCAAGTCTTCATGTTCAAATGAAAGTAATAAAATTTAGCTTAAATTTGAATTATGAGAGTTTAAATCTGAATTCAAAAGAAATGGATCTGTGACTATTTATTATTTGATTATTGGTTCACAGAATTCAACACACACACTCACACGCCCTATATAGTACAGATCTCTTTATTTGGGTTTTGTTATTTTTTCATTATCTGACTTACCTTTCCATTTTTCTTCCTCTTGATTGAGACACAATTCGTAGATATAGGAATTTATAACGTGGGGATAAGTGGGAAACACTCGTATTCACTTCACCATGATGACAAATGCCACTTTGAGGATGTCCATCACTATTATTGATTCATGCTATAAGAACTTGGAAGTAAAGTAAGTCAAACATACGTGAGGTTATAATATTTTAGCTTATATATGAATATTTATAATCCTAAACTTCATAAACTTGGTCTCGGGTTAATATTTCATTCTATTTAAGAAATAAAACCAAATCACATGGAGTCTTTTAACTTAAAATAAGATTACTAATACTTTATCTTACCTAAATTAAACTATTTATCCAATTAAAATTCCAAAAAGAGAATTTTACAAGCTATAAAAAAGAATGTTTAAAAATATATATTCACAACAAACCTTAAATATAATCAAACATACCACCACAAACCTAAACTAACAAAAAATCATATTTTCTTCAAAAACGTCGCATGAATCCACTCTAAATACTGCATGCAAAGAAACAGAGAATAAAAATGAAAAAGAAAATTTAACCTAATCAAATCCTTTACCCAATAGAAATGATATTCTCTCTACCAAATTTACAAATGAATTCAGTATATTAACAAAAAAATGATCGTGTGTATTAAATTTTAAAAAATAGTTTTATAAGTTTAGAGATGCAATCATTTTTATAGAATAAAGATTAAATAATTAAATTTTATTATTTATAGTCTTTTAATTTGATCAATCAAATATTCATTCTCCATCAAATTGCATTGTTTTTTCTGATATTATTAAAACTTAGTTATTACATAATTTAGGTTTAATTTTGATTATGTAAAAAGAAAAATTATTTGTTTTATATTCTGTAAAAAAATCACTTGTAATTTATAATATTATATGACACTGATTCATTTTTTATTTATTAAATAAAAGATTAAAAATCACTCAAAGTGATAAATATTAGTGTTGAATATAATATCTATATATAATTTTTAAAAACAATATTATTATTCATTAAATAAATGTTATTAATCCATTTTAAATAAATATTAGAGATTAAAAATTCGTTGAGGATAAAAGTTTAAGCAAAACACGATTGAAGACCATAACTAGAGGCATTTTATAAATAATAAAAAATATTTTAAATTTTATAAAGAATTATTTTTTATAAAAGTTAAAATAAAAAATCTACTAAATTTACATAGATTAATTACTGAGCACTTTTTACTAAAATCAATTGATATTTAAGCTTTTCTTTTATTCACCCTTGTGTGGGGCACATCCAACATAAACTCAATAAAACCGATCAAATTTCTTAAAAAATGTGTAACATATTGTTGAATCAAGAAGCATCTCATAGGGATAAGATTTGAAGAAGACGAGGTTTGAATTGTTGATCTTAACTGAGCCATGTCCCATGCATTATCCAGCCCTTTTGACGTACATAAACCTTTTCATGTTTGAAGTAGAATACTTTAGAACAAGAATGTGATGGAATCATAGAAAAGTTATTTGTTTTAATTGAAAACGCCCCTTTACACGAAAACAAGTGGAAACCAACACGAATTGGTCTAAGAGCCAACGTCTCTTCAAATTGATTTAACTGAAGTAAACGAGTGAGTGAAGAAGAACTCTCTCACATCACAAACAAGAAACGTAGGTTTAATAATAACAATTATGTCTCCCTCACACCCTTGCTAGGGCCAGTGTCCCTAATAACCAACAACTAATTCAAATTCATGGATCGTACCCCTGTTTTTTTTTATTAAGTGGATTTTATTACGGGTTTATCAAGTCATTCGATTCTGTATTAGAAAATTATTACAATTAAATATAATTTTATTTTAAAAAAGCAAATAAAATAATTTATAATTTAATTTATATATTTTTATGATTTTTTATTATAAAGTTATTAAATATATTATAATAAAATAATTGTTTAATAAAAAGATGTATTATACAAATGTAATATTTGTAATTTTAAGTTTTCTTATATTTTTATTTAAAATAATAATATATTTTTTATATTATAAGAAACTAATTAACTCATTACATTAAATATTATTTTATAATTTAATTTTAGTATTATATATTATAATTTTAGTTTGGTTTAAAATTGATGATTTATCACTAAATAAAAAATCAAATTAAATGTTTTAAAAATCACCTCCGTTCAACTAATAATTGGTATGCTATTTTTAAATAATAAAATTTTAATAAAGTTAAAAAAATTGGTATAAATTAGAGAAATTAGAAAAACCAAATTTTTTATTGAATCGGTTTTATTAAAAAAATTAAAGATCAACTTTTTTTAATAAAAAATATAATATATTTTAAATTTTTATCTTATAATTATGTTTATTTTAATTATTATTCATATTATATTTTTAATATATTTTATATTTAATTTTTATTATGATTTATAATGATTATCATAACAACTATTATTTTTTATATAAAAATATTATTACTAATAAATTTATTATATTATAAAAATATTATTTTATTAAATTTGATTAGATTTTGGTTGAATATTTAAATTTTGAGCTTATATTTTCACCGTGATAACCGGTTTGGTTTTAAAAATATTAAATTAAATTTATAAATTTTAAAAGATTTTAATACATTTTTTTTAAATTTGACTATTTTTATTTTATTAATTTTCAATCTTATTTTTGAATTAATTTGGTATTTATATCTTTCACATTATATCATATTTTAGAAAATTAAAATTGTTTGACAAAATTTACTTTTAAAAAACTATAAGTCCTATTAAAAATCAATAAACAGATAGTAAACAATAAATTAATAGATTACAATTTTAATTTTTTTAAAAATTAAAAATCAACCTAAAATATTTGTGTTCTCTTCTATACATAAAAATTGTTCTATTCTATACATAAACTTGTTATTATTAATTGAAATTAAAATATAATAAAATATTTACATTTAGGTTTTATATGCATAATTTAAATGTAAATAATTTATAAAATTAATTTTTATTTAGTTCCTCACATTAAAAAGTTATGTTACTATATGTATTTAAATTATTATAATAATTTAGTTAATATTTACAAATTTGTGAATCAATCGGTTAATGATAATTTCAATTTCAAACTTAATTTATATTTTTGTGCAGACTAAATTTTTTATAAAATGGTTTTATGAACCTAATCTAGTCATAACCATGAGAAATAAAACTGAATTAACTTTTCATGCTATTATAATATATTATTTATGATATTATATATGTATATAAATGATAGAATTAAAAATGTAAAAATAGAATAAGATACATTTTAAGATAAACAACATTGGTATATATCATATTAGATAAAAATATTATTTATTGAATATAAACTATATTATTAATACATAATTGTATATATATAAAAAAAGTTTTAGAAAAACACATAAACATTTATACCGAATTGAAATAACAGAGAATTTCAAAATACAAGAAATCTAATTTTTAAAACTCAAAATCCCATAAAAATTATTTTTAAACTAACAAAGGATTAGTAGAAAAAAAGGGTGATAAAAAGATCTATAATTATTGTTATAATAGTCTTAAAAAATAAAAAATTTAATATTTTGGCACTGATCCTTCAACTCCATCACTATGATTGGTGTATTATTCCAAACAATGCCTTATCCAATGAAAACACAAAGCCCTCTCTCTTTCTATCTCCTGCGGTGGTCTGTACGGTCCCTATCATGGACTTGGACTGATGTGATGAACGCAGTGATGTAACCAATTACGTGGACCTGTTGCGAGTGTACGGTGCACCGTAACGCACCGAATCATCAAAGGACCCAAAAGGCAAAAATACAAAGAAGAAGAAATCATGTGTAACTCCCAATTAATATAGCCATTTATTACCACTTCAAGTTCATGCAAAATTCAACCAAAATCTTTCTCTTTCTCTTTCTCAATATCATTTTTTTCTTCTTTGCAATTTCTCATTTACTTCGTGTAGAAGAATTTCAGTAAAAATAATACATTTATTTATTAAAAATATTTATTTTTATTATTGAGTGTCACATAAAATAAAAATAACGAAAACTCAAAATAAATATATGAAAAAAAAGTCCACAAATATAGTCTTCTTCTCTTTCATTTGAAAAGAGAAAATACGAGAAAACAAATGGACCAACAAATCTTTTAACCCCAAGTCTTTGTCTTCTCGTTACGAGAATAGGACAAATAAGAGATGATTTTCTCGATACAGAAATCAGAGATGAATTTCACCCTTCAATCATCTTCAAATAATGCACAGTCCTACCAATAATTACTAACTAAACGTGATAATTATAAATTAATTTGATGTTTTCTTACAAATATAATTAATCTTAAAAATATAATTATTAAGTTATCAAATTGATTAAAATAGTTTTTTTTATTACTATATATTAATTAAATTGTCAGAGATTAAGTTACTTTATGCGTATCAGATTCACTTTTATTTTATAAGGTAAAATATTTTACCACGTTATTGAAATTAAATAATAAATTTTAATGTCTTTGGTATTTTTTATTCTACCTTTAATAATTTATTCTAAAACGGAAAAAATAGACTAAAAACTTAATATTTTATTATATTTTTTCATGAAATATAAAAGATTAATTACATTACTGATTTTTTTAATCAAAATCTTAATCCTTAAACAATGGAGAGCTAGAAATTCTCTCTAATGAATTTTAACATGTATTTAATATAATTAATGACTGTGCTAATTATAACCACTTTTTCACTGTATCATTATGAAGAAACATGTTCAAAACGCGCGATTGTGAAAGACGCGCGGAGTAGGTTCGTGTCAAGTCCACATTCGATCTTATCTACATAGTTATCTAAGACCTAGGCATGGCATTTTAGTAGTTTTTCCCGAAAGCAGGTGTCATTAATCCGACAGTCGTTTTCTATTTGTCCATGCCGTTTTCTCTTTCTTTTTCTCTTTCTCAGAGACTGTGTTTTTTTAGCAGAGAGAGTGAGACTTTAGCAGAGGGTGAGGCTCACTTGGAAAGCAGTGACAAGGACTGATGCATGTTCACGCACTCAACGGTCAAGATTCTCTCAATATCCCATCATCGAAATCGACGCCTGCGCTTTCTCTGATTTCATTCGAAAGCCCCCAACCAACCATCCTTCTTGGTTGAGTTAAGTTAGGATAAGGTAACCATGGTTAAATAAATCTACACTCAACTCGGCCAATTGGATTACTTCCTTCCTTCCTTTCATTTCACCTCCACCACCTTCTCCTCTTTCTCCTTCTTCTTCTTTCCTCCTCTTCTTACCCCTCTCACTCTCCGGCTTTTGTTTTAACACAACATGTGAGTGAGTGGCATCAAGGGTTTGAGTCTTTCTCTCATTCTAAGCTCTAAGCTCATTCATCTCTTGGGTGGTTCGGTATATAGTGCAAATTAAGATTTGTGCGATACTTGGATTTTCTCAGATCTGTCCTATTTCTCCTTTTTATTGTTTTATCCTGTTTCTAAATCGTCATCATCACCATTTGATTTGCAAGATCATAATTTTTCTGTTTTGGGTTTCCTCTCTTCCACCTCATTTTTCAATTGTTTTTTCTCTGGTTGTTTTTTCCCTGATAAAAATTGAGTTTTTTGGCTACCCTTCAAGCAGATCCAAGTTGGGAAGTATAAAATTTTCAGTTTTTATCAGTGCCCTCTTTTTAGACTTTCCTCATGTTCTAGATTTGAAGATCTTGTTACTTCACTCTCTCGTTACAGCCTAGATCTGTTCTCCCTTTTTCTGGCTTTAGATCTTGGTTTCTTTGATGATGTCGTAGAACTTCAAATTTGAGGGCTTTACCTTTGTGGGGTTGTCCTTTTTTTTCCTACCCCCCTTTGGATTATGAAAGTTTTCCTGGAAAGTTGGGGAGTTTGGATCACTGAGTAAGATATAGAGAAGAGTCAAGCAAAAAAAATGAATTATTTCCCAGACGAGGTAATAGAGCACATATTTGACTATGTGGTGTCACACCGTGACCGGAACGCTTTGTCTTTGGTGTGTAAAAGTTGGTACAGGATAGAGAGGTGTACGAGGCAGCGGGTGTTCATAGGGAACTGTTACTCTGTCACTCCGGAGAGGTTGTTCCAGAGGTTTCCTGGTCTCAAGTCTTTGACTTTGAAGGGAAAACCTCATTTTGCTGACTTCAGTTTGGTTCCTTACGGTTGGGGTGGCTACGTGTATCCATGGATTGAGGCACTGGCCAAAAGCAGGGTTGGGTTGGAGGAGCTTAGGCTCAAGAGGATGGTGGTCACGGATGAGAGCCTGGAGCTACTTTCTCGTTCTTTCACACACTTCAAGTCTTTGGTTCTAGTTAGCTGTGAAGGGTTCTCAACCGATGGCCTTGCTGCTATAGCTGCAAATTGCAGGTGAGAATGAAGTAGCGTGTTTGAATCCTTTGTTGGTTTAGATGTAAGGGTTTGTTGTACAAGTTTTGTGGGTTTGTATGTGTTTGCATTTTATTTGGTTTGTGGTACAATTTTGATGGTTTCCTTCTGTTTTTGTGATTTGGAGGATATACGGTTGAAGGTATGTCCTGATTAGTTTTGTCTTTGTCTTATTGTGCTGTCGAAGTTTCTAGTTGACATTTTTTAGGTGACTACTAGCTTTTGTTCTTCGTGGCTACTAGTTTGGGAGAAAAAGGAGTTTAATTAGTTGATTAAAATCGTTAAGTGATTGATATCGAACTTGCTTTTGGTACATGTCAAGCTTTGTAGACAAGCTAGTGCCCAAGAGGATCTTGAGAACTCGACTGATCTGTCCCACTAAAAGTTTATTGCCTGTTTGTGAATTGTACTGATTAGGAGTTCTTTTCTTTGAACATCATGGTCCTCCAAAATAATATCGGTTTTGTATATGATGTGTGTGAAGGATGAATGGTGTTGATGAATCTGTTTGCTGATTGAGATCATAGTGAGGATTTTGAAATGTGTTGTTGACTCCCAATGTTGCTTATGTTTTATTTGTTTTGAAATGTAGGTATCTTAGGGAGTTGGATCTGCAAGAAAATGAAGTTGAAGATCACAAAGGCCAGTGGCTAAGTTGCTTTCCCGATAGCTGTACATCACTTGTCTCTCTTAATTTTGCTTGCCTTAAAGGAGAGGTTAGTTTGGGAGCTCTAGAGAGACTTGTGGCCAGGTCTCCTAACCTTAAGAGTTTGAAGCTGAATCGTTCAGTGCCCCTTGATGCACTGCAAAGGATAATGATGCGAGCACCTCAACTAGCGGATTTGGGAATTGGATCATTTGTCCAAGATCCAGAATCGGAGGCATACATAAAGCTTAAGAGCACCATTCTCAAGTGCAAGTCCATAACCAGTTTGTCAGGGCTTTTGGAAGTTGCTCCTCACTGTCTTGCAACTATATATCCTATTTGCCCTAATTTAACATCCTTAAACTTGAGCTATGCAGCAGGCATTCAGGGCAGTGATTTGATAAAACTAATTCGCCACTGTGTGAAACTACAGCGCTTATGGGTAAATACATCAAATTTGAAATTTTTTCATTGTGTTAATTCTTCTATTGGTGAGTATCACTAATTCCTACACTTGTGCAGATAATGGATTGCATTGGAGACAAAGGACTTGGTGTTGTAGCTAAGACATGTACAGATTTGCAAGAATTGAGGGTGTTTCCATCTGTTCCCTTTGGAAATCCAGTAGCTGTCACAGAAAAAGGACTTGTTGCAATATCAATGGGTTGCCCTAAGCTTCACTCATTACTTTACTTCTGCCACCAGATGACAAATGCTGCACTCATCACAGTTGCTAAGAACTGCCCCAATTTTATCCGCTTCAGGTTGTGCATCCTTGATGCAACAAAACCTGACCCTGATACAATGCAGCCACTGGACGAAGGTTTCGGTGCAATTGTGCAGTCTTGCAGGCGACTCAGGCGCCTATCACTCTCAGGGCAATTGACTGACCAGGTTTTCCTTTACATTGGAATGTATGCTGAGAAGCTTGAAATGCTATCTATTGCATTCGCTGGGGACAGTGACAAGGGAATGCTCTATGTGTTGAATGGATGCAAGAAACTCAGGAAGCTTGAGATAAGAGATTGCCCTTTTGGCGACATGGCACTTCTGACGGACGTAGGGAAGTATGAAACAATGCGATCCCTTTGGATGTCATCATGCGAAGTGACCGTCGGAGCCTGCAAGTTGCTAGCTAAGAAGATGCCAAGGTTGAATGTGGAGATCTTCAATGAAAATGAGCAAGAAGATTGTAGTCTGGAAGATGGGCAGAGGGTAGAGAAGATGTATTTGTATCGTACAGTGGCTGGGAAAAGGAGAGATGCACCAGAATATGTATGGACTCTCTAGGTGCATTTTAGGTCATTTAATTTCTTGTTATTCAGATGTTTGTACTTGTTTCTAGGCTGACTGATTAATGCAATTTTAGCCGGGTGTAGTGTTTTGTCACTTCCTTGCATTTGCTAGTTCTATACATATGTTAGATTGCCTTTTCTTAGTTATTATTATTCTATCATATGCCACTTTTTATCACGTATATTATTAGTGGAGTTCAGTATTTTACTTCTAATCTACTTGTTGAATGGAAAAGTGCTAAGTTTCTACTCCTGATTTTATTGTTCTTCTCCCTCTTTATGATATTGGAGGGACCACTTGAGCTCGTTCATGATCTTGTCACAGTTCAAGCATTTTTTCTTCCTCTATGTTGAGCATGTTCTCAGCTGAAACATATATTTAAGAATCTACTTTGGTTTCGTTTTCATTAACACCATTCCAAACAAATTCTGGCTATACTGAGCTTTCCAGCATGATCATAAACACTTCTGACTCATTTTTGTTAAATAATTTTGGCTATCCAGTTCTTCCCAATATCTATTAAAGTGTTGGTTGTATAAATTGATTGGTTCTTCAAATCCTTTTGTGAAAGAATAGTCTTGATGCAGCTCCATCTATCATCATAAAGTCACTATACTTAACTGAAATTTAACCATCATAAGTTGTACATTTTAACCACTACTCAAAATTGCTCCAAGATCAAATTTGATTTAAAGTTTATCCTTCAAAGTACGAATTTATTTATTTTCATTCTTGGGTACATTTTAGAGCATGTTCGACCTGTAATCCTTTCTCAAGTCACCATACATGTGTTAGTTACACATCTCTTTTCCAAACAGAATATAATAAAGATCTAGCTTCTTGTGTTAAGCAGTGTTTTAAAAGTCAAACTGGATTGTTCGGCTTAATTGAGAATCAGTCTTTTCCTTGATCTATTCAAATGCAAGAGACTGATTCAAAACCGACTTCAGAATCTTTAAACAGGCTTGTTTGGTCACAATCCGGTTCAAGGCTCTAATATTGAAAAATGCTTGATGTTGCCTGTTTAAAAACTCAGCTTCCTCCTATGTTGAAATGGTGCCAATCTACCATTTGTCCAGTACATTTCAAGATATACTTTTTCATTTAAAATTGTTTGAGTAAGTTGCTTATCTTAATTTTTATTATATTACATGTTATGTAGGTTTAATCACTCTGCATAAAAAAAGTATTATGATATTAAGGTTATTAATTTTGAAAATATTTTTCATCATTTAGTTGACATAATATTTAAAATGCATTAATTCTTACTCTACATAAAAATGTATTACATAACCTAATTATTCATATAGAATTGACTTAATATTAATATTTAAAATAATTTTTATCATTTTTTCCTGTTCACGATTTTATGTGGTCTTTAACTTCATTAAACTTTTATAAGTGTCTCCCTTAGGGATAAATTTATAAATAACAAACATGGAATTGTTATAATATAGTCTTTTAAGATATTGTCAATGAAAATATATCAACTTGTGAACTTATTCTCTACTTAAAGTGTTTTAAGTTTCAGAATTTTACAAATAATAAACGTGTTTTTTAATTCCTGACATTTACTTTTGTTTAACTTGAAAACTACAAATGAATAAAATTTGAAATATAGATTATAAGCTCTCACAATTTAAAGATTTTATCGTTATCACTCAGTCGCAAAATATTAATACTTATCGTGGTTTTCTGATTGGTTGATAATATAATTTATATTACAATGATGGTACATAGAAATTAACGAAACAAGTAATCTTTTTACAAAGATTAAAACTACAGAACATTTTAGAGGAATACAAATACATTTAAAACACACTCATTCAATCATTGCTTCAATTCAACCACGATTTACCACAATTCAATAAAAAATGAGTGGTGTTTAACAATGGTAGCAAGGAACAATATAATATATTAGTTTGTTTCCACGTAAAAATATTGTTGTTTACAATTTCCAATATACATTAAGCACTCACAAAGAAATTCACAAATATCACATCAGAATACCTATGAACAACCCATAAATGAGTGAGGAAGAAGATGAAGACCCAGGAGTTACAAGAATGATTAATACTTGCCAGATCCCGCACATATGAATTAAGACATTAGAGCAACGTTTATCCAGAGAGCTATAAACAGCCAGGTACACCAAACTGCTGATACAACTTTTAATATGATTATCAGAAAAAGCAATCCTCCAGCAAACAACAGCAGCAAAACGCTGTCAAGCTGCACATGTAAAAGAACAAAGGAATCTCAGTCTTTAGAACCAAAAAGGCTTTAATAAAGGACATAAAACGGAAAGTAGAAAACGATTTAACACGAATTTTTAATTGAAAAAGTTGATTTCTCAAGCTGAAAGATAACAATTGCATAGAATTTCCTTTTGTTTAATCATATGTTTGAAATCCAGAAGATATTTCTGTATATTATGGAAAACTTGTAGTCATGTAAATAAACTTGGGTGTTGCCAAATGCTCAAATATAATGCTTTATTGAATAAGACTTGCATTTAAATGGAAAAAAGAGGATAAGCTCATCAGCAAAATGTAACTCTTAAGCAAATTTTGACCTTTAGATTATATTTTACTCTGATTGTTCAGGATCACCCGCTTTTGTAGTGTAATATGAAATTGATGAAGTAATACAATATCGGCAGTTGACTTCAATGATTAATGAGAAATTGACTCTGGTCATTCTATTTGTCATTTTTCTTCCAGAAATTCAATATTTACTTGATATACTTCTAGAACTACAGATTTGATTCCAGGCAAACCATTCTGACCAACAGTTGTAGCCAAAAGAGGGGACATGGTTGTCCAAAGGATTTTGTTTTAGATTTCCAGAATACTTTTGGTCTCAAGTAATGCCAGTTTTAACGAACTGTTATTAAATTTACACAACAAAACTTGTCACATGTAAACTTCTAAAAAGCTATTCGATGGTGAGATGAAGTGAGTGATACGTAAACATCTATGCATTACATAGGCAAGTATAGTACATGTGTCATTGCTTCCAACTAAAGTGAGTTTTATGAGATCATCTAGTATGCTAACAGTCTAACTGTATATCTCCTGGTGTACACTCTCTGTATATTACTCCCCTTAGCCTTAGCCTGCTGAGTGTATTCCTTCTCATTCTACTGAGTCTTTAGCTACTCATATCTAGAATTGGAATGCCAATGTTAGACATAGCTTGCATTGAATAGAAATAATTATGAAGAGACTGTTTGTGTGCATAGCAAGATTCAAAGTTCTAATGTGAGTGGCAATGTTATCATTTGTCTTCAACCTAAACATTAGCCTAGAGTGGTGCTTAGAAAAAGGAATCATTCATCTTTGATTCCAAACTAAATTACTTTCCTGAGCATGAGATTTCTAGGAATAGTATTCCTGGAAAAATTTATAAAATGAGTTGGGTTATTATTCAATTTAGAGAGTGGTTTTGCAATTTTAGTCTAGGATTTGATTTTGACGTTAGGGCTTTTGACTTGTGATTATTTTTATTTAGATAGTTTATCCTATATGTTGAATTGGATTAACTTATTCAAAAATAGAGTATGATTATCTTATTCTGATATTTTTTCCTGTTCATTCAATAAACAGACCTTAAGTGTAAACATTTGGAAGCTTTTCTGCATAATTAAAATATTGATATTCCCTTTTCTTTAGAAAGTATATGAAACCGAAACCTTAAGCGGAATACTCAGCCTACAAGGTTATCATTGATCAAATACAAATGATTTATTTCTACTTCTGCATCATTAACTCATTGTGAAGAAAGAAAATAAAAAGGAAAGATGGCAGGAACAAAGATGTCACATGAAAGGTGAACAACAATATGAAAATTTCTATACGTTTACAAGGGTCAGATGTCACATGAAAGGTGAACAACAATATGAAGTTTTCTATAAGTTATTGTGGCAAAATACAGGAGCACCTGTGCAATCTAATCTGTTTGCATTGTGAAGGAAATTCTATATGTTTGTATTTTAGGGAGGATGAAAAGAGAGTGATGTTTTGTTTTGAATCAGCAATGTTGCACTTATGGTTAGTCATAAACATATATTTCATTTATGGCAATTCGTCAGAAACATTGTTTTTTTAAATTCAATTACAATGTACTAATAGAGTACTTTTTTACATTATAATCTATTTACAATTTACATGTTATGATAAACTTGTTGACATTATAATAATTATTTTAAAAGTAAGGCCATATTAGTTTACAATTAGTTGACATTGTAAAAATCTTTACATCATGTATGAAAATTTAACTCTTACGATGAATGAAATAGTTAAGTAAAATCCTTGTTTTTCATTGAACTCAGATTCCAATATCCATTTTCTACAACAATTTCCCACAACAAAAATTATAAGATCCTAAACGATTAGATTAACATTTTAAACAGGGGAAAGAATTTATACATAATGCATATCGGAATTTGAAAGCAATAACTGCCAGCATAGCATTTTTCTTTGAAGAGAAAAAAAAAAGACAACAAATACTTATCTAAATCTAATAATAACAATAAATAAGGAAAATAAAATTAAAAGAGACAGAGAGAGAAAAACCTACCAGCCTTGTAATAATGAAGTAAAACCGGGGTTATCATCGTGATGATGCTGCACGTGGTGGCAGTGGTAATATGAAGGAGGTGGCGAAGAGTACCCTTGATTGAAATAGCTTTGGTAACTTTGATACTGTGGAGGCGGCGGCGGTGGTGGGTACGTTGCATACCCCTGCGGCGGCGGCGCTGATGGGTAACCTGGTGGCGGATAAGGTGGGGCATAGCCTGTGTAGATTGAAATTGAAAGATAATTGGTAGAAAAATTTAGGCAAAAAGAAAGGGTTTTTATTTAATTGAATGATATTACCTGGAGGAGGATAATAGGGGTCTCTCTGGTAATTACCCATTATGTGCGGAATTGGGATCAAGGGCGCTTTTTGTTTTCTTTTGGGTTGGAGAAGAAACTTTGAAGACGAGGAAGAAAACCAAATGTATGTGTTCTGTTGGAGGGACAGCGTTGTTCGTCACGCTGTTCCAATGCTAACTTGCCACGTAGGAAGTCAATGCCCTGAACAGGTCATTGATGTAACCACTTTCTTTTTCAATCCTCAGGTTTTGTTTTTCCTACAATTTTTTTAAAATAAAAATTAAATTAATTGGTATTTTGAAATAAATGATTCTTTAACATTTATTACAATTGATAATTAGAAAGATCTATTCTAGGAACAACAAGTGATTCAATAAAGACTAAATAATTGATTTTATCAAGTCTTTATTTTGATTAAATGATAAAAGATTAAAAAATAAAAAAGAATATAAATAAAAAGAGTGAAAATAAAAATTATTTAAATTAAAAATAATAAAATAAATATTTTTATTACAATATATGAATAATAATATTGTTATTTTATTTATTTACAATATTTAAAATTTAAAATTAAAATAATCTATCTGTTATGTTTATTATACATAGTTAGTTGTAATTGATTTTAAACTTGAAATAATGCATAATTAATTATATCGTGAACATAATAAATTATTTTATAAATATAATTAATTATATTTTATTTTCATGCTTTTTATTTCATTTTTGGACACAAAAGAATTGTGCTCTTATCTTCTCAAATTTTGTGCTTTTGCTTTTTGAACGGATAGGTTCAAATATTTCTCATTCTCTTTCTCTTTCTTTTTTCCTAAATTGAAAGTATGAATTATTGTTAATTTATTTTTTAAAAGTAAAAAATTGTAAAAATATTCTTAAAAGTGAAAAATGAATCTAATCTGGTTATATTGTGAATTTGTCCAGTTAAAGCAAAAGTTATATATTTTTTTCAAGATTTATGATATGACAATATGTTATTTAATCTTTAAACTTAAAGCATTTTTAAACTTTTAATTAAGTCCTAACTTGCATATAAATTATTAACAAAAATATAATCTTATAATTTTTATCAATATTCTTACATTATGATTCATCTAAACTTTGGTATATCGTCCATATTTATACCAAATTCATCCTTTAAAATACACATATGATTAAATATAATATGTTTTTAAGTATCATGAGAAGTTAAAAAGTAGGTTCTAAACATGTTAATATCATAGAAGTTTTAAAACTTAATTTAGATACAAGTTTTGACATTAAAATTTATAGATTCTTATTGATATCTTCAATTTAGTTAATAACACTTGCTTATCTAATCACTCATAAATTATTTTAATAATTTTATAATCAAATACATATTGTTTAGTTATATACACAATATACAAGATTTAATTATATTTAAACAAAATATAGTCATTTCAAAAACACAATAAAAAATATTATCTTATTTACCTTAATATATTTATTTGACCAAAAGAATAAAAACAATAATAATGTAAAGTAGTAGCTCAAACTTAATATTGAATATTAAAATTAAGACTCAACTTATCTTTAAGTTGTATAATAACAATATTTTATACACTCTCACTAAGATAAATAAATTATTTTAGCGTATAAAATAATTAAATTAGTAAAATCGTAGCATTAAACAAACAAGTTCCACCTAACAAAGAAATTATTTAAATAAGTTGTATTAAATCAATCTCATATATACTTTTACATAGGTTATTCTCTTTAGAATGATCCAATTATGAGATAATAAATCATTTAATTAATTTGTTTTTTAAAAAATATCTTTTTAAAATTTAAAATTAATTTTAATTTTACTTATAATAATTTTATCTAAATCTATTTAAAATATTTATTAAATAAATAAACTCAAACAATATCTTATTCATTTTATGTCTTAATTCTTTTTTTTAATATTTTTTCAAGTCTTTCAAAAAATCACTTTAATTAATCTAGTGAAATATATTAAATGAAATTTAATAAACAATGATGATTTTTCATGAGGTGAATGAGGTAAAATTTTGAAAAATTCACAAAATATATTTCAACATCTCCCTAACAACAATCATTTTTAAAATAAATAAATAAAAAAAGTCTTTGAAATCCTAAGAATAAGGAATACCTAGAATAATACTTAAAATATTATTTAAGAAAACATTAGAAATAATATTTATTAATAAATTAGTATATAATTGATGCAATATATAAATAATAGTATATAAATATAATTTCTTATAAATAAATGGATTCGTACATAAAAGTTGTTTGGACCACCATTTCCTGAATATTGTATTCCAAAATTCAGGGCATCTTAACTCGTAAGCTTTCTTTTTCCCAACACACGGTTTTGGTGGCGGTGTTAACTGTCTTTCTCGTAACCGCGTCTTACTTTCTCCTTCGGAGTTCAACTACTTATATCATAACTCATTTGCATCATTCTCAACCAACCCAAACACTTCAATTCTTCCAAAGATTTAATCCATCCATCTTTCTCTTCTTTTACATCTTCAAAAAAGATGAACACCAACAACACCACCCAGAACAACCAACCGTTTCCAGAATCACAAGGTGTGGCATCATCTTCATCGTCTTCTCCACCCAACGTTAGCGCTGAGAATTGGGGCACTCACATCATGGGCACCCCCGCTGTTCCCAGCAGCCACCCAGATAACAGAAAGGCAGCTTTACAGAGCGGTGGTGCCGGACAGCCTCAGGCAGTTCAGTACTACGAACACCATCCATACGTGCAACACAGCCCCGTGGATAAACCGAGCAACAGTCCCATGGAGTCCATTCTCCACATGTTCAATTCTTGGAGCAAAAAGGCTGAAGCTACCGCCCACAACGTCTGGCACAACCGTCAGTTTCTCCACTCTATTTGGTTTTATCTAAATTAATTAATGCAAAGTTGAAACTGCATATAAAACATTGTGAATTTGGTCTTAATGTTCAGTCTCTAATGTTATTGCATGTGATGTGAGCTTCAAATTTTTTAGAAGAGAGAAATTAAATTTGGAGTGTTGTTTTTCTTGTCATAACATGGATTAGAGATTGTTCTATGGAAAGGTAGGTAAATGTTCCTCTATTATATTTTAATTTTTCACATGATGTGATTGTTAGATTGTTGTTACATGCAGTTAAAACAGGTCCATCAGTTTCTTCAGCTGCACTGGGGAAGATGAATCTGACGGTGAAAGCGATATCTGAGGGTGGATTTGAGTCCCTTTACAAGCAAACATTCACAACCTATCCAAACGAGAAACTCAAGAAGAGCTTTGCTTGTTATCTTTCAACTTCAACAGGTCCTGTTGCAGGAACCCTTTACCTGTCTAATATTCATGTAGCATTTTGCAGTGATCGTCCGTTGTGTTTCACCGCACCCTCTGGCCAGGAAACTTGGAGCTACTACAAGGTACTTATGTTAGTCAAAATACTTCATTAAAGCTTTGTTCTTCTTTACTGATAGAAAGAGTAAATTACATGAAGGGTACAATGTGTTTTAGTTCTTTCAAGATTTGATCAGAATTGCTGTTGACTCCTTAAAGATGTGATTGAAATTGGTTTCAGTTCATATATTTTGAAAATGATAGTTTTATTCTTCATAATTCTAAAATGTGGTATTTTACATCTCTGCCCGATTACTTCAGTTTGATTGAATCAGAGACAAAACTGATCACATAGACTTTCATGGGGTATGAGTAGAGATTCCCTGTAGTCCTAACCTTTCATAAGGATTTATAATTGTTTATTCTTTTCCAATTATAATTGAAGTTTACTTAGTTAATAAGCAAAATAAATGTTTGCATAAAAGGATTATGTTATTAGTGTGTGCAATGACATGGAATTGTGTTATTGTGTAACAGGTAATGGTGCCTTTGGGGAAGGTTGGAGCAGTCAACCCAGTGACCATGAGGGAGAACCCATCAGAGAAGTACATTCAGATTGTAACGGTGGATGGACATGATTTTTGGTTCATGGGTTTTGTCAATTTTGACAAAGCAGTTAAGCACCTCTCAGAAGGTATCTCACAGTTTGTAGTGCAAGGAGTGGCTGTGCCACCCACTACTGGTTGGGGAGAAAATGGAAAGAACTTTCAGTGATTTCTAGTATTGGATTATTATGATGTATGATTTAGTTAAAAATTTTGACTTTGCTGTTTGTAGTGCACTGGACCGATACTTTATTGTACAAATTTTGTTGAGTGTATGCTTGTTATATATTTCAGTTAAGTTTCATGTCTGTTCTGACATCATTTTCAGGTTGTGAAGATCTTCACTCGCTTGTCTAAATTATTTATGAATGTTTTGACCTCAAGGGAGTAGTAAATCTAGATCTGAAGTGTGTGTGATTGATCTATAAATATGCAAATGAATCAAACTGCATTAATTAGAATAGAATAGTATCTGAATTGGGAAGAAGTAGGTTCTCACATTTCAAAGCAGATTCATTCCAAGGTTTTTCTATGTTTCTGATTTCATTCTAATCAACAATTTGCCAAGTTTGGCGCAAGTGAATAAAACATAGCATTCATGTATTTGGTTTCAAGAGCCTATTCGTCAAAGCATTCATCTTTCAAATGACCCTAAAAGACTGATTTAAGCTTGAATAAATGAAGGTTTTCATTCTTAATTTTGTGAATTTCCCTTAAATCTATCTCAAAACCAATTCTGAGCAATTTTTCCCTTTCCATTTCAGTCACAGTTTCATCTAGATTCTAGAGTTCTCCTTCATTGTCTTGGGAAATTTGATTGTTTCTTTGATAATTTAATTTAAAAGTAGATGGGGGTTGTTTTATTTTTTGGAAAAGGGTGTTCAATAATCATTGATCAAAGTTTACCAACTTGAAATATCGTTATAGGAGTATCTCCTCAAAATTGTTCACAGTGATGCCTATACTGGTTTAAATATTCTAATTTTGATATAACACGAATTATATTTCATTAGATTTTATCTTTATAAAAGACTTTAATTTAAAAAAAAAACATTTTGATAGATTAATAGATATATATATATATAAACTACTTTAAAAAATATTTATCTTTAAGAACTAAAAATTTATATAAAATACCTTATTTTCACCCATCAAATGATGTAAGACGCAATTCTTTGAAATAATTTTACAGTACGGTAATCGCACGCTAACTCATTAATTGACAATAAGTAAAATACGGATATATAAAACAACTGATATTTGATTTCGACATATTCTAGAATAATATTTAGTTAATCCAAAATCATAGCACAACACAATTGATATTTTCTTTGATATTAATATTGAGCTAATCCATAAAGAGTTTTTTTCTCAGTTAAACTATAATCACTAAACACATTTCAAGTTTCCAAAACATAAAATTTAAATCAACCAATATTCAAACATAGAATATAGATTGCTATCAAGTAGTAACTAGTACACCTAACATGTCTACCCTTTCTCAAACATCCAGATAAAAACACTTGTCCATTTTCAACTTTCTCCACAAATTTTTCATGGCCATCCATCTCCAAAATCTAGGGTCCAACCCGGGCAGTTGGCTGAGCTGTTAAACTTCCCTTATTTTGAGTCGGAAACTTTACCACCCACCTTAATTCATTATGGGTTATTTTCATTATGGAATGCTAAGTTAACTCACTCATCATTTTGTTTACCTTCAATTTTTTTCTTTTTTTCTTTTCTAATAAACATGATTGAAATGAAATATAATAATATAATGATACAACAAATTTTATAACGTCATTAAAATATGACAAACGTTATGACGTGATGACACATTAATGTAATGGTGTGACGAACACGATGACACAACAAATATTATGACAAGACTAAAACTTAACGGTACGATAACATAGGATATAATTGAAACATAAAACTAAAACTCAACAAATATTATGATGCGACTGAAATAGGTGATGTGACAAATATTATGATAGTGTAGCGTAGTAAATACAATGAACATAGTGACATAGTAGTGTGACGAACAAATGACAAACATCCAGATGCAACATGCAACAACAAGATAATGATGTAATGAATAACTGAATGACAAATTTAGATAAATATTTGACTTATACAAACTACATAAAATAGAAACATATAATATCAATTAGATTACTAAATTATTTTAATTATTTTTAAAATTTAAAATAAATGCGTGTAAATTCGTTTAATACATTAATTAAGTAAACTATATTTAATTTTAGTCTATTATTAATATAAATGAAAAAAATTTAACTACTCAAGTCCGTTAGTTGACGCATTACAACCCTCCTATAAAATCCCTTCCAACTAACTTCAAGATCTCGTCATGAAATACTAATTGACATTTGGTAACTCTTACAACATTCTCCAACTACACCTCTAGTCTAACTGTGGTAACACCCATGATTGTTAATGTAGATACCATCATATGCCAATGTTTATGCCTCACCCTCAGTCTTCTCTTACAAAACTTCATATTCATGGTTCCATGTTATAATGTTCACTCATAAAACCAACCTAGTCACTTTACAAGGTTATCGACCCAACTCATGCCGCAATCCAACTTCCTACAAGATATGTCATTCTACATCACACTTATTACTTTACTAGTGTGCATTTAGTGGAACCTCAACCCTCCTCACATTGTTACCTAATGTTATCATGATTATCTACTATAAACCAAATGACCTACCCCTGTCATGACCTCATGATCATCATGTTTCTGTCCTTTCCAGCACACCACCCATCAATGTCAAACCTTACATATACCTTTAATCTTAAAAGGAAACAAAAGCTACAATAATTCAAGAAAGGCAACAAAAAAGCATTGTTTTCACAACCGTAGTCCATATTCTTCCTCAGTTCTTCTTGTGCACAAAAAGAGATGGTACATGGTACTTCTGCATTGACTACAAGACCATGAACATTGTGATCATTAAGGATCATTTTCTCATCCATACAGTAGATGAACTAGGCTCTACCAAAATTTTCAGTAAGATAAACCTTCATTCAAGGTACTGGTCGTTCCTACTGACATCCCCAAGACAACTTTCTACACTTGTGATGGGAATTATGGATTTGGCATGCCACTTGGACTCATTGGATATATATATGTATATATATTCCACTCACTTGTCAACATATTATTCTCTTTTCATAAATTTGCAAAGCTTATTTTTTTAAAGAACTCTGTATCTAAACACATAACAAATGGTTTTATTTATTGTTAAAATATTTTTAATTATTCATTATTAATAATATTATTATTAAAAAAGAAAATTTTATCTCCAAACATAGAGATTTTTGGACTATATGACAACATTAACATGTGTTTATTTGCTATTCATTACATCTTTGCAAGAGAGAAAAATAAAGTAAATAAAATTGGATCCCTCCCGACTTACATATTTTCTCATCTTATATCCTACCAAACCATCTCTTTCCCCTCCATTCTTGCTTATTACAAAAATAAGCTTCTCCACCGTGGTCAACTTGTAATTGATGATGATTCTTGTGTTTTCACTTGAATACCATAATTTGTGAAATGCATAGTAGGGAATAGTACCCCATGAAAAACTTGTGTTCGACAATCAAATGCTTCCGGGAGTATCAGTCTCCAAGAAAGATGGATGGTTTGCACGACATAACATTTACAACACAAAATGTTTATTTCAATTTTTCTTACAACAAGATTTATGGCGTATTTCAATAGAAATTGACGAAATTCTTATTGGTTACAAGTATAGGGAAATTAGAAAATTTTAACCAACATGTCAAATCAGAAAAAAACGTAAACCCTTTGCAAACAGCATAAAGTAAACGGGCACAACGAAACCAAACCTAAGAGTTCAAACAAATGGTTTTTTGTCATACCCCATACCTCATTTTATTCTTTTAATTATTATTGGATCACTAGTGTTTCAAAAATCGGCTGACAAGAAAGGAGGTAGTAGGTTCAAACGCTAAGGGAATGAGGTAAATGGCAAGTAAACTGTGGAAAGTGAGAACAAGTATAAGGACCTCTAAGTTTACCATGGCCATGCTATGATTTGATAAGAAAGAGCAAGTAATTTACCATGAAAATCGAATTTAAAAGGTCATCAGAATATAAAGTTAAAACCAAAATAGCTGTGAGATCAGGTAATTAAATACTTTTGCTAGCTAAAAGATACATTCCATCCAGTGAGAACCAAAAACATATGTTTAGGCTAAGCCGTCAAGAAATTAAGTTGTACTCTCACTAACTCATTTAACCATTCATTCAGAAAGTCCAACAACTAGGTAAAAACTGACCACAGTCAGAATACCATGATCTAGCCTCCAAAGTGACTGGTTACAAATGCACTAGTTTGCTGATGATTAACGCTTCTTCTTGCTTCCTTTTGCGCTGGATTTTGATGGAGTAGCTACCAAATATACAAACAGCACCACGATGGAGACCACTGAGATTAGAGATCCATACTTAGCCAGCAACCTCTGTGGACAATAAAAGTTTGACATTAAGTAATGCCTTAAAGATTGCATTATTTTCTAGATGAATCACACATTTTATCTTTCAAGAAAGTGGTAGCAATGAATTTCATCGAAAAGATATTAAAGACTGCATTATTTTCTTGAGGAATCACGCATCTATCCAGGGAGAAAAATGCACAGCTTAGCCAATGCCAAAAAATTATCAACTTTATGCTGTCATATTTTAAAACTGATGAAATCAGTCATAATGCTCGACCGATAACTTGCAAAATCAACTACCAAAATAGGTAACTCATGCTAAATAATGTCATTTGCATAATTTTGAAGTGCAATTACGGAGAACATAGAATAACTTTCCATACCTTAGCCTGAGATATCAGGTCCGACCAGGTCACAATACATGAAAACAAAAGGTAATACATCAGTCAACAGAAGCAATTAATATTGATTCATCTAACCATGAAGTTCAAGCATACAGGAAACATACCCATTCAAACTTCTTCTCAGGAGGTCTATCAGCAAGAACATCCAAAGGCAATATGGGAGTTGAATATGCCTCCTAATAGCAAAACAGTGCAATAGTAAGAAAAAAGTTTCTCACCAAAAGTTAAAAATAGACAACAATTACAACAGATATTAACCTGCAAAGCCGCCTTTGTGGGAACACGGAACTTTATGACAGCTGGTTCACCAGCAAATAATCCCTTTGTTTTTGCCTCCAACTCAAATGTGTGAGAAAGGATGCCACCACTGAAAAGAGCATATTTCGTTAGTAAAAGGATATAAGAAAAAAAAAACAGCAGAGCAGAAAACTACAAGAAACTCACGCATCAAGCCTTTCCCATGACTTTGAAGTGCTGCCCGTGATTACGTCAAAAGCATCACTAGGCCAGTTCTCATCCAATAAACTTAAATCATATGCCGTTCTTTGAAACAGCAGAAGAAAACAGATAAGTAAAATTCAGTACTAAACATAGGTTACAAATTGATATCACAAAATATATTGTTCTTTTTTTTCATTAACAGAATCTTAAATTGAACAACTCAACAAGAGGACAAGGAATTGCACTTTACAACAAGGCCCATTTACATAAACATCCTAAACTTTCATGTTATTAAGATCAATAAAGGAACTCGACAGATTATAAGACCGGGAACCAAAACTCTTGATACACAGCACAGAGTCCCATCTCATCGATTGACACTCTCTTCTACTAACCTACCATTGTCCATGACAGACATTAAACCCAATCCTATGAAATACTGGAAGAAATTTGAAGTCCAGTAAGACAGCAAACTAATAGTGCGTTTGATTTCACATTGTAGAGTTCATTCTCCTTATTATTTCAGTGTTCATTCTCATTGTTTGACCTGAAATTGAAGGTGTCCTCACAGTATGCACTTCTACATTGTCTGAGAACACCAACTCATTAGATTACAGGTAGCACCACCAAATACCAATTTTTCAAATCAGATTAAGCATCGTCAAAGTGTACAGAAACTCTTCATTTCCTCAACAATCAGATCAAAACCACGAGAGCAAAATCACTCTCCCTTCCACTCACCATCACCAACTCATACAAGCAAAAGGGGCGTGCCCCACATACTTAACAATAGCTTATAAATAAAAAGTCACTAACTTTAATCACATAAAGCATATTCTAAGCTGATCAAACATTACCCTTCATCTTAATTTACCACAACGCTTACAAAAATCAAGATCCAGCTTAAATATGTAATATTTACCAACATTCAGTAGCAGCCAAGTAGCACAAACAAAACCGTACAAATATTCACGAAACAAAAAATTCCCTAAACTCTATTTCAGGCATGAAAGAGGACATGCATGAAAGAGGGTAATTAGGATCTCAAAAAACGAAAATTAAAAATTCAAAAATTGGAAGATTGGTGATAGATCGGAGCATACGAGGTTCCTTGGTTGTAGATGTCGATGGTGACGGAGACCCTTTCGGAACCAGACTTAAGTCTGTTGAGGGAGGCCTTCTTGTGTGCGACGATGAAGGGAACGTCAGAGGAAGCGTGTGAGCACAACAACAAAGAAGCTAAGAGCGCAAACGCGATCAGAGCCTTCTCGATTGGATCCGCCATTGGCCCAGTGGATGAGAGAGAGAGAGTCAATGAGAAATGAAGAGAGAGAGTTAGACGGAGAGAGAAGAAAACGTGGGAGTCTTATTTTATGTGGTCTGGTTGTGTTCTGTTTTCTGATCTGGGGCAATGTAGATGGGCTTTGGAGCACTAGGGTTGGTTGGATATAACATGATATTTTTAAAATATTTAAATTTATGTATTAAAATTATAATAAAAATACATTTTAAAATATATAAATTATAATATATTAAAATTTATAATACATATTTTTTTTCTATGGATTATATTTCAGATTTTTAAAAACCAATTTATATTATGATATAAAATTAATCTTAACTATTAATACTTTATTTTAAACCATATCAAATTCAATTATTGATAAAAATATAAAATATATTTTAAAAGAGGAAATCGTCAATATTTGGATGATCTTCTCGTTATGCACATATTTGTATGGAGATCAAACGTGATGGGCCAACAACATTATATTCTCGCGTATATAATTATGATTTTTTTTATTAGTTATAAAAATTATATTGGAACGGTATTTAAATTAATAAAATTGAGAAAAAAAAATTGACTTAGATTTACAAACCACGTTATTTTTTCTTATTTTTAAGTTTCAAACGCATGTGAATTATTAATATCTTTCGCGCTATCTAAGGTTAATTTACTTTGACAAAATTTAAGGAACAGAGGATAAAAAGGAATAAAAGAAGTGAATATCCTTAATCTTATGTTCTTTTTCTATCCCCTTGTTTTTTTCTTTCATATTTGGTTGTGATCATTTCTTCGATTTGATCATTTGAAAACATCTCCTATATACAAAGATCGTATAGGGGTATAGTCAACTAACTCCTCCCTGAGGAGACTTGATCTTTCAAATCTATTGTTTGAAGAGTTAGTGAAAGTTTTCATGATCATAACTCATGGAACCACAACAAGTTAGTATTTTTTTTTTTTTTTAATTTCAATTTTTTAACTTTGATTTACCAAATGTATAAATAAGAATGTAATTGGTGCCTATGAGAAACTGATAATATAATTGTTTTAGAGATAGGATTGTAATTATTATGATATTTTGTATCATCCACTGTTACTTAATTTATTTTTTTGGAAGGAAAGAATTTTGGGATAAAGAATGGTAGGAGATGAAGTGGCGATGGGTTGAGAAGAGAGTGATGGGGCGGTGGAGAAAGTGGAATGGGGCGGCCCAGTGTGGAAGTGGGCCAGAAGGAAGAAGAGAGACGCTCGCCCCGAGCAAGGTTTCTCGAAAACAAAAGCGCATGGAAAGAGGGAAGGTTGCAGAGGAAAAGAGGTGGAAAAGGAGCTGGCTCACGCACATGCATGAAACACACACTCACAAAACATAACACAGGCTTAGCCAAAAAAAGTGACCAAATATCTTTCGATTCCACCTCCTCTCTGTCCCCACCATCCCTCACTTCAGATTGCGTCTCCACCTTCCCCATGCTTATCATGTGCTCCTCCCCTCACTAACACTTCACAACACAACCCTTCTCTTCTCTCTCACACACCAACCACCATGTTGCCCTGCGATTACTGCCACTCCAAACCCGCCTTACTCTTCTGCAGACCCGACTCCGCCAAACTCTGTCTCCTCTGCGACCACCACGTCCATGCTGCCAACGCCCTCTCCCTCAAGCACCTCCGCTTCCAGATTTGCGAAACCTGCAACGCCGACAACGCCGCCGTCAGCTGCTCCTCCCACAACCTCCTCCTCTGCCACAGCTGCGACCTCGACGCGCACGCCCCCGCCCCCGCCTCCCTCCACCATCGCCACCGCCTCCGCGGTCTCTCCGGCTGCCCCTCCGTCCCCGAGATTGCCTCCACCCTCGGCCTCGATCTCCGGCGCCGCCATGCCAAGTGCCGCCACGAGGTCTACGAGCAGGTCCTCGAAGTCGCACGCACGAGGAACGAGGGCGAGTTTGCTCCTGCTGAAAGCTTGGAACTCAGGTTCGACTCCGAAAACGACGTTGTCGATGAGATGCTGCTGCAGCAGACGCCATTCACGTCCTTGCTCGGGATGTCCGATTCTCAATCTGAATTTGACGCCGCCAAAAGTAACAATAACGGCTACGGAGCCCAAGAAGGAGATCTTCTCTGGAGTTTTGATCCCAACTATCAGCCTCCTCAGGTTTCCAAATTTTGCAAAATGAAAAAAAAAAAAAAAGTTTATATTCAAACACATTATGTATACAGGGTAATGCATTCAACATATGATAGGATGTTTACAAAACTCACGCAGTGGTTTACTCAAGGGAGCTAGACTCTCTTAACTATTAGCTAAGGAAGTAAAAATGTTTTCTTTTTTCTTAGGAGAAGTGGTGAGAAGTGGTGAAAGAGGGCGTAGTTATGCTTCACCTCGGCTTTGGGATACGGTCCACCATGCATGGTTAATATTAGGAAAGATATTTTTTAACTGCTTAACCTGTAACTTAGGATAATGGTTAATATTAGCTTATATTCACAATATTAAATCTAATATTCTAGGTTTGGTGGTGACTAATTTCCATTCATATTACTTAGTGGTCTTTTAGTTTCAATCTTAAATTGTATTAGGTATTGGATGGAAAACTTGGTTACTTTTGAATTCAATTAATAGCTGGATTTTGTGTTTTTTTTTTTTTTTCCGCAAATTTGATTGCACAATGGCAATGTGGATGGATACTTAATACCTTCTAGTTAGGCAGAAGGTTGCATTGTTTATCATTTAACTTTATGCCATCTTGCACTGTAATTTTGGTAACTATCTTTCTTTTGTTTACTTTTTACGTGATTGAGGAAATCTATGTGGGCACTAACAACTTCCTTTTCACTTTGACATCATTCCTGTTTGACAACTATTTTCTATCAGAAATAATTGTTATGTTTTCAGCAAACTGAAAAAAAAATGTGCTTTTGGTAAACAACCTGAATTAGGCACACTTTGAAAACGATTTTTCAGTTATACTTGTGTTTGTTTTTGGGTTCTTATCTTTGTCCCGTAGTTAGGTTCGTTTTGTGTAACATTGTACCAGTTGAATTTATTATGGTGTTCTGGTCCAATCAACACCCGGGCACGTTTAAATTTTAAATATGCAATAGTTGGCTTGGACGTGATATTTATGCCATAATTAGTGCTTACTTTTTTATTCTTATATGCAGGTGTGGGATTTTCAATTACAGAAATCAAGAGATTGTGATGAACCAAGACTGGTGACATTTGATGGTCTAGAAGTTCCAAAATCATTTCAGGATGTACACAATATGAATTACTCGACCATCGGTGATGATATTTTATCAAGAAATGTAAGCCATTGCTCGTGCTAAATGATTTTCAAATTTTGCCAAGTGTGTTCTTGAGCTTGATGTATTGTGAGTTAATGGAGTTCGCCTCCAGATTATAAAACTTGCTCGCTTGTGTTAATGGAGCTTTCTGATTTAATACGCGCAATTTACAAATTACAGGCTTGTTCAAGAAGTTATAGTCTGCTGTTATTGTAAAGTGAGAGTCATTGGATTGCAACTGTTAAAGGGAGTGTGGTGAAATGGTTTTGAATGGGTAATGCAATTGATTCGGGCTCTCTAAGGAGGTTGATGGAGTATGCAAATGCTCTATAGGGTGGGTTATTTGTCTTCCAATCATTTTGAGAAATATGTGAGATTCTGACAGACCTTAATTATAATGAACCTGTGGATTTCTTTTTTGAAAGAAATCAATGTTGAAAAAGAAAGTTGCAACATAAGTGGGTTAGTAGCTTTGAAATCTGAACATACTGACAAAACTGTGGGCCTTCATAGCTTTGATTTAGAGTACAGAGTTCACATGGGGAGGGACAATAGAGGACGGAAAGTTTTAATTGCTCAAGATGCAGAGTCTTCCAACTTTATTTGTCTGTAGTTTAAACTTTAACAGCTGCATCCATATCATTTGAAATCCGCAGGTGGAATCATACTTCTCATTTTCAAGTGCTAGATGATTTTCAGAGTGTATGATAATATGTAATAACCTCTATTTCCATGTTTGACATGAGTAATTTCTACAATTTATTGTCTTATAAACTGTTACGCAATCATTACAGTAAAGTTCCACTACGATTTGGCCTTTCTCATTCATTGTTTGTCAGATATTTCTATTTCATGCTTGGTTTAACCTTTATTTGTGGAGAACCAGTAAATAATATTGATACTTAAAAAAATTGCAGAACCAATCGGATCAGTCATCATCAAGCCACGCAAAGAAGAAAGAAGAAAGCAACAAGAAAGCTAGAGGTGGGTTATCATCAGAGTCGAAACTGTTAGAATCCATACCTTACAGTGCCACCAACAATGTCGTAGTCATGGAACATCTTGTGGGTGGGAATGACAATGTCAGCACCTTAAAAGCCAGGGTGAGCTTGGAAGAGTTGGCTAAGAATAGAGGTGATGCAATGTTACGCTACAAGGAGAAGAAGAAAACTCGACGGTACATTTCCTTTTAACATAAAGTACATAACATATGTATTAACTGTAATGATTTTTATCATCAAAGGACAAATTGATAATAACTAGTAAAGTTTTTTTACTTTGATAATAACTAAGTTAAAACTCATAGATACCATGGTTCATAGTGATTGACAATGTAAAAATTTCTTACTATCGATAAAAATTGAACTCTTTAAATTTTCACACATGTAGCAAATGCAAAAGAATGTATGTTCAGAAACCTTTCTATATATATATATATAATATATGGAAGGCAACATGGAGTGATTTAATTTTGAGAAAGATGGTATTTATTTGATCTTTATTTTAAAGTTGGTGCATCATCCTTTACGCAGGTACGATAAGCACATTCGGTATGAATCAAGAAAGGCCAGGGCTGATACTAGAAAAAGGGTGAGAGGGAGATTTGTGAAGGCAAGTGATGTTGAAGCATGATGAGTGCGTTTTCAGAAATCTCATCGGAGCTCAATGCTCTTGTGTGTATACATAAGTTACACTATCTGATAAATATGGATGTATTCTAGTGTTCATGAACTCCCTCAACTTTGATTGGTTCATTGAATTGAATCTTTTTTGGTAGATGATTTATTTGCATTTTTATTTGTTAATTAGGTTGGAATAGAATTTCTCCTGAGATTATCTCACATGCCTGTCAAAACAGGCTATTAAACTGAATTTACGGATCTTGGACATCTGCTATTTTTTAAAATAAATCATAATTTTTAGTTAATTTATCCTATATTTAAAACAAATCATAATTTTTAATTTACTTTAATTTCATATTAAGTTAATGGTTATCGAGTTGATTAAAAATTTAAAAATTTATTAAAATATTTATTTAAAATTGTTGATTAAAAAATATTTAATTAAAATTAAAAATATATTTATTTTTAAAATTTAAATTATATTAATAAAATTATCTTTTATTTTTTATATATAATAATTTAATATATAAATGATAATATAATATATCTATTTAGTCTTAAATTTATTTATTTTTTAAATAATTTGTTAATATAAAAGATTAATTATCTTAATTATTAAATATTAGAGTAATAGATATTTGATATTTATGTTAAAATAAATAAATATTTTATTAAATTATTTATAATATTTATATATTTTTAATAAAATAATTTTATTTTTATTTTTATGAATTAATTTGGTCTCGCACATATTTTTTAATTTAATTTATTTTTTTTTTTAATATTTTAGGTTGAATGATCAAAAAGACCAATCTCATGGGGTGAAAGTTTATATAATAGCATTATTCTATTTTTGAACATTTTGAAATGTATAAGATTTGTCCAAGTTCCAACGCAGGGATTCATGAATATTCTCTAATCTAACCTTCCATCTAACCTTTTTGTTTTAATCTTGGAAAAGGTTGCTGATACACATAGTTTAAATAATTTCCAGGGAAAAATCATTAAAAAGATATTACCGATTTGAGTAATTTTTTTTTAATTTATATAAATGGATAAGTTGAAAGAAACACGACTTCACTTATATATATATATATATATATATATATATATATATATATATATATATATATATATATATATATATAAATTATTTATATTTATTAGTAATAATAAATTTAATATAATAAAATAAAACAATTAATATTTATTATAAATATTATTGTTATTATCATTAATTAATAATAATAATTATAATAATAATAAGTATTAACTATTTTATCTATATTTTTATTAATATTTTTTATTATTAATATCATTATTAATTTTATCACTAATTATTAAAATTATCATAATTATTTCTTTTTAATGATAAATATTATAATAATAATTACATTAAAAATTTTAAAAATTAATTATTATTAACTAAAACAATAAGATTTAAAATAAAATAAATTATTAACTAAAAATTTTCATTAATACTTGTTATTATTAATTTTATTATTATTATTATATTTATTACTAATTAACTAGATAATTATTACTTGTTATTATTAATTTTATTATTATTATTGTATTTATTACTAATTAACTAGATAACTACAATTATTATTTTTATATTAAAATTATTATTACTAATAATTTATTAAATTCTAAAATAATAAATATAATAATAATAAGTATTAATAAACAAATTTAATTAATAATTCCTTTTATTTTTTTAATGTTAATTTTTATTTAATAATAATAATAATTTAATGAATTTTTCAAAATTTAATGTAATTATTAATAAAATTTATTATTATGAATAAATAATTACGATAAATTTAATAATAAATTATAAGTAATCATGATATTAATAATAAAAATAAAAATAATATTACCGATAAAAGTTAGATATATTAATTAATACTTATCATTATTATATTTATTATTTATTATAATTATTAGTAATATTATTATTATAATTAGTTAATGATAATAATAATAATATTTGTAATGAATAATAATATTATTTATTTATTATTTATTATTATCATTTTATTTATTTATTTTATAATAAATTTAATTATAATAATAAAAAAATATAAATAATTATCATATATATTTAGATATATAAAAGTGTAACACGACTTCACTAAAAATAAAAATTTAAAAATTTTAAAAATGTTAAAAAAAATAATAACTATATTGGTCTTTGATAGCACGATTTTTTTTATTATGTGTTCTATCAAATACAATAATATTTTAAAAAATTACTCAAATTAGTAATTTGTTTTTAAAATTACACTATTTTAATGCTTTTTCCTTTCTTAGGTTATAAGAAATAAATTATGCATCGCCTTAATGCAAATCTTTTCATACGGGAATTTAATTATTTTACTTTTATAAAGATTAAAATCGTTTTTAGTATGTACAAATATCATTATGTTTAATTTTAGTTTATGAAGAGTATTTTTAATTTTTTATAATATAATTTAAATAAAGTTATAAAATATAATTTTTATTTTATGATTACTTATATTTTCTTAGTAAAGAATGATTGGTGACAAAAATATATTAGTATATTATGTACAAGTATAAGTAGTTTTTAGTATATACAAATATCAATATGTTTATTTTTAGTTTTTTTTAATATATAATTTTTATTTTATAACTACTTATATTTTCGTAGTAAAGAATGATTAGTGACAAAATATATTAATATATTATGAATAAAGTTATTTAATATTAGTTTTAAGTTCAGTTAGTTTGAAAGAATGTATTTTAATATATTATAATCATTAATTATAAAAGTATAAAACATATTTTTCATTTTGTCTTTAGAGGTGAAATTCTTGTTTATAATAAATTAAAAATTAATATAGAAATATAGATGCTAAAGCGCATCCACAATTTTTTTGAAAATTATTTTATGAATATTTTATTTTATTTTCTCTCTTCACTTTTTAAATGTATATCTTTTCTTTTCTCTATTAATTATGCATTATATTTTTTCTCTCATTATTTATTACTTTTTAAATATATAAATTATAATAACTATATTTTTAAATTATAATATTTTTATATTTTCATTGATGAAAAATTGATTAAAAAAGTCTCTTTCATATTTTTATAATAATTTTTTTTAAATTACTCTTTAAGTATATATTTTTTTCTCCATTAATTATATATTATATTTCTCTAATATTTCTATTATTTGTTTTTAAATTTTAAATATATAAATCATAATAAAAAAAAATTCATCATAACACTTTTATTTTTTAGATAAAAAATATAAAAGAGAATTATATATATAGAATTTTAAAAATAACATAATATTTGTTCTAAATATTGATAAAGACAAGAACAAAACTTGATTTTTGAGGCGTGTATAATCATTGTCCTCAATGACTTATCCGCGATGTATTACATAAGTTCTTCACGATATAATAGAAATTTCTCGAAAATTCTTGAGATCTCAAAAATTAGTAAGAAACTCTTAAAAAAGAACAAATAAACCCAAGATAAAATAGAATGAAAAGGAGATAAGAGAAGATGAGTAAAAATAAAAGTGTGTCTCTTGGAGGAGTTGTTGAATTATTGACAAGCGTACCAAAATTATCAATCGCGAGTATAATATTTCGATTAAATAAAAGTCGATCCCATGAGGAATTGTTTTAATGAAAATTCCCAATTATATGTTTACTAAGTGGATTGAAACAAAATGAACTTGACATAAAGAGTTGAACTGAAATTAAATGACAAATAACTGTAAATTATTTAGAAAATATCAATTAAAGGCACTTAGGATTGACTTCCTTCATTTTCCTTCTTATGTAATGACTATGTCAATTAAGAACATCAATTAACCTAACAATGTTGATGTCACATACTCAAATCATCTATGTTGATTTTTCACACATGAAATTCATAAAAAAATCTAATAAATGTTGATTCCTCACACAATTAAGAGGTTTTCTAACATTAGGTTTAGGGTGTTAAGCAATTGATATATTCATTTCATTCCTGTCAATTAACATATCAAATATTCTTACCGTGATTTAGGGTTCAAAATATATTTTCCAATCATATCCCAAACATCAAGGATAAATCATTCTAAAGCACAAAGGATAAGAATAACAACATCAAAACATGGATTAATATCTCAAAATATCACCATGATACAAAAGAGTTCAAAGGAAGTGCACCAAATCCCAAGAAAATAAAGTTAGTCACTCATGTTGACCATTACAATGCTCCAAATGAAGAAAAAGTGAAGAATTGATGAAGATTGGATGAAACCCTAACAGTAGTCGCACCTCTTCTTCCCAAAACCGCTTGTTTTTCTCAAAGCACATCTTATCTTTTTATAGGAAAAATTGGGTCTCGCGTCTTTCGCTCAAGCGACAACTTTCGTTCAAGCGAAAGTTTCCTATTTTTGCTTAAGCGACAAAATGCTCGCTTGAGCGAGTGAACTCCAGAGAAGAATAACTAACATTTGCTCAAACAAATTTACTTGTGCTTGAGCGACTGAATTCCAGAGAAGAATAACTGATATTCGCTCAAGCGAGAGTCCATCTCGCTCGAGCGACTTCCATATTGAAAATCTTCTTTCTTCTTCCAGTTTTACTCCAATTATGCTGACAATTTTGCTCTTTACTCTTGTATCCAGGTACTCTCGAATTCATCCTACATTGGAAGAAAAATATATTAAAATTAACATAAGTTAAGTAGTTTCATAACAATTCAAAGCATAATTATATCAACTTTTTACCACTTAACAGGAGTGTAGAGATATCTATTTATAGATGTAGTATAAACAACAAACTCATATCCGTATTCAATATCATGGGTGGTTGTGGCCTGGAAACATGAGAGAATGGAGCACTTCTAGGTTAGTGGAACACGTTCTAGGTTAGTGAAACACATTCTAGATTTTGCAATACCTCTATTTTTCAATAATTCCCCATATATTGCAAAACAAAAAGGAGATAAAAGAATAATCTATATGAACCGATCTTAGACGGAAAACTCAACACAATGTAGTTGGTATAACAAACTATATGAACCAAAACACTTATTCTGTGTTAACGGTTTAACAATCATAATACACCCCCATATTTTTTGTTATTATTGTTAGTATTGTGCTTACTAGGTCATGTGCGTACCCGATATTCATGAGTGCTCTAGAAATCTTGTAAAGATTTCATACAAGCAGCCTCACTTGACACTTATATAGGTGATTTCATCAAGCGATACTGCAAATCATACATCACCCGTAAGGAATATGAAATCATTAAAACTTTGTTTAGACTAAAATTCATACACCACACATAATTTTAATTACAAAGTTTAATATCTCAATGATGTAGTATCTAGCACTTTCACACACACCATAGGAATTGACATAATTAATTTTAATCAATTTTAGTGCTAACAAAACTAACAAGTGACTTGTTTTTACCCATATGAACCTTATTCATGAGATCTCCAATAAAAAAGTTGGGTTATCATCACTTATTTGTTCGCAAGTGGCTTGAGTGTCATTCCTCTCGATGCTTTTAAAATCATGTTTCTCCCTACGATTTAGTTAGAGGATATGCTAGATTTCATTCTGACTTCACATAGTCAATGAAAATCATTTCATTCTTTAGTAGTTGTTGCACCAAATTATGTTTCAATTGTATATATTTGTTTTTTCCATTGTAGTTATTGTTTTTAGCTATAGTTATTACCAGTTGATAGTTACAAACCACTAGTGGATTTTACCTCATCTGAATTAGAGGTTCAGTTAGCATCACTATACCTTTCTCTTACAATGGAGAATCTACTGTATTCAATGGCGTAATCTATTGAACCTCTTAAGTATCTCATAAGTCTTGTAAGTGCATCTCAATGTTCCTGATTAGAATATTGAGTGTACCTACTGCATAAGCAATATTAGGTCTAGAAAAACTTATTAAATACAGTAAGCTCCCAATTATTTGGGCATACTGAAGTTGAGAGATTGAGTCTCCTTTGTTTTTATTTAATTTAGAATTAATGTCATAAGAGGTACTCACTAGTTTGTAGTCATAATACTCAAACTTCCCAATAAGTTTCCTAATGTTTGTTCTTGGGATAGTAAAATATTATTTCCTTTCCTGATTATTTTAACTCCCAAATTACATTGTCTTCTTCCATGTCTTTCATTTCAAATTTAGATTCGAGAAACAATTAGTTTTAGAGACAATATCATGTTCCAAATATTAACATATCATTTACATATAAACATATAATGACACATTCATCACTTTCAAACTTAGAGTACATACATTTATCAACATCATTATTTGAAAAATCATCACAATGTAGAATACTATAAAGTTTTTCATGCCACTGTTTTGGTGTCCATTTTAATAAAAGATTTTAAAAGTTTGCACACTTAGTTATCTTGACCAGAAATAACATTCCCTTCAAGTTGAGTCATATAAATTTTCTCCTCTAATTTATCATTCAAAAAGATTGTCATAACATCCATTTAGTGTATAATTAGTTTATTAATAGTTGTTAGAGCTAAACAAATTCGAATAGAAGAAATCCTAATCACAAGGGCAAATGTATCAAAATAATCAATGTTGGGATTTTGAGTAAAACCCTTTGCTACTAATTTTGCCTTATATTTAGCTATGGATCCATCGAGATAATATTTTTTCTTAAATATCCACTTACAACCAATGAGTTTTGTTCTTTTAGGTAAATTTACTAAAGTTCAAGTATTATTTTTTTAAGTCAATTTCAATCCTAATGGCCTTATCTCACTCTGTGTTGCATCAGAAACACTAATACCCTCTAAAAAACTCGTTGGATCATTTTCAACTAGATAAATGTAAAAATAATCTCTAAAGAATGTTTCCTTTCTCTGTCTTTTACTTCTCCTAAAATCCTCATACATGTCGTCACTATTAATATCTATAGGTTGTTTAGTGTCTCACTAACTTTTAAAGAAAAAATATGTTTACAAAATTCAACATTTTTTGTCTCCATTGTTCAATTACATGACTTTTAAGAACAAGAAACTTATAGGCAGTACTATGTTCTGCATAGCCATGAGTTTTATAGCCTATTTTTCTTTTTGTAGGATCGAATAACATTACCTTAGCTAACCACCCCCACATTTTTAGGTATTTAAGATTAGGTTGATAACATTTTCATAATTTATAAGGAGTTTTGACACTTTTCTTATGTGATATCCTATTTTGTAAAAAACATTATATAAGAAGAATTTATTCCTAAAGTTTATCAAGTACACTATAACTAATAAGTACGGTGTTCATTATCTCTTTAAGAATTATATTTCATTAAATTTAATACAAAGAAGTTACAATCAGGCCAATGAAAATAAAATGGATAAAATAAATGCACATAATAAAATATAAGCCAAAATATATGCTAATCAACAATTAAGCTATAGACCTATAAGGAAAATACATGCCCTCCTTATACAAGAATAATAAATTACTCAAACTAAGATTACAACTTAATTTCTTCCTCTTCCTCCTGTTAAATTTTGCTCCTAAATCATTACTTCCAAAACGTCATAACAATCAAAATAGTAAAACACCATCTCAGACACTAAATACGACAATATAAAGCATCATAATCTTCCAGTACCCAACCAATTCATCATATCACTCCCACGATTTTTGTTCTCTAGGAAAATCGTTATTTATTTTGATTAACACTTGACAGTAACAATTTGACTCAAAAGGGGATTTTTACCGTAAAATAAAAATTGGATACGAAAATAGAAGAGAATATTGAGTACCCCAGATGAAAATTCTCTAGGATAAAACAATAGTTCACATTTCCTTGAAAATATGAAACTTTCGTGGGTAAAAAAAAAAGAAAAGAAGGTGAATCTAGATACCCATAAAGGTGTTTCCGTTTGTTTGAATGTTTAAGATCCAAATTTGAAGATTGGAAAGTAAAGAGAGAGAAGAAGGGGAAGTGAGGACCTGCAACCAAATATCACTTTCATGCCAGCAGCGAGCGAGAGAGTGAATGGAAACAATTTGGGGTTTGTTTTTGTCATCCAAATATGACAAAATGTCGTATGAAAGAGCATCTCCCACTGCAATTGGAGCCACCATTTTGACGATGATGGTAACAGTGTAGTATGAATCTGTGATGTTGTTGGTATTCATATTATTAGTTTTAACTCTTTCTAATTGTTCTCAAGGTTGAAAAAAAGGCGAATAAAACTTAATCGTAACTGTGTATAATTAATATTCTTAATGATTTATTTATAGTGTATTACGCAAAACACGAATAAAACTTAATCGTAAGTGTGTATAATTAATATTTTTAAGGATTTATTTATAATGTATTAAGGAAGTTTTTCAGAATACAACAGAAATTTTTTTAGAAATTTTGAAGATCTAAAAAATTAACAAGAAATTCTTAAAAAGATAAATAAATCTAAGATAAAATACAATAAAAAGGAGAAAAAAAGAATAAGTAAAAAGTGTCTCTTAAAAAATATAGAGTGATATATTTATAGGTGTAACATGAGTAAATCTTGACAGGATCGATTTAAAATAAAATTTAAAATTTAAAACATCGAGTTTCAATATATAAAATACTTGGAAGAAAGAAAGGAAAATAAAGGAAATGATTCTTTTAATAAATTTAATTCTCTAGTTTTTGGAAGTTTTATAAATTCAAAGCAAATTTCTTTATTTAAAATACTAGTTTTTAATCCTAATTCGAGTTACTCGAAAAGGGTATAATAAGGTTAAGAACGGGGTTCCTAATATTACTGGTGTAGTCATATTTTTTATTAATACAAAGGAAGTATTATAACAAACTTTATTTTTACATATTTTTACATTTGATAATTTATATTGAATATGCATTTTAGATCCATTTGCACTTGTTACTTTTTCTAAAGTTTTTTCATAATATTTTGTAGGGATTAATCCTTCTTGTAAACGAGTTTATGTTTGCTCCCGAATCTACTAGGGCTATGATTTTAAACTTTTCTTCTTTTATTACTAATGTTATTTCTACGTGCCATTTATGGGTAGTCATTAAATTTAATAGGCTAATATATTTTTCATCTTTTATATCTTCAATTTTACTAGTACTTGCTTCATTGTTTTCTTGGTTTTTTATAATATTTTTTCCTTCTAATTCTAATAACCTATATTCTAGAGATATATCATTTTCTTTTAGTAATTGTATTTCTTGTTTTAAAGTTTTTATTTCTTCTTGTAAATCTTTTATAGTTATTTGTTGGCTAGGACTTTTAAATCTATTATATATTTCTTTCATACTTATTGGGGTTATATTTTTATTAACATTTTCATTCAGTACTATTAAACTACTTAAGCTGTTGTAAAAATTCGTTTTTAACGGAGATTCTTCTAGTTTATCTATTATTGAGATTAAAGTAGATGTTTGGTCTTTTGTCAACATGTTTATTTTTTTACAATCTGAGCAACTACATAATTACGGACCTAGACAGGTAATTATTTTCAAATTTTCTTCTTCTTCACTTAAAGATTCTTGTTCTAGTTGTTCTAATTCTAGTTCACTATCTTCTCTACTAGTTCCTTCTTCACTAGTTTCTTCTTCTTCAGAATTAATTAAAATATTTAATAAGTTTTCTTTTAATTTTTCATCTTCTAATTGATTTATCTTTTTTATTACTTTACAATTATTAGCATAATGACCTATTTTACCACATTTCCAACAAGTATTCTTTTTCTTATTAGGTTTATTATATTTTGCGTTAAAGTCTTCCCTAATCCAATTTTTATCTATATTAAAAGGTTCTTCCTTATGTACTTGAGTTTAATATTTGCGAAGTAGTTGGAGAGTATTGAGGGGATTCTGTTTCTCTAGACTCTTCATATACTTGGTTTAGATACTCTAGGTGTAATATTATCTAATCCTCTTAAATTTAGATTTATTGTTGAACCATCTGTAGAATGTCTTGACGATTGACCTTTATAAATCATTTGTGGTTCCTTATTTTTAAAAGTTAAATATCTATTCATTCTTAATCTGATATGAGTACCATCTTGAATTATCTCTCTTATTTGTGTATTATAAATTTTTGGTTCTTCTATAATATCTTCTAATTTTCATTCTTCAGGAATTTTACTTATTACTTCTTCATGACTTAATCTTTTAGGAATTTGGACCGAAGATTTTCTAAGATTTGCTTCTACTAAAATGGTTTCATCTTTTGGCGAGGATCTTAAAGCTTTATAATTATAATCTATTCTAGTTACTTTATAATAAACTCTATAGATTATCTGTATTGGACCTGATTCCTCGTCTACAATTTCTTCAAGAATTTTTACATATAACTTTATTGCATTACTAGTTTTATCATTTTTAATGTTCATTGAGAAATTTGGATAACAGTTAAAAAATGCAGGGCCATCATGTAAATTACTTTCTAAAATTGTGATTATTGAATCATTAAATGTTTTAAGTCTTATGTCTCTTAATAACATTAATATTGGGCTATTTATTCCTATCCTATAATTAGGCTTTGCGGCTACTTGAATTAATCCTAAATGAATAAAATTATAATCATCTTTTATATGTTGATCTAATATTGATTGTTCTAAAATGTTTATAATTTTATTATTTCTAGTTCCTGGGTAACTATATTCAACTATGTGAATTTCATCTAAATTTGTTGACCAAAATTTATGTTGTTTATATACTTCACATTTTTTAACTATAGGTATTGACCAGTTATGTAATGAGTTTTCTATTTCTGCAATTTTTAATTCTTTCTCTTTATTATCTGAGGATCTTGAAGAAGTTGAAGTCTCTTGTTGCGGCGTTTTTACTACTATTTGTTTATCTTTGTTTCTTAATCTTAAATCACTTAAAGTTCTAAGGATATTAGGCATCCTAACTCTCTCTCTGGTTTCCATGCTACGGGACCACCTCTTTGCCTCACGGCCTATCTAGCTGACCAACGGACTCACTACCCCTCCTGGGTTTTACTGCCGGGACCACCAGATCTAAGGGCTGACCAACGTATGAGCACCTCTCAGTGCTACACGGATTCCTTTGATTAAGTTAAGAGTCCCAAAGACCCTTAAACTTAAGGATTTAGGGTTAAGACACAAATCTAAACACCTAATAGCTCAAACTAGGCAACAAAGTGACCTAATTCCTTCAGTCTATTTTCCAAATGTTTAATATTACTTCTATACCAAACTATGATCCAAGCATAATTATTTGGATTTTCTCTTATTAATTTTTCTTTTTGGGCTATATGCCTTGCTAATTTACGTTTAAGTTTCTTGATTTGCTTAGTTAATTCTATTGCTGGGTTTGGGCTAAAGCTAGGACTTAAACCTGGGGGTTGTAGGGGCCTTACTATGAACCCTAAACCTAGGAGTGCCCCTTCTATGGGTACAAACTCATCATTTTGGTTATTCATAATGATATGAAAATAGTTTTCAAAATTCCAGATTAGTACGTGGCGTTGTTAGACCAGAATTCCTCAGACCTTCAAACGAAGGGAGGTAAACAACTGGTTTCCAGCCAATATACTATCTCTGTTAAAAATCATGATCATATTCCCCCCCACAAGAAAACCAAATATGAATAATAAACCAGAGCTCTATGGCTCAGATACCAATCTTGACAGGATCGATTTAAAATAAAATTTAAAATTTAAAACATCAGAGTTTCAATATATAAAATATTGGAAGAAAGAAAGGAAAATAAAGGAAATGATTCTGGAATAAGAAGACTTACATAGAAGAAAACTGAAAACTTCATTAGAAAACTTCAGAGTACAAAGAAAATGCTTATTTTCGCTCTGCCTTCTCCTCTAACTGAAGAGGCTATTTATAACCTATGTACATCATTCTAGATACTAGGAAATTTACAAAACTATGTTTATTTCTATTTACATTACTACCCCTTATCTTATCTTCGGGGAATCTACTTTATCATAATTGTCTTCTTCTTTCTTTTTCTTTTTTGTCTTGTCACGAACGTTGTCTTCTTTTCTTTATGTCATTCTCATGCTTTTTCTTTTTATCTCTTCAAATCTTCTTTTATGGATCTTGTCGTTGAATTTCTTTTCCAGCTATCTTGATATTGACGTCTTGTTAATCAAACATATTGAAGGCTTGTGAATATCCACTGCTTTCTTTAGATGGAGTTTTCGATGTTGACTTTTCTTTGATTAACTTCTCCATTTCTTCTAAACTTGATGCGGATGCTAGCTCTGCTATTAATCTTTGTTTTTCAGCTAAAAATAATGTCTCCTTAGTTAATGTTGACGAAGAAGATGCTTCTTGTCTTTGTTGATAGTTGGCTTGCCATATGTCTATCCTTTGTTTATTGATGATGTCCAAATTAAATTTTTTCCACCATTTAATTTTGAATTGTCTTGACAATGCCTTTATATCAACATTTTCATATAATTGTTTAATGGTAAAATCCCATGCTACAATCCAGGTTATTGACTGTGTGGCGATGAAGGAGATTAGTCTATACCCCTGATCAAAAGAGGTTTTTTGACGGAAGTAATTATAGATTTCTGTGACTTTAGAAGGGAAGATAAAAGGAAGTGGTCCAAAGTGAGAGAACCATTTTATGAACCATTTGGGAAACTTTAAAGAAATTCCTTTCTTGAACCAGATGAACCAAGAATGATTATCAGGATACACGTATAAAGTGTTATACCATGCGTCCATGTAGTCATAATAGTCATAGGTTTGAGGATTAAATGTTCTAGAGAAGGATTTTGAATGATAAGGAGGGTTATTCCATTCCTCTGAGGAAAGGACTCTTAAAATTTTAAGTTTAGAATATTGAATAACTCCTTGTTCGTTTCTTTTATGGATAATTTCAGCAGAATCAGTGTCAACTAAAATAAATTCATAAAAGGTACAATCTTTGGTTAAGCTTGTTGGCAGATAGTAAAATTCTTTAGGGAAAAGATATTGAGAAGTGGTTTTAGGATTCTGTTTTATCCAAGACTTTTCTAATGTTATGATTGATAGAGGATACATAGGGCATAAAATATTTTTCTTTTTACATTTAACCATGTTCGTTTTTTCAGAACTTTCAACTCAAATGATTGTTAAAACATATAACTGTTTGTAGGAAATCTCTAGAAACTGTTATCATTTTAATGTTATTCATTGGTGAGTTTCAAATATAGGCATGTGCTTCAGATATAGGCATGTGCTTCAGATATAAGCATGCAGTTGTTTGATACTCACCAATTAACACTTTTGAATATTTATATTTTAAGCAAACTATTATTATGATTATTAATAATAAATTATGTCAATTATCTATAAGATAAATTACGTTAAATTATATATATATATATATATATATATATATATTTGTGAGTTTATTAAATTTTATTATTATAAGGTTTCTATAAATTATCTGTTATTATAAGATAATTTTGTATCTATTATTGATTTTATTTATATATCAAAAGTAGTATTTAATTATAATTGATGCATATTTTATGTCTAATGTGATATCATATAATTGGTTAAGAAATATGTAATTTAGAATTGTTCTAGTTAGAATTAAATTGATAAGATCTATACGATGTATTTCTAGGCCATTTAAAAAACTTGATAAGAATATTTATATGTTGAATTAATTAAGTGAATTTATGATGGAGTATGTTTTAATAATGTAACATTTGTTTAGTTGTACTTAATTTTTTTATATATGTCTATAGTGAGATATATTTATCACTTTTTCTTTACTTATTTTGTTTGTATTATTTGTTTCAATAAGAGGAAGAGATGAGAGATGAGTGTGAGGGATAAGAGATCATAGAGAAGAAGTGAGGGGGTTTAGGTTATAGAGAGATGATTTTTATATAAACGAACATTGAATAATTAATTTTTTTATGTAAAAAATATTTTTATAGTTCTTTTGGTGAAAATTTTATGTGATCCCTTCGATCTTGTATGCACGTGCGAGTTCACTGAAGGCGTCAATGCTGGGGCCCACTTTTTCCTTCATCCTCAAACCATGTGCCAATACTTTCCATTCCATACCCAATCTACCACACAACTCGTAATACAATTTCTGATGAGATCTGAACCATCTAAATCAATCATATTCATCAAGTTACACTCTTCAAAACTCTTTTCAATTACACATTAATCTGATTAATATGACAAACACTCCACAAATTCAAATAACAAACTTAGTATTTACTCTTTTATAAGACGTAAGATCTAGTTTTTGATGTTCTTATACTAAAATATACATGCATGGAATTTTAATAATAGTAATCTCAGTCCACTACACGTCCTACTAGTTAATCGTTTACTGAAACCTAAAAAAATACAAGTGAACGTGGTCCTTTGAAAGAAGCAGAGACTTCTACGCCATGGCCATGTGAGATATGTCTCGGTTCTTGAGCTTCCAATTCACTCAGATACCATATTAACATGTTCTGCCTCTCCAAGAATCTTCCCTCCTTCTCTCCTCTCTGTATCCAGTAAGTTGTTCCAAACTTTGTCTCTCTTTTAATAACAATTTTATTCTCTTCTTTCTTCATTCCTTCTTAACTTGTGTTTGTGTTTGTGTGCTTTATTTCTCTTCCCATGATTTGGATATTTTAATTTTAATATTCTTGAACAAGCGTATTTGAATCCACCAGTATTAACTGTCTTTCTGTCTCACACATGTAGACGATGCAACTGTTTTTTATTTTTATTTTTATTTTTATTATTTTGCCACCCAATTATGGTCATGATGAAAACTGTGGTTAGATGAAGTTTTTTCATTCCCAACCCACTTTGGCAGGGTTGAATTCAAGCACTTTTATGCTGTTAAAAAATGTGCCAACTATGCTTATGTGAAGTCCCATCCTTTATTACCTCATCAAGTCCATGTCGCCATTAATGCTCAGTTTCTTCATAACACTGCCACTGTGATGGACTCAGGTTGTGAAAATGAATGATTGGTTTGTGTAGGATGCTTTGCTTGAAAGGATGGGGTGCACTTACTCTGTGTACAGGAAGAAAAAATCAAGCTTTCCTGAAGTCGTGGTTTTTGTTCCATCAACAAGAATTCCTGTGCAATCCGATCTTCAAAGGGTGCTTAAGGGAGTAATTCCACGGGATCTTGCTGATAAATTGACTTCACTAAGGAATCAGATAGTGTTGGTAGCAGAGGATACTGGTGTGACTTTTCTTCTACACTTAATAACCTTTTTTTTTTATATATTTGTTTCACTTGTTTCTTGAAATATATACAAAAAAATGGATCATAAATACTAGGTTATATCCCTGAATGTTTTTACTATATAGCACAATGAGTAGTTAAAATTCAGAATTTATATTCTGCATCTCTTCGAATAAATCCACTTCTTCAATTAGTAACATCCGTTAAGAAATATAAATTTATCAAGGAATGAATAGTGAAATGTGAAAATGTTATGCTGATCTGAAATTTTAATATTTTGAGCAGGTGGATCAGCTATAGCTGAATTGAGGCGAGCTTTGAATGAATATTTGTCTCTTCTAATTGGCCTTACGAAGAAAGGTTTCGAAAATTGGCACATAATCTTCCCTTCTTCCAAAACCCTTTCAAACTTTTTATAGAATGAATATTTTTTCTCTGCATTTGTCACAGAGTATGGTCTTGAAGGACTAATAGATTACAAATGGAAAAATTTAGAAGATGGGAAACAAGTATGGCCATCAGAAAACTCATTCTTCATTATTATTGTTAGCGTTGCTGAATTTTAGTTTCTTTAACATGGTAAAGTCCATTTGGCAGGATAGCAGTGTAACAAATACCTGGTTTGAGGTGCTATCTGCGGTTCACCTTATGGCTATGCTGACACTTTCTGAGGCTGACTCACTGATGATTCCAAAAGACTCCACTGGCTCTGGATTCAGGGTTGTATCTTCAGGTTTTCTGCCAATACATAAGCTTTAGCGTACTAGTGAAGCATGAAGCAAGATCCTACTAAACCATCCACAAGTTTAACAATCATTAATCATGCATATTTGTATTGCCAGATAGCAAGAGGGAAGCAATTGATTTGTTACTCAAGGCCTCAGGATACCTGGAGTTCTGTTTAAGGGATATTCTTACTCGGATACCTCCTGAAATCAGGTATGTTTCTCAATAGATTTTATGTTTGTGAAACAAGTTTTGGACCAGCACTGAACACCTTTTAATACTTGAACCACACTCAAACAACATCCAGGAATATTTTTCCGCACGACCTGCAGGAGGGTGTATTGGAGGCTATTGCTATTCAAACACTAGGCCAGGTACTTGTTGATCAATATATCTATAATTTCCATCACAGTCATTTGATCCTTATAGGGTACAATTTGACTAAACAACTTATTTAAACACTTCATTAGAAGCAAGAGTATGCGTGTTTAGGTAAGTCACTAGAAACTTAAGTTGGTTTGAGTAGCTTATAGGCTTCACCATATTATACTTGTTTATTACAGAAACTTATTTTAATTGCTTATAGTTTATACTCAGAAACTACTTTTTAACTAAATAAGCATATATTGATTACTGATAAAAGGGGATTACGATCCTCCTGTAAGATTCACCAAGAAGCCTACTTCTAGTATAGTTATTGTAACTGTAGAATGTTCATTCCTGAAGTTGATCAAATATCATACCTTACATATTTTGTTGGTTCTAATTGTTAGATTGTTTCTATGGTTTTCATTTCCTTTTCTCTTCTATTGAAATGCACAAAGGACAAGCAGAAACAAGGCACAAAGCTCCATTTCTTCATCTTTGATTCTATTGACCGGTTCCCACTATAGCTTGTAAAACAAGTCTCCTTCAGATTGGGTATAATAATTCCTCTTGATGATTGTTTAGGGAACTGAGATTCAACTTGGTCTTGCGGTGGAATGTCAGAAGGCAACTTTGTCTGTGAAGAGGAGGTTGGCATGTGAACAGCTGATATACTTTAGTCAGGTTTTCATTCAATCTTTTGAACATCTATTCATCATTACTGCTTTAAATCACTAACTTCATAACTGCGATTTCCTATGCTTTTGAACATCTATTCATCATTATCCTTAATATGTCCTTTTATCACCAGTTTTGTAAGTTCTAGTGCTCATTGTTGTTTCTCAAAGAAAATTGTTTCACTTTCTTGAGCAGGCTTATCACTGCTTGCTAGGATGCGACACCAACCAAGGGCGTGGAAGGAAGCATCTCCGATTCATTAAATGGAAATTCCTTGAAGCCAAGGTTGGTAAAGTATCAAGATTGAATAAATACTTCCTACCAAAAATATATCTTTGACATATCCAATAATTTATGAATTTACTTTGAATACACCCACAATGTAAAGATTTTCTATACTATCATCTAATCATGAATTTTCATGCAACTAAAAATTGCTTATAGCATCATATCTGGCTAGCATTATAAAAATCTTTGAACTACATTGAACTCATTATATGTATAATCCAAACCTTATCCTTTTTATAATGTTGTCAGGCTGCAGCCTACTACTACCATGGTCTGATCCTTGACAAGGGTAATGAACCGAACAGTTCCATTGCTGCTGTGTCTTGTTTTCTTGCAGCAGAAGAGCTTCTGGCTGAAAGCAAGAAGGCCATCTTAAGCTTTTGCCTTGCAGCTCCAGTTACAAGGTTGGTATTGATCTTTGACTCTGGTCTGAGATGCTTCTTTTGCTACATTGCTTTATCTTAAATAACAACTGTCTATTTCTCTATCAAGGGCTCCTCCTCTCTGGGGTGCTATGAAATTCTTACATCAGAAAATTCCTGAAGTTGCATCAAGGAAGTCCCAGATGCATGGCTACCTGTGGGAGCAAGAGAAGTAAGGAACTTTCTTTGTTTCCAACTCTTGTTGTGATCAACTCATTTTATTTATTAACTAAATTCCTAATGCAAAATTGGAATTCTGTGAATGATGCAGGGGTCTCCAATCATTGCCAGACCTTCCTGAGTTTCAATTATCATTACATCCAGATGACTATGAACTGCCTGAAATTGATCCAGCATGGGATAGTAGAAACTGGGAAACTCTAGGACAGCCATTGAAGGAGCACCTTATAGATAGTGATGAGAATCCAACTGATTGATGAACTTAAATGGTCTTCTTTGTTTTCTTTTTGTAGTTGAATACCTTCTTCAATGTTAAAACTCTTCTATACATGCTAACATTATTATAGAATATCAAGGTTACTATTCATAGAATATCCATTACCATTTTTTCCTTTTGCCCCTACATGGCTCTAACGCTTTATCCATCATCACCAGAAGAAAGATCATCATGCTCCGGAAGCAATAGATTTAAAGGTTATGATTTTATTTATTTTTGCTACATATAACTAAATCTTTTTATATATTTTTTTAAAAGTTTACTATAGTGAAAAATACAAATCGATCTTATTATAGTGAAAAATAATTTAATACCAACTATTATCAGAGTTGTTTTTATTTATATTAGTAAATAATAATTTTTTAATTTAAATTATATTTTAATTAAATGTAGAAATATAATAATACAATCTCGTATTTTATTGGACAATTAATATAAAGTCCACTTTTATAATTGATCTCTTGTATTAACTTAATAAAAATATTTATGAGCTTGAATTTGAATATTCTTTAAGTAGTTTATATAAATTTATTAAGATGAAAACTATTTATGAAAATAAAAGAATAAATTATAAAAGGAAAATTATTGAAAAAAAGTAAAGCACCGAAAACATAAATTACTGTAAATTTCTAATGATAGAAATTTTACTGTGGGACCTGAGATTAATTTTATCTTTAATAAAGGTGGGTCCAAAATATTTATCTTCCTTGTTAGATATTTAAGAGTTTATATATTTTTATGTTTGTAACAAAGATAAAAATTTGGATTTCTAATTTGTATGGTAGAAAATATGTTAACTTGATTAAGAATATTTTTAGATAAAGTGTAATTTTCTTTTAAACAATCTCACTTTATTTTATTTTATTTTTTCTCAAATCCATCATCCAAACAAAATGAAAATGTACATATATTTAACTCACAATTATAACAACACTTTAACTTGGTTATCAATTCATTAACATTAACTCTTAACATTCAAATATTTTATAAATACTTAATTACACGTGATTCAATATATATGTTACAACAATTTCAAAATATCACCAATACAATTTTCGCAACTCATAACTTGACATAAAACATGTCTCTTATATAATCCTCAACTTTTTGTGACTAAGTACACTATTATTTCATTCAGATAATTTATCATTTAATATTATAATTAATTTAAACTTAGTTTCCCTTATTTATAAAATCATTTCTATAACTTTAAAAGGAAAAATCCAACACACAAAAAAATACATTTTCATATAAAACCTAATCAATTATTGCAACATATCACCACAAATATCTAGCAACTATGTAGTTTTATTAGCACTAAGTATGATTTGATAAAAATAAATAAATAAATAAATAAATAATGTTTCAAATTTGTTGAAATAAGATAAATGATCTCTAGTGTAAAAAGATAATTTTTATGAAATAAAAATTACATAATTATGTTTTTCTATTTATAATATTTTTAACTTTATAAATAAAATATTTAATTTTTAATAGTTTATTATTAATATTGTATTATTTATTATTTATTATTAGAATAACAAATAAATCCAACTATTTTATTTTTTAAAACTGATACTTAGAAAATAGTGGAAGTTGGACACCATCTCTTAATTTTGTCAACAAAATTCATTTATCATAATAAATTCTGAACATTTTCTTAAAAAATATGCGTTATCTTTTAAAAAATAATAATATAAGCTAGCGTTTAATAATTTTTGTACTTTACCATTTTTTCTTAATAAGTGTGATTATTTCTAAGATGAATGCATATACTTATAAAATTCCTCCGCCATTGTTGTTTCTTTTAATAACTGGAATAACGTCTTCAAATAATCATCAAACAAATAAATTTTAAAATATTTATTAAAAAAAATTATGTTTCGAATCACGATTTTAAATAGAAAAAAAATTATAACGTAACTTTGTGATTTTTGATATTTATTGAAAAAAAAAAAAAATAATATATATATATATATATATATATATATATATTAAAACACAACTTTTAACCATTTTTATTTTGTTTGATTTTTAATAAAAAGATAATATTTTATTTAAAAAAAATTATGTTCATAAAAGTTTCATTCTAATTTGTAATAAAATAAAACTATTTTTAAAACCGTGACTTACATAAACCATTAAAAAAAATTAAAGGTTAAGAAACACTAAAAAGACTGAAAAGGTTTTGATTTTACAATTCTAATTTTAAATCATGGATTAAAAAAATAAAATTAAAAACTAAAATCTGACTTTGAAATCTTTCTATATTCAAAATCATAGTTTTAAATATAACTTATCTATTTTAATATTTTTTAATAAATTTATCCATTTTCATAATTATTTTTATCAATTTGCCTTCTTTTATGTCTTGTTTGTTAGGATTATTAAAAAAACAAGGTATTAATAATGAAAAAAAAAAGTAAATTATCCATGCACATCATTCTTACCAAACGTGATTAAGTCAAGCTTTTCTGCGTTTCCGCGTTGGAAACGAATGCATGATTAGTTTTTGTGTAAATATTCCTCCATTATGCCAACGTGTCAAATCAATGTCCAAATTATTTTCAGCATGATTTAGGGTTTTGGATTACCATTGACCTTACATGTGCTTTTCTTCTCTCATGTTAAATTCCAAAATTAATTAATTCTAATTTTATTTTCTATACAAAATTTAATTTTCATTTCTCAAAAATTGGAAATTTTCCTTTTTATCATATCAAACTCTTCATTAACTTGATTGTTTAGTAAATGGTAAAGTCATCATTTCATATAATCTTTGTCAGTATATATAATAACTATTTGTTATCTCTAAATAGTGAAATAATATAAGTTATTTAAAAATTAATATAAAACATGTTTTGTAATTAAGTTATACTAAAAATAATTTTAACTTTTATTTTATATAAAATATAAACACTGTATAACTAATAGTTTGGTGTAAAAGAATAAAAAAAAAACATTTTCGTTGTTTGTTTCTTTTCGAAAAGTCATGGATAGGTGTTTACATGTTTTATACTAAAAGACGAAAACGCCATACGCCAAAAACTAATAGTTTCTATAATTATTGTAATTGAGTAATTAATATGTAAAAAATATTAATTAATCAATAAAGATCATATATATACCCAACTATGAAAAACCAATATTCATCTCGTTTTTAACAAATTAAGAATTTGATACATTATATCACTCCGACTAAAATTTGATACTTGTAATTATCAAATTGTTTAAAATCAAAAGAACCGAATCACTATTTCAAAGTTTAATGATAACTTTGATGCATCTTTTGGAACAAGAAATGAAAAAGGAGAAGATGATATATGAAAAAAAAATTATTTGGAAGAATGAATATGTAAAGAAAAATAAGGAAATTAAAGAGAAAATAAACTTTATTTTTTTTCGTAATAATCCGAAAAAAATTATCCGTTGTGATTATGATGGATTATGTAAATGAGTTGATTTTTTTAATTTTTTATAATAATAAAATCAACAATAACTATAATAAAAATAATAATTAAAAATAATATTAATATAAATAAATAACAGTAATAAGTCAAATTTTTCCATATTTATTTTCAAGCAACTTTCTTTTAAATCGTTTACTTCTTTCTCTTTTATTTATTCTCTTTCTTCGTTATGAAACGATGCACATCGGTCATTTACGCTCAATCCAAGTATAATAGAATTAATATTAATTAAATAATGTATAAAATAATATTAAATAAATATATTATTAAGAGATAAAATACTTTTATATATTCATAATATTTAGAATGCACTTAAAAAATAAATTAAATATATAACATTTATGTTTTTATTTTAAACTAAATAGCTAAATTATAAATTTGTGATATAATTTTTAATGATAATAAATTATATAATTTGTATTTATATATAACCCATAATAAATATGTGTTTTATTTATTTAAAAAATATTTTAGACTAAATTTGAAAATAAAAATAAAAGTATCGATTTTATATATAAACATTAATGTTAAGTTTCTCTTGGAGACGTGTACCCGCCGTCAGTGGGCATTTTACAGTGAATTGATAATTTCACATCTGTATGAGGTACGCACCACAATAAATAATTCCTTATTTTTTTAGTCAATTTAAGAAACTGTGTGAGAAATTATCAGATATTTCGAAAGGGGTTAAAATAGAAGTCAATTGTATAAAACAATAAAATATTATTTTTAATTTAAAATTTTATTATGAAAATTTTTATTTATAAATTATTAAATTTTTCAACTTTTATTCATTTAGATTTTCAACTAGAATATTTCAACTAGAATTTTTATTATTGATTTGTTTGGCAGTTGCAGTCTGTATTGGATCAAATTGGTTGAAAAACACATTGACAAAATCTATATTAACTATTTTGAAACTAGCTTATGTGTCAATATTAAAAAAAAAATGTAAACATGTTTAAGTAATATGAAACCAAATATTGTAAGAGAGTATCATTGGTGTTTTAATTTTTACTTACGAGGTATTGCTTTCTTTCTCAAGTTACATAATTATTTAAAAATATTTAAATAGCCTTAATTTATATATAGTAATTAAAATAAAAATATCTTATTAAACTCCAAATTATTAGTCTTTCGAAAATGCTGTACAACATTTAAGAAGAATCATCATTATTGAAGTCATTAGAAGTGAGAAACTAGGAATATGTCTCCCGGACAGCATGCATTTTGTCGAAAATGAGGGTATTGTTGTTGATACACAGTATATCAGTTTGTCAATTACAAGTTTATATTGAAAATTTTGGTTAATCAATTCCCTTTGTTTCAACCACTAAGTCATTATTCAAGATATATAATGATGGATATATAATAAACATTGCAGTGAAAAATAAATAAATGCAGTCTTACAGTAAAGCTTCGTTATGATTGGTAAGTAGTATTTTCTTAACTCCTACTCTACTTGCTGTTGTAGCAAGCATTGATGAGCCATACACAACATTTATGTTAAGATGAGATACATATAAAATAATCCCTCATCCACCCTCATGATTTTAGCTAGCTAGCCAAGTTGGCAACGGTTGGTGATGGTGTTGGTGGTGTGTTTTGATTGGATCAATTCTTGGGAGAAGAAAAGACAGAGTTGTAGGCTGATAAAATAGTGATTGAAAAATAGGCGATGAAGGCAAAATAAGAAAGCAAAAGCGAAACCAGGTTTGTTCTGCAGAATTTGTGCACATGGTCACATATTGGCTGCCAACCCACATGCTCCTCTCCAAACTGTCCCACGTATCCTATGGCAGTTGCTGCTGCACATCCAGCTATTAACAGCAACGTCATAACCTGCAAAATCAAGTTTAAATTCTCTTTTCACTAGTTTTTTTTCTCAGTCAAAGTCAATTAGTAATCCACCCTCTTCTCATTATTGCATCAGTGGATAAAATGGATGTAAACACAAGTCAATTTTGTTTTCAAGAAGCTACCAAACCTCATTTCTTCCAAGATTTTCTGAATTTACCGTTATTATCAGATTATTCATTAAAGAAATGTCTAGTTCTGGGTCTAGTCGTGGGATGAACTGAAATCACATAAGCTAGATGATGTGTAATGTTGTAATATTTTTAGTTCAGATTTAAAATTACATGCAGTAATATGTAATCATATTTAACTAAAGCTTGTATTAATATAAGATTTTCCAAATAAAACTTCAATTCTAATTAAAGATTGGAATTAAGAGTACACATGGTATTGGATATATGTTTTTGTTCTTTCTAAACATGATACAATTTGTTCCAGTAAAATAAACTTGTTATCGACAACAAAGCCATATACAAGAAAGTGAAATTAAACTTGCACAACTCAACCTTAATTGATTCATATACTCAATAATAAACTAAAAAACAAACATGTTCCTGAATTGTGTAATTTTTGGACTCGTACGGGAGAAGGGGTGAAAATAAAGCTTACTATATCATGCAAGAGTAGAAAGAAATGGTATTTGGGTGATGCTTGACGTTTCATGAGAAAGTTGAGTATGAGTGTGAGGAAGGACATGGCAGCAACTACAGAATTGGCGGCAACAAAAAACCTGTGGCAGGGAGAAAAAGGCAGAGAGAGGGTAATTGGAGAGAAGAAAAAGATGAAATCTTTGTGCGAAAATGGAAAATGGAAAGTGGAAAGTGGGTGTTGGGATTGGAATGTAGTGGGCACTTACTTTAAGGAGGGTGTGTAGTAGAAGTGGGCTTCGAATCGGAGAGAGAAGATGAAAACGGTTTGGTTGTTGGTGACGGTGATTGCGATGGATGCTGCGGAGAGGAGGGTGGGTAGGATTCTGAGGATGTCCTGAGCCATTAAGATTGTTCTAGTCCTATGATGTTGTTGTTGTTGTGATGTTGTGGTTGTGGTTGAGGTTGAGGAAGATTTGGGTTTTGTGTCGAGAATGGATGTATCTTTGGCAGGAGGCATATGGGAAAGCGTTTGGAGATGGTTTATGGGAATTGGGAAAGTAAAAAATAGTTAATTGGGGAAGAAAGAGACACGGAATGGAAGGCACAGAGTGAGGTATGGAGAAAGAGATTTATAATTTTTACAGAAAAGAGAGAGAGAAAGAGAGAGTCACAGGGAAGTCATGAAATTGACCTGTGGAAATACTGGTGTGCGTGGGGTCGAGTCAATGGTGTGTCACTGTTAGTGTGTGCATTAGAGAAGAGAAATTGCCAAACGTGGAAAAGGAAAAGAAAGAAAAATAGAGAACCAATTTGTGACGGTTGAATTTATGTTGGGTGTTTTATTTTTAAAAAGAATTTTAAATTTCTAAGATTTATTGGTAAATTTAATTATATTCTTTTATATATTTTTTTTAATACTCTATTATTTTCACTGTATTTTTTATTTCAATTTCCTCAATTTTTCTTTTCCCTATCAAAGAGTGATATGAAAAATCACATCAATTGATATTTAATTTCAACGGATGATTACAATTGAATTTAAACACATTTAATTAGCAAACGAAAGCTCTTGGGTTATTAAATAATAAACTTAAAGTTTAATTAATAATGTGGTTGATCTATCTGTGTTCATTTTTTATCTTAATTCATATACTTAAAATATCATGTTTTAGTCCTCACATAATTTTTTTCTTTATCTTTTATTTTTACAATGATATAAAAATGTAATTTTTTTATATTTACGAAAAAGATTAATTAAGAATTAAAATTACAAATATAATAATTATTAAATTTCAAGTTAAAAATATAAATATAAATTTGGAATATAATGACTTTATTCATTCACGTTCTAAGAAACTTTTAACTAAAACTAAAATAATTAAAAAAATTATATAATAAAAACTAAATGATAAAATAGAAAGTAAATAAATATTTCCATATATAGATAGATAGATAGAGAAATAGGATTAATATAATAGTGACGTTGACTTAGTTCATTTTGCTTTCTTGGTACAATATGTTATATTTTATTTGAAAGGCATATATAATTTTGCTTCTGGAGAGAATCAATATGAAACATTTTGATTTGAAAGTGTTGTTTAAATTTATGCAAGATTAGAAAAAGAAAGAGACTCCTCACCAATGGCAATAATGATTAAGCAATAATGGTGTTGAATAAACTCACCACACCACACATTATTCTTTAACTTTATCCTTAATTAGGTTAAAGAAAATAGTTAAGCAAAATTAATCACTCCTATTTTCCTTTTAAATCAATTAATAACAAGAAAATACTTTATTAAACATTAAAACATATAACTAAGATCAAATTCTAATTCTAATAAAAATATTTATAATATTACATTTATGTTTGTAACGCGTAAAATTATAAAAAATTTAGGGTTCTCTATAAAAAAAGCTTTCAGTTCACGTGCACTGTCACTAGTGGGCACATGGTAAGTATGAAAACTCTACGGAAAACCAATTCTCAAAGGTGCATCCAAACAAACGGTAAATATACTTAAAATTACTTTTCAAACGTGTTTTTCTTATTTTCATCTACTCAAGTAGTGTAGCCAAACAAACAATCCTTCACCATTTCACAAGAGCCAAAATAAGGTGGAATGACGGAGAAGAAAGAGCAATTAATGATAAGAACGAATTGAGATAGAGACGAAATTAGATTGGAACGGTGGAGAAGAAAAACCTATTAATAACATTATTGTCCTTAGAGGAAGATTTACTATAATAAATCCAAAATTTCTTTTTCTATTGTCATCAGGGGTAACTATTTTCGGAATATGAGTGTGTTTATGATTATATGATAATTGCAATATACTCAATTACATTACTTTTAAATAATTGCAAATTAATATGTTATTAATATGACAATAAGATAGTATTATTTGTTATTTAAAATAATTTGGTAAACTCTTATAAATAGGATTATTTATTATTGTATTATATTTTTTTTAAATTAACTTGACTATTCAAGTATTTTCGTAGATTAATCTTTCTTTTTTTGACACACAGAGAAATTTTTAACATAAAATTCGTGTAAACCAACATGTTCCCATTCTCAATCTTAATCTTACTTTATGACCAAAACACTATTTTTTTAATCTAAATAATTAAAGAAAGATTAATTATTAAAGCGCTAATTATTATAATGTAATTACCTTAAACAATGATAATCTATTTCGACATGAAATATTATTATATATAAACACTAATAAGAAATTAAAATTATAATGTTTTCTTATTAGAGATTACAATGTAGAATTTTTTGTCAATTATAAGATTATATTTATATTTGTACCATTTCATATAGTGATAAATTATATAATGATAGAAAAAATCATTGTACCAAACAATGAATATATCACGAATAACCAGTTACCAGCACTTTTTTTTTTACATTACTGTTATGGATCGTTAGTTGGGCTTTTATTTGGATTTTAAGGGCCAGGTTTGCGAACTGAGACAAGTGGCCTGATGATAAATTTATGACCTAATACGAAAAATAAATGGGCTTGTGTAATTTAAGAAATATTCCAATGAGCTAATTCCGGATCATTAAATTTAAAATAATCACTTATATAATAAACATATGAGATTTATTTATTAAAAAACAAAAAAATTACTTTCTTTTAAAATAAGCAGATTAAACAAACATTTAGGAAGAATGTGTGGCCAAGTATTTTTTTTTATATGAACTTAATATTAACAAAGAAATATTTAATAACATCACCTAAAAAGTAAAACTGAATCAGTCAGAATTTGTTTTTTTTTTTGGCAATACAAATTTAAAAAGTAATTATGATTGATTTCAATATATGGAAGAAATTTCTCATCCACCTTAAATACAAATTATTAACACTTTTTTTTCCACCAAAACAATTTAGGTCAAAATTTAAACATAAACTTGAATCCGCTACCATCAAATGCCAAGTTTTTCAAAAATATTCCACTAACTTTAACCTCAATCTCAATGATCATAATCACTACCTCCCACCTCAACATTATGTTTCGAGTAAGGTGAGAAATTTAAAGTAATTCCAGTGAATTTGTGAAGTTATTTAAGTTGAGAAAAAAATAATAAATTTAAAAAGATTTTATTGAATTTAACGTAGTTGACGTGATTGATATGATTGAAAATAAGATGATTAAATAATAATAATTTTTAATATAATGACAAAAATTAAAGGTATAATTATTAAAAAAATTATATTCAATTTTTAGATTAAATATAGTGAAATTTAATTTGAGTGATTATTATATTGATTTTAAAATTATTTTCTGTTTTTTAAAATTTATCATTTTTCATAAATATAATATTTTTAATTCATAATCTAATTTTAAAAACAAGAAGTAATATTTGTTTAAGAACTTTTATTTTAATTAAATTAATAAAAAAGTTAAATATAATTTTAATATTTTCTATATCTAAATGTAATATTAATATTTTTGTATTAAGATCAATAAAGATTAAACTCTCTTTTTTAGTTCTAAAAACTATTTATTAAATTTTTAAATAAAAAGATAAAAAATTATTTTCGCAATGTTTTAATTTCAATACATCTAGAATTATAATTAAATGGTATCATTATATATATATATATATATATATATATATATATATAATAATTTTATATAAAAGTTATTTTCTATTTTCTGTAATATATAATATTAAATGTAAAGAAATATAATATTTAATTTATATATATTTTTAATATTGGATATAATTAATATTATTTAAACAATTTTAATTATAATTAAAAATATCTAAAGTTATGAAATACAATTTTAATTAAATTAAAATTGTGGCATAATTAATTATACGTTCGTGCATAAAACTATTTTGGATAATTTATTTCATTTTCTTTGTAAATCAATGTATTTCTTCCCTCAAATATGAGGGTTTTGCGGCACCCACACACAAATCATGTAAATCCATGCAAATTTACAAACACAATTAAGGTACATCCACGGGAATCTCTCCTCCCAAATCAATTTCAACACTAAATTAATATAAGCAAAAATGGCTAAATATAATAATTCTTTAAACATTTACCAACATGAGCAGTAGAAGATTCCACCACGCCACCATAACCATAAATTGGCCAAACTACCTCAGTTAACCATAAATTGTTAATGATTTTAACATTTGTTCATAACTAACTAAGGGTATACGTAACTAATAATGAATATAAAAGATTTATACTACAATACATAATATTAAAAAAAAATCTTTATTATATTCATTGAAGTCAAAGTCTTAGTTAAAATATCTTATTATATACTTTTTTTTCAAAGTTTTTCTTTTTTTTTTTCAAACATTCATTTAGTTGAAAGTTAAATAATTAATATTTTCAAAGTCATTTAATCAATTTTAGGTAAAAATTAATGCTTAAAGATTGTCAAGATTGATACTTGTTAAATAGTGATCCCAATACCAATGTAAAATTCACTAACAACCGTTCTTATTGGTATACTCAATAACTCACATGTCAATCTATAAATATTTGGATAACGTTCACTATTTGTTCCAATGACTTAAAACATCTAACTTTGAAAAAGATTTTGATTCAAGTGGTGTTTAGTCAAGTATAAATTCAACTCGGACTTTCTAGTAACACTAATATTTTAAGTCATATAATTGATATATTCCTATAACAATAAAATGAAAACATAATCAATTATTTAATAAATAATATTAGATAATAACAAATAATAACAACATATAGGATTAATGACAAACTTGTATTATGTGAATCTTGATCTTCTTCTATATTGAAATATTCTTCTCGTGAAAGAATAAGTTGAGAACATGATGTACTTGATGAATTTGATCCTCCACTCACATATTCTTGAAAGAGTTTGTACGTCTTGTCTTTTATATGATTAAGTTTCATCACAAGTGGAAGAATCAAGCTTTGAGTAATAAAATCAAAGTGTTTCAAGTTTTATCCTAGAGTAAAAAATCATAACAATTAAAAGAATTACACTATATTCACTCCAATATTTGTCAAACTTTTCCATCATCCTTTTTGTTATGTCTTTCATTAATGGATCATCACTTTTGAGTATTTCCCTTGACAATCACTCAATTTTTCATACTTGCATGAAATATTCACACATTCTTTTTTATCCTTTCCAATCATTATTTGATGAACAATATTTAAAATTTCTATCACGTATAGTAAAACTTCCAAAAGCATGAAGATACATGAGACCACTTTCAAGCATGAAAAAAGTAGAATTTCATCTAGTAGATATATCTAACTTTAAGTTAACCTTCGTATCAATACCTCTCACTTGAACAACACATTTGTAAATATTATTTTTCTTGCCTATGATTCTTTCAGATATTTAATGTTTTCTCTAAGTTTTTGCAAAGTAACTTCAACCACTTATAAACCCTCTTGAGCTATAAGATTCAAGATATGAGTACAACACCTCACATAAGAAAATTCACCATCACATAACAAACTATTTTGTAAGCTTAATTGTTCACCCAAAATTTGTTGCTTGTGATCATTAGCACTAGCATTGTTCAAAGTAATAGAAAATATTTTCCTATCAATTTCTCATCCAATCAAACATTCAAACACTTTATTTTCTAAATTATGACATGTATGTGGAGGTTCCATTTGACAAAAAGAAAGAATCTTACTATTCAATCTTCAATTGTCATCAACAAAATGTGTTTACAAATAAATATATCCATTTTGAGTACAAGCAGTCCAACAATCTAATGTTAACCAAATTCGATTATGACATTTACACATTTTATATTTCAATTTCTCCTTCATTTTAAGATAGAATTTCCACAAATCAGATACTATAGTATTCTTACTCACATGCTTTACATCTGGATTTAAATATGAAAGTAATTCTCTTATCCATTTATATTCAACAAATTTAAATGGAAAATTGTGTTTAATGATAGCTATTTTCATTATCTCGCAAACATGTTCGTGATCAAGTTTTCATTTATTAATTTTCCCAAGTTATCAATTCTCATTTCACCTATGTCATGATATTTTGGGCTAATATTGCAATTTTTCAAATGACACAATAAGGCTGAAGTACCTAATTTCGACCCACGAGTCATATCTTCTTACCTACATGTGTTACATTTTCCTTTTCTTTCCATCTTTTACACATTTTTGAAAAATATTTTCAAACTTCAAATGAAGAAACTTTTGCTTTCTTCCTCTCTTTCTCAATATCAATATCTCCTTTGTTAATTAAAATTGGCTCATTGGGTTTTTCGTTACTAATAAAATAATCACCAATACATTTACATTAACACTTTGATGAATTATTTCAGATTCCATACTGTAAATTAATATGAAAGAAAGAAGTAAAAAAAGTATATAGAAGAGATATACGTACGCTAATCAATAACATACAACAAATAATGTGTAAATGCTATAATTTTCAAACAAATATTCATTAGTCCAAGTTTGTTTAGGTTATGGTACAAATTCTTACCTTTGAAAGCGACACAGGATGCACAAAGTAACCTTTGAGAACAACAAAGGTGGCGAACATGATGGCTAAAAAATGTTATGGCGCAACTGAAACACAGTTGCAACTGAAATGTGACAAGCGTTGTGACACGACTGAAACACTACAAACGTTATGGTATGATTAAAACACGGTGGCATGAAAAAAGTAGTTGTGTGGTGAATGCGGTGGTGTGACAAATGTTGCAGTGTGATTGCAATGCAAGACTAAAACATAGCGGTGCGATGACACAAAAAAAAAATTATAATGCAACTAAAATGTGGGACTGAAACATGACAAACACTATGAAACGACTGAAATGCGATGACACAACAAATATAACAAACATGATGGTGCAGTAGTACGACATATGGGTGGCAAGCAGCCTAGGTGCAATGGTGAACGCAGTGATATGGCAAAAAACTGATGACAAACTTGAGTGAGGATTTGACTTGTTGGGGCGACATGAAGTAAAGGTAGCGATGTAAGATAACATCAATTAGGGTTACTAAATTATTATATTTATTTTTAAAATTTAAAATGAATGATGGGTTGTGAGTCAACCTACCTTAACCCATGGGTTAAATGAGTCAGATTCATTTTAGTCAATTATCAGTAGAAATGAAAAAAATCGAACCTAACCAAGCTTGAACTCACGGGTTACAACACATATTGACACCCCTACTTCTAACAATTGAAAAAGGTCTACAGATGTCCATGCCTTAAATGGTGAAAGGCTGAGGAGTACTTATGCAATTCTTTTAAAGGTAAACTATGCATGAGATCAAATTGTTAGTATTTTTTTTTTTAGTATTTAGGAAAATGTCTTGGCATCATCAATCATAAGGGTAGGCTAATAATATTTGTGAATTAGGTCTAATTTGTAGTATTTGATCCTTATCCACATGGGTTAGATTGGATAAGAATATGTCATGATATGGTAGGTTGAGTCTAGTCATATTGGGATAAACTATACTAGTAAAGTCGAATATGATTAAGACAAATTGTATTGACTTAGGAATGTTAGGTCAAGTCAAGTAAGGATGATAGATTAGGATGAGGTCACTGGGGTGGAACTATGCTGGGTTGAGTTAAGCTGTGTCAGGATAAACCGAAACATTGTAACCAAATAGGAAAGACCAAAATGAGATAAATTGGATTAAATTAAGACAAATTATGTCGGGTGAAGAGGAGTCAAATCAAAATAAATTAGGTTAGACCTAGATGAGTCAAGTTATGATAGGTTGGGTCAAACCTATTTTAGATAGTTAAGCCAAACCTAATCATGAAAGGTTGGATCAAATTAGATTATGATGGATTGAACGAGGTGAAGATGAGTTGAGTTAGGTCAATACAAAATGAACAAAATCAAGAGTTGTTGTGGTTCAAGTATAATTAGAACATGTTAGATTAGTTCCAACCAAATCAAGAGGGTTGAATTTGAGTCAAAATTGGTCATGTTTGTCTAAATCGAATTAGGTCAACCCATGCAACATGTTGAGATGAATAGAAAATATTTCAATTAAAATTGAGTCAAAAAGAAAATAGGAAGAAAAGAATAATAAATTTAAGAAAGGAAAAGAGATGAAATTTTTCATATCCTTATTTTTTTTTTTTGCTAGAATTTAAAATTATTTTATTTGAAATAATTAACATATTTTTGTCAAGTTTTAAAATTTCAATTATTTTATAAAATTTTTGTAACAATTAATTTTTTTATAAAATATTTAAAATATTTGATTAAAATAAATATTTTTATATAAATTTTTTAAGTGAATTTTGTAAATGTATATTTTCATATTTACCCGTATAATTTGAATTTGTTTTCGTCAAGACATTTCATTAAGGAACAACGAGTCCACGTCTAAATTGCTCATTTTTACAACAAATATAGAAAGATTGCATTCTTCATTGTTGAATATAGAGAAAATAGGGTTTGGAATTAATTTCCCTTGTGTATAAATCACACATAGGGTGATCTATTTATAGTAGAGAGATACAACTAAAAGAGTAACTGAAAGTAACAAAATAAACAGAAGATATTGTTTGATATTGTGGTTACCAATATCTAACAATATCTTAACAATATCAAATAATATCTAAACAATATCTAACACTCCCCCTCAAGCTGGAGCATACAAATCGTATGTGCCAAGCTTGTTACAAATATAATCAATTCTAGGACCCCATAAAGATTTAGTAAAAATATCTCGCTAACTGATCACTTGAGTTAACAAACTCGGTCTTGATATCTCCAGACATAATCTTTTCTCGAATAAAATGACAGATCAATCTCAATGTGTTTGGTCCTCTCATGAAAGACAGGATTAAAACTAATATGAAGAGCAGCCTGATTGTCACACACAAGTGTCATTTGAGTGACATCTCCAAATTGTAACTCTCTAAGCAATTGCTTGAGCCAAACAAGTTCACAGGAAGCTGAGGTCATAGCTTTATATTCTACTTCTGCACTGGATCTTGCCACAACACTTTGTTTCTTACTTTTCCATGAGATCAAGTTACCACCAATGGAGACACAATATCCAGATGTAGATCTTCTATCCGAAGGAGATCCTGCCCAATCAGCATATGAGTAGCAAACAACTCTTGTATGGTTATTAGAACCATATAACAATCCTTTTCCAGGAGATCCTTTAATATACTTCAAGATACGAATGACTGCATTCCAATGATCTTCACATGGTGAACTAAGAAATTGACTTACCACACTGACTGCAAAGGAAATGTCAGGACGAGTAACTGTAAGATAATTCAATTTTCCAACCAATCTTCTATACTGCTCAGGATCAGATATAGGTTCTCCCTGATTTGGTAGAAGTTTAGTATTGGGATCCATGGGTGTATCAACAGACTTTGAACTCATCAACCCAGTTTCCTCCAAAATATCTATGGCATACTTCCTCTGAGATATAACAATACCATCATTGGACTATGTCACCTCAATACCCAAGAAATATCTAAGTTTGCCAAGATCTTTGGTCTGAAAATGGTGACAGAGATGTTGTTTCAACTGAGAGATGCCATGGTTGTCACTACCAAATTGTTGAACAACCTTGCTAAACTTTCCAAACCAAGCCCTAGGAGACAGTTTTAGGCCATATAGGGATTTGCGAAGATGACATACCATCCCAGAAGACTCCCCCTGAGCAATAAACCCAGGAGGTTGTTCCATATATATTTCTTCTTGCAAATCACCATTGAGGAAAGCATTTTTAACATCTAGTTGATAAAGAGGTCATTGTTGAAGAGCAACCATGGCGATAAATAAACGAACAGAAGTCATCATTGCCACAGGGGAAAAGGTATATCCATAATCCAACCCAAAAATTTGAGTATAACATTTGGCCACAAGACGAGCTTTGAGGCGATCAATAGTACCATCAGGTCCAACTTTGATAGCAAACACCCACCTGCAACCAACAACAGATTTCCCAGACGGTAACGGGACCAATTCCCAAGTTCCACTATTATGAAGAGCACTTAGTTCATCTAACATGGCCTGACGCCAACCAGGATGGGCTAAAGCTTCACGGACAGTTTTTGGAATGGTCACAGAAGAAATAGAGGAAAGACATGTATAAAAAGGTAATGACAGTCGATGATAACTCAAAGCAATATAATGGGGAGAGGGATTACGTGTAGAACGAATACCTTTTCGGAGGGCAATAGGAAGGTCGGACTCATATGTCGGATCCGGAGGAGACGAGTAGTTGGCACTTGAGTAGAGTCACATGGTGGTGGTTGTGATTGGTTTCGAGAACTATAAATCGAAGAGGCGATGGAGAAGAAGCCGATCGCGGAGCGAGAACTAATGGTGAAGAAGACACAGTTAGAGGGTCACAAACAACAGGAACATTAAATGTATTAGGAGTGTTGACAAGATTGGATGGAGACAGAGGTGAAGATTGACTTTTAAAATAAAGAGACAACTCATCAAAGGTGACATCTTTTGACACAAAATAACGGTTAAGAGAAGGAGAAAAACATTTGTATCCTTTTTGTGATCTTGTAAACCCTAAGAAAACACATACCATGTTAAGATTCCAACATAAAACCAATTGGCAATATGTGGAGTAGCCTAACATGTATTTAAACCATACCAAATGACATGAGGCGATGTGAAACTTTCAACACGCCCCCTCCAACGGAGCTTGCCGGACCAGGCAAAGGGTACTTTTGACCCAATTAAAGGGCAACTTTTGACCCATGACAATAACCGGAAAGATATTAGGCTTTGGCTCTGATACCATGTTGAATATAGATAAAATAGGGTTTTGAATTAATTTCCCTTGTGTATAAATCACACATAGGGTGATCTATTTATAATAGAGAGATACAACTAAAAGAGTAACTGAAAGTAACAGAATAAACAAAAGATATTGTTTGATATTGTGGTTACCAATATCTAACCATATCTTAACAATATCAAATAATATCTAAATAATATCTAACATATCATTTAGAAAAATGTAAGAAAAACATATCAGATAATCAATCGGTTTCATTATATCATCCCCATATTAAGAAGTGAGGGTTTAATGAATAACCATGACCATTTCTTTCTATTAATAATTAATTGTACTATCACACGCCTATCTACTTTTCTCCATTCCAAGCATTATGACGCACGGACCATCCTTCTTCGGTTACATCTTCTCATTTAAGTAATAATTATTTTACCAAAAAATCACTCCTTTCGAGTACCAAATTAATAGTGCTCATTGCAATTGAAATATTATCAATTTTTTTCTAAAAATTCTGAATTCACTTTAACGTTATTAAATTTTTTGGGAACACCAATTACTTAAACATCTCTCACACGGGATTGGAATCTAGGTCCTTGTGCATTTATTATCTATATGCCTTATTTCATTTTTAAAAATTAAAACATAGCACTTTTATTTAAAAAATAAAATAACTGGGCCTTAAGCCTAACATATTATGCATAATAATTGTTTCTTAATCTTGATTATGGTGAAATATTTCAAATTTTTCTTAAAAACAATAAATAGACGTAACTCAATTGAATATGTGGAAATTAGTTTTTATAAAATAATTACGTTCCGCCATTACATCATTTAATAATCTATTTATTTTCCAACTACTCTATGCAAACTTAGAAAATTCTATTAAACTCGTCTTTCTAAAATTACCCTATTATTTCAAATTTTACTCATCTTCTTTTCTTAGAAAAATTGAATTCACGTCTTTATTATTCATTGGAAACCTACCACAACCTTTACCATGTATAATTTTTTATAGAAGTTAACATGAGAAAAAAAGGGCAATAATTTTCTTTTTTTACATTTCATAAATAATAAATTATTATTATTATTATTATTAATAAAGGGCAATATTAGGTTTCCCATCCAAGTTGCTAATGAATTGAATTGCATATTTTATTCATCTTACATAATATAATAATTTAGCTAAAATATTAGCTACTTTAAGAAGTAATAACATAATAATAGTAGAAAAAAATTATAATATTAAGAAAATTTCTGAATAATAATAATAATATTAAAAAAATCAATTGACATATTTTCTTAATCATGAAAAATATAATAGCTACTGGTAAAGTCATTTAACAATTTTTAGAAATTAATAAGTTGAGAAAACATTAAAAATAAAAACTTAAATAAGTTGTTATACCAATTTGTGTTATAATAATGTATTCAACAAAGTTTAAGTTATCATTGTAAGAAATACCAATTTGTGTTATAATAATAGATAGTGATATCTCTAAGAGCTTTGAGGTCAAGGAAAATAATTAATACTTATTTATAATAATATCGGTATAAAAAATCGTGAATAATGAATTTAAATTTTCATAAGACAAAAATATGTTTTTACAATAAAACTAAAAATTCACTTATTTCCCTTCTAAAATTTGAAAACAATCTCCCTTAAAGAAATGTGAAACGATATTTACACCCTTACTTGTTATTTTTTAAATAAAATGACGTATACATCCTTTACTTTTTAACCGTATGTTTTATGTTTTCAATAAATAATATTTGTGTTCTGTATTTTCTAATAAAGTGACGCTCATCTTTCTGGCATGTTTTATAAATGGTATATTCACTAAATAAAAAAAATTATGAAAATAAAAGTTTGGAGATGTAATAACAGAAAAATGTTTATATTTTTTAAGATTTTCTTAAATGAGGCTTGCTTTTAGTTTTAAGTATTAAGCAAGAAGAGATATATGAGTATTAGGAGATAAAAAGTAACTTATCAACTTAAGTTAACCTAGTTAATAAATAGATCATATGGATTAACAATTCATTGGATAAACTTAATAAATAAATTTATTAGACATGCAACTCAAATGAAGATGAGTTATTAAAGTTGATTAGGTAATATGAGTTAGCTAGTTTATAAGAGTCAAACAAACTATTTGTATTAGTTATCCTAATAAACTCTTAGATGTTATAAATGAATTTTTGGTTAATTCATAGACGAAATATAAATGAATGATTTCAAATACTTTCATAAGTTGTCATGTCATCAATTAATTTATCATCTTGGTGTTGTCACATAATCAAATAGTGAATAGTCCTAAACACTCTCATAAGTTGTCATGTCGTCAATTAGGTTATCATCTTGGTGTTGTCACATAATCAAATAATTCAACTATTAGCTATACGTATTAATCTTCAATGGTTTAATTGATGAAAATATTTTCCCTCCTTCTACCATGGATAACACTAAAAACCTTACACCTTGAGCACTCAAGGTGAACCAAAATTCTTTTTCAAATTTCTAAAAAAAACTTTGGCACTAACTCCTACAAGGAAGGTTCCTTGTTAGGAGAATAAGAGAAATAAACATAGACACTTGAAAAATCAATTTGGGATACAAGTAAAATATATAAGTTCCACACAAAAGTTTTGTCTTCATTCGATATGATTTAAAAAACTACATAAGGGGTCATATATATATATATATATATATATATATATATATATATATATATATATATATATAATTGTTCCCCTCTTATTCACTCACTCACTTAATGTGAGACTAATTTTGCTTTATACAAGTGATGACCAAAAGTCCCACTTATACCACTTTTAATTACATTTATGAGTTTATATTACTTAAAATATTATAACCAAGAGTTGAACATTTGACCTCTTTTTGAGTATTTGAAGAGTTTTAGTTGAATTTGAGAAGCTAAAATGACTTATTATTTAAGTGCAGCCCCTTTAAGTTTAGACCTTATTTGAAGCTTGGTGTATTGAAGTCCAGTGTGATAAGATTTAATGTACTTGGTTGTTTTTACATGTGTTTCTATTTTTATCATTCTTAGTTGTTGTTTTTTTACGTGTGATTCTCCTTTTTATTATCCTTAGTTTTTTTTTTTAATATGCAACATGTCTAGTAGAATAACATATGAGAACATTTTAGTAATTGTTTTTTTCTAGTGAAAATTACTTTTTGAAAAACTAAGTCATTTTTAAGATACAGATGATTCCGTTATTTATTTATGTGCTAAATGTTTTTCTATATAAAGAATAGCTACGAAATGAGTGTAATACTTACAAATTTTATAAATTTTTAAGATATTGAAAATTATACATAAATGTTCAAATTTTTTCTAAGAGACTTTTAAAAATTGTTTTTCCATTATTTTTTTTAAGGTTGATTATAGTAGGTAAAGTGTGTAATCCTATTGTATAATTATTGTTAAAGTAATATCTGTTGGCAAAATTTGGGTCATATATATATATATATATATATATATATGATACATAATTTAAATGTGTTAGGGTCATTATTTATTAAGCCAAATAATAAAGTGATATGACTAAATTAAAGTTTTTGCTAAAGACATATGTCATGAAAATAAAATTGTGTAGAGACCATTGAACAATTTCTAATTTGATGAGGAGCCAAATTGGAAATACTAAAACTTAAGTAATTAACCTAATTCTGGTTATTTTAATGGGTCATGGTCTCCTTCTGGGAGCACACACACTGAACGTAAGTATCAGTCCTGTTCCTTTCTTTCTATCTCCATCAAGAGAGAAAATCAAGAGGGAAATACAGGTGCTCATCAGGTGGAAGACCATAAGTTCAATACAGTGCTCTACAAAGACATCATCATTATTGTTAATTCAGGTACGCTTTCGCATTCAGTTTACAACATGTTTATCAGTATGTAATTACGTTTATGTTTGATCGTTAAAATCAAAATTAAGATTATTATTATTATTATTTTTCCAACAATTGGTATCAGAGCTGCCCATATTTGATTCATGTCTGTTTAATTTATAGAACCCTAATTATGAAAATTAGGATTAATTTTGTTTTAAACAATTCAAATTACCCAATTTTATGAACCCTAAGTGGAGAATAATCTCTAATTTTTGTGAACCCTAAAATTTAAATTTGGGGGTAATATCCCTAATCTGATTCTACTTGCTGATGAAACCGTGGAGGAAGCTATGGATTCTTCTTCTTCGTTTTTTCCTTTTGTTTCAGTTTAAGTTTTAAGTTTTACTGAGAAAGAAATAATGTTTCAAATTTCAATATTTCTTGTATTGGATTCTCTATTCTCTTTGAATCTTTTGTTTTTGTTTTTATTTAATTTTATGGGTTTTTGTTTTCGTTTTCTTTTCATGGTGGATATGGATGAGTTTGGAATTGGGGGTGGTGTTTGGGGAATTCCCAACACAGAAAATCTTAGGTAAATGGTGAATGTTTCCACAAGTGTGATTGTTCTTATTTTATTGCCTTTAGGAAAATTTGATGTTAAATTCCCCTATTTAGGGTTTGAGTGATTACTGTTTAATCCCCTTTTAGGGTTTAGAGCAGTATGCTAAAGAGACTCAAAACTATCTCTGTTTCATCCCTAGTATGATTTTAGGGAGATGTTCATCCTTTATGTATTGGTGGAAAATGAGGTTTTTTTTCATCCTTTGATTTATTCAAATGAGGTGTTCATCCCTAATAAGATTCTAGGGAGGTGTTCATCCTTAGTAGAATTCTAATGAGGTGATTCTCTTTTGAATTATTTTGCAAATATAAAATATTTGGTTTTGTTATATAAATAAAATATTCAATTTTTGGTAGTTTAATATTTTTTGTGAGCAAATTGAGTCAAGAAGTCACCAAAGTAACTTCTCTTGAATTGGGCAGTTCATGAAAAATATTAAATGTTAGTGTTTGTGTATATTCATGCGAGTATTAGTCGGTCCAAAGGAAGATTAATATTTGACCGAATTGCATACACACTTGTAATGATAAACATGTGATAATTATAAGGATTTGCTTTGTCGATGATAAATCAATCCAAAGACTGGTTTGTTGTTAGACGTGCTTTATTGTCAATGTTTGATTATTACAACAAGATACCTCTAGCAGTTAATATTACTCGTCCAAAAACTTGATATTGATGGTGCATTGGGTGTCTTGAGATGGGTTAAACCACTATTTGAATATATATTATTTATTTTTTACATAATGTGAGCATAATTAGTTTATTTCTCGTGTTCTAAATTCAGCTACAATTGCTTATGTATCTGCCAATTTAAATTCTATTTCGGTCCTCAATGGAACAAATTTTAAGGACTGGAAAGAGAACATTGATATTATTCTTGGTTGCATGGATATGGATCTTGCGTTAAGGACTGAGCAACCCCTTACTCCTACGGATTCAAGTACCTCTGAACAGAAAAGAGATTATACCTCTGAACAGAAAAGAGATTATGAGAAGTGGGATCGCTCAAATCGCATGAGTCTAATGATCATTAAGCGTGACATCCCGGAGGTGTTTAGGGGCACTGTTTCTGAAAACATCACAAGTGCCAAAGAATTCCTTGCTGAAATTGAACAGCGCTTTGCAAAAAGCGATAAGACGGAGGCAAACACTCTTCTTCAGAACTTGATCTCCATGAAATATCAAGGCAAAGGAAATATCAGGGGGTACATTATGAGCATGTCTAATATTGTTTTTAAACTCAAGACACTAAAGCTTGAACTCTCAGAAGACTTGCTCATTCATTTGGTGTTGATTTCTCTTCCTGTAACGTTTAATTAATTTAAGGTATCTTACAACTGTCAGAAGGATAAATGGTCTCTTAATGAGCTCATTTCACATTGCGTACAAGAAGAGGAAAGACTAAAGCAAGACAAGACAGAAAGTGCTCATTTTGCAAGCACCTCCAAGGCTAAGGGCAAAAGAAAGAGATAAGAGGATCTCGAGAAAGAAGCTGCTAAGGGTCCAGAACAGAAGAAACAAATTCAAGAAAACAAATGTTTCTTTTGCAATAAGACTGGACACGTAAAGAAGAAATGTGCTAAATATCATGCTTGGCGTGAAAAGAAAGGATTGCCTAAACTACCAGAAGCCAATTGATTCTGAAAGATGGATTTATGTTGGAGATGACAAATCGGTAGAGGTGGAAGCTATAGGGCATTTTAAATTGTTATTGAGTACTGATTTTTTATTTGGATTTGAAAGACACTTTTGTTGTGCCGTCATTTAGACGAAATTTAGTTTCAGTTTCTTATTTGGAAAAATTAGGTTATTTGTGTTCATTTGGAAACAATAAGTTTAGTTTGTCTTTTAATTCAAATATTGTTGGAACTGGTTCACTTTTGATTTATGATAATAAGTATTTACTTGATATTATGGCCACCTATAATGAAACCCTTAATACAGAATCATGTGGTACTAAACGTAAAATTGAAAATACTAACTCAGGTGCATTATGGCACAAGTGCTCAGGTAACACTCAAATCGTGACATTTGGGCTTGTGTTACACTCTTAAAGATATGGTAGAGAGTATGATTTGTCATTCCACCTTACTGGAATCACTTTGGGGAGAGACACTAAATATGACAACTTATATTCTAAACAGAGTATCAACTAAAGCAGCTACCAAAACACCTTATGAGCTTTGGATTGGGTGACAACTTAGTCTGAAACATTTCCATATGTGGGATTGTCCAGCTGAGACAAGACCTTATAAGCCAAATGAAAAGAAATTGGACTCCCGAACAGTAAGTAGTTATTTTATTGGTTATGCTGAAAGATCTAGGGGATATAAATTTTATGATCCCACATTAAAGATAATTTTTGAGATGGGAAATGCTACGTTCTTTGAGGATATTGAGTTTGGAGGGAAGAATAAGATTAAGAACTTCATCTTGGAGGAAGAATCGGTAACAATTTCAGAACCGATTCAAATAGTTACTTTTGATAAAGTAAGTTCGGAACCTCCACAAGGCATTGTTGATGAACCCCTTACTCAAGATGATTTGGTTGTTCATGGAGAACAAACTCAAGATCCTCAATAACATGTGCATCATGAGCTAATAACTTTGCAGAGATCCACTAGAGAAAGAAGAAGTGCTATTTCGGATGATTACATGGTATTTCTTCAGGAACATGAGGAAAATAATGATATAATGGAAGATGATCCAGTTAACTTCCGTCAAGCTATACAAGGTTCTAACTCTCAAAAGTGGATTGAAGCAATGAAAGAGAAGTATAAGTCTATGCAAGACAATAAGGTTTGGGAACTTGTCCCATTACCAGAAGGTATGAAACTCATTTGGCTTCAAGATGAATATTGTTGATGATTGTGTGTATCACAAGTTTAAAGGAGACAAGTTTAGTCTCAATCAGTGCCCAAAGGGGAATTTGGAATTTGAGAAAATGCAAAATATTCCCTATGCATCAGTTGTAGGGAGTTTGATCTATGTCCAAGTATGTACGCATCCAGACATAGCATACATAGTTAGGGTTCTAGATAGATATTTTAGCAATCCAGGAATAAACCATTGGAAAGCAACAAAAAGGGTCATAAGATATTTAAAGAGAACAAAAGATTATATGCTCACATACAGGAGGTCAGACCAGTTGGAGATCGCTGGGTTTTCTGACTTAGATTTTGCAGGATGCAAGAATTTGTAGCATGCTATGAGACATCAAATCATGGAATATGGCTGAGAAATTTTGTCACAGGTCTGCAAATTGTGAAAGGCATTGAAATACCACTTAAGTTATATTGTGACAATAAATCAGCTGTATTATTAAGGAAAGAGTACAAAGTGGACAGATTTTCATAGAACACGTAAGGACAAACTCCATGATAGCAGATCCTCTAACTAAAGGACTTTCGCCCAAGGTCTTTCATGAACATGTTGCTCACATGGGTGTTTTACAGTTTGAGGAATTTGTGGTTTAGTGGGAGTTGTCACTTTCATAAATTTTATGTTCTATGTTTAATTTCATATATGTATACATTGTTTTTTGGACATATTTGGTTATCTATAGATATGCGGTTTTTTCGTTCATTCATTACACTTTATACATTAAGGATATTATATCGATCTCGATAAGTTAAAGTTTGGACCAGTTGAAAATAGACGTGTACAGATCACCTTCACGTAATTTTTTATGATGAATCCATGTCATTTGGTTATGTCAGGATGAATAATCATTGTTGGTTTTAGTTGCGATGATGCAATGAAAAACTGGTTTGGTTCTATATTCTGATATGATTAATGGATAGGACTTTTGGAGTATGCTAAAGGAATATAATGACAATTTTGAGCTCATAAAGTCTAACACATTTGTAAGGTTGTAAGGACATATATATTTGTGACCAGTGGGAGATTGTTGGCAAAATTTGGGTCATATATATATATGATACATAATTTAAATGTGTTAGGGTCATTATTTATTAAGCCAAATAATAAAGTGATCTGACTAAATTAAAGTTTTGGCTAAATGCATATGTCATGAAAATAAAATTGTGCAGAGACCATTGAACAATTTCTAATTTGATGAGGGGCCAAATTGGAAATACTAAAACTTAAGTAATTAACCTAATTCTGGTTATTTTAAGGAGTCGTGGTCCCTTTCTGGGAGCACACACAAAACGTAAGTATCAGTCTCGTTCATTTCTTTCTATCCCCATCAAAAGAGAAAATCAAGAGGGAAATACAGGTGCTCTTCAGGTGGAAGACCATAAGATTAATACAGTGTTCTACAAAGATATCATCATTATTGCTAATTCAGGTACACTTTCGCATTAAGTTTACAACATGTTTATCAGTACGATATTACGTTTATATTTGATCGTTAGAATCAAAATTAAGATTATTATTATTATTATTATTTTTCCAACAATATCTTCTTCTTTGTATTTTGATAAACTAGTTTGACTTGATTGTGCTATTGATTAAGAGTGATTAACCCTATAGTTAGTAATTGTGTTGTATTGAGATTAGTCACATAATATAGTTTCAATGTTGGTTAGGTTTTTTATATAAAAGATTAGTCATGAGATTTATTTATAAAGTGATTAGTCTGATTTCTTTTATGGGACCTAATAATTTTGTAGTATTTCAAAATTATTGATTATATCTTATTTTCTAATTTGTAAAGTATCATTATTAAACATATTTTAATAATTAATAAATTGTTTAATTTATGTAGACAATTAAATAAAATTTTTTATTAGATAATAAATGATTATGTCGACAACTTATTTTTTTTTATCTTTATCTTATATGATGTGTTTACTTATTTAATTATTCATACCTTACTTTTTACAACTTATATCTTTTTTTTTTTATCAACTAATGCATTAATCAATAAACTTATATCTTATTTCTGTTTTCACCTAATGCATTAATGAATAATGATGTGTGTGAAAATTTCACATCTACCCTTTTACTAGAATCTTTCAAATTTTTAATAGTAAAATTAATATTAAAATTAAAAAAAAAAACATAACTCCATAATATTGAAACAAATATCCAACTCCTCTTTTATTTTATAAGAAGAATAATTATATTCTTTATTTGTTTATATTTGTATGATTATAATAATAAATTAATATTTTATTTTTTTATGCTTTTATTTCTATAATAAAAAATATTTTCTCAATTTTTTTAGAAAACAATTTTAAAGATATTTTTAATATATAATAATCAAACTATTCAATTTTTAATATGTAAAAAATTCTCTACACTGTTAAACATAATAATTTTTAAATAAAACAAATAAAATTGTGAATATACTTTTACTAAAAATATTTAAAAATTTAATTTAATAGATATATAACAATTATGTATATTTTAAAATTTATAAACTTAAAAATTAAATAAATAATATGAAATTAAAGTATTACATGTTTAATCCAGACCAGAATATACTATTAAAAAACATTGATGTGTGAAACAAACAAACAACACGTGAAGCACAACAATGCACACTGGACATTCACACATCCCTAAGACTCTCCCACCCCTGTAATTTCTCTGAATTTTCACACCATTATGCAATATAATAGTAATTTTCTTGCTCTTAAATTATTATTAATAATGTATTAATTGTTTGTTATAATTACAAGTGTGTACTAACGTCTATTCACTTCCAGATTCAGATTTTCATTGTCGTGGATAGTTTAGTCTCATTCAAACATTTATTCAGACAATAGTCATTGGTTCGTATTCATCTTTTCTCTTTCCTCAATCCCGCAGCCATGACGGCCGTCGGAGCCTGTTTCTTCCCCGCCGCTACCTTCTCGCCGAGCTGCAACCGGATCTCGAGTGTGACTCCGCTTCTCGCCGTATCTGCAGACCAGATTCCAGCATCGACGGCAGTGCGCCATGGCACGGTGAAGAAAGAGAAGAAAGTTAAGGAAGAGAAAGAAAAGCGACGTATGAACAGTTGGAATGAATACTTTGAACAATCGAAGGAAATGATCGGGCCTGACGGTGGACCGCCGCGGTGGTTTTCACCATTGGAATGTGGTTCGCGTCTGGACAATTCTCCTCTTCTGCTATTTTTGCCAGGTCAAAATTTTCTCTCTCTTACAATATTTTACTATTATCTTCTTATTATTATTAATTTTTGCGTTTGTTTTTCTTATCTATTTGGTTTGATTAAACGTGGTTTATCTTTTATCTCCCTTTTCCTGGTTGCGCTAAAGTTTTGCTTTCGACGATTGCTTTTTTTTTATAGCTATTTTTTTATAACTCAGTACTTATTCTAAGAATTGGTTTCATAACTTTTTTTAATAGGAGAATTATAAAAGTTTTGGTGAGGATAACTTTTATGAGAATAAAACATATTTATAAATTTTATTTATATTTTTTTAACAAGTATAAGAATAAATATTTTCTTTCTTATTTTCAAACATGTAAAAAATTCTCTAAAACAAACATTTCGCTTAAAATGGGTTGTTATAATTTTATTGAAAAATCCACTGAGTTGAATTTAGATTGTCTAATTAAAAAAAAAAAAAATATATATATATATATATATATATATATATATATATATATATATTATTAAAAAGACTTCCAAAATCAATACTTTAATAGTTATACGAAAGGAACAATACTTAAACATAAATATCAATTTTAAAATATTTAGATATCAATATAATTAGTTATAATTTTAAATGGATTTTATAATTTAGTGAAGTCTTAAACTATACTTACGAAATGAAATATTTACTCCAAAAATATATATAGGAGGAAATATCTATATATAAATTGATAACATAATATTTATACGATCAATTATATATTTTTATATAATAAAATTATTAGATAAATAATATTTTTAATTGGACGAGGATGAGTTTACCAAGTTTGAAAGTCATAGATCCAACATTAAAACTGGAATTTGATTGAGATAGGTTGTTGGGATTCTCAGGTAAAGTTTGTCTTAGATACATTTAATTTTCTGGAGCTTTTCTTTTTGAATCAATTTTCTGAAGTGACATAAATTAAATATGAAAAATGAGGGTGGAAATTGTTGTTCTGAAATTTCTATACTTTTGATTGAATCGTAAATAAGATTACTGTCTTTTTCGTATCTATCATTTAGTTTTAAAATTTTAAAAACATGTGGATTTAATTACTTTCTTAAGTGCGTTTTTTTTTGTTTGAAAAAGAAAAAGAGGAGACTCAGATAATGGACAATTTAAATTATATATTAATAATTATTTTTTTCACTAATGGCTTAGTTTTCTTATTTTATTTTCTAAGTGGTCTGCTCAGTTTAAAAATTTGGAAAAAAATATATTTTTCAAAAGATAATGGTAAAATAATTTAAAAAATATTATTTTACATTGAAAAAGTGTAATTGAAATATTGTTATTGTAAGCTCTATTAGCGTGATTTTTAATTAAAAAAATTCATTAATTTCTTAAATAAATAATAGGATTCAAAAGATAATTAAACCTATTTTTAAAACATTTATTTTATTTCTTACGCATATTTTTAGTCTTTGTAGTTTTTAAGGGTAAAAAGAGATTAAAATAACAGGTGTAATACTAATGTTAATAATTATATGGATTAAGGTGATTTTATTTTAAACACAAAAACTAAATATGTATATAAATATTAAAATTTGTAAGTTACTTTTTAAATTGTATATCTTGTGATAATAAAAAAATATTTTATATTGCTTCTGAAGTAAGTATAACATTTATTGATTATTTTATTAATAAAGCAACATTCATAGTAAATGTATATAGGACCTTGAAATGCGCCGGTGTGGTCCAATTCTGTCTAATTCGATAGGTCATTTAGAATAGTTAAACTGGGTCGATCCGGTCCATGTTTTAAAAAAAGAAGAAGATACTTTTAAGATATGGTTTAATCTTACATCATGTCAAAGGTCACTTTCGTCCGTTTCAAAAACATTTAAAATAAAAAAGTAATTTAAAAAAATAAAAATATTTCCACTAAATACAATTTCCATAAAAGAATGTGTGTAACATAACACAAACTAGCCACTGTCAATTTGTGATACACGGTCTTGCTTTTTAGTGAGAGTGGCTGCTATCCAGTGGTTCATATATAGAATAAAGGTAACGTGACGCAGACTTCGAAAACACTATCTACTATATAGCTCATGGTTTTAAGGTAACGCAAACACTTTAATTAATGAGATTTAGACGTTTAGTTAATAATATACATAAAAAGTCGTCAACTTTCATTAAAAAAGTCGTCAACGTTTACGGACACATATATTATGGTTTCTAATAATGTTGGATGCAGTTTAAACATGTTTCTGAATAGAAAAATGTAAATGAGTTTATAAATTATCGATTTTATACTATAAAATAATTTTTATTTCTCACATAATTGTTATAGCATAATTGATTAGATTATGTTACCCTAACTTGGCATATATTCAAAACATTATGTTCTAGTGGGTCTTAGCTCACATGATTGATTTTTATTTTTTATTTAGGTGTTGAGGAGTGATAATAACATATTTCTTAATATATATTCTTCAAGTCTTTAGACAACTTTACAGAAACAGGGTAGTGTTTTTTTTTCTTAAGAAAAAAATAAAAATTATGAAAATTGGTAATTTTAACAAAATTGAGAAATAGATAAGTTATATTTTGACACACGAATTTTATTATGAAAACAGTTTTTCACTACCTTTCCAACTTTTTAATAGGAAAGTCATATCTAAATTCTCTATTTTTTCATAGAAGTAATTTATTTAATCACAATTTTGGTCTTTGTGCTTTTTTTTAGGGTCAAAATCATGTTTAAGTGCACAATTTAAAAAAATGACTGTATTAAGGCCTAAATTTCTCAACGTTTATTTATTTATAACATTTTATTTTGTGTAAACTGCTGCCAGCGTAGATCTCCTATAAATTGTCAATCGTGACATCCCCTTTTTGCCTGCCCAAATACTTTGTGTTTTGGCCATTGTTTTGTGAAAGTCTTGTATTGTCTCTAACAAATTTAAAATTTTCTGACGTGACTTTGTGTTTTGTTTATTTTTTTTAGATAAAATATCCTTATTATAATTTTTAACACGTTTAAGTAAATTTATTAAAAAATAGGAATAGAATATATATATATATATATATATATATATATATATATATATATATATATATATATATATATATATATATATATATCCTTTTTTTCATTTGTTTAGAAGTAATTTGGAGTTGCTTAAAAACAAATTAATTTTTAACATTTTTTTAAGTACAAACAAACAAAACCTTTTATTTCTTTATTTGAAATAGTATGTGAAGAATAACAATTTCATTTAAAATGTAGTTTATATTCCTGTTTATGTAAATTATATGAAGTATTTTATCCTTAAATTATTCAAATTTGTTTCACATTGGTTTCTATCAAAAGAAAAAAAACATGGGAATTGAATTTGCATACTATAAAAAGTTTGGGTTAGCTTTTGCAATGAATAATATAATGATGTAAATTTTCTATATTTTTATGAACTTAAGTTACTAATTTACGAAAAAAATATGAAGCTACTTTATTAAGTTTTAGTTATTTTTATGTGAAATTTTTATCGACCTATCGATTTTAAATTTCAAAATAGAATTAAAAACACAAACATTTTCCATATTTCACTTAAAAATTTTAAATTATAAAAATTAATATGATTTTTTTTGTAATTGTAACTTATTTTCAATTTTAAGTCTAAGCTTTTACTTCAAATTTAGTTTTAGAAATTACAAACCATACTTTCATTTATCGGCTAGGTTTATTTAATTTTTTCTTCAGTTTTTAGGTCACAGGTCCTTTTTCATTTAATTAGTCATTTTTTTAGTTAATATATCTGTCTCTTTGTTTGGGTTTCAAGTCTATTTTTAACATAAGCTTTGACTTGATATAAAACATGAGTAGAGAGTATGAGAATTTAAATTAGAAGGCTATCAGCTTTGAGTTACGAATCTAAAATCTTTACACTCAAGAGTTAGACTCAGCTCTCTTAATTTATATACTCTTTCATTTGTTTCTAATCCACCAATGTGAGATTTATTATCTCATACTCCACCAATGATGAACATGAAGCTTATCCTTTCTTCATGTCATGATTTCAAACAAGGTTACTCATAACTTGTGTAAAAATAATTTGCATTCCAAATTTTACAGGGATTGACGGCGTGGGACTTGGACTTATTTTACATCATCAGAAACTGGGAAGGTTTGTGTTCATTTAATGTTAAAGCCAAATTGCACTCATCAGATTGTCATTTTAGGAATGCACTGTTTAGGTGAAGAGATGAATTTGAAGGAAAAGGGTTATTAAGTGATATGTGATAAATATTCTTTTTGTTTCTTTTTCTTGAATGAAGGATTTTTGATATATGGTGCTTGCATATTCCGGTCGCGGATCGAACACCATTTACAAGTACTCTTCTTTCCCCTGTAACTCATTATAATATTTCGTGCTCATATTGAACACCATAAGTTTATTCTGCTGTTTTTGCTCTACTTTTTGAAAATGGTTGAAAGTATATTGGTGTTGAAAATGTAATCACATGTTTCTTCTTACTTTTTCAGAAAATTGATATCTTCTTTCAGTGATGTATTCCTGCATAATTTACCGTTATGTATACTTCCCTCTTGCAGACCTTGTGAAAATAGTTGAGAGAACAGTTAAGTCAGAATATCAACGCTCACCAAGCAGACCCATATATCTTGTTGGAGAATCTTTAGGAGCATGCCTTGCGCTGGCTGTTGCAGCTCATAACCCTGATATTGATCTTGTACTAATTTTGGCAAACCCAGGTAACTTTTATTGATCTAGTTAAGATTTGTTTTCTTGGATTTTATTTTTCAAGACAATTCACCACTATAAACATGACTTTAATCTATACTTAAACTTTAGAGAATCTCTAGTAGCTGCTATGTACTACTAATTCACTATTATTTAAGTACAAAAGATGGACAATTTGATCTCACCTTCCCCACCCAATTTGGCAGCTACTTCGTTCAGCAGGTCATACCTGCAACTTCTAACACCATTATTGGAAGCTTTGCCTGATCCACTCTCTCCTGGTCTGCCTAACATTCTCCGATCAACGGCAGGTTCGTGCGTGATGTTTTAAAGGCTATGTTTCTTTCTTTCTTTGTGAACTATTTTCTAAAAATCTATGGCAGATGTGTTTGGGTCTAGATTTCATTTTAAGAGCTCTTTTATGTCTTCAATTGTTAAGGTTCTAAACATAAAACTAATTGGCAAGGCAACTTCCAACATAAATTACATGTGTCATTATACCAGCCAGAAGAATCACTGTGTATACTTCTTTTAAGGAATAAATCTTATTTTGTGCAGCTTCTTGAGAAAACTTTTGAAAAATAAGCTATTATTCCCTCTGAAAATAGTTCCCCTAAACATGCACTATATATAAGATAATTGCTTTAAGAAAAGGGACTACCCTTAAAACACTACCTGATGCGGGGGACCTAGTAGGTTGTTTATATTACCAGACAGTTATCTCACTCTCAGCTCTGAGTAATTTTTGCTTTGTCAGTTGTAGGTTTCTGGTTGTTTTCAATGCTTCAAATCATAAGCATAATTCCATTATTATGTTCATCTCTTTTGAGTTTTTTGATGAGAAATGCCCATGGGTTTCATGTCATTTACATATATTTTCATATTATTTCCATGCATCTATTCTCCATTGTTTTACGTCTCACAATACTTTTGGTGGATCTATTACATTTTCGTCCTTTACCATATAAATCTTTCAAGCCTTTGCTGGATCTTCTCTATGATTCTTTTTGTCATTTTCCCTTTCCTACACCTTTCATGATTTAATATTTAAATGGTGACTAGTTAAACGGAATTGCTAGTTTTTGTGGCTTTTGCTTATTTTCACTGAATATTCATGAATTATTGTTCATTAGATAATTAGAATATTAAATCAGCAACTACTTCAGTGTCATGAGGGACTTACACTAAGTTTTCTACTTATAGATCCTTACACACTGAATAATTTTTAGGAAAAGATCGTTTATCATTCATTGATCAAGGATCAATATACTGTCTTTATCTTTAAACCAAAGGAAATGATGTCATTTTCCATTTATGTCATCAACTTTTCATGTAACATTAGGTGAATCTCTGAGGATGGTGTTGGATAATGTGGTCCAAGGGCTTCCTCTACAAAGTACGGCTGGAGAGCTAGTGAAGGATTTAACTACTTTCTCATTATCTTTACATGTAAGGTTCAATTGCTTTCGTTGAAAAACAAATAAAGAAATTTAGGATTTGTTCGCTTAATTTTTTAAAAACAGTTTTAAATTTTTAAAAGCTACCAAACTTGATGATAATTATTTTGTTAAAACAATTTTCAAATTTTTTTTTTAACTTTTAAAAATTAAAAAAATCAAAACTGATAAAATGTATTTTTTATTTTTATTTTTTGTTTTCATTAATGTTGTTTCTATATTTTTTTTATTTTCATAAAAGGTGTTTTATACTACCGCCTTTGTCATCATGAAATTATTAAAATCATTTTTTAATTTCTCGTGGTAATTTTTATCAATTGATGTCATATTCTTTTGTCTAAAATCTTTAAAATTAGAGTTATTAATAAGTTTTTTTGTTTTTCAATTTATTTTTAATAATAATTTTTTTAAAATTATTCTCTAAATTTGATTAACTTATTTTCTGTCTTTCTTGAACCCACAGTTCATAAAAGTGATACTGGACTTTTGAAGAACGTCGATTGACATGACTGAATTTTCTTCATTTTGGCTTCTTTGTGTTAATCTTGATTTTTGAGCTTCCCCGTCATTTACTTTCAATAGTGAAATCTTTTGTTGATTGAATTCTCAGGTTCTTGCTGACATATTACCAAAAGAAACACTTGTATGGAAACTACAGATGCTTAAGTCAGCTTCTTCTTATGCCCAATCACGCCTTTATGCTATCAAAGCTCAGACTTTGATTCTTTGCAGGTTCCTTCTCTTTGCCATTGTACATATTGAAACTGTCATAAAACGGAATCATAAGTAAGCATTTCATTAAGTTGTGTAAAAAAAGAAGTGTTTCATTAACTTTTCACTTCCAGAAGTGTACATCTTATTGTTAGACTTCAATGTAGGGAATCTGTAAACAGAAGAATCTCATGGTCTACAAACCAGATCCTGATCAATTTCTATGGGTTAAATTGGACAACAAGTACAAGATAAAAGCTTAAATCGTCAAAGTAAATATTTTCATCTGAAAACAAGTGTACATTATGAGAACCTAGTGGGATTTCCCATTACTGCTTGCAATTACTTGAATTGGACAATGAATTCTCAGGGTGGATGGTAACTTAATCCCACCTAATATCTCATATTCATATGCACAGCATATTTTCAAGTGTATGAAGAAACTTACTTTGTGATTTGCCCTTTTAGTGGAAATGATCAGTTACTACCTAGTCAGCAGGAAGGTGAACGATTACTCAATTTACTGTCGAAATCTAAATGCGAGCTTCGTAAATTTGATGACAGTGGCCATTTCCTATTCCTGGTATGGATTTCTCCATTTATACATTTCTGCAAGCTTGTCCTTTGTGTTTACATTCAGGCATGCATCGTGATCCTTTACATCTGATCGGAGAAAAACAATATCAAATATCAGTGGGAAGTTCAAACAAACCCTAATATGACAACTGTGTCCACTGCTAGCAGGAAGGCAGCATTGACCTGGTAACGATAATCAAGGGCACTTCATACTACCGCCGGGGCAAGTATCATGACTATGCATCAGATTTTATACCGCCAACAACTGATGAAGCCAGAAAAGTAATAGAATCCAACAGGTAAAACCAAGAGGATTAATTAATATTATATATTATAAGATAGATTGGAAGGTGAGCTGTTGCTAAGTAAGTTGATAATATTATTTCTCTATTTTATATATAATAGAGAAATAATATTATCACTTTTATTCAATAAGATACTGGATGATTCACTCATTCCATATTAGAAAAATTTGGGGAGGAACAAATTTTTCAATGATATCCCACCTAACCAGAATATATATATATATATATATATATATATATATATATATATATATATATATATATATATATATATATATATATATATATATATTATGTCAATTTATCTTTGCTCGATTAGATTTACTGATTGTAGTGCAAGCAAATTAATTATTTCTTTGACACATTTAACTTTTAATGCTTCCAGTTTGTTTAACCTTATCGCAAGTGCTGTAATGCTCTCAACCTTGGAGGATGGGACGATCGTAAAAGGTCTTGATGGAATTCCCTCAGAGGGGCCTGTTCTGTTTGTCGGGTACCACATGCTGCTGGGATTAGAAAAAATTCCCCTGGTTTCTCGAATTTATTTGGAAAAAAATATACTTATTCGTGGGATAGCACATCCCATGATGTTTATGAGATCTAAAACTGGAAAAATGCCAGATATATCTTCGTTTGACAAATTCCGAATTATGGGTGCTGTCCCTGTAGCACCAGCTAACTTTTTTAAGCTTTTTTCTTCCAAGTCCCATGTGCTATTATATCCTGGAGGGATGCGCGAGGCTCTACATAGGAAGGTAAATCCTTTCATCTTTCACGTGCAATCATGAATTTGCTCGTTTAACTTGGATATGAATGCAAAATGTGGGGCATATATTTTGGAAAGAGCGTGTGAAATTGAATGAATTATCATATATCACTACTATGTATTTTAAATTTCATTTTAAAAAAAAAAAAAAAGATAAAAGGGAAATTACATTAAGTGTGGTAGATTGTAGATATGCTGGAAAAATAATATTTGTTATATTCCATGTACTCCATAGTATTTCCACATAAACAAAAGCATATGCTTCCAAGTTTTACGTTCCCTTTATCATCATAAAATTGCTAGAACTAGTTGTCTGTTAGGTGATATTTTGTACTCTTGTAAGAATTTTTAATCAAATGCTAGGCATTCATTTTCATTGTTGTATACATATGCAGAGTTCTGAGGTTGAACACCGAGTGTTGAAGTATAGGGTTGGGCTATATTTCGAGGTTTAAACAAACGAGGCATTAAAATTGAATGCATATGCGTATTTTATCATTCTGACATCCGTTCCCCAACAATTTTTCATGAGAGATAATCGCCTTTTTCAAGAGGTCCAGGAAACTGAGAAGTGGGGAAAATGTGATTAATTTTCAAAGCAACCTAAATGAAACAAGCACTTAATATGAAAGTTTTTTTTACATTGGATATATTTTAGGCTCGCTTTATCTGTATTTATGCTTTCAAATATGCCGGGCATGTTTAAAATCTCCAGCATTGTTATAATTATCAGGGTGAAGAATACAAGTTATTCTGGCCTGAGCAATCTGAGTTTGTTAGGATGGCAGCAAGATTTGGAGCCAAAATTGTACCTTTTGGAGCAGTTGGAGAAGATGACCTTGGTCAAGTAAGTGTTGGTCCAATCCTTTTTCTTTACGAAGTGCTTAAAAATGCTTGCATCAGGCAAAGCGTAATCTATTGTTTTTCTGGAAAGAAAAATTCTACGAACTACTCATATGTACAAAATTTTCTCTTTGAAATCTAGGATTTAATTTTGGTTCACTCTGAGTGAAATGCATATTTTCCACTGTCATCCTAGTGTCACCACATCGGTAAAAGGATTTTAGCTTTGCAAGTAGTTATTAGCATAGACTACTCAAGTTATTTACATGAAGTGAGGGCACATGCTTAGATTTTGTTTAACATCGATGTTAAATAGAAAAAGTAAACTTGCTCTGTATTTGTGTATGTATTCGCATGTGTCCGAAGGCTGAGTTATTCAGAAAGGTTTGCAATTCCCAGGGCAGCATGTGTTATTTTAATTTTAATTGTTGAATGCTCCTAATTATGATGTTAAGGTTAACTACAGCACTAAAAGTTTCAACAGAACACTTTTATTCTTTTGATGCATGAATATGCCCATCTTTGAATTTCATTTTCTCATGATATGTAGTTATGCTTTGGACCTTAAATTACCGTAACACATCATTTCACTTTGGTCTTTTCAGGTAGTTTTTGATTATGATGACTTGGTGCAGATTCCGTACTTTAGGTCTGAAATAGAAAGTCTCACAAGTGAGGCTACGCAGTTAAGGTATCTTGTTTGGTGTGTTTTACTCATACCAAATTTTAACATAACACTTCTACATACATCTTTGCTGTCCTTAATTTTCATCTGCTGTATATGTATACACATACATTATTATTTTAATATATACCTTACAATTGGAAATCTAGGAGTGATCTTGGTGGGGAGGTAGCAAATCAACAAGTGCATATGCCCTTGATTATGCCTAAAGTTCCTGGGCGGTTCTACTACTATTTTGGAAAACCATTGGAAACGAAAGGTATGTCTAATACATATTTGCTGGGAATGTCCATGAAATATGATTTTGCCTTCTTAGATTAATGAGATATTGTTTGACAGGGAGGAAACAAGAACTGAAAGATAGGGAGAAATCCCATGAGTTTTATTTACAAGTGAAATCCGAGGTAGAGAGATGTATTGCTTATTTAAAGGTGAAAAGAGAAAGCGACCCCTACAGAAGTATAGGACCTAGGCTATTATACCAGGCGACTCATGGTTTTGAGTCTGAAGTTCCATCATTTGAAATTTGACTGTTTTGCGCACACACACACAAAAAAGGTAAATTTATTATTGGTTTAGAGAGACCAATGATCATTGCATTACCTAGGTTGGAAGCAAACTATGTATATTGCCAGTAGTTTCAGGCATTGTTTTCTGGTTAAAAGGCATAATTTGTCAGACAAACATTGTAGGAGCACATTTTTTTCAAAGTTTAAATCCGTAAGTGAAAAATGCGAATAGCTAATGATTGGGCAAGAAGAACAAGTAGTCAAGTTTTATACATCTCATTAGTTGGTTTAAGGGATGTATTGTTACTGTATATGGATATCAGTTGATTATAGTAGAAAGTTCGGGTCAGCGTGATTTAGAGTGATGTATGTATGAATAGGTGGTTTTCCTCTCTTAAATGATGAGAAATAATGTGGAAGCCACAGTGACAAGAAGGAAAATTACCAATTTACCCATAACTTATGTGCATGTCGAGTAGCTTTACCTTTTATCTTTTCACAACCCTCATTTTTCGTTATTTGTATTTGTTTTCAGTTATCGATACCCATTTTTATTTATATTTAATTTTCTTACCTTTATTTTTTAGTTTATTCTTTACATGTTTTTAATTTGGAAATTAAACTTAAAGTAGCATGATTTTTCCTTTACATTAAAACATAACATGAGTAAGTTATTTCATTTTAATATGAAAATGTGTCAATTGTTTTATATACATACATACATCATCGAATATGCCTTAAAATTGGTTTGGATATAGTTTTAATAATGAAGTGTAAGTTACTATTTGTTATATATATGGGTTAATGGTGGTACTTCGATTAGGGTTATTGGTATATAGATTTATGTCTTTACTTTATAATAAAAATAAAGTTGTTCTAAATAGATTTTTAATTAATTTAAATATATTAATATTGCGATGTAAATTATTAATAACATATTATTTATTTTTTATGTGATTTTAATATGTCGTTTCTATTTTTCATTTTAAATTTTGTTATCATGCTTTATTTATAATTAATGGTTTAAAAGTTATAAAATTTATTTTTTTAATGTATTTAAATAAAATATATTTTATAATTATTCATTGCTTATTTTTTATTTATATTAATTTTTATTACATTTCAAGTAAAAGTAGATGAGAGCGAGGCCCAAGAACCCTTTAACCCAATATGGTATCCAAGTTTTTCGCTTGCTTGTAGTGGAGTTTTGGGCCTACTGGCCTGTACAATACTCATTGGGTCAAGATGGACCCCTAACACGGTTGCCGAATAGGGCCAGTCCAGTTGCTTTTTATATTAATTATTATAAATGAGAATTATTATATAATCATATTTTTGCTTTTTATAATCATTTAATTCACATAAGTCCATTTCCGTAACATATGTTGTTTACGCTCATTAATGATGACATTATTTATGTGAGTTTTTCACTAAAATAATATATCATTTTTTGTCTTCAAATTTTCGTTTCTCAGTACAAATAAAATCATATTTAATCGATTGATCTAGGATTTTTTTTTTTACTTTTATTTTTTGAAAAAAAAATTTCTTTTAAAAATTATTTATTATATTTTTGAAAAAAAAATATGCTTTGAATATTATAAAATGTTATTTTAAAAAACAATTTGTAAAAAAATTTCATATTAATTTAGTTTCTATAAAATTTAAACATGATTTTTTAATATAATTTCTCAACTCTCTGCATAGTTTGGTGCGATGGATTCTTCTTCCCGACTAATATGATCTGGATCCGTTTTGACATTAGCATATCTGTAAGTGCAAAATTTTCAATCAAATTGCAAATCCATTTAAAGTGAAAAAAACAACAGGGCTATAATTTGATTTAATTTGAAGTCCAAAATCTTAAATGAAACCGTCAATGGTTTGATCGACATAGCCAACAAGTCTGGTCACCACCACTGGTTCAACATTGGTGACCGAGTCGGAGTGATCCTTCGTTTCTAAACCCATCCATCCACAACGTTTTGTTCTCTCCGCTCCTCCCAAATTCAAAAGGTATATATGATCACGTTATGTTGGGGTAAATATTTGAAATCCAAATTGCATGGTTCAATCTTACATAAAATTTGTATATAAAAAAGAATAGAGTAGTAGAATCAAGTATTATTTTATTTGAGAAACAATTTCTTTTTTTAAGATTTTAATCAAATCTTAGTAATGAATATGTATCAGAATCGCATCGAACAAATTTTGGTTGATCAAATGTTTTCAATGTATCAAAATCATGTCAGTGAGATAAAAATTATTTTATATAAATTTAATTTATATATATTCGTGTTTATGATTAATTAATTGATTATAGCACTAAGTAAATATAGTTTTGTAAATAAATGCAAGTTATTATTTGGGAATAAGGCACTTATCTTATAATATTTGATGATTCTAATTTCATTAATATTTAAACTTCTGATTTGTTTACATTGTGAAATAAATTGAAGTATTTTGGAAAAATTAAGAAAAAAATAAATTAGTTTTTTTTTTTACCTTGAAATGACTCAATTATATATGCTGTTAATCCGTCAAATTATCAGTGAGAAGGATACATCTAAGAATATCAACAAATACAATAATATAAATATGTTAAAGAACAATAACATTAAGATGATTTTATAGAAATAGACCAACGACCTTGTTTAATATTTGTTATAACAGCATGTTACAATGATATATTGAAATACAAAATGAATTTTAACTTAAATCTTAAATAAGGTTGTGAGTCATGGAGGGACACTTATGAAAAAAGAGAGAAAAAGAAGATACTTCAAAAAATATAAACACAGGGGTGATTAGATTTTTTTAAAAAGGAATAAAGGTAACATAATTTGATACTATGTAAGAAATAACCCATAATTTGTCTTTTTATTGATTATGAATATATACAAAATACAAATTATAATTTAGGTTGTCATTATAATTATAATTGATAAGTTAAAGTTTAAGTTAATCTTTAGATAAATAACTTATTTTACATAATATAAGAAAAACTTAATATAAATGATCTTGAAAATATTTTATATTATTTTAATAGATTTTTAATTATTTAACTAAAATAATGAATGTAAATGTTTTATACTTAAACTTATTTTGTTACATTGAACATGTTTAGTTTGTTAAATTTTGATGCATACAACTTTTTTTCTTATTTACATGTACTGTAAATATTGAATATTTAAAGTTTGAACTTGTAATCATACATAGAAACTTATTAAGATGATAATTTTCTAGATTTTTTATTATAATAATTATGTTTTGTTTAAATAACTTGTAACTATTAATAAATTCATTTTAAATTTAATATTAGTTTATTAATCAATTCAAATTATAAGATATTGATTTTAATTATTACGTGAACTCAAGTTTTAATTTCTTGAAACCAATTTATTATGCTATAACTTAAAATATTACTTATTATAATTAAAATAATTAAAATGTTAATAAATTTATTAATTATTACAATAAAAATATTAATTAATACAATTAAAATTAAAAATTTTAATTAACTCATATCAAACCTAAAAGATATAATTATATATACTACAAATAAATAAACTATATATAATAAGCAAAAGATATACTTTTATATATATATATATATATATATATATATATATATATACTATAAATAAATAAAATATATATACCAATCAAAACATTAACTTAGTGGCTGTTATAGTCACATTATTTTGTACATTGAGTTGAATCTCTGGTATACGTAAACAAAAATTAATTTTTATGGGTGGAAAAAATAAGAGTTCAATCAGTTCGAATAGGCAACAACAGTCACATCGCAGCATCGCAAAGACTCTTCCACACATTTTGAGTAAGAAAAAACTGTTCCTCACTGGATCATTTCCATGCTTTCCACCGTTTCATAATAACATTATTTCATCAACTTCACTCCCTTATCCAACTTTTCCTTCTCTAATTATAAATCATAGACTCCTCACACTCACTTCATTTTCTAATTCGCTTTTACATTGCCTTCGTATTCCTCTAACGCTTTTTATATATATTCGAATCTTCCGCCGCCATGGGATCCACAGCAGCCTGCCTCTTTCCCGCCGCCCTCCTCCGCCATCACCCGCCGTCACTTGGCGGTAAACGAAACTCCTACCGGACGTCGGTGGAATGTGTTGTGGTGGCAACGACAGGTGTTAAACAATTAGAAGAGAAGAAAAAGAAGGAGAAGCGGGTGAACCGTTGGAAGGAATATTTGGAACAATCGAAGGAGTTGATCGAATCGGAATGTGGACCGCCACGGTGGTTTTCGCCATTGGAGTGCGCTTCTAGTTTGGACGGTTCTCCGCTTCTGCTCTTTTTGCCAGGTCAGTATTTGTTTTCTCAATCAAACATTTTATTTTCCTTTTAGTTAATTAATTTATATCATTAAATTTGTAAACAATTTATATTGTTATATTGAAATTATTTGTAATGGTTTTGAATTTTTTTATTTAATTAATTAATTTCATAAAAAAATAAAGTTTGTATAATTTATGATTATCTTTTATTTTATATTAAGTTTCATTATTTTTTTCTTTCTCTTAATACTATTCATGATGCAGCCTTTAAGATTTTATATAATTAATTGAAAATAGGCATCTATCGCTCTCGAGTGACCTTGATCACTCTATTTTAAGAGTTCATTAGATGAGTGATAGTGACGTGACCGAGAATATTTATAGTAGTACTTTTCACTGTTTTTTTTAATGTAAATGGGGATTTTTTTTAATTTATCAATATAAATAATAAGTTATTTTTATAAAGTATTTTATTAAAAAAATAGAAATTAAGTAAATAAAATACTATTTCCATAAAAAAAATTATTTTAAAAAAATAAAAATCAAGCATATATATATATAAAATGACTTTTAAATTATAATAGTGTAGGTATCTTGTATTGTCTTGATAAGAGGGGGTTTATGTCCAAAATGATACTAGAGTCTAATAATTTTTTAAAAAATGTTATAAGAATGTAAGAAGAGAAATTATACGTCAGAAAAATTACATATTGTTGTATATTTTTTCGAGTAATAAAAGAAACATCATTTCTATCTTAAAAATCGTCTCAAATATCTTCTTTCTTCTTTTTACTAGTGTATGCATAGGAATTAAGTTCTCTTATTTTTGAAAAGGAATATTATTATTGTTTTTTCCTTAAATTTAAACAGGGTATTATAATTTCTTCTCGTAGTAAAATTTTATTATTGCTTATTTTCTATTTTACTTCTCTTTTTTCATTTTTTATTTTAGTTGTGAATTTTTATACGGTTACTCTGATTCCTAAGAGTGGTATAAAAGTCGATGATTCATTTAGTTACTGTCTCAATTGAGTATAATAAGTGAGTCGATGCTTCGTTTAGTTACTGACTCAATTGAGTATAGTATGTGAGTCGATGATGCATTTAGTGACTGACTCAATTGAGTATAGTAGGGAAAATGTCCTTGTGTTTAAAGTCTTTCTGGCAAATGTTTCAGGTAAGCGAGTCCCGTTAAGTTCAGATTCTCAGAAACATTTTTTAACAAGAACTACAAAAGTTTATCCCTATGCAGTGAGTCACTAACTATAAAAAATTTCATACTAATAAAAAATCTATCCAATTTACTGAAGCCACTTTTAGAAGATTTGTGGTATTGTCAAAACCATTCTAGAAAATCTTGAAGATGTTCCCAGTTCAAACAACTTTATATTTCAATCAATGAGATATCACCTGTCACTAAAGAAGACAAAATCTCTATCATTAGTGTTAGGAGATCAGTGTATATCCTAACGAGAAATCCATTTTTACAGATGAGAAGTCCATTTTTACAGATAAGATAAATGGACACTTCATATGGGATGCAGATCCTGATATGTGTGATTTTGACTATGATTGTTGTGATCACACTCGAGATACCAGTGAGGAAAACGATGACGCAAATGAGGATGACGACTTTGAAGGAGGATCTTGCAAAAAACTCTTTTCTCTCCCAACAGAAGGATTGAACATTGAAAAGGTCCTTAAATTGAACTTCATCGCCAAGAAAAATCAGAACCTCTGCGAAAATATGAACGATATGTTAAGATCCTTGAAGAAGAATGTCTCCTTCTACCGGGACAAGATAAGTGCAGAACCTTTGTCATGCACATCCTGTTACTCCTGCTATTTATATCTCTTTACTTCAACTCTTACATACTCCTCTTTTCAGAACCCATTTCCATTCTTTCAACCACTAACACAGTCTTCTTGGTATTTACCTACAACCACTGCTTATAGACCATGACCAAAACCAGGAACATCAAAGTCAGACAAAGGCAAAGAAAAGAAAGTCAACTCACTTTCTCAAGAATCTTCTCATGAAGTTCTATTTTCACAAAAAAGACAAAATCATCAATACCCATTTAATTTCATTTTTCAAGATTCTCATAACCATATCCTCATATGACTATAGAATTTTGTCTTTATCTAACTCCTAAGAATACTCCTACAATTATTGAAGGGTATTCCTCTGAAGATTCATAAACAGAAATTCCCAATTATGCAGATTTATCTCAAATTCTGATGATCAACACTTCAAAGTTGATATGTGCCTTGAGAGAGAGAAATGCATTCCCAAGAAATTAATTTCTCTTTGGTTCAAGTGAATTTTCTTCCAAGAGAATATGATCCCGTGTTGATGGGATATTTCAAAGAATTGACTAAATAATTTGTTATGAGAGTCTATGTCTTGAGAGAATAATAGAATATTATTTATGTAAATGATAATTCTGTCTAATATGGGCTCAAAATTTTTTGTTATGACTTTCTGTAACAGTGAATGAGCTACTTTAAGTCCAAAAGACATTACTCTTCATTGGTATTGAACTATGCAAAAAACAGTTTTATATCTATCAGAAGGATCAATAGTATAAAGCTTTGTCTCAATAGTTATTGATATTTTTGTCTGGCTAATTGTGAAAAATATAATATAGTAGAAATATAAAAATATTTACTAACCTTCAACCATAATTTCGAAATAAAGCTTCTTTAAAACACTTTTCAAATTTTGAAACCTTAACCCTCTAACACAAATGATATATACTCAAGAAAAGAGCAAATTTTGATGACCTTGAAACATATGTTGTATTTATAGAATACTGACCATCATAAAGTTCTAAATCGTAACCAATAAATCCATAAAAATGTCAAATAATGGGCTTATGAAAAATGGAGCACTTTGCAAAAATTGCAGGATAACCGCTAGATCATGGGATAACCACTAGGAATATGCATAACATGCAACATTCTCCCATTTTGTTCATTTATTCCATTATAAATAAATGCTCTAATAAAGAGTATTATCTACCATGTATCATAATATATTAAGTTTTTCATAAAATGCTAATAACATTAATGAATAAACCTTATATTTATTCTAGGTCAAACTAATCATATTTCTAAAAAATAATAAATAAATGCACAAATAAATGAAAAATCATCAACTTGAATTAGTTTTAAAAAACTACAAATTGTCACATTATGGAGTTAAGTTCCATTTTTGTTATTATCCTTAAAATTCTTTAATGGCATGCCTTTAGTCAATGGATCAACAATTATCAACTTAGTGCTAATGTGTTCAATGATCATTTTCTTTTCCTTAACACATTCTCTTATGGCTAGATATTTGATGTTGATGTGCTTAGTTGGACTTTCATTCATATTATTATTAATCATGTATTTGATGTTGATGTGCTTAGTTGGACTTTCATTCATATTATTATTAATCATAAATAGCACAATAGAGTTGTCACAGTATAACTTCACTGGCTTAATAATTGAGTCTACAACTCTAAGCCCAAATATAAAACTTTTCAACCATACACTATGTGAAATAGTCTCAAATCAATAAACGAACGCATCCCCCATAATGTAAGTAGCAGTCAAGGTTTGTTTTTTGTTGCTCCAAGATACAACTCCACAAGCTAGCATAAAAATGTAACCAAATGTAGATTTTCTGATATCAATGATAGAGTTGTCACAGTATAACTTCATTGGCTTAACAATTGAGTCTACAACTCTAAGCCCAAATATAAAACTTTTCAACCGTACACTATGTGAAATAGCCTCAAATCAATAAACGAATTCATCCTCCATAATGTAAGTAGCAGTCAAGGTTTGTTTTTTGTTGCTCCAAGATACAACTCCACAAACTAGCATAAAAATGTAACTAAATGTAGATTTTCTGATATCAATGTTTTCAGCAAAGTTTGAAACAAAATATCCTATCACCTCTAAACTATCAGTATGCTTGTACATGAGCATGAAATCTTTTGTCTCTTCAAATGTTAAAAGTAAATTATGATATCTATTAAATAGGTTTACAACTCATTGGTTATACCACTCGTAATTAAAATCATTAATACTAAGAATACTAAAATATCTAATTTAAGTTTTACAATACCTATTGTGATGCTCTCAACTTTGGAGGATGGGACGGTTGTGAAAGGCCTTGCAGGAATTCCTTCAGAGGGGCCTGTTTTGTTTGTTGGCGACCACATGCTGCTGGGATTAGACGCAATTCCCCTTTGGTGTAGTATTTTTTCTGAAAGAAATATCATCGTTAGAGCGTTAGCACATCCCTTGTTTTTTATGAGATCTAAAAAAGGAAAATTGCCAGATATATCTTATTTTGACAATCTCAGAATTATGGGTGCTGTCCCTGTAGAACCGACTAACCTCTTCAAGCTTTTTTCTTCCAAGTATGTCCTCTTATACCCGGGAGGGATACGCGAGGCTTTTCATAGGAAGGTAAACTCTTTCTATTACAAGTGACTTCATCTTTTACATTGAGTCACGATTTGCTCATTTTACTACAAATGTAAAAAAGGGTTGTCATGCTTAATCCATATATATGATTACAACTAGACTCAAGAAATAAGCTCAGATTGAATTCTAAATATAGGAAGAAATAATCAATTTTTTGGGTCAGATTTGAGTATATACACAGGGTTTCCCTCTAATGCACACAAGAATATACCAGGGTGAAGACTACAAATTATTCTGGCCTGAACAACCCGAGTTTGTCAGGATGGCAGCAAGATTTGGAGCCAAAATTGTACCTTATGGTGTAGTTGGAGAAGATGACGTTGGTCAAGTAAGTTCTAGTATTTTTTTTTTTTTCTAAATCTATCATTTCGTTTATGAAGTTATTGTTGAAAGCATAATTCTATTAAACTGAAATCTTAGAAACTTTTGTCTATGAACTTTAGGGTCTAACGTTGGTTCGCTGTGAATGAAATGCATATTTTTTCTGCCATTCAACTTTTTATTTTATGATCAAACGAATTTTATTCTCCCACTGCCATTCATTTTGCAGGTGGTTGTTACATAGTCAACTCAAGGTATTTACGTAGCGATAGCAAATGACTGAAATTCATTTTGACATTGATATTATATTAAATAATAAATAAATAAACTCTCCCTCCCTTTCCGCTTATGTATTTGCATGTGTTAGGGCTGAGTAATTCGGGATGTCTTTGCATTCCCGCAAGATGAAATTGTTAGAGATTAAAATGGTTGCTTTCTCACGAATTTGGTTGCAAATTAGCCAATGTTTTACCGTGAAAGCGTTGTGGGTTATTTTACATTTTATTACACTAATTAAAGTTAGATATTTCAAAAAAAGTCACTTCAAAAAGTGATTCTCAATTGTTATTCAGTTTGTGCAAAAGGGGGTTAATTTTCATCATTCGTCTTGTATTCTGATCTTAAACATTCCGCAAGTTGCATTCATGTTGTATTCATGTTGTAAATATTATAATAACCATTTATTAAATACTAGATAATTAAATTATTAAGAAATAGTTTTTTAATTATTATTTTAGAATTGAATAGAATTATATATTAAATTATTATATCTCAAATAAAAATTAATTTTATTAATATAATATAAAATTTAAAATTATTTTTATTTAAATATTTGTTATTAAATTTTTACTATAGTTATATTAATATATTTTTTTTAATTTTTAATTAAGTCAGTGCATGTTAGAACCTTAGAATTGTCCCAATAAAATATTTATAAATTGTGGTTTTCCATATATTTTTTTATAGATGTTATAGAGGTTAGTTACGACTCTAAAATTCTCTTAATCTCAGAATACGTCCATCTTTGAGTCATTTTCCCATGATATGTATCTCGATTTCCATAACATATCATATCACATTGGTTTTTTCAGGTAGTTTTTTATTATAATGACTTGGTGAAGATTCCTTACTTTAGGTCTGAAATAGAAAGCCTCACAGATGAGGCTCCACAGTTGAGGTATCTTAGTTTTTTTTTTTTTATTCATGCCAAATTATGAAATATAATATACATTTTAATTGTCCTTTATCATCTATATATGTATATTATATTGGAAATATAGGAGGGTTTCGAGTGGTGAGGTGACAAATCAACAAGTGCATTTGCCTTTGATTTTGCCTAAAGTTCCAGGTCGGTTCTACTATTATTTTGGAAAACCACTGGAAACAGAAGGTATGGCCAATAATAAACATACTAAAGCTCGGAATGTACATAAAATGTGGTGGTAGATATCATTTTTCCCTTAATGAGATATTGTTTGACAGGAAGGGAACAAGAACTGAAGCACAAGGAGGAATGTCAAGAGTTTTATTTGCAAGTGAAATCTGAGGTTGAGAGATGCTTTACTTATTTGAAGGAGAAAAGAGAATTCGACCCCTACAGAGGTCTAGGGCATCGACTATTTTAGCAGGTCACTAATGCTTTTCACTCTCAAGTTCCAACATTTCATATTTGATTGTTTTACACACAAGAAAAGAGAGGATAATTTATTAGTCATCATAGTAGGAATAATAAAATTCTAAAATGAAATAGGAATCTAAAATACTTATTGATTTTTGTAAGAGCTTAATCTCTATTAAGTTTTTTCAATATGTTCTCTTAATTATATTTATATTTTTCAAGTTTATAAGGCTCAATTCCGAGATTATGTGAATTTCTGACCCACGAAATATTAATAGAAAATAAATTTGAATCTTTATGAAAATAGTTATATATTTTTCATCGTAAGAAACATAAATGCCAATTATTTTATTTCAGTGTTTTTCAAATTAAAATATTTTAAATAATAATTTTACATAATAAAATAAGAGTTAGGAAGTAGAAGATAAAATGAATGAACAGGAAAAACATTATTTCAATGAGACTGTATACAAATTTTTATATAAAGGTAATAAAACTTTTACTGTACAGGCAAAAAAACAGAAATTATAGCGGAAATAGAAATTGCTCTAACTATTTTAAAAATAGTCAATGATACAATAACAGAGTTATATTTGACTTATATCTAAAAAAACATATATATATATATATATATAAATCTAAATTAAAATAATAATTTTATTCATTAAAATTCTTCTTGATCAACTTTATAATTTTAAATATTGATTCAATTTCAACTTTTTAGTATTTTTTTTTCTTCTCAAAAGATATGTTGATGATTTGAGGGAAAGTGTGTATCTATAAATTACCTATATCTAACTCCTACAAAGTTAGACTTAGTAAGTATATATGAATAATTTTTTTTAATTATAAGAGATAAAACACTCTAATTATATAGGATAATTTGACTATTAAGTTGATTTCATTCACCTTTTAAATATATTAGGTTGAATATTTTTATAATTAAATATTTTTTTCTCGAGAAACTTAAAGATAACATGAAAACATTAATAAATTATTTATGAAGCTAAATCTCAAACTTTTTAATTTAATATGATTTTCATCTCTTAAATATTAAATGATATATTTCATATTAAATTCGATATTGAATTTAATTTAATCAAAATTATTAAACAATAATGAGATAAAAATAATATTTTTTACAAAAAAATTATATTAAAAAAATTTGATCATAATTTTTTATTTATTAAAATTGATTCGATTTTAAAATTTTATTGATTTTTCTGGTTTTACTAATTTTGTTTCCGTTTAATTAAAATTTGATTATTTAAAAATAACAAATTGATTTTTAATCCAATTTCTAATTCAATCCATTAACCCATCTAATTTTTAAAACAATGATTATCAACAAAACTTTTCTATTCAATTTAAGAAGTATAGATGTGATTTTGGGTTTAGCATGTCTAGCGGGTCTAAGAGAGATAAAGATTAATTAGAAGACTTTTTAACTTCGACATTTCTGCATCAAGATCAAATTGTGAAATTGTGAAGATACAAGAGATCCCAGCTTAAGCCAAATCATTGCGTAAATGGCTAAAATGATAGTTAGGTGGATGTTATGGATAATGGAGAAAGAGATAGTAGAGGTCACTGGCCAATTTCTACAAAAGTAGAATAATAATTGAGAAGGATGTTGGAGAAATTTGTTGACATGTTCATACCATATGGGTACACCACTTGCAAAAGAATGGATTAAACGTTACCCACTACCATTATTCAAGACAAAGATTTATTTGAAAGTTAGATATTCCCTACATTAAAATTTCAAATTCATTATGACTTCCTTGTCAAGTTTTTTTGGGTGACAAATGTGTCCACTATATTCCAATGTACGATGATGAAATCTATTTTAAAAAATATGTTCTAGCATTTTTTTGTTGTATATTGGTCTATAAAAATCATGAAATGAATAACATTTGAAGCAATTTCTACCCATTAAACACAATGTTTTATTTTTTTATGAATTTGAAAAAAAATGTAGTTTTAAGAGGATTGAAATAAGTTATTTGGGGCATATAGTTTCCAGGACTAGAATCTCTATTAAACCCTTGAAGATTTATGCTATTCTTTTTAAAGAGTAGTATATTACTACTGGAGATCAGTAGTAACCGATTTATTTAATAGAAATTTGTGTTTCCTGTTAGCATTTTAAATTTTTATTTTTTTTGTCAATTTATCAACTAACATATCAAAGCATTTTTGTTTTAGTATCAAATTCTTATGAATAATAAATATTTTGAATGTTGATTGTTGATTAGAGATTTAACTCCTCAATTAACAAGTTTGTTGTGTCATTTAAGTGTTTAAAATACTTTTATATATTGACAAATTATTATTTTTCATGAAAATAATATTCCATTTTTTTCATGAAAATAATATTGCATTAAAAAAAGTTAAATAATTAATTTATATGAAAAACAAATTATATTTTTAACTTACTAATTATAAAAAAATATATAATTTCATATATTCAAAATATACAAATAACAAGTTATAACAGTACATACAAATAACAAGTTATAACATTATTAAAACTATTTATAGGATATGTCAACCTGTGCAAAAGTGCGAAACATATATGAAATACTTCAGGAACTTTCGCAGCAAACTGCAATTTAGAATCTTCCCCTTACACTTTATCTTAACCAAACGGCTGAGAAAGGTACGAGTTTAACATGTACAAATAATTTTTTATTTTTTTTTATAATAGCATTTTGAGTCTTTCTTGCATCTTCTAACATTGTAGGACTTGTTATGTATTATTTATGCACTTTTGACTCATATTTTTTTAACCTATAAACAAAATCTATATTTTTCTCATAGATTTTGTATGAATAAAAATAAAAGACATAAATGGAAAATAAATAACTTTCTTTTATCCCATGAAAATTAATCACTTTATTGTTCTTGCTAAATTCTCAACAAATATTATTTTCTAAAACTAGTTTTTTTTTTTTTTTAAATAGTGTCAAAATTTTTAAAACAGTATTATTTATCTATTATGACCAATATTGTGATAAAAACATGCAAAGTAAAGATTAGAAAATCTTTGACAAGATTTGCATTTCCTGGTTAAAGTAATTATTTATTTCATATCTCATTCACATTCCAAAATTAATATATATTTTATCATTACCTATGTTGTTTACGTGTGATGTAATTACTAATAAAAAAAATTATGAACTTTGAACATTTGTTTCTCAAATATCTAAGAATTTATTAATATCATAATATATTATTGGTAACTTTTTACTTTTTAAATAAAAAAATTGAGAGACATCTCTTTATTAATTTTTTTCCTTTTTGTTTATTATTTTTCATAACATTTTTAATCATTGTATTTTTAACACTTTAACTGTAAACAAATTGATACTCGGAGAAAACATATTATGGCAGTGTAAAGAAAAAACACCTTCGCATATAAAAGGCAAATAAAAGAAATCATTTATCGAAAAATAGTACGTAATAATAATAATAGAAAGGATGTAAAAGAAAGTTTGAAATAATTGAAAGAGAAATATACTGTGATTGAGAAAAAGTATAAATGAACTAAAAAAGTTTCACATATTTGAGTAATATTGTTTTATGGAAATGGATTTTGTACATGTAAATATAAAGTCATACCAAATTCATAAAAATTAAATTAATAAAATAATTCGTTAAAATTTGTATAATTTTGAATATAAAATTTCTTTTTTTAGGCTTTTAAAATCTTAAAAGATTATTACACTACACAAAAACTTTGTAATCTTGATTGAATACTGTAAGTTTTTTAATGTTTAACAATTATGCATACTATAACTTATATATATGTAAACGAGAAAATATGAATTTTACTTTTGTGAAATTTTTATTTTATAATAATATATGGAGCATTGCATTCATTTTATTTTTTAATCAATATAGGACTTAATAGATGTTGTTTATAAATGGAGATAGGACAACATAGACTAATATAATCTTAGCACACTTTGTTTTGTTATCCTATGAACAAGATCTATATATTTTATTTCCAAGAGATATTTTGTGAGAGAAAAAGGGAAAAATATTATATAAATGTAAAAGAAAAAGTTGTTACTATTTATTACATTTCTTCTGGGTAAAGTTTCAAAAAATATTTCACATTTTTTAAACTTTTTTTTTTGTAAAAAAATAAAGTCTCAATTTTTGTAAAATAGATTTGTTTAAAGATTTATATACAATAGTGTGTGGTAAAAGCTTTCAAAGTAGGCAAAAAGATTTTAAAATCATGTGTTGTCAAGTTTTTCACTTTGTAGTTAAATTAATTTTATTTTTTTTACGTTTTCCAAATTCTACACATGACTATAATTAATAAATACAAAACCATCAAAGGATTAATAAAGAAAAATTTATACATTTTTTATCATGATAGGTGTAAATCCTTTCTTATTATGATGTAATTATGCAAAGAAAAACCACGAATTGCGAATGCTTATTTTTTTAAATTATTTACAAATTTGTTGACGCAATTTATCACGAATTCTATTATATTTTTAAGAGATTATTTAATTGAGATTTCAAATTACTTTTTTAAATATAACGCAATGTAGATTTTATGAATTTATACTAATTTAATGAATTTTATCAATTTAAAAAGAAAAGAAATACAAACGAGAAAAACAATAAAAACAAATTCACATACAAAAGAGAGAAAAGAAAATACACATTTAAAAGTTATCTCCCAAATTTTCTTTCATAATTACTTTATTATTAAGTTATAAAAAAATGAATTTTATTACATAAGTATGATTATTTTCTTATTATGTATTTATTTGAAATTACATGTTAATTTTATAAAGGGATTTGAATAAAATTGAAACTATTTTGCTGTTGACTACAAGATATACGACAACACCGTCTAATCGTAGGTTGATTAGTTGACCCAAAAGTGTAAGCTATCAATAATTTTGATTATATGAATTTGATTGTATGAACTAAGGTGTTGTACATTGATAAAAGTTTTTCAAAATTATTTTGCAAACATTAAAATGTTCTTTCAAAACAAATTTGAATGGAATAAATTAATAAGTTAGACTAAATAAAACACTTTCATTTTTTATACTATCACTTTTAACTTATAATAAGTACACTTGATTTTTTTAAACCTTAGTTGGGAGAGAAGTTATGTACCCTCTCAAAATTGATTATGTATTTTTTAAAAAATATAATGTATTAAATAATATTTTGGATAATTTAAAATAAAACTCATGTAATATATATATATATATATATATATATATATATATATATTGATAAAAATAATAGGTGAAGATAAGAATTTTATCTCAAGAGATAAGTTTTAATTAAGGATAGAAAAATAATAATAGAAAAAAAAAATTAAAGAAGAGATAATCATCATCCAAAACATTAAATGAAGGAAAAAAATTATGGTTATAAATAGGAAGGAGAAAAAATGGAAAGAGAGGAGAGAGAGAAAGAAAGAAGGAAGGGAGAGGAAGGAGAGAGAGAAAGGAAGAAGGAGAAAGAAAAACAATTTTAAAGCAATTTTTTTTTGCAACATCTTCTATTATTAAAGTAGGGGAAGATGCTATTATCATTTTATCTTTTTTATTTTAATTATAGTTATTTAATTATAATTGTGGAGTGAGATGTCTTTAATTTCATTTTATTTATTTTGTTACTTATTTATTTATCTTTAACTACTTACTGATATGTTTTATGTTTATTTATCTCACTGATCATATTTTAATTATCTTCAGTTACATATTGGTCCTGTCTTAGGTTTATTTATTTATCTTCGAGTCTTGCACTGGTCTTATTTATTTATCTTCGATTCACGTAATGATCTTGTTTGTTTATTTTATTTTATCTCCAGTTATGCAATGGTCCTATTAATTAATTCATATTTATATTATTTGATTATTTTTAAATAATAATATCTATTTATAAATATTTGATGATATTATAGATGTAGGTTAGACCTTGGGGATTGAAATGAGTAAATATCACTAAAAGATTGATTAAAATTTGGTTCATTTATCCTTACTAGTCACTACAAATTTAATTTAAATCTTCATAAATGGAATAAATGAAATATGTTAAGGAAATTGAAAAATATATTTTATATATCATTATAATATGGTATTATTTAAATAATAATTATTCTCACTTCCTTATTATTATTATTTTTTGTGCATGTTACAACTAAATTACGAACATAAATAGATGGAAACATCAAGATGTAAGACATGTATCATTCAACCATTATTAGAAGAAATTTGTTTTTGTCAATTTTAATAATTGTTTTTTATATAAAAACAATGGAAACCTGTAAAACTCACATCTTTGTACATATAAATGTATAAACATTTATCTCATATCTTACTTTTGTCAAGATTTAATAGAAAATAGTAATATCTTGAAATATGGTTAATATCATGATAAAAAAAGGACGTCGCATTAGATGGTATCAGAGCGACGTTTCATATGTGACCTGTGAAATGAGTCTATCATGAGATTTTATGAATCATAACTTATATAATTTCAGATGAAAAATAATAGGAGGAACAACGAGTTGACAGAAGCGATACAAGCTACCAGAGACATGACTAATGCATTATTAAGGAACCAAAGACTTGAAGAGACCAATGAATCACAATGTTTAGTTGAATTTAGGAGAAACAAATTTTCTCAATGTTTTGGAGGTTATAACCCAAAAAAGGTTGAATTATGATTAAAGAATTGAAAAAAAATATTTCGAGTTATGAATTGTCCTGATGACTAAAAGGTGAATTACGTTGTGTTTATGTTGATAAGAGAGACTGAATATTGGTGGAATAGTACCAGGAGATTACTAGAAGGAGGAAGAATAATCATTACTTAGGAAGTGTTTAAAATAAAATTTTTAGAAAAATATTTTTCCAATGATATGAGAAAAGCAAAAGAAATAGAGTTTATGTAATTAAAGCAAGGAAGTATGACAGTAGGAGAATATGCCTCTAAGTTTAAAGAGTTAGAAAATACTCAGTATTCTTTTATCACCCTGATGAAAGAATGAAGTGTATAGAATTTAAGAATGAACTTAGGCCTGAATTGAGAAAAACAGTAGGAATATTAGAAATTTCTAATTTTTCCTATCATAAGTGCAAAATTTTGGAAGATTTTGAAAACCACCAAAATAGTAAACCAAAATATTTTGGATCTCAGCAAAATAAAATGAGACAAAATGAAGGAAAGCCCTACAACCTCCCCCAATGGAGATCCCAACCCAGTAAATTTTTTGCAGAAAATTTTAATAATCGCATAAATAATCAACTTAAGTGTTTTAAGTGTGGACAAGATCATTATGCTAAAGATTGTCATCTTAAAGGACATGTCTGTTTCAAGTGTGAAAAACATGGTCATACATTTTTTGAATGTCGACAACAAAAATCAAATTCTAATCCTTCTACACCAAAAATAAGACCTTCGATAACAGGAATAATGTATACCATGACTGGATTATATGAATAGGATTTTTCGTTCATTTTTAGATCATTTTGTTGTGATTTTTATAAATGACATTCTTATTTACTCTAAAACTTTTGAAGACCATGAGAAACACCTTCAAGTTTTTCTTCAAATTTTGAAAGACAAACAATTGCATGCTAAATTATCTAAGTGTGAATTTTGGTTAAAAGAAGTAAAATTTTTACGTCATGTGTTTTCCAAAGAGGGAGTGTCAGTAGATCCAAAAGGTGGAAACAATTCTACAATAGGATTCACCAAAAATAGTGTTTTAGATTCGTAATTTTCTGGGTTTTGTAGGATATTATAGGAGATTCATTAAAGGATTTTCTAAAATAGCTATACCATTAACCCAACCTACCAAGAAAGGTCAAACTTTTGAATTGACAGAAAAATGCGAAAATAGTTTTCAATAACTTAAGAAAAGATTAATCACTTCCCCTGTGCTAGCATTACCTAACTCAATTGGACATTTTGTGATTGTGATTTCCAAAATGGGATTAGGATGTGTTATTATGCAATATAGAAGGGTAATTGCATATGCTTCAAGATAATTAAGAATACATGAGAAAAATTATCCAACTCATGATCTAGAACTAGCCGTCATCATTTTTGCACTCAAAATATGGAGACATTATGTGTATGATAGTAAGTTTGAAGTTTTTAGTGATCATAAAAGTCTTAAATATTTGTTTAACAAAAAAAAAGTTAAATATGAGACAAAGAAGACGGATGAAGCTTTTGAAAGATTATGATTTTGAATTACATTACCATCTAGAAAAGGCAAATGTAGTTGCAGACGCTTTAAGTATAAAATCTTTACATGTCTCTTCCCTTATTATTCATGAGATGAGTATGCTAGAAGAGTTCAAAGACATGAATATATCAATTACCATGAACCCTGATAGAATAAAATTAAACTTAACTCAAATTACTAGTGAATTACAAAGACAAATCTAAGAAGCTCAGGTAAATGATGAATTTATTCAAAAGAAAAGAATTTGATAGAACAAAAGAATGGAAAAAATTTTAGCATAGATAAAGCAGGAATTTTGAGATTTAGTGGTAAGATATGTGTGTCTAATGATGTAGAGATTAGGAAACTGATTCTAGACGAGGTACATAAGAGCAAATTGAGCATATATCTAAATACAACAAAAATGTATCAAGATCTTAAGAAAATATTTTGGTGGCCTAAAATGAAAAAGCAAGTGGCATAATATGTAGCATCATGCTTAGTTTGTCAAAAATCTAAGATAGAACATCAAAAGCATACAGGAATGCTATAATCTTTAGACATGCCTGAGTGGAAATAGGATAATATTGCAATGAATTTTATAGTTGATTTATCACGAACAATTCAAAAATTTGATTCCATATAGGTTATCGTGGATATGTTGACAAAGTCTGCTCACTTTCTACCTAGTATTGTAAAATTTCTTTTTTTTCTTTAATATTTTAAAGTCTTAATGGAATATTGCACTAAAAAATACTTTATAATCTTCACTTAATAGTGTAAGTTTTTTAATGTTTAATCTTTTTATCTAAATAGTACAATTTCCTTTTATAAAAATTTCCAATTTTACATATATAGTGTTTTAAAATGGAGTAGTAGATGTTCGATCAAATTAAATGGAGGATAAAGAGTGGTAGGTGATCTTTTATCCTTGTTGATAGGAAATTTTTTTAAAATAATTAAACAATAGAAAATTAAATTTGACAAAAATAATTGAGTACTTAATTAATGATTGTTTAAAATCAAAATCTTCATTAAGATTTAGAGTTATAAGATTTTAAAAGTTATTTATAAGTGTGTCAAACCTATATAACAATAAAGAGTATGTGAAACATAAGAAGAATCCAATAACAAGCTACTATTTAAGATTTTTTTCTTAAAAGTTAATTTAATATCACGTGGATCAATGACCCACAAAACATATACTATTTTAAAGTTTTTATTTTATAGTGACATTTGGAATATTTATTGTATTTCTTTAAAGAATATAAGACTTAATAGATATTGTTTATGCAACTAAACAAACAGAGAAAGGACCACATAGACTAATAAAGCCTTAATACAATTTTTTTTTAACCTGAACAAAATCTTAATTTTTTTTTTTTAACTTGAACAAAATCTTAATTTTTTTTTCTTAGAGACTTTTTAATATGAGAGAAAGAGGAAAGAATATGATATAAATGTTAAAGAACAAGTCTTGTTCCTATTTATTATAGTTCTTTTATCTTATATATGCATATTGATCACTTTACTGTGTCATGTAAAGTTGTAAAAAATATTTCACATTTTCTAAAACTAATTTTCTTTTTAAAAAATAGTCTCAAATTTTCTAAAATAGTTTTGTTTAAATATTTATGTAAAATATTGTGATAAAAGCTTTCAAAATAGCCAACAAGAGTTGAAAATCATGTATTAATTGACAATCTTTTCACTAAATCATGTACAAAACATTACAAATATTAATAAAAAAATATAAACAAAATGTATATATATTTTATCATGATACATGTAATTCTTCTTTATCAAGAAAGAAAGAAATTCTTATTTAAAAAGTTATCCCATCACTTTTCATTAGTAAATACTCTATAATTAATTTATAAAAAATAAATTTTATTGTGTTATTATTTTTTTATTATATATTTATTTGAAATTACATGTTAAGGGTGTTTGAATAAAATTAAAACTTTTTTTAATGGACCGGAAGATAATATGAATGCATCATCCAATCTTAGGTTGATCAGCTGACCCAAACCCAAATGATCATATATCTCATTTATGTAAGACTTCTAACATAATGAAGATGTTGAAGTAGATATTGCCTCCTCTTCTGAACTGCAAAAACATTCTCCATTAATTTCCTTTCATGAACAAATTTTTCCCTTGATCTTTCTGAAAATGCTGGGTTAATGAATGCTAAAAGTCTTCCTTATTGCATAAGAACTACTCCTATGCCAAAACTTGAAGCATCCATTTCAATCTCAAATTAAAAAATGGCATCATTGACGTGTGTAATTGCTGTATGGTAGCTTCACATGACCGTTGTGTTAATGGCTTAACAATAACAACATGACCCTTCACAAAACACCTATAATACCTGTTAAGCCCAAAATTCACTATTGCCACCTTTTGTGAGTCTACCTTCATTCATTCATAAAAAATTTATATGTCGTTGATACTCTAATTAATTTATGAATCCTCCTCTCATGAACTTTTCATCTGCAGAACACTGGGGAACATAAGAGTTCAAATTTCTCCCTATACTCCATTATGGATCCCTTTTGTTTCAATCCCATTAAACTTTCCTTAGGATTCTTTGATTATGAGACCTGAAATCTTCTCAACAAAACATGGATGAAAGTTGACCAAGTGATCATGGTCGCTCTTGGATGGATTTGTCCATGTGGTCTGCTGACAATTTGACTCTAACCTAAATTATGAAGTTATAGGGAATTGTAAAGATTGGAAGGTTACAACTTGATTAACAGAGAAGCAAATCATGTTTCATATTTAGCAAGTTATAGTTCCAGACTGTACCAGGTCAGATTGAGTAATAGAAATAAGAATCTAACTCATGGCAATGTGGGTGATTATAAGTTAGTGTGGGTCATTATGAGCAAGAACATAAAGTAGCGTGGGTGATTATGAGTTATCAACAAATTTTTTATTGTTTAATCTGGGAGGTGTGGATGCGATTTTGGGTATAACATGACTAGCCACTTTTGGGGAGGTAAATGATAATTTGGAAGACTTTAAGCTTGACATTTGTGCATCATGGTCAAACTATTAAGATACAAGGAGATGCCAACTTAACGAGATTGTTAATATGAGCCAAATCATTACTGAAATGACCAGAGAATGAAATAAAAATTATGTGGATGTTATAGATGATGGAGAAAGAGATAGTTGTCACTAATGAATTTCTAATATAATCAGAAGAAAAATTGAGAAGGTTGTTGGAGGATTTCACTCACATGTTTACTGAATCTAAGGGGGCTGGCATCGATTAGGAAAGTTTACCATATGACTCTCACCAAGATATGGGTGGATCTATAAATGTAGGACCATATGGTTACCCCCACTGGAAAAAGGATGAAATTCAACCGCATGTGACTTATAGGTTATCCACTAACATTATTTGGATCATATGAATCAGGTTACCATTCGAGACAAATTTTCTATTCAAAGATTCATTTGAAGGTGGGCTACCACTAAATAAGAATGAATGGATATCCCTAAAATAAAATTTTGAACTCATTAAAGATACTATAGGCTGCTTGTCAAACCTTTTAGATTAACAAATATGCCAGCTATCCAATGATGAAACATTTTCATAAAAGAGGTATATTCTAGTATTTTTGAATGATATATTGGTCTAAATAAAAACTTGGGATAAACAACATTTGAGGCCATTTTTGCAAATTGAAACAGTTTATGAATTTGAAAAAGTGTATTTTTTTTATATTGAATATAATGTTTTAACAAATTAGATAGGGATGGTATTGATTAAGATGGCAAAAACAAGTTACTTCGTGATCTAATTTATCTTTGATTTGTTAAAAATATAACAGGGTTTATCATAATCTTAGACCCTAGCTAATCCTGCCAATATATATTTTTTTATATATATTTTTTAAAATATATCCTTAATTATATGTATATTTTTTAAATATTTATTAATTAATATTTTTTATTGAACAAATTAAAAAAAATAATTTATGTATTAAAATATTTAATTATGATTAATAATTTCAATTTAATTAAATAATATTTATGATTTAAATTATAATATTATAATATATTTATAAAAAGAAAATGTGTATTATTGGTGTATAAATGTCCTAAAATTGATGACTCATGTGTCTAAAATGTTTTTTTATAAGTTAATAAATCTTTAGTTTTTGTATGAAAATAATAACTAAAATAGTATTTTAGAATGTCCTATAAATCAAATTATTTAATATTTATAAACAATATATCGACACACTTTAGAACCATTTATAAACAATATATCAAAACACTTTAAAATCATTTATAAGGTGTGCCAAACCCATACAAAAGTGCAAAGCATAGGAGACACTTAAGAATCCTAGCAGCAAGCTACTATTTTGGATTCTTCCCTTTAAAAAATTAATTTAATATCAAGTGAATCAATGATCCACATATCAGATATTAAACTGATAAGAACAGATACTACACTTGATCTTAGCCAAAAGGCCGAGAAAGGTATAAGTTTAACTTGCATTAGTTTTTGTTTTATAATGATATCTTGAGTTTTCTTTATATCTTCTCATCAAGGTGGAACTTAACATATATTGTTTGCTCATTAACTTTTACATATTTTTGTTCAACAACAAGAGAAAAGAGAGGAATATCGTATAAATGATAAAGAATTGAATTTCTTTTATCGCAAATAAGAATGCATGAAGTGGATATCCCTAAACTCATTAATTACATTATGAGTTTCTTGTCAACCCTTTTAGCCACGTTCCAATTTACCATGAATATAATACTAAAACCTTCTTTTAAAAAGGTAGGTTATAGTATTTTTTATACTATTTTGCTCTACAGGTATGAACAACATTTGAGGCAATTTCTACACATTAAAATAATTTTTTTTATGAATTTGAAAAAGTGCATTTTTTAGAGGATTGGAATAAGTTATTTTGGGATATAGTTTCTAAGCCTAGAGTTTCCATGCATCCACAAAAGATTAATGCTATTTTGTAGGGAGTGGGCTTTGTTTAAATCAAGCTTTGTTAAATGTGATGTTTCAACAAATTGGATAGGAACAGTGTTGACTTAGGATAAAAACTCATAATTTTCTTTAATAAAGCTTTATCTAACACCTCTTTTATAAATAAGTTTATGAGAAATAATTGGTGATGTTGGTTCATCACTACATACCCAAACTTTTGAGATAGAAGTTTACTGTTTAGATTTACCGAAAAACTTTAAGGCAATTATTTTAGCACACGTTATCACCCAAAATCAATAAAATTGGTTAACCAAATTTATCATATATGAATTTAACATTGTTTTAGGAAAAAAAAGAGCTTCCAATTGAGTAACAAATACTATATTCAATCAAAAGAAGGATAAAGAGTATATAGTCTCTTATCCTTATTGACAAGAGATTTGCAAAATTGTTTAGTATGAACTTCATTGAATTTAGATTTCACATATAACATTTACTTCAAAATTATTTATGTGGTTTAATACGCCTGCATACAATCATATATATTCTATTTTTATTAGGTATATGTTCCAAGTTTTAAATCAGATTTTATATATTAAATTTCAATATCTATAAATAAGGTGTAATAACATTTTAAAAACTATTTAGAGGGTGTGTCAACCCATACAATAGTGCCTATAGTGCAAAACATGGAAGATGAATCCAATAGCAAGCTATTATTTTAGATTCCCCTTTGAAAAATTATTTTAATATGATCCATATATCAGGCAATAAACTGATAAGATCATATATACTAACTACACTTGATCTTAGCCAAAAGGCCAACCACATAAATTGCATTTTTAAAAGGTATGGGTTTAACATGAATGAAGTTTTTCTTTTATAATGACATATTAAGTTTTTGATGTATTTTCTAAATGATGTGGGACATATAACATATTGTTTATATCTATAATGAACATAAGATGATACAAGCAAATAAAAATTTTATATGTTTTCATTAATCTATAAATAAAATGTATATTTTTCTCAACTTAAAAACAAGAGAAAAAAATAAAGAGGAATATCATGTAAATGGTCAAAAAATACGTTTCTTTTATCTTAGATAGATTAATCACTTTATTATTTTCCATAAAGTCTCAAAAAATATTTTACATTTTTTAAAATTAGTATCGTTTTCAAAAAAATAAAGTCTCAAATTTTTTAAAATAATATTGTTTAAATATTTATGCCTAATATTGTGATAAAAATAATGGAAAGTAGTGCTGACAAGAGTTTGTATAATTCTAAATATAAAATATCTCTTTTTTTAGTCTTTTTAAAATTTTAATGGAATGTTGCACTAAAAAAACTTTATAATCTTAATTGAATACTGTAAGTTTTTATTAATGTTTAAAAGTTTTTATACGAATACTAGAGCTTTTTTATAAAAATTCCAATTCAATCCACTGTTAGTGTTTTAGAATGTTTAAAGATCAAATTTAGTTTTTTTAATATTTATTTTTGCTAAATCTATCATTAAAATACATTATGTAAAATAATGTATCTCAAAAGTTATTTGGAGAGAGAGTAAAATAAGTTGATAGCATCGTGTAATTTCTGTCATGATCCTTCATAACGAATAATTATTGATAGAGTAATTTTATGTAATATCGTTTAATTATTATTGACATATATAGTAAGTATTTGATTGATGGTGTAATATTTGTTGAACTCTAATGAGAATAATAATGAATAATGATGGGCGAGGTGATTGATAGAGAAAAAAATGGAATAGGTTAAGTGTGAAGAAAAGCTAGAATATGTCGTATAGAAATTGTTTGAGAAAATTATCCTTATGATGTAGGCATATATAGAGAGATAGATAGCTTCACAATAATTTGGCTACAAGAAGGAACTACATTCACAAGGCCTCTATGAATAATAATTGCACAAAGAAAACACCAAGGTCTCATCAACCTCTCTTTTTGAGTAGGAATCCACTTTACTCGATCTCAAACCACTCCCCTTCAATTTCCCTTTTACTTCCCCTTTCAGCTAATCAACAAAACCCAACCCTCCCCTCTTGCCATTTTTTTTCCTAAAGGGAAATTACGAGAAAAGATAACTACTAACACACAACAAACCAGGACACATTCATTATTACACCTACTCCTCATTATTATATATTCATTCTCTCTTTAACTCAAACTCAATCCCTTCAAATAAATCATGTTCAAGAGATCGATGCTTCATCAAATTAGACTAGTACCCATTCTCCATCATTTTATAGTACTTTCACCGTCCAATGCAAAATTGCTTTTATTTTATTTTTCTCTTGCGCATATTTACATTACCCAGGAAATAAAAGTTAAGAAAACATGAGGAAATTAATATAAATAAGGGATATCAATTACTAAAACATTATAGTAGCTTGAGAGTTTGAACTGAACCTAGCTAGCTAGCTAGCACTTCATAATTACTAAACTAGACCACATAAATTGCATTCTCAAAAGTCCTAACAAAAAGGGTAAAAAAGAAGAAGAGAAAGAGACTCTTACACTTCCATAACACATAGTAATGAAGAAATTAAAACGTTTGTAACCTCTTTTTAAGAAAACAAAGTAACTACGTGAAGCTTAATGAATAAGCGAGTTCACAAGCGGAGAGTGAGGTCGAGGTTGACGTGGTCAGAAGCGTCGACATTGTGGGAGAGGACTTGTTGTTGTTGAGGTGCTGTGGAAGACGCAGCGTGGAACGGAACGGGGAGGGTGGCGGCTGTGACGTAAGGGTGGGTGGTTTGGAACTGCAAGGGCTCTACATCGAGCCAGTAGGGAGGGTGGAAGAAGAGTCCGGTGGCGGGCTCCAGTGGTTCCAGCATGGGCCTGGGCCTGGCCTCGGTGGGCTTGAGGGCGGGCTCCAGAGGCAGCGGGGGCGGCGGGAGAAGCCCATTGGTTTGTCTCCTCGCGGCAGCTCGCTCCAGTTTGTGGGCGTTTTGGTGGCCCCCAAGAGCTTGCGAGGTGTAGAACACTCGGTGGCAGAAGTGGCATTGGAAGGTGCGGGTGGTGGCGGTGGCGGTGGTGGTGGTGGTGGTGTTGGCAGTGGTGGAGTGTGGTGGTGGCGGTAGGGGTCTCTTTGCAGCACCGTTTGAGGGCTGCTTCAGGAACTCATACATGGCTGTTGGGTCTGCCATTGCAATGTTTATGTGTGTGTTACTGAGAGTGAACAATGTGAACAGGGAATATAATGAATGGTTTATATAATGGGATGGAAGGGAGGGTTAAGGGTTTGTTCTTGTTGTAAGTTTTGGTTTGTATGTGAAGCAACCTTCTTTTCTCAGGGTTGGGCCAATATGATTGGTTTACATATCAAATGACCGATTTGCCTACCCTCTATGGATATCCTTCCGACAATATTAGTTTCTCCCTGACCCACGTTAAAATATATACATTTTTTTTAAAATCAGTAGGCGAAAAATTAAACAAAAAAACCTTATATATTAAATTATGGTTGAAGTTTAATTTACGTGGTGGTGGGAAATAATGCTTAAGTTATTATAGTGTTGAGTAGTTAAAGAAAAACATATCCAGGGTTGTTTTTGCTACAATTTTTGCGTGGGTAAGAATGTTGTGCGTGGTGGTAAATTAAGCGAGCAATGCGCATATTGTGATAACGATAACAGATCTTGAAATGCAAAAAATGGGCGCGAGAAAAATGGCTTTTCTAACAAGGTAATGATGTAGTTGTTATGTTATGGGGAATGGAGAAAACAAAAAAAAAGGAGTTTAGATTTGCGTTGGTGAGTGCAAAGTATGGGACATGGTTTTATTATAAGCCAAAATAGTTAGTTTTAGTAATGTTTAGTTATTTTGTATTTGCAGTTGGATGAAATATGGAGGGTAAAGAGATTTTATTATTGAAAGGGCAGAACGGGAATAAGTAAAATGGTAAGAGGAATCAAAGGACGTGACGTGAGTGATATGCAGAAAGAGACAAGAAGTGGGAGCACTTAGTAGTAGTACTACACACTACACTACCTGTACCCTGGCTCTCCCTCTGGGTGTGTGTGTGTCTGTGGAGGTGTGAGGAATGCGAGTGCAGTTAGGATGAGAGTGTTTGCGTCTGATTCTGACACCGCACACACACATACACACCCCCTGCAACTCGCTTTTCTCTCAATATGTCACCCTCTCATTATTCGACACCTCACCAATACGGTTAGCCCATGAGGTACCTTCCTCCCTCCTAGGGGCCACGTATGAGAGAGATTAATTCCACCAAACCCAATAATTAATTAAATTACACGTACTACCATACAAAGGGAATTAATGTATATATGTTTCATAAAATATTTGAACCAAGCTTTCTCTTTGTTATCTCTCTCTCGTAATGGCAGTGCTAGTTTGTGTAGAGTGTATAGGAAAGGAATATTGTTTAATGTATGGGGGAATGGTGATGGGAGGTGAGGGATGACAAGGACATTTGATTAGATTATCAAAGTGATTGAGGTTTGTGTTGTGGTGCACGCAGCGTGGCAGTAATTGTTCAATCACTCTCATCTCACTCTTCTTCTTCTTCTTCTTCTTCTTATTCTTCTGATTTGAGTCTTGGTTAATTAGTTGCGAGTCCCAAGCCAAAGTGGGTTTGATGCCACATTCTCTCACCTGCAATGCAAAGATGGGCTAATGTCATCTAAAGATAGGTCTGGCTTCATCTTCCATGTTCCCTCGCTTTCCCTAATGGGTTTGTTCTATGATGTTAAGCCTCAAAATTGCACCCTCTCACTCTCTCTCTCTCTCTCTGGGTGTGAAATCGCGTGATGTAAAGAATAACGGCATCATGCAGGTTTTTGTGGTCATATGAAAATTTGGCTGTCACGTTTTCTTTAACTAGCTAGCTAGGACTCTGAAGACAGATAAGACGCACAGATGTAGGTTATCTCATGCATTAATCACCATATGCATTTCTGCTTCTCCATCTTCTCATCTACTTGTACTTTTCATCTCTATTTCCAAATTATATAATAATTCAAATTACTTCATCTTATTTAAAAAAAAAAAACATTATCCATCGTTGATTATTCCTTTTGTACACATTTTTTTTTAATCTATCTCTTTTTTTTTTAATACTTTTCCTTTCTTGTTGGAGCACACCAACTTCGCCTACAAGTTCCCATATTCTCTCCTAAAACAATCAATATTATAACTCATTTGGTTATAACTATGTATGAAATATGGTTAATTTTCTAGCATCTTAAATCGATTTCATGGATAAAAAATAATATTAAAAATATTTAAGTAAAAAACTAAGGAGAAATTAAATAATAACCTTCTGTTAAGAAAGAATAAAAAAATAATAAAATCATGTTTTATATAAAATAAAAATAAAAATAAAATATAAGAAGTCAGAGCTACAAGTTATTATATTTATAATAATGCTTCAATAGCATCTAAAAGTTATTATAAAGTTCTATTTAATACAAAATACTCACCAAACATACATACTATACATACATATATATATATATATATATATATATATATATATATATATATATATATAATACACGAATCTTTAGTTTTAGTTTTCCTGGTGGGGAGTTTTATTAATTTTCATTCATAGAATGAAAATAATAATTTTTTGTATTTATCATTCTAGATTCTGATTGAAAAAAGAGGGAAATTTTAATTTGTTTAAAAGGATCTTTTTAATGAATAATCAAAATTTAATTATATTCCTCCAGTTGAATATGTTCAATTGTTACATAATTTACCCGAGTTTGAATAAAATGAGAAAAAACTAAAAATAAAATAAAATATGATGATAACGCAATAGTTCCAATAACTCAAAATGTGGCATTATTAACGATTAGAAACTTTACATAACTCCGGGTGAAAACTAAATTTATTAAATCAAATAATTTTATTTCATTAATTTTTGTATATTTATTTAAATATTTTCTAAACTGAAAACATAAAACATGGCTTATAATAAAAAAAAAAACATAAGAAATCATTAATATCATTTAACGCTGAGAAAGAGATGTAAAATTTATCGTAATTTTTCAAAAGAAAAATAATGTAGTTAGATTGATGCATTCTTTTGTGAATTTCATCCAAATTATTGCTGTAACAAGTAGTGTTTTACTTGGATACATACAATTTCTAAAATAAATAAACATTATATCATTTGTCCCATAGACATTGAAACTAATCATATGTTATCATTTATCAATAAAATAACATGTTTTATTATATTTAATTCACCAAACTATTTAATTAACACAAAATCTTTAAGACAATGTGTTTGAAGTTATAAGACATCGTCTCTAATTTGATTTTGAGTTTTTTTATTGGTTATTATAGAATATTTAATCAAATCTTTAAATAATAATAATAATAATAATTGTTATTATTATTATAATGTGTGTTTACAAATTGGATTAGATTAATTAATTCATGAACGAGTTTAAAAATGTTTATAAAAAATCAAATTTTAATTAAATCAATATAAAATCAGAAAATTTGATAATTTTTTTTATTAAATTTATTTAAAATTAAAATTAATTAAGATAATGGTTTTTAAAAGATACATTTTTTATATAACATGAATCACGGTTAATTTTAAATAATAATTATTTTATTATATTTTTTATTTTATTTGAATATTTTTTTACGTGATACAATAATTTATATTTATTATTTTTATTATAATTTATGACGATCATAATAATTATTTTTTATTTTATAAAAAATATTATTATTAATAAATTTATTATATATTTATTATTTTTTTATAAAATATTATTTTATTAAATTATGAAATATTTTAACTCGAAGTGGAACGGTTTTAAAAAACAATGATATAATACATCAAAGTACGCTAATGAATGATAATTACGGATATCAATCATTACGTGAGTAGACGTCAAAGAATTAAGAGAATATTGCATTGACTTATCTAAAAATATTGCATGAATCATTGTGTGAATATCGTAAACTCTTCCTAATGAAAGTGATTAGGTCGTCAAACATTACACCTAATTTGGTAACTAAAATAAAATGGTCATGGCATACTAGTCAAAGCATAGGTGGTCACATTTGTATGCCTACATTTTTCTTATTATAATAATAAAAAAAAGTTTCAATAATTAAAAAAATTTACTGTAACGCTGGTAAAATTGTATCCACTAAAAAATATTAAAAGTGATATATTTTTATATAATAATACATGAACCATTTATTTTATGAGAATATAATAACATTTTAATTTTATGTTTAGAAACAAATTATAAAATATATTCATAATAAATTTCACACTGTGACTGTTCTCCAGTTCTTTCTTTTTATTCATTCTCATGGCCATCTCAATGCAATAATAATTTCGATCTGCAAAAAAATAGTTTTATATTTAGTTTTTTTCTTTTAATTCAAAATTTAACAGATGTTGAGGTATGAATAATAATGCTGTTAGTTAATTATTCACTGAAGATTTGACCGTACTCTTAAAAAAACAATGTTTAATAATAAATTTTGATATTTATATCATTGGAAACACATTCACATTTTTTACAATTAAATGATATATTAATGCTGAATCAAATTAAATATGTGATTTAATTTTATAGAGATCGAAATTACAATTACAAAAAAGTAAGTAAACTAAAAATAACTGAAACACAACTTGAGCACATGTGAATGTTATAGAAGATGAAAGATAAGAGAAACCGGTGGATTTTGTTATTGATTAGAAAATCGTGTCTATTTATATTCAGATCTTAAGATTGTATTAATTATTTTTTTATTATATTTATTTTAAAGATAAAAAAAATAACAAATTAAAACTTATAACTTAATAATAATTAATATTTATATTGATTTGTGTAAAGAAATCTTAAACGATTTATATACTAAAACACACCAAATATTTCTTAAAGAAACCAAATCCATGAGAATTCAGCAACCAATAAATGAACAATAGAAGACTGCTCTGGGTCTAGAATATAATTCAAAGTATGGGTAATCAAGTTCCACCATGCCCTTCAACATCCACTTTTCATGGTAATTGCATAATTAGGTCAAGAATTGAAAATAGTTAACCCATTAAATTATTGAAATTGTTTAAGTATTTACATGAGGAAAGGGGTTAGTGCTATTTTTCCAGGACATGACTCAAGACAAACTTGTGACTATGTACAAGAGGGTCAGCAAAAGCAGCATGCTTTTTTTGAGGAGGAAACTAGAATTTTCAGTTGATGTCAAAGTATCTTGGATCTTCAGGGAAATGGTATTCCACGTTCAACTGCCAAACAAACCACATCAGACCTTGTCAGAGACTAGGCAGACCAAGAAATGCAAACAATTAGATTCCAAATTGCACAACACACACAAACCAAGACATCAATCATATTCCGCCTGCACCTACAGGAATCAGAGAAACATGTAACAAAATTCTGCTCTCCACTTATAGATAGATAAAAGGGAAATGATTAGACATTTTTAATCAATTTATCATCCCGGCATGGATTCAATCAACATCATGTGGGACAAGGACTCATATTTATATTCATCCTAGAAAACATGACAGTCACATTACTGAACAAGATTGGTCATTGATCAGCACAAGAATTAACATATGGCTTCTAATGTTTTGGGGGCACGTTTGGACAAATTACTAAAACATGTATGCAATAAGAGCTTAATTCAATAAGCTCACAAATGTGGTTTGTGACCCTCCTATCAGCTCTTTTTAGCTTGCTTAACCAAACCCGTACAACAAATATAACACCCAAGAAATACAAGGATGGAGGGAATCACACTCAAATTACTTTGTCATGGAGAAATGTCTAAATTTTGAAGATAACAAAGAACAAAAAATAAGAATAATAACAATAAAAATGAACCAGAAAATAGTAAATTAATAATTTTCTACACATAAAAATCTGAAGCCATACTGCTTTTAGCAGTTTTAGTATAACACTGAGTTGATGCAATTGGGTAACATAACCACAAGATAGGCACATACCTTGCCCTCATCAGCATCTGAATGACGTTGAGGGAACACAACCCTCAAATCATTGCATAAGTAGAATCTTCGTTCCCCTTCCATGTTTAATCCACCAGATTTTTCTTGAAGAGAATTATGTCTGCTTTTTTGAGCTGATCTATTGGTCTTCTTAGGAAAAGGGCAAATAAAGCGTAGGTGGAGAGCATAGCGAAGTGGACCCCCACTACTAGAATTGTCCTTCACCTTTGAACAGGAATTTGGTAATTTCCTTGATCCATCACATGTTTTATCCCAACAATTCTTTCTTTCATCCATCTCAGATTTATCAGCAATACATTCACAGTCAAGTTTTGATGCAGAAGGGACTCCCAGCATTTTTGTATTTGAAGAATCCTCTTTGTTTATTAAATTCATCAAGCTAGAGCCCTTTCCATTTCCCTGATTTGTAGATTTTGTTTTATTTACAACATTAACTGCATCTGTATGCATTACTTCTCTATCACATGAAATGTAATGATTCTTTTGCATTGGTGTAATCCCCCTATCAATTCCAATTCTAAAACCAGGTGATCTTTGTTTCAACTGAGGGGAGGTGGACCCGGAAGATTCAAGGGTGACTTTCTGGCGCAAGAATGTCTGCATGATATATAACAAGTCAGAAATTGATAAAGAATAAGCAAATAACAATTTTAAAATGTAACTCAAAGTGAACCCATAAATTTGGAAGTATAAATCAAATGTATGTTTTATCAGAGATATATCCAATCCAGTAGGATGACTACATTGTAGTTTTGGTGTTAAATGTGAATACCATCATAGGCTATACAAAAATTATCAAAAGAACATCATTGATGGTCTACAAGCATTCTTTTTTGAGGTGACAAAACGTCTAGCTTAAGTGAAACCAATATTGAAATTCTGTTTCTGTAAAAGCAGGAAAGGTAAGAACATTTTCTCAAACTGAATAAGTCCCTTGAGCTGTATTTGAATACCTAATAGTGAGTGGAACAAAATGGAATTAGAATGGAATAATCGATTATGTTGTGCTTTAATCAGTCAAATTGATCCCAGAAAGGATGAAACCAATGGATTTATTTATCATTGAAAGACCAATTGAACGTTACCAACAAATGGAGTATCAATGTAATGTCATGTTTGAAGAACAAAAATGGGCATTTACTTTTTAAAAGAAATCTAGAGATTTTATATTGATTTAGCTTAATAATATTTCAAAACACTTGACATAAGTATCTATTTAAAAAAGAAGCTATTTATGAACCACAGACAAATATCAATATCCTCAGCCAATGTGAAGAAGTTGAGTCTAAATGACCCCTGAGCCTCCCATTTCAAATTATCCTCATTTCCACTATAATTTACAACAATTACACATTATTTGGCTACTAAATGCAACCAAAAGCAGAACATCCAGATGTGGCAGGACATGTCATGAACCCCTAAGTTTCAACTTACAAGCTTTGCTTCAGCACAACAGATCCATTAAGACCCATTAGAAAAACCTTAGAAAACAAAAGTTGGATCTTATCATATTTCTGATTCTAACATAAATAAATAACGAGAAAAAATATTTCTCTTTGGATGAATATTTGCTCTCCTGTGTGTTTCAACACTTAATTTGAGTATTTCAAAGTTTGTAATGTGGATGATGGTTGATTACAAATAAATCTTTTTTTTTTTTTTTTTTTCAATTATGGTCAGTCCACCTTCTTAAGGCCCCCACCCTGCCTAACAATATTTAAGTGAGGCAGTTTTTGGGGTTATCACCTCTTAACACTTCTCATCTTGGATAACACTGATTTCAATGAAGATCGAAGCTAAAATTAGCCATGTCATAACAATTATGCCATTAGGAAGCAAAATATCCAGATCAATTGAGTCATAGATTCAGTCAGACTGATAAAATCTTACTTTGGTACCAACTGGCATGTCACTCAAATCATAGTTGCAAAAGAAAGTGTGAAGAGGAGTCTTTTCTGGATTGCTTAGCACCTGCAAAGTGCAATCAAATGTAAGGCATTTGTTGTACACAAAAGATGCCAATCTGCACAAATATCTAGAAACTCAAAAATTGAATATGTAAACAATATTGCAAGATGAGAAGAGGAGAATGAGAATAATTGTAGCACAGCTTATGTGTTTGTTAGTAGGGATTTGGGGAGGAGTAAAGCAGGCAAAGTACTGATGAGAATGTACTGAAACCCAAGTCCAAATACATCAATTGTCTCCCTTTTCTTCCACCTAAAACATTCTCACCCACATGGCACAAATGAAGAAATGCATATATATATAAATGAAAGAAAGCAGTACATTCTCATTAATTGAGCAGATAAAATGTCCATTCTCTTGGAACCACAAATAAAAAATAATTCTTTCACCAAAAAATATATATCATAGCCAACATACTGTGCAGACTAGCTTAAATCCAGTTCATATCAGTCCACTTAAGCTCACAATTAAATAGACTAACCTACATAAGCCCACATACTACACATCTTTTTATTCTCAATGCTTTTTCCTTTTATCCAAAAAATAATAATAAACAACCTGGACTATGGATTAGTCTACAATTTTTTTTTGTTTTTTAAATAAAATAATATTTATGCAGAATTGCAGGTAAACAAGTTGGCCCACAAACCAAACCATTTAACCCAGGATTATGATTCTGCAGACCTAAGCCTGTGTAGCCTTGTGGGCTATGTGAACTGGTCTGTTGGCCGTGTACAACCCCCCTATTGGCAGTTTGACACACAATTTGCTATTTATTAACAGTACATTGTTACCTCCCTTAATGTTAAGGTATCATACTATTCCTGCAAATATAAATTCAAGGCTCTAACAGATTCATCAAAAGAAGGCCAGTCGGATATAGGGCTAAGAAACTTATAACAGTGAAACAAGTATATCAATACCAATTGAATGCGTCCCTTCACTGGTATCCGCAATCGACTTTTTACAATTTGTGAATCATCACTTCTAAGCCCTCGTTTCAGATATTGGCCTCCAAACTTGTTTGAAGAGGAATTTCCTGCAAGATCTATTGATGCATAATATAGCAAATAGCAATCTCCATCCACGCTAGTAACAGAAAATGGAAGCTTCTGTGATTTAGGAGAAAAGTTTCCCCCAGTAATGCTTAGCACAGCAAGAAAACCATCGATTTTCTACATATAATAAACATAGAAACAAGCAACAAAAGATCAGTTTTTTAAAACATTCACTGAACTAAAATTAGAATGATGAACAAGATCAATTACAGTATTCTAATTAGCTTATATCCACACCTTACTACTGTTTCCAGATAAGAATCGTCCAGATAAAAGAGACTCCTCAAATGAACCAACCAAAGACCTCCTCACTGAAAGCCCACTTAAACTTCTAGTGAATCTCATGGAGTGAGAGGTGGGACCTGATTCTCGAGATAGTGACCAACTCATGTCAGTAATTTCATCCAGAGATGATGGACAGAAATCTTTGCATAAGAATTCAACATCATCAAAGGATTTACTTGCAACTCCAGAATCATCATCCTTATGATTTAACATAAGGCATGAGTTAGAATTGTCAAGTGATTGTTCTATACCCCTTGAAGTTATATTGCAATTATTTATCTCTTCAACAACATTCCTACATCCTCCAATAGCTTTTATTCTGTCAGAAAATTTAGGACCAAGAGGTGACATGGAAAGAGGAGAGCTCATGCTTTTAGGAGATACAGATTTTATGCCACTTTGAGGGTTAACCTGACTCAGTTCACTAAAGTGGTCGATTCCTGCAGTGGGTGAACTACAATGAGATAGTAGTCCCCTATTTTCGTTCAAAGGACCATCAGTTTTGAAAAAGGATTCTGTAATGTGTAGCTCACTTTTCTGCTCAAAGCAACTTCTCAAGGACCAAGAAGATATTGTACTGCTTTTGCTTCCAATATTTGCCTTCTTATTATCTTGTGCAATGGAATTACTAACATTATCGTTCTTAACACGGGAGCCGGTCTCATTATTTCTGCAGCCAATGTCAAGAGAATCACCTTTAAAATGACTTGGGGAGAGCATACTGCTCAATGGAGATAAAAGTCGCTTCCTGACCAATGAACTGGCAGATTCAGTGTCATTGGCTGGGAAATTAGTAAACACAGAAGAATGAAGATTTGCAGCTGGAACACCAGCCAAACCATCAGTTGATGTATTACTTCTGCCTGATTCAAAACCAACAACCCTTGAAGCAGGAATATGAACATTGCGTCCACTCTTCAAAGCAAAAGGAGTACTTCTATCTGTTGAACCAATCTTCAAACTGTGGACATTTGAGGCAACTTCCATGGCTCCTCTGTAAAACATATTATCAGAAACATTTGAAGTTTCTAACGAGTCATTCTTCGGGAAATCATCAAAAGAAGATCCTAGAGTACGTGCAGCCAACCCACCAGTGTTAACAGTGTTCATGCTGCTCATTGCAGAGGGGCTTGCATCAGAAAACTGGGGTGAACTATTTAAAGCTGCCCCCACATGGGCAACCTTTTCAGAAGTTTCATTTGGCGGTATCTGGGGCAAGCCCATCGCAGATATTCAATTCAGCAATATGATCTTGATCTTCCTAAAGAGATGAAAAACTAGTTTGAAATCACCAATGTGATCCCTTTTCAGGAGGTCTTAAATGTTCATTTCAATATTTTCCCTATTAATGGATGATCATGGTATGACAACCATCAACTAAGAACTACAATCCTAGCCTCCACCCTAACCAATACCCTATTCAATCACTCATGCTAACCTACTAGAACCTACAATACAACTACAATTGAAATACGATCATCCAAATCAATTAATTCAAAACCCAAAAGAAAGTCCGAGTTCCAACTATGTCATGTATCCATCAGCGGCATCCACATTTGAGACATTAAAATCATCATTTCCTTAGCAGGGCATACAGAGAGAGTCCAGGACATGATATACATCCAAGAACTGCAACAAGAACATATCTCTCGACCTCCGTACTGGCAGCAGATGAATCCCAAACAGTTCATGGTACTCAACAAAATCAATGCCTATGCCTGATAACATTTGAATAAATACATGAATTACCTCTGCTCTCAAAGCAACAAGAAAAAACACATAAAAACAAAAATACAAAGACTCGAGCCCCATCACTTAAAATTAAAAAGAATTCATATTTTAATCCTTCGGAGAGGATTGAATCAAACACAATAGGATGGACAAGAAAATGAGAGAAAATAAAGTTGAAAATACCTCGGAAAACAGAGAATAAAAGTTTAATAAACCATCCATCTGAACCAATTTTCAAGCTGAAGTAAGAGTAATCAATGACCATACAAAGAAGGTTTCTTCAGAAGCGATCATCATGGAAGAGAAAAATAAAATTAAAAAAGAAACATGTTGATTAAAAGAAAAAAAAAAAAAGGCAGACTTGTCAGACACACATTCACGGAAAACCCACAAAGCTTTTGTGTTGTCATCTACCACAAGCAACTGTGTTAATTTTTTTTAAATTATTTATTTTATTTTATTTCCTTTAAGCTGTTCTAAAGCTAACCTTACAACACCGAAACAACAAAAAATCAGGTTTTTATACCCCATAAACCCCAGAACAACAAAATTCAGAAAACTGATAAAAATCAAACCAAGTATAAGAAGATTCAGGATGATCAAGATAGAAAAAAAAAAAAAAAAAAAGACTCAGAAGACGCACCAATGAAGGCTGGTAACAGAAGAGTGCAATAGATAAATCATATCAAAAACCTTCTGCAATTCCACCTTCAGATCAAATGATAATAAGAATCACCCAATAAAAAAGGAAAATTAAGCAGAAGGTGTTCCCTCAAAGAAAAAAGAGATCTTTTTTTTAATTGGAATTGCAGAAGGTGAAAATGAAGATGGGAGGGGTTTGTGTTAGGTGTTGTATTTGGGTTGTGGAGTTGAAGGAAAACCCATGTGTTTGTGTGTGTGTCCACAACAGCTTCAGACTCTGTCCCATCCCAGTTTTTGTTTATAATACCAAAATTCATAAAAGTTTAGCCTCATCCTTTCCACCGCAAAGCTAGTAACTTTCCTTTACCATAACAAAATTATCTAATTGTATAATCATTTAAGAAAAAATTATCTTAGCTGCAATTTTTTCGGTAACCATGATATATTAACAACCTTCCAAGGAAACAACTTATTTTATTAATATAATAATTATAAAAGAGATTTTTATAAAAATAAAAAATAAAATAAATTAATTATTATTATTATAATAAGAAATACAATTGTTAGATGGATTATTTATGTGAATAATAGTATTAAAATATTTTTTCATTTTTTTTAACAGGTGTTCGAAAAAGAGATTAAGAAAAACAATCTTATAAAAATTAGAATAAATAACAAAACAGGATAAAGGTGGTATACAAAATCAATTTTGTAAGAAAAATAACATTTGTAGCTTTCCAAATAATATTAGGGAAAAAAATAAGGACAAAACTTTTTTTATTGAAAAACATTTAAAATGTGTTAAAATTTATAAGAAAATATACAAATTTACATATTTTATAAAAACTAATTAGATTGTGAAAAAAAATGTACAAACATTAAAGATCAATATAAATATACACTATAATATAATATACCTAATAATTTTTCGATAAAATATCTATAGAAAAATAAAAACAGGCATTCTAAGTATATTTTCACATAATCTTTTGATTACAGTAAATTATATTTATATATTTTTTAATTTATATATTAATTATTTTAAAAATAATTTTTGATGAATTAATGTATAAAGTATATTTCTACTGAACTCAATTTTTATATATTACAAAAACTGTTTTTATAAAACAAATAAAATATTATTTTATCAAAATTATTGAGATATTTTAATTAATATTTTATTATTATGATTAGTTTTTTATTATAATTGTAATTTTTATTTTAATTATAATATTGTGTCAATATATACAGATTTTATTTAAAAATAGCTGTTATATAATTAACATATATTAAAGTAGTTATTCATATAAATTATATATATATATATATATATATATATATATATATATATATATATGTATATATATATTTTTTTTAATCTGGTCACCAATTAAAAAAAAAGGAATTATATCATATATTCTTTGAAAGCTAAACTCTTTTAATTATTTTTTTTATAATATTTTATGTCCGCATCACACGCAGTTGTCATTTTTCATAAATTTTTTTTCAATCCTATATAATTTTTGTATTCTCTTTCATATTTAATTTTTGTCTGTTAACTTTTGCAGCTTTTGTTTTTCACCATTGACCCTCTTGACTGGCCGCAGAAGTAATTTTAGGTTTTTTAAATTTGAGATTCCCTTCTCGAGATTTGATGATTATTTTTTTTTAGTAATTTTTTTATTACAAATTACTGATATTTATAGTTGAAGTGTTTATATTTATTTATTTTAGTAGAATCCAAAAGTTTTTATTGATTATCATTTATAATTTAATGGAATTTCTCAACTACATTTCCTCAAAATTGAATTCAATGAACAACTTCAACTTGATGATAGATTAAAAAATTATTAAAAGATTTGAAGGGATGAAAAGTCCAAACCCAAATTGTCATGTCCGCTACTTGTAAAGGACAATACCACGGTTTTGTGAACCAAATTGGACTTTCATGTTTTAACATGTTTGAGTTGTACCTTTTCTTTTCTATCATATATTATTGGTGATTTGTTATTAAATAAAATAACGTAAAAGATAAGATAGGATTAAGTTAAATTACACTCATTATAGTGAAATTATCAAGTTATTTATGAAGAGTAGAAAATAAAAATAAATAATAAGTAATAACATGTATCTTTTCATAAGTGTTACAATTTTTTTTTTTTAACAATGTTAATTTATATATGAAATAAATAATATTATAAAGATAAATATTATCATATTTAAGATTTTTTATCATTATTTATATTTTCTTTTTCAAATACATGTACCTCCTTCTACAATAAATAATTATGCGTCTGCAGTAAAACTTAAGTGATAATTAAAAACTAGAAAATAGTAGTTAAAAATTACTAAACTAATTCATTTAATTATAAATATTTAATAAATTATATGTTTAAGTAGATGATAAATATAAACGTATTTATATATAAATTTTATTTTATTTTATTCTAAAGTAGTTTAGAGTAATTATAAGTTTTTAACTATTTTAAAATTTTGTAATTTTTCATTTCTAGATCAATTATTTTATTAGCTTCTTTTAGTATCAATTGTAATTATTAGTATTTATTATATCTTATAAAATTATTAATTATGTTTAAAATAAACTAACCTAGACTTGTTGTACATTGATTTTGTTGCTTGATGTAATAAATAAATATCTTGGAATATAGTATTTAAATAGTATAATAAATAGTGTAAATATTATAATGAGTAAAATAAATTGTGTAAGAAGAAAAAAAATCAACTTATACAAGATGAAATTGTAGAAATTGAATAAATACGATAAAAACAAAATAAAATATAAAATTAGAAGTTAATATTTTAAAATATATTACTTAAAAAAAATACAATCTCAAAAAGGGGAATGTCCTTTTCATTTCTTTTAAGTTATTTAAAAAGAAATACCTAAACATTTGAAAAGTGACATTTACTGTTATTGGTAATAGAAGAAATGGAAAGAAATTATTTTCTTTAAAATCATTACAAACAACTTAATTAGCAAAATTATTTATCAAACAATGTTAATAAAATTTGATATTTTGACAATAATTTATGAAGTTTTTCTTCGACTCTAAGACATTCCGAGAAGCTTGATAATTTATCTTGATAAGAATTAAGATGTATCCTAATATGAGATAGAATTATGACATATATTTTATCTTCAATTAACTTTTATGATTTTTTACCATTTCTTATATTATTTTCTAAGTTTTTTTATTTCATATATAATTATTAAAATTTTATAAACCCGATTAGGAAGTTTGCAATTGTAACGACCCTAGAAATCGCTACTATAATGACGTCTTTACAAAATAGTAAATAAGTAAATAACAACATATATATTACATTATATTATTGTAATTGTAATATAGATTGAAATTCCGGTTCATTAGTGGAACCTCAAAACATAGTAACATAATTTATTTATATATTATACATGCAAAAGTAGCTCCCACAAAGTCGAACTGTACACTGTTGTCCAGTAGTCGCATCTCCACCTCTCAACTCTTGATCTCCTCCCACATAAAAGTAGGGATGGCAAAACGGGCTAGGTTCGGCGGGCCGGCCCGCCATAATATGACGGGGCGGGTTGGTGTTTTCAGCCCATCAGCCCGCTTTGGCCCGTCCCGCCAACCGCGGGATGGGACGAGCCGACCGCGGCTCGCCTAATTAATAAAAAAATAATTTTTATTGTAATAAAATTAATTATAAAGATAATAAATAAAGTTAAAAATTTTAAAAAGAGAATTAAAAAAGTTTTATTATCACATAAAATATTCTTTTTCCTGAAACATAATCTTCTCTCCTGTTCTCCTTGTTTATCCTAAGCACTTGATTATTTTTATCCTTATTACTTGAATTAATGGTGTAAGAATTACTCAACCAAGAATAATATGAAGTTTTATCAAATAAAAAAGATATAGGTATTTAAATTTTTCAATATAAAAAATATAAATTTTATAAGTTTAACGTTATATATATATATATATATATATATATATATTTGTTATTATTTATTATTATGTAAATTTTATTATTGTTCTAAATTATAATTTCTTAAAATAATGTATTGATTTATATTATTAAATTGAAATAATATATATATATATATATTGACAAACAAATAATAATTTTATTATTAAATTTATTAAAAAAAATTATTTAAATAAAAAATATTTTTTCTAAATTATGGCGGGCCAGCTGCTAACCCGCCCTTGGCGGGCGGGCCAAGGTCTACGACCAGTCATGACTATATCGGGTCAGCTCGCCCCGCCCCGCTTTTGGCGGGCCAAAGGCGGGGCGGGCTGGTCCGTTTTGCCATCCCTACATAAAAGTGATCATCGCAGTCTCATCCACATAGAAAAATACGGGTAAGTATTAAATCATTCGATATAATAAAACAGATATAGAAGTAATAATTACATATTATCATCAATTACAAATCATCAATACACTAAAACGTCTTCTGGAAGTCTACCCTAACTATGCCCGAACTCAGAGGCTATCATATGTGGGCACATTGTGATCGGCACCCACAGTACCATTCTGACCACCCTCCACACAGAGTAGGATTATTGGCGCCCTTCATCACTCATACTAGAGTACCCCTCCGAGCGCGCCACCAGTCATCCCCCACGACTTCTTACCACCTGATCTCGTAGTCTACCTGACCCGACTAATCAGTAAAGTCTGAGAACTCATTCAGAATCATCCGACATAGTTATTACACTAATGTACTTTGTACCACCCCGGGTACCATTCAAACACAACAAAAATCATTCACATTTGTCGGATTCTGGACCACCTGTCCTCACGGCTCATTCAAGTCAATAAATAATAGTACGTAACTGATTCTAGGCACCAACCCTCCGGCTCAGCCTAGCCAATACATAACATCTCATGACTGATTATGGGCATCGACCCTTAGACTCGGTTTGACCTACATACGTCACAACACACTTATTGAATCTTTAAAATTGTTACCTTCATTTTATATTTTAAATATATATATATATATATATATATATATATATATATATATATATATATATATTCTTCTTCTTCTTCTTCTTTTCGAAATCATTTCCAAAATCTTTTTCGAAATCATTAAATTACTATATTACCCTTAATCTTTTCTAAAAATTTCATGTATGTCCCTAAATTACTATTTTACCCTTGGACATTATCGAAAATTCCTTCCATGTCCCGAAAATGACTATTTTACCCTTGAACATTTTCAAAAATTCCTTCCATGTCCCTTTCTTCTTCCTCGTGCCGATATAAGTATCAAATTTTGCATATTTTAGCAGATTTCAAATTACGCAGTTTTAGACAATCAAACTAGTCTCAAATTCAAATAAAACATGACTTATATTTAATTTAAATTGAAAACAACAATTTTACCATATAATTCATCCTTAATTTCAAGAATTTCAACAAAATTTCAAGTTTTGCAAAACATGAGAAATCTTCAAAATCAATCATTCTAATGTTCAGATTTTCACTCCTATTCCTTATTCACATAGTACTCAACAATTCAGTCTCATATATTGAATGAATTAAACTTCCTCTTACCTGGTGTGGTATTTTTACAGAAGTTTTCCCACTTAATTTAAGTTATCTCCTGTTTCACCAGATCCTGCACAAATAGAGTCTCGTTGCTTGAAATTTAGACAAAAAAAGAAAAAGGATGAGAGAGAGAACTACTTGTTGATGTCTCCTCCCCTTTCATGTACGCGCATATATAAAAGAAAAATTTTACTATGCATGAAAAAAATTTCGTTACGAAGTTTTCATACACAATAATCTTATTATAATATTAAAAAAAACATATGTCACAACAATCATAATAACCAAGTGGTTATATGTAATATAAATTTCTTTACTATATATTTATTTAAGAAAAAAACTTGTCACATTTAAAATTTAAACCCAATCATAAAAATAAAAGAAAATAATAACTTCATTGAATCAATTACAGCAACAAAAGGAGTATAACTTTCCTCAAAATCGATGTTTTTCTTTTGGTTATATCCCTTGAAACTAACTTAATTATCATCACATCTACCTCATTCATTTTATTTTGAACATTCCCTTTATGTTAATAATGTTCATGCAACAATACATAATTTATAGAAAATTGATTTAATTTCGCATGCATAATAATAATTCAATATTTATTATTTAAGGCTTTCTCACTCCATATATAGATTTATTGTCTCTCTCCACTCTTTTATGAAAATCTTAATGTTGTAAGTGAATTGTAAAACCTTGTGAACTAACTCCACCGTCGTGTTGACTACATCACCTTGTAAATTATTTATATTTTGTATTTCATTTACATCCAATCTAGATTGAAATCGTTGAGTGAAATTGTCAACTAACTTTTTTTCTGAACAAAATAAGTGACATATAGTGAGAAGTTGTAGAGTGACGATTATGTAAATGGATGAATTATTTTTTGTAAGTCTTGGATGAGTCTTGTACAATTCTTCAGGTTTCTTGTTGTATAAGTTGTGTTGCTTTTTATTGTTTTATCATCGTCTATTGAATTTGATAAATTACATCATCAATTAATATTTAGCTTTATGAGGTCAATTAGATATATAAAATTAAAGGATGAATTATTAAAATTCATATAAATATATCTTGTGGTTATAATTTAGATTTAAAAATTAATGATAATCAATTAGACAAGAAAAATATTAAGAATTAGTGATTGAATTATAATAGATTCCAAAATAAAATAAAATCCCTAAAATATAACTTTTTACTACAGTTGTCCAACCTAACAACCTAACCTAGTCCTACGGGTTCAATAAAAAAAATTGATGGTCTAATCTTATTTCTATTTTAAAATTGATAAAATAAATTTAACATAATCTGGTTCTATATTAGGCCAACAGGCTAACGGGTTAAAATTGGCCTGATTGATATTTTTTTAAATATTAACATATCTATAATAAATTAATTAATTAAAAAATATTTAAATAAAAATAAAATATATTTAAAATTTTAAATTTTATTAATGAAATTAGTTTTTATTTAAAATATAATGACTCAATATAAATTATAAGAGAATGCATCTATTTAATCTTAAAATAAAAAATAAAAACTTACTTATTATTATTTATTTTTTAGTAATTTATTAATATAAAATAATAATTAGTCTTAATCATTACATCTTAAAATAAGTGATGATTAGAGAATTATTATGATATTTACTTTTAAAATAAGTGAATGTCTTGTAAAATTAATTTATCATACATATGTATTTTTAATAAAATAATATTACTTTTATTTTATTTAAAAATAATTATTTTTTATAAAATAGGTCAACCATGAGCCTACGAGCTAATCTAACTTAATGTAGGTTATGGCCTAAATAGACTGAGCCAAAATAAGTCTGATTCAATTTATGGCACAATTTTTTTTGCCTAATTTAGTCTATTTCTCGAGTCGATCGATCGGATTAAGTCTATTTTGACACTTATATTCTTTGTTACTAAAATTTGAATTTAGAATAAGTCATTAAAACTTGTAAAGAGTACAGTTTATATTTTCTCTTAATTATTACATGAGACAAAACATGATTTTAGTCATTTAATGTTATTTTAGGTTTTAAATTCAACAAAAGAGTTAGGTAATGTTTTTGTTCATATTTTTTATTTTGTTAAAAACTTTATATTGTAAAAAGAATTCAACATTACATTCAATAAGGATATATTCACTCAAGAATTTAATGTTTTTAAAATTTTCTTTTGTTTTAGTTTGTTACTAGCCAATTTTTATTATTGTTTTCTAATTTGCTCAACAAATTTGTTGTAACTTAACGATGTGTTTTTTTTTTTGTCAATTTTAGTTTTTCTCTATTTACCTATTAAGTTTCTGGTTGAATACTTAGGTTTTATATTGATAAATCTTTAAAATTTGATTTAATTATAAAAAAAATTCATAAATGAAAAAATAAAAAAAAGTTAGAATTTGTATCCATTGATTCCACTTATAAACTAGAAAATATAAGTATTAAAATATTACAAAAGTTGGTTATACTAAATGTAACTTACTATAATTTGTACATCCAATATGATGATGTGTTTCTTTTACTTAAGACTAGATCAATACATTTGTTGTCTTAGATTTTGTGGGCTTGCTGGTGAAGATTCTCATAAACATTTTTAAAAGAATTTCATCTTGTTTGTTCTACTATAAGACTTATAAAGATTAAAACATTTTCATTCTCATTACATGAAGGGACTAAGGATTGGGATAATTTGAAGAAGTTTTTTTTTTTCTGGATATGAAGGTACTTCTATAAGAAAATAAATTTGTGGCTTTAGGAAACATGATAGAAAAAGTTTGTTTAAATATTAATAGTGTTTTAAAAGATTATGTGCAAGTTTCATTACCCACCAAATTAGTGTAAAAGTCCTCATGTAACATTTTTATGAAGGTTTACCCAGTGGTCAAATAATATATTATTAATAAATAATAAATAAAATAAAAAGATAAAAGAAACATGAAAAAGTAAATATATTTAGTGATTATTAAATTTAAGGGATCCAAAATCATAAATACATATACAAAACTTTGAAGAAAGAGGGATTATAAGCCCCTTAACTTCCAAGAAGATCCGTCATTAGGTCTAACTGTCATTGATAAAAATATGATTAATATTACAAGTGTTGAAATTCGTGTAAATAAAACTAGTACCTCATAAGACAATTTGATAGAATACATTACCATTGATTAACAATAATTTTCTTTTAGCGGCAACACAATTTTTAAGAGTATGTTTTAAGTCTAAACTTATTATTCTAAGGAATATTAATATTTGGGAACAAAATTGATAACGTAGCCAACATATTTAAGTAACTAGCACAAGAACAAACACACTCTAAAAACACAACTAGGTCTAGAATGGATGGCAAGGGGTTGAAATAATACTTAAAAAAAAAATTGCAATGAGTATCAGTTACCTCTTAAAGTCGTGTGATAGTATTAAAAGACTGGATGATAACATATTGTCTAACAATACAATTTCACTAGACGACCTAAAGATTGTTTTAAGATAAGAAAAATTTCTGTAGTAATTTTGCAATAGTTTAAAAATGTTCTTTTGAAAACATATAGACAGTTAATAAGATGTATAACCAGTAGATAAAGACACGTTTTGTTATAATAGTTCATCCCAATCAAGGGTTACTTTCAATATCTTTAAGTTCTTGAAGGGTTTTAATAAACATGAAATAGGGAAAATAGGGGTAGGTTTTGTCTCCTCAAACCTAGTCCCCAACTTCCTTAATTATGCATGCCCTTGAACCTTATTAGAGTTAGAAATTTAGTCCCTGGCCCACTCGTGTTGGATTCTAGGTTTCTCCTCCCTCACTTCGTCCTATTTTATTTATAAATAAATTATGATAAAATAATTTTGATGTTATTTTTTTTCTTATATGTGTTGTTTCTTATACATAAATAACTATTTAATTTTACAACTTTTAAATTTTTTTATTGATTATGTATAAATTTTAATATATTATTTTTATATTAAAATATTCTTAAGTTTATTGGGGAATTTACTCATGGTCCTATGTTTTGGTTTATGTTGTTGAAGGCTAAATACCTTAAGAATAATAAAGGGGTGATTGTTCAATATAGATCTTCATCTTTATGGCCTGACATTATTAGCATGTATTGGATTATTGGATCTAGTTAAATTTTTGGATGGATAAATGGTGTTTGGACAAGTCTTTGGTGCAGATGTTTGGACAGGGCGTAAATAAACTGTAAATTGAAATGTTCAGAGCATGTCCATTGTTTTTTATGTATCTAATGTAATTAGATACATAGGACTAGTAAAGTTAATTATTAAACCAACGATTAATATCGTATGTACATAAAAAAAATTAGCACTATATCACTCAAAGTCATGTAACATTTCGAATAGACAATTTGATGACAGATCAAAATCATTTAGTTTTAAAAAATTAGAAGGCCATATATGCCATTAAAATTTCATAAAGACCAAAACTACATATTTGTATAGATACCAAAATAAAATTAAAAAAAGGTTTGCCTTAACCAAAGTACCTTAAGTGCTTTAAATATAGTAATGAATGCATCTCCTATGTTTAAAGAGTCACTAGGAGAATGAAACTTCTGAAACATCAATTCAACCATATGTTACTTATACAACCCTACCATCACGATTTCTCAGAATCCCTGCAGAAACATCCTCCATAACTCATTGTGGACAGAATTAAATTGCTTCATTAATTTGTCTCATTTACTTCTCCAATCCTTTCATTTTGCCGGACTTATTAAGAGTTTGAATATTGCAATAAGACAATTTTTTTACTAATTACAGTACAATACTCAATTATACATAATACAAGCCAAGATTTCCCCTCGAAACAGCCAACCATCTAATGAGTATTACTCCACAATGGTACATCGATTATTCACAAACAACTACAACATAGTGCTATTCTAACAAATGGGAACCACTCAAATAGGTCAGACATCACTAGTCTTAGTCAGATTTTAGTTTGGTCTAATATGCACGTTCAATTGCTGCCCCCAATGACATGAGTGCACCAGGACAAAAGGTAATTATTGTAAATATAGTAGCGACAACAAAGGAGCACTTCTCTAATAGTAATTCAAGATTCAATACCCCAAATTAAAGACAAATTAGTCCTTGCCAATGAAAATGACTATCATCTCCCAGCCATTAGAAATTAGTTTAAAATTTGAGAACCTGGAATGTGAAAAAAAATGGTATGGAGCTCACTCTGTTGCTAAGTTCTTTCATTGTCGTCATGTTGAACTTGAAGTGAACAAAATTTTTCATCCGAATATATACACAACACATTATAATGACAATCATGTAGAGTTTAGTTCTCATCATCACTAGTTAAAGTAAAAATAATATAGATACAAATTGAGATGAGAAGCTAAACAATACATCAACAACATATTTACACATATTTGCCTGAACCTTTTGTTGGGCAAACCCCTATAACTCAACGCAAGGGATTTAGCTCCCACAAGCATAGAATAAAGACACTTGAACTAAGAATCATTCAGCATAACTCAGCCCTTGGTTACGAGTCCATGAGATTTAGCTCCCACCTGCATCCACTGAAAAACCTCATACTCACATTTGTTTTTCATCAAGATGAAACTGACAAGGTACACCATAGTGAGAATAACAGAAAAATGTTCATGCGCAACACACCCCATAGTCCACATAATATAATAGACAAAGGATGCTTCTACTTAAACTATTTAAAATAAAGTTCAAAAACAATTATGGGCATGCTTGGAGAGCAGTGGGGACTTCTAGAAGGGAAAAATTAGAAGAAAAATGAATTTGATTTTTCAATAAGTTAAAATTAACTTATGCATATGTTAAACTTTTTTGGAGAAGTTATGAGTAAGATTCTACAAATTAGCTGTGCATTAAGTTAATTTCATTTTTCTCCTAAAAGTCCTTTAAGAGAAGTCCAAACAGACCCGACAAACTATTATCTATTTGAAAAGCATATCCAAATTTATGCAAACGTTATTATAGTTAGACAAAAACATATCCAAGTTTATAAAAAATAACAATAATTACTACAACAAATAATATCTTACCTTGGATTTCACTTGAGTGAGAAGTCAGATCAGGTATACTAGAGACTTTCTGAGACATGGGTGTAAGCGGAGGTGATGGAGTTTTATCAACCTTTGAAACTTGGGGACTATCCAAATACTTTGTATTAGAAACATTTAATGTCATTGCTCTCTGACCACTGGAAGGTATAGAAAAACTCCGAGAGACTATAGGGGGAGTTGGGAGTGGAGATGCTACACTGGATATAACTGAAGGAAATTTACTAGTCACAACAACCTCTGGATTTTTAAATACTAATGGGGCAGAGTGACCCACTCGAGAAGATTTCACTGGCTTACTACCAGGAGGTCTCGGAAGTTCATGAAGCTCACTTATCCTGGGTGAAGAAACAAGGGGAGGTGAAGCATTAGGAGATGCTTTTGGAGATGAAGGCTGTGGCACAGGTAAACGTGGAAAACCCCCAGAAATAGGTTTTACTGGCAATGGTTTATTAGTCAATGGACCAGAAAAAGTTTTTATCTTTATTTTCTTAGTATCAGAAGCATTGAAAAGATCAACTTGTGGAAGTGAGAGTCCATCTGTTGAAGGGCGTGGTAACTGGGTGGATGTTGTATCACTGTTACTTTCTTTGAGAATAGAATGAGCTCTATGGATAGTCGGTTCTAACAATTTACTATCAACATCTTTCTCATTCTTTTTTTCATCCAGAGGGGAAGTCCACAAATTATGCAAAGATCCACTTGCACTGGTGCGGGGGGCAGAGTTATTTTTGGTTTCTTTGATGTTAACTGGTGTAGGAAGAACATATGCATTAGACTTTGCTGTTGATGATGCTAGAAGTTGTCTTACTTTTTCAGCAGGGTCAAATTTCTTTTCTGCAAGTATTGGAGCTGAATAACTGTTGAATCTATTTGAAACTTTAAAATCTCCTTGGCTCTTGTCTAGACTTGTCTGCCAGAATGCAAGCTAATAGAAGTATTAGAGGATAATATAAGTTAAATTAAAGAATCAATCTGAATGACCTTAAAAGTAGGTCTTAAATGAAAGCTTTACTGCTTTATCCTAATCAATATTTCTACGAACAAAACATTAGAAACATAGTACATAATTAAAATTAATTTGAAATCTTTGTTCCGGGTGCTAATTGGCCTAGACCTTTCTTTAGATTAATTTAAGATTTAAATCAAAGCTTCAATTGAATATGTCATGGGTAGTAATGAAAAGCACCTCTGCAGTTTCTGGGGTTGAAGATCGTACATAAGAGCGACCTGACTCTTCCACCTAGCAATACATGGCCCACAATTATGATAAGATGAATTTTTAATTCAGATTACGAAAAAAATAATGATATTATGTTTTTGATTTGTAACAAGGAATAGATGGTAGACAGAAACAAGTATAAAATGACAACTGTTACAAGCTTTGGCAATATTTTAAATAAAAAGATAAATAAGCAATAAGCAGTATGCACTAAGGCTTTAAAACCATTCAAGTTTTGAGTAATGTAAAATTCCTACCTCTGCTGAGTTTGGTGATGTGGAAACAATATATGGCCCTTGCTTATTTGATCTGTAGTCAAAACTCAGCTCACCACCTTCAACAACGTCAAAATCATTACTGTCATCATTATTACCATCTTCACCAACATCATCCTCAAGGCCACTGAATTGGTAATCAATATGTTGTCGTTCAGCAACCATCCTGACATGTGGCTCAACTGCCTCTAGTGATTTAAGTCCTTTCCGAAAGAAATTCAACTATATTGAAAGCAGAACAAGAAGAAAGATGCATCAAGACTATGCTGAAGAAAGGATAAAACATTTGAATGAAATGTCATAGTTCAAGAAAACCTGAGCAGCATGGTGACGTGCTGCTTGTGTTAGGAGACTGCGTGACTGGCCTTGCTTCAGTGATTTCAACCGAAAGGCACACAGTGTTGCTTCTTCTTCATAATCATCGTGAGCTGCTTGCAACTGCTGTAAGGTGATACTTTCACCTTTACCACTTTTTGACTTTCCTTTCTCTTTCTGTTGGGCAATCATGTATTCATAAACTTCTCTGGAGGCAACACAACAGATTCAGGAAATATCACATAATAATGAGAAAGAAAATAGATGTTGTGTAAATATAAACCTTTTTTCGTCACATTGTCGCTTCATGTCCTGCATGAGGAGGAATAGATTGGCATTGAGATGTAACAACTAACAAGATAATTTACAGTTCTACATTAAATATTTTATACAGCAACAAAGTCACTATAGTTCCAAATTTATTTACCACTGTTCTTTCTAGACAAGGCAATCTAGATAGAGTTAAAAAGCATCAAAGTGAACATAGTTTTTTAAATCCCAGACTTGAGATTTTGTAAAAAAAGAAGAAGATCATAAGTACAGTGCAATCAGGCTAAAATAAGAGAAGGCATAAAACTGAACAATACAGCTTTTTCCTTCCCCTTTACATTTTGCAATACTTCTACAATTCTGCACCTTACACAGTTCAGCCCCAGTCCCCATTATTAACAAGCCTCATGTACAATATCTATCAAATCATCCACTAATGACTAGTCAACTTCAAAATCAGGAAATCTATAACTTGCTGTATTTTCATCTGAAAGAGTCAGAAACATAAGCTTATTTTTGTTTGTATACATTTTCTAAACATAAGCTTATGATTCTCCGCAGTCAGCTGTTGATAACACTGTCATAAACCAGTTAAGATATAAAACCCTGTCCATTTCACTAAGCTTCAATAATCACATCCCCTAAGTTTTTCACAAATTTGTCTTTGATCCTTGTATTCACCAATTGACTAATTCGGGCTTCCAACTTTTGAAATTTCATCCTTTTATATACCCAAATTTAACATTTAGTTATGATTTTTCATTTGATCAGTTGATAAAAGTACTAAATGTGATTTTAATAGTTCTTTATACATAAATTTGATATTTAGTTACTATCATAAAGTTGATTAAAGAACGAAATTCTTTTTTTTTTTTTTAATGTTTAAGGACTAATTAGTTAAGTTTTAAAATACAGGAACTGAAACCAATTTTCACAAAAAGTACAAAGAATAAAAAGATATTTAACCCTTTATAAAATCTTAGATGCTTAATAAGTTGATTTAACAAGTTCATGAACTGTGAAATGTAACAAGATTTCCTGAAAGCATGGAATATAAAAATAACATCAGGAGAATCACACCACAAACGCTAGCCACTGAAGTTAGAAAGTTGGAGAGCCCAAAACCTCATAACCAACACCCTAAATCCCATACTTCCAATGAGGGACAATTTCTCATCCTTTGCAATAGATCCTAACATCTTACAAGCAGATATATGTGAATTTTTTAGTTAAACCTAAAGCTTTGTGCAAATCCTTTTATCTATAGCAGCTTTAAAACAAACTATTAGATTTAGAGGAACATTTTTTACAGTTTTTCCACAACAATATTTAGCAGCATGCACAAACTAACAGCTTTTCAAAACATCAGTGAATCCACAAACTCAATGTGAAGATAGCTTAAATGTGTTATATGTTGATGTATGGGTGTGAGAACAAGAAACAACAGATCTACACAAAAACCAACCAATGGATGTATCTCTAATGACACTGGCTTTGTGCTATAAGGTAACAATCAATAATCCACAAGGGGATCTCAGTTAGTGAAAAAGGTATTATTGCAACAATTTCAAAAGTTACGCAGTTTAAGAAGGTATACTAATATACCTCATGAGATTTCCTTCATAATAGATTATTCATTAAACAAGAAAAAGGAGATCACAACAAAAATCATAATGCGGTTTCAGCATCAGATATAACTATGTGTGTGATAGGACAATTATGCAAAGTCTCTTTAGGTAGTCACAAATGAAATACTACCCTCTGTTTTAAAGGAAAAACAAAGTTGAAATTTGAATTGAAGACAAAATGGAAGGAAAGAAAAAATTGATTTTTTTTTTCTAAGTTTTTTCCGTTTATTTTCCTTCAACAAGCAAACAATGTATATTATCTGTATTTTCTCTCCTCTCATCTTGATGCACCATTAGTGTTGGCGTACAATTTGCATCTTTAACCAGCAATTTAGGCACCAAGCATTTATTGGTCAGTGTGATAGTTGTTGACAGGTGTAATATATGTAGATGGCATGGCAGTGTCTGTATTTAGTGGGTAGTTTGTATTGACTGTGTTTAAGAGATAAAGTCTCTCAAAGGACTTAGACCACTGTATTGTTGTTGTTGGGCTACAATTTTGGTTTGATCCAGAATTTTATCAACAATAATATAAATATTTGATAACCAACCATATATAAAACTAATGTAAAGGGATGAGAGTTTAGAATCACCCCTGCAAAGCATTATAATTGTGATGCATTGCTATAAGTTCAGAAATAACATTTTCTTTTAATTGCATTCAGTTCTGTGCTGATAGGAAACTGCATTTTCCAGTAGTAACCATTAAAATAAAAGTGTATGGAACTAAATGAGGTAAACATGGAAAACAATGAGAGCACAGAAGTATGCACTGTAGAGCCCAGACAACCCCACTGGGTGCTTTACAACAATAAAAGAATCAGACAAAAAATATGTACACAAACATACCTCAACAGTTCTTAGTTCATTAAGAAGAGATTCTGATGGATTGGTTATTGTCAGGACAATGTGGCTCCGCTGAGAAACAGAAAGGATAGAATCATAATAAACATTTCGTAAATGAACAATGCTTAAGGAAAAGCAAGGCAATAAAAATGGTTAAACCCAAATAAAGGCTCACATAGCTATCAACAAGCTTCTGAAGCTCAAGCTGCACACTTCCAAGCATCCCCAAAACTTTACCTGCATACAGTTCATAACAACTATAACAATTAGACTATACATGGAAATAGACTAAACGGCCAGTCATCAAATGTTTAACCACTCACCACTTTCTTCATCATCATTTAAGGAAGTTTTCTCCAGAAGACAAGTACCCATTTCCTGCAGCGACTCAGCAAATTCTGGAACACATGACACATAAAAGGATATGCTACCGACTTTAATAATTTCAAGGCAAAACTCATCTTAAAAACTAACTAGAAAAAGAAAAATTCAAATGATCAGTAAATATTATTATGTATATAGGCGGTAAGAAATATGATATCCTAGAGGGGAGACCATGATATTTTCAAATACATCAGTGATGCTATCTCAGTGAGATAATGTCACAATAATTGAAAGGTTGTCACAACACAACAATGTCAATAAGAATACGAATGTATGCCGAGGGTAGGTGTGCAAGTTCAGCACTAATGAAATGAATTGTATTACCCTATTTAGGAATTGGACAGGAATGATAGACTTTATAGATTAAATCAAATTTTGCTAAGAGAAAGAATTGAGCAGAAGAAAGTGTAAAATGCAATCTGATTATTAGATTATAAATTACAGAGAGATGGAATATTATATACCTAGGCTATGTGACTCACTGCTGAGTCAACAAAATCTAAATCGTAACACAAAAGCTAATTCTATTACAATGAAACAAAACAAGAATACAAATGAATGAACGTGTATATCTACTATGGACAGTGCAGAAGACCAGCCAGGGATGAACTACAGCAACTCAAAATGTAAACATGTATCTTAAATTGTTGGCGACATTATTGTTGGAAACAATATATATGACAAGTAAATGAAATTTGTGTGTAGTTTTAATTTGTGACCTAAACAATTTGGACACATAACAAAACGTAGAAGCAGTTCAAAAGGTTGGGATACATTACAAGTGATGAATAAAGAGAACATCATGAGGCATTAACCAAGTGTGAAGACTAATGTTTACCGTAAGCACTGTTTTGTGTAGCAGCAGCTGCAGAAAGCAAGCTATCATAGCAATCTCTCATATCTTGCATGTCCTGAAAAAGAGGGGGGGAAAACCCTTAATGGCACTATAACGAGCAAACCAGGGGCACGAGATCGTTTAACATTTTTCACAAAATCCCCATTGTCACACACTTTTTTCACACCCTAAACCTGTAAACTACAACTACGAGAAAACGAATCAAAGACAGCTCCAAAAGAACCAATTTCCCATCGGAAAAACACACTGTCCACGTGTCATCTCTAGAACAAAACCCCCTACTTCCATCACTGACAACAACCGATCATCGCGCGACAGAACACGACAATTGAAAAAGGGACACAACAAGGCGCAACCAAGAAAATATTTACCTCTCCGACAATGATAATGATAATAATTATAGTAATAAGGTTGAGAAATCAAGGTAGAGTGGGGGAAGAACCTTGGCAGCAAGAGCGAGTTCGTCGAACTTAACGGTGGGGTGAAAGTCTCTTTTGTCCTTGGAAACGGTCTTGGGAAGTGCAATTTTCTTCAGCTTGCTGAGCGAGGACTTCATTTTGCACCCTAAGGGGGAGGAAGGAGGAAAGAGGGTTTGTATTGTGCTTATGTTTGGGTGGGAATTGAGGAAGAATCTCAAGGGAGAAAGAGAGAAGAAAAGTGTGGGAATGGATTGAGGAGAGTGAAAGACATTGAAGGAGAAGGGGGAAGGTGGGTCAAAAGAAGTGAAGGAAAGGGAAGCGAGGCAGATCAGACAGCAAGAGAGAGAGAGAGAGAGAGAGAGAGAGATGCGAAATGAGGAAACGAGAGACGCATCAGTCCAACGTCACGCCCCTAAGCCTAAGCCCAGAACCCCGCACGTTTCCACACCTCACTACACGTGTGTGTGCTGCTCACAACCTACTTTCCTCATTTATGTTTTTCTGAAACTACAATTTTATTCCACAGCTTTTTAAAATAAATTCAATTGACTAGTACTCTTCACTTTTAAGAAAGTATTAATTTTTGTTCCTAATTTATACTATTTTGCTAAAACTACACCCTTAATTCACGTTTTTATTACAATAATTGACCAATGTTCTTACTTTTAAGAAAGTATTAACATTTCCAAAATAATTACTCTTTCTCTTCTTAGTAAAATAGTGTATTTATTAAGAGTCAAAGATTTTTTAATAAAATTATTTAAATACTTTTTTAAAATTTAATTATTATTGGATAAAAGAATATAAAATTAGAAAAATGTCAATTTCTTGTTGTGATGCCATAAGGAACTATAATCATGGTTAGAATCTATGATAATGGTAAGTTTAGTAGTTATGTGAAATCAAAATAACAATTTGTAAAAGGAACATTAAACACTCACATTTCATAAAGAGCCATTAGTTATCAAATACACCATATCACACATGTCATGAGTTACAACTTACCATAAGAGTAAGTTTTTAAAAATAGTCCATGTACGGTGACATCATACCATATAAATGTACAGACCAAAAGATATTAACGTACCCATAATGTATGCATAAAAAGAATGTCTTTTTGAAATTGTCGAAATTAGTAAATTATTAAACAAATAAAAATTAGTAGCATCATATTTTAAATACATTTTCATTTTAAATCAAAATAAAATAACATACTAATAATAAATTTATTATTATTAAAACTAATAATAAAAAAAATCATAACAATTTTACTTTAATTTTTTTAAAAATTAAAATTATATTTACAAACATCATTATTTAAAATGAAATCATATTTATTAATATAATTACTATTTTCATTTTTATTTTTAAGTTTTACCTATTTTACTAATTAAATATATATAAAGAGAGGAGGTTAGAATAACTTTGTAAGAGTAGAAAATTTTAGAAAGGCTTAAGATATGAGTTGCAAAGCGATGGTAGTGTCTGGCCATCAAAAAGTTTGTTATTTTTTTAGAAAAAAAATCAACATAATTAAAATACTCAAAATAGCAAAAGTAAGATGATTAAGATTTCGGATGTTTGGTTTTTTAATGAAAAAGTAGAGATTATCAAAAAAAGTCTTATTATAACACAAACATGAATAGCAGTGGAATGAAGTGAAGTGCTTTAGTGTAGAAGATTACATTTGTGATCTTGACACCGATTGAAGTAAGTAGTAAGTAGTACCATGGTTATCAAACTCGCGAGTCAATTCGTTGATTCATATGAGTTAGTGAGTCAAATAATTGGGTACGAGTTAACTCGTGAGTAAACTCGTTTTAGAGTAAATTTGGAGTCAAACTCGGTGGACTATGAATAAAGTCGCAAGTTAGAGGTGAGTCATCGAGTTTGAAGAAAAAGAAAAAATTGGATCTTTTTCGACTCTCTTCATTTCTTCTCACAATTTCAGATCTTACTCATTTCCACTGTTCGTCGCTGTTTATCGTCGTCGGTGGTTGTTGTTGTCGTGTGCTTGCCCTTAGTCACGCGACGATCACGCGATGCTCGCTTGGGTCGTGCAGTGGTTGTGCGATGGTCACCGCGACATTCACTTGGGTCGCACAATGGTCGTGCTCACTACAGTTGCTCGTCGCTGCTCACCACCCTCTAGGTTAGATTGAGGAATTTGAAATTTTAGGGTTTTCGAATATATGGGACAGGTTAGATTGAGAGATTGAATGATTTAAGATTTGAGGGTTTCAAATAGATTGAGATATTTTAGACATTCATAATTTTTATTTTTTTATTTTGATTATACTATTGTACAAATTTAATTAATTTTTTATTATTATTTTAATAATGAGGAATTAATATTATTATATTTATTATTAAATTAGTATTTTTCATATGAAATAAACTCTTATAAGTCTACGAGTTGAGTTTATCGACCTCTCACGAGTACTAAGCAAATGAGAAACATTTTAGTGATGCAAAGATCTTAGATGTATTCTCTAATGAAGTTTTAGAGATGAGTGGAGTTTGCGATTTACTTAATTCCAAGAGTATGACCAATATCTATAACTCCTTATTGGATAACTCCAGTTGAGTTAACATAATTAAATAATCTAGTTAAATATTTGCTAGAGAAATAATTTATTAGATTAAGTGTCTCACGAGGAGCACTTGTAATAGGATCAAATATATAAAGAAGATAGATAAAAACTTCAATTGATTATAGGAAGTTGAGTAAATTATTCATTAAGAACAAATATCTTTTATCAATAGGGACCTATTTGATTAGTTGCATGGAGTAATAAATATTATCGAAGATTGACTTACGATCAAAATATCGTCATATTATGTTGAAAGATGAAAATGATCATTATGAACATGTGGTGATGCTACTTAGAGTCAAATTCTCTAACTATATCTGTGGATTATATGAATAGAATATTCATTCTGTTCTTGGATAAGACCAACGTAGTTTTTATGACAGCATTCTTATCTACTCACCTACATAGGAGGACAATCTTAGGTATTTTGAGAGACAAACAATTATATATCACACTATTGAAATGTGAGTTTTGGATGGATAAAGTGTAATTAATAAGGCATGTGATTCAACATAGTGGATATTTATGGACCCTACAAAGGTTGAAGTAGTCTTATAGTGGGGGTATCCTAAGATAATGATGAATGCATTAAGGGTATAAACAAATTTAGAATTTTAATTATAATTTTTGGATTTTAATTTTTTGTACTATGCCTTTATTGGGCCTTGATGTATTTTTATAATTTTGTAATTAGAGACATTTTAGATATCAGTTTCTATTAAAAATTAGAAGACTCACTTAAAAATTAGAAGACTTATTAGATGAATCTAATTAGAAATGAGTCTTGAGTCTTAAAATTATATTATATAAAAACTCTTTGTATAGTATAATTCATATAATTTAGATTTGAAGTTTAGGCTTTGTGAGATAAATTATCTTTTATTTGAGTTTTTTATTCTTATCTTTGAATTTTCATATTTAAAGTGGCGAATTTTCTTTAAATTATCAATCTAGATTGTGATGTTATCGACTTATCAACCTTGATTGTAACATTCTTAACTTATTTATTTGTATTTTCTATTTTTTTTATAAGTGAAAATCATCCAAAAATGGTAAATCATTCATCAAATAATGACAAAGATTAGAAGTTTTGTGGACTTAGCAACTTACTAAAGAAAATTCATAAAAGGATTATCCAAGATAATAACACCACGCAATTAACTCATAAGGATCAACATTTCCGTTAATCAAATCAGTACATGCAGAGTTTTTCAAAGTTGAAGCAAAGGATGATTAATTATTCGATGTTGGATATATTAAATCCAAATAAACCTATGGAGGTTTATTATGAAGCCTCATATGAGGGATTGAGCTATGTTTTGATGTTAGAAAAGCAAGTTTTCACATATGCATCTTAATGATTAAATACTCATTTGAAGAAGTAATCCACCCATCACTTGGAGTTGGTAATTATGGTCTTTGCTCTATAAATGTAGAGACATTTTTTTTATGGTGCCTGATTTGAAGTGATGGATAGAGTTTCTAAAAAATTATGATTTTCAATTAAACTAACTTATAAAGAAAGTAAATATGATAATGCTTTAAGCATAAAGACAATACAAATTAACTATGATGATTGAAGAATTGAGATTAATAAAATAATTCAAAGATCTAAATATGAGAGTGGAGTTATCTTTAAAAGGTATTAGTTGTAGTGTGATTATTATAACTAATGGTTTTATTGAAATGATTAAGGAAAAATAGAGAATAGATTCAAGTTTGAGAAGTACCATGGACTTACTAAATACAGATAAAGCTAAAGATTTTAAATTAGGATAAAATGGTGTACGGAGATTCAAAAGTCAAGTGTGCATTCTTGCTAACAGGAAATTAAAGAAGATAATTCTAAACGAGGATCACAAGAATGTGCTTAATTAATATTAGGATTGTTAAAACGAACTATTTAACTTAGTCTAAGTTGACCTTATAAGTAAAAAAAAATTGATATTCAAACAATTTAATAGTTCTATTTTGAATTGATTGAAATAATAAAAAAAATATAACATGCTTATATATATAAAAAAATATATCCAAAAATATTAAGTAAAAAAAAGTTATATTAATTACATTAATTTTTATTTTAAATATAATTATTTGATATATAAATTATAAATTATTTGATATATACATTTATGTCACCATACTTAATTAATCACAAAGATCAATCATAAGAAAATATACGATTATCTTTAACTAGACCATTATTTAGTCATCGTCAATTATATGTAGTAGTTTCATGAGTAAACAAATGGAATTTAAAGATATTAATAGACAACAAATCATTAAAAACAGCTACCAATATAATATTAAAAAAATCAAAATCTATAACTGGTCTCTTTAAATATATTTTGAACTATAAATTTATTTAAAAATGTAGATTTATGATTAATATCTAATTTTACTAATGTAGATTTATGATTTGATTTTAATATATTGGACAAACTAAAAAATGCATTACCTTATTTATTATGTGTTTTTTTTAATCTACATCGGTGTTAATATCTGTTTTTAAGTTCATCTATATTTTTAATCAAATATGATATATATATATATATATATTTGTTAGGTAAAAAAATTGTGAAAACCAAATTCATTTAATTAAAAAATATAACAATATGTGCTGACACTCTTTTATCATGAATTATTGATCTAAATGCGTTAAAATGAATTGTAATCATATATAAGTATGTGAAGTGAGGGTCAAATTCATACTTGCACATTCATACTTGAATCAAATATTCTCAACCATTAATAATTTACACTTTTTTTTCTTATTCATATATTTTTTTAACAATATAATAATATAAGTCATTCCTCCCCACTGATGTTTAAACACGAATCATTCACTAGTATAACTATACAAAAAATTATAATGTTATATATAATTACAATAATGGACCAAACCAAAATACAAAAATTATAATGTTATAATTATAATTACAATATTATATTTTACAAATTTTATTATCCAGATTTATTTTCCTGTTATTTTTTCTCATTTTACCGAGACATTAAAATTTTAAGGAAGTGATAAATGTTAAAATTAAAAAAAAAAGTAAAAAAAATTGTTGTTTTTTCTTTTTAACTTGTATTTAATAAATTGCTAAAATAAGAATAATTAAAAATATTAAAGTACTCACTCAATTAAGTGTAAATAGCATTTTACAAATAAGTTTTGTATTAAACTCTACATTTCCTAAAATATATCAGAGTTTATTTTAGAATATTACAAACTAAATTTATAAATAAATTATTTTATAAATTAATATAAAATCTATTAAAGAAACATTTTTTGGACCTATCTTATTACCTAATATTACATCATCTATGAACACTTATTTTCACAAAATCAAAATAACTCGCCTTGATATCAAAAGTATATTAAAGATTCTAAATTAATTAAAAATACAACTAAATTATCATATAAAATTGAATAGACATTTAATTTTTTTATAAGTTGATTTGAAAGATTATGTTAAGTTTAAAACCTACATTTTCTGTTGAAAGCTTAACAGTAAAATATATGAAAAAATATATTAAAATCTGTAAAATAAAAATAATTAGGTGATTAAAACAAATAAATCAATTTATAAAAGATTTTTTAACTCATGGGTGGAGATTGGTAAGAAGGATAAGGTAGAATTAGAAACCCATATGTTCATGTAAGTGTATATTGATATTATTATTCAAAATTTAGGATGAATAGAAAAAAAAGTGTAATTAAAGATGTTTTAAGAAAACAAAAATGATACTGAGAATTTTAGGAGGAAAAAGAAATGATGATTTTTTTATTAGTTATATTTAAGAAATAAAAGATATGTATGATTATAAGAAAAAAGATAAAATATTAAAATAAATAAAATAATAAATCATAAAAAAATAGTTATGAAAAAATATTTTTATATATTGTTTTTATTAGAAAGAGGAAAGTGTGAATGGTCAAAGATAGAATGTATGGGTGATGGAATCACTTACGACAACAGAACTTTGAACCTTACTTTGACTTTGACTGACTCTGGATTGCTCAAATTCAAATGCCTTCCACGTGTCATATTATGTCCTTTTCCACATTCAAACAATCAACAAAATATTTTATATGCATTAATTATAAGTTGAGTCACTCTTATATAATTTATCATTTTATTCAAAATTTTAATTAAATTCCAAATTTCGTTATTTTATTATTTTCGATTAAACTCTCAATTTTTAGATAAATTGTTATCAATTTTATGCTTTCTGTTAAGTAGTATAAACAAAATAAATTATAAATAAAATCTTTTATACTTGATTATTGAAATCATAATACCAGAATCACTAAAAAAATTATAAATAATTCCTTTTTATATGTAAATTCACATGATATTTATTTATGAGACAAAAGACTTCTTATGTGTGTTGAGGAAAAATACATTACTTAATTTCTTTTATTTATCTCTCCTTTGTTTATTTTTTTTATTCCTCTTGATAAAAATAAAAAAACTCAATAAGTTTACAATTTCATAAATGAATAACTTTTATCAGAGGTATTAAATAAAATTAAAATTTTAATAATATACTATTGATGATATTAATCTTGTAACAAACTAATGAGAACAATGTTTTATTTAAGTTAATATATATATTTATATATATAATTTAGAGAGTTAAGATACTTGTTAAATACATTTATTTATTTTTATTAAAACGTAATATAATTTAATTTGATTTGATTCCTTTCATTAAATAATGCATCCAATCCAAGTCTTTGGTGTTATTATGGATATCAACTTTGATCTGCTACAAGAAATTCAATTCAAAATAGAAGACTATACGTAACGTCATTGTATTTAAAAATTAATGTGCTTTGAATGTAACCAATTAGTTTGCCTGATATTATTCTAGTCCCTAGCTAGAGTTTGCTTTAAACATTTTCCATATTAATATATATATATATATATATATATATATATATATATATATATATATATAAATAATACCAATGTAATTCATAAATATCGGCGGATAAATTTACTTTGTCAGGTTTCATTTGTGGAAATTGTCAAAGGAAGAAAAAGGAGAAAATATCTTACCATTTTATAAAATGTCTAACCATTGCTATTCATTTATATTAATTAGATGTTAAATTTTATTATTTAATATTTTTATAACTTTATTAATTTGGGAGCAACATTATTTTATATTTGACGTACTATTTATTTTGTAGTTCTCATCTATTTGAAAAACATTTGGATGATTAAGAAATGTGATTTTACATAAATTATTTTAAACTCAAACTCTAAATAATAAAACTCATAAATTTATTGGAATAAAATTTAATACAATAATTATGAGTATAAAATAAATGGTTGTTTACTATATGTTTTTGCAGATTTTTTTATCTTGTCACCATTTTTTTTAATAAATAAATAAATATACTAAGAAGTTACAGTATAGATGTATTTTACGATAATTATAATTCATTACTGTGTTTGCGTTTTTTTTTAAAATAAAAATAAAATTAACTTAGTAGTGTGTTTATGTTAAAGATGTCAAACTAGGTTTAATTCGATGGTCCATCTTAAAAGCTCTACAAAACGGATCCGACTGGTCTGAACTAGCTCAAAAAGATGTGGTCTAAATTGAACTCGGTCATTTTTGTCTTGGCTCATTTAGCCTCGAGGTCTGTCCATATGGGCTTAAACTTACTTGCAGATTAATGGGTTGACTTGTTTACTAGTTATACACTTAAAAAAATGGTATTCATACTTTATACATTTAATACATTAATCATATAATTGTTAATCAATATTGATTACTAGTTATAAATTGAATATTAGGTTTGATGTTAGTATATTGATGTCTAAATCTTGAATTGTAAATTATTTCATAGGAAGAAGAACACAAACATCCTATTTCTTATGGTGAATTATATAGCAAAGTTCATAAAAAGAAAGATGGTGAATATGTGTCTAACAAAGCAAAAAATTTCATTGTAAGTGTGTATATTTTATAAATATTAAATTTTATTTATTTATAATATTGCTAAAATATTGATTTGATGTAGGAATCATATGAAAATGCTATGATTGAAAAATATGGGGAAGATACATCAAATCATCCTATAGTTGATTCTGATCTTTGGATAAAGACTGCTGGTGAAAATAAAAAAGGTAGAATTTATGGTATAGGTCGAGTTTGGATCTTGGTATTTCACATGTTTCATCTTCATCAGTTGAAAGTCTCTCTTCCCAAAATCTTACCCCACCTCTCATCGAAGAAATCACTACCTTAACTATAAAGATATCTAGTTTGCAAGAGCAGATGAAAACACAGATTGCATGCACAAACCGATATGCAAGCATTGATGCAAGCACAAATGAAGACACAAGCATAAATACAAACACTCATGCAACAATAAATGCAAGAAGAAATGCAGTCTTTCAAGAAAGATTTATTATCTCGCTTTAAAGAAATAATGATAAAAATGTACTTTAAACTTTGTTTCTATTTTTAATTGTGTTATACAAAACTTTTTAGTTAAAATATTATTTTTGTTTTTAATTATTTGAAACATCATTTTAACTATGTTTAAACAATAATTTTATATTGAAAGTTGATAAGTTTGTTTTCTTTTTTTAAGAATATGAGTAATAATTTAAATCTTAAATATTTGATATTATAAATTTTGATAAAAATTGTGAGGGATTAACTATGAAATAGCGAAAGAAACATTGCAAAGGATTAGCGAGGAAATAATTGTAAGACATTAACCACATATTAGCTAGAGATAAATTGTCATAAATTGTCAGGGATTAGCTACAGATTAGCGAGAGAAAAATTGCGAGGGATTAACTACGGATTAGCGAGAGTAAAATTGCGAGGGATTAGCGAGAGAAAATTTGCGAGAGATTAGCTACGAATTAGCGATAGTGAAATTGCAAAGGATTAGCTACGGATTAGCTAGAGTGAAATTGCGAGAGATTAGCTACAGATTAACGAGAGCAAAATTGCGAGAGATTAGCTACGAATTAGTTACAAGTTTTGGGAGATCAAATTAGCTAGGGATAAACAAAATTTCATCATTTAAATTAGTGAGGGGTTTAGCGACAGTTTAGCGACAAAATTTGCTACAAATTTGTGAGAGAATACATCTGTATCTAATTAGCTACTTGGATTTAGCTACAGACTATTCCATAACTATTCCGTAGCTAATCTGTAGCAAAGCATACCAACGAGAGATTAACTATAAAATAACTACTGAATGTGTCATAGCTAATATGTAAAATTTTTATAGTGTGTATATGTTTTTGCATATTTTTTTATCTTGTCACCATTTTTTTTAATAATTAAATAAATATACTAAGAAGTTACAGTATAGATGTATTTTACGAAAATTATAAATCATTAACGTGTTTACTTTTCTTTTAAAAAGTAAAAATAAAAATATATGAATAAATTCCATATATTATTTATAGTAATTAAGTTAAATATAATAATAAAATATTTAATGATATTAATATAAGAAAATGATAACATGAAAGAAATAATATTTCTTATTAATCATTTCTTTATTAAGTTTAACTTTGTTGTATTCTCATTTTGATAATTGTTTTTTTTTCATTATAAAAAAATATTATATATAATTAATAGATAAATAAGATGAGATATATTTAAAGAGTGAAGAGAAAAAAAACTATAACATTTTTTATCTTATTAAATAGAGAAAATAAAGGATAAAGAACATGAATAAAGGATAAAGAGAAACATAATAATAAAATAAAATTAAAAAAATATTTTAAAAAAGATTACACATAAAATGTGGATAAATAGATGCTTTAGTGTCTATATTTCTATTAGTAATATGTAAAAGGTATTTATCTTTTTGTGAATTTTATTTTTATTTTTGCTTATAAGATATTATTATTGTTTTTATCAAATATATATTTATGTGTAAAATAGATTTTTATTTTATGATAGTTGATAAATAATATAAAAAATATTATAATATTGTATATTTAGAAATAATAAAAAGAGGAGAGAAAAAAAAGTGAAAAAGACATGCACCCAAAAATTAGGAAGAAAATGTATTGTAAAGAGAAACAACAAAGTAATTTAAAAAAAATTAATGATATAAAAATATAAATAACCAAGCATTTTCCAATCAATTAATTTCTTAATACATGGTAGTATGATAAAAATGTTTCCGAAAACCCCTTTCTTGTATTGAATATGATAGCACAATATATACATGAAATACAGAAACATTCTAGGCTATAATTACGCTAACCATTATAGTCGGTATCCTAAATTTGTCTATTAACAGATATGACATTAATGTGCATCATCGTGCATCGTTGTCATGCCAAGCTAAATATGGAAAAAATTAATCATGTAGAATCATGGCATGATACTGGTATTTGTAATCGTATATTCTATGTTTATCACCCTCCCTCAAGATGGAGTATGAAGGTTATGAATGCCCAACTTGCCTAAAAAAGAACCAAATTTAGTGGCGCCAAGAGATTTGGTGAAGAGATCGACCGATTGATGATGAGTGGACACATAGGAGGGTTGGATATGATTGTGTTGTATTTCATCACGAATAAGATGACAATCCACTTCAATATGTTTTGTCCGTTCATGAAACACAGGATTCTTGGCAATGTGAAGGGCAGCTTGGTTGTCACGATAGAGAGTCATAGGGTCGGTGTGAGTAATGCCTAGGCTCGAAAGAAGGCCTTGAAGCCATTTCAACTCACATGTCGTGTTGGCCATAGAACGATATTCCGCCTCGGCGGATGATCGAGAAACTGTATGTTGCTTCTTGGTTTTCCAGGAAACGGGGGATTGACCAAGGAAAATAAACCAACCGGTGAGAGATCTTCGAGTGAGAGGACAACTTGCCCAGTCCGAGTCACACCAACCATAAAGACGAAGGTCACTCTCTCTTTTTAAAAGCACACCCCGACCCGGCTGCCCTTTAAATAGCGTACCACGCGGGTGCAGCCCGCCAATGCTCCCGACGCGGTTGGTGCATGAATTGAGATAGGACATGAACACCGTAAGATAATTCAGGTCGTGTAAAACACAAGTAAATAAGGCGACCGACGAGACGTCGATATTGACTCGGGTCGAGAAAGTAGTTCGCCATCGCCCAATGCTAAACGATGATTTTCTTCGATTGGCGTGGACACGAGTTTCCCTCCAAGCAATCCTCGCTTCAGCTATGATGTCCAACGCATACTTCCGTTGACACAAGAAAATTCCTGTAGGAGATCCGGCAACCTCCACCCCAAGAAAGTATTTTAATTTCCCTAAGTCCTTCATACGAAAACATTGATGAAGATAATCTTTGAATTGCGCAATATCTTCATGATGATTGCCAGCAATGACTAGGTCATCCACGTAAACTAACACAACCAGGTTCGACATCTCCTTTGCGAAAGATGAACAAGGAGTGATCGGACGAAGAACGTTGAAACCCATATTGAACAAGAGCAGTTGAGAGCTTGGCAAACCAACACCGAGGAGCTTGACGAAGACCATAAAGGGACTTGCGGAGACGACACACCATACCCTTTTGAGACACCAAGAACCCCGGCGGCATTTTCATGTACACATCTTCCTCAAGATCGCCGTGCGTAAAAGCATTATGGACATCCATTTGAAGGAGTTCCCAGTCTTTGGCTACCGCCACTCGCCAACACCTGTCCGAATGGTGACCATCTTTGCCACTCAGGGCAAAGGTCTCGTCATAGTCAATCCCTCAACTTGGTGATTTCCCAAGACAACTAATCGGGCTTTGAAGCGTTCAACGCTCCCATCGAATGATATTTGATTTTATAAATCCACTTGCAACCCGGAGGCTTCTTCCTCGCCGGTAGAGGAGTAATGTCCCATGTTTCATTACTTTGGAGGGCCTGAATTTCACTAGCCATGGCATCTCTCCATCTAACATCCCGAACAGCTTCAAAGAAATGCACGAGTTCTCTCTCGCATGAAGGGCTGCAAGAAAGGTTCGGTGGGGGAAGGAGAATTTAGCACAATTTAAGTACTTTGTCAAACCGTAAGGCATACCCGAGGAAGCCGAATGTGGAGTGCGAATTGAGGGACCGAGTTGTAAAGTGGTGTTAGTGACATAATCACGAAGTTTCACAGATGGCTTTCGTACACGAAGACCTTTCCCCGGGGATGCAGGGACAGTATGCTCCTCGGGAACCTCTAGTTCTGTCATCATAGAGTCGGCTTGTTCCGGTGGGAGAACGATCCGGGTGGGAGGCTCTTGTTCATGGCATTCAGCGTGGCCCTCCCCGAACTCGGTTGTGGGCACATCTTCCGTTGTGGGGTTAACGTCATCGGTCTCCACAACGTGTTCCGCATTGTTCATTGCACCAAGTCCAGGCAATGCTTCCTCGACAATGCCAACATCAACGATAGGCAATCCTACCTCCGAATGTCTACCGTGGGCAAGAGAGGCAAACGGGAATTCATGTTCTACAAACTTAACATCTCTCGAAGTCCAAAAGACTTCTCTTTCCAGATCAAACAATTTCCGACCCTTTTTTTCGATTGAATATCCAACAAATACATTCTTGCGACTTCTACTTGCAAATTTGTCACCTTTCCTATCTTGGTTATGTGCATAACACAAGCATCCAAATACCCGTAGATGGTCATAAGTGGGTGGCTTCCCATTCAATATTTCATATGGAGTTTTTCCATGGAGAACGGTTGAGGGTGTACGATTGATCAAGTATCCTGCGGTCAAAATGCATTCTCCCTGAATTGAAGTGGAAGTTCTCCCCGAAATCGTAGAGCACGAGCTACATTTAGGATGTGTCGATGTTTTCGTTCGGCTCTCCCATTTTGCTGAGGTGTTCCGAGTGCATGAGGTTTGATGGAGTATCCCATGTTGTCTGAAAATATCGTTGAAGACACATAAACTCGGCTCCATTGTCACTTCGTAATATTTTGACTTGTTTCTCGTATTGTCGTTCTATTAAGGCGATGAAATGCATTAAGGTTTGTGACACATCTTTCTTATTATTCAAGAGATATATCCACACAGCTCGAGAACAAGTCATCAACCAAAGTGAGAAAGTAAGATGCACCACAAGACGAGGGAGTTCTATATGGACCCCATAAATCACAATGTATTAAATCAAATATATTGGATGCTTGAAAATCACTTAAAGGAAATGTGTTTCGCATTGCTTTGATCTCTCACACACTTCACACACACGAGTTGTATCCGTATTTCTATTCACGCCTGTTCGGATGCGGAATTTTTCTAACAATTTGGTAGGCGAGGATGTCCCATTCGCTTGTGCCAAATCTCTAGTTGATTTTCTCGCATTGGTCCGATACGCCTTTATGCCACTCACACCACGATACCAATAGAGTCCCTCTTTTCGTTCACCCGCTCCAATCGGCATCCTCGAAGTGTGGTCCTACATTGCACAAAATCTATCGAGTAAAATGTACTGTACATTTTACTTCATTCGTCAATTGTGAAACCGAAATCAAATTGCAATTCAATTTCGGAACATATAGAACATGTTTAAGTTTCGAGTCCTCCATCAAGGAAAACTGATCCTTCTTTGTTTGCCAGCACCAATTCACCATTTGGTAGTCCCACTGGGCACCCTTCCAAGGCTCGACTCTCCCTCAAGTTTTCTAGTGTTCTCGTCATATGATTAGAGGCGCCACTATCAATAATCCACAAGTCACATGCTTTCTTACCAGTCATCTTTTCGAGCTTCATTTGCCTTGCGAGAATACAACATTGTCGTCAAGATCTGCCATTGCTCATTACTCGGTCCCGCTACTTCGGTTTTTCGGTTGAACCAACGTTATCCGCACCAGGTGCGCCATATTGACGCGAGCCGTTCCTCCTTTCCCTCGGAAGGTTCCTGTTCTTTGTTGATTTTTTCCATCGTTTCTATCGGTTCGTGGTCTCTCTCCCCACCATTCTCGGGTAACCAATGATCTCGAAGCAATTGCCTTTGTCATGTCCCTTCCTTCCACACCGCATGCAAACAACCGATTTTTCTTTCGCTTCATTGCGCAACTTGTTCCTCGGTTTCCCCTCGCATAGTCATTCCCACGATCATTCCTCGCTCTTCTTTAGACCTGGTGATTGTTCTCACCCTTTCTTCTTGCACCATGGTGGCATACACTCGATTCAACGAGGGTAATGGATCTCGTTGCCAAAACATTTGACCGTGCGGTTCCATAGCCCTCATCATCTAGCCCCATCAAGAACCGATGAATTTTTTCTTCTTCTCTTCGTTTCTCAAGTTGTGTCATAATATTACAATTGCATCCCCCACATCTACACCGTGGGATTTGCTCGTAATTTGCCAGCTCATCCCACAACGTTTTCAACTTCCCATAATAGGAAATCATAGTCATTCCTTGTTGTTTGCATTCCGCCAACTCGACTTTAGTCTGCTGGATTCTTGGTCCGTTCACGATCGAGAATCGTTCCTTGATGTCATCCCATAGGTCCTTTGCGTTTTCCATGTATGCAACAAGTGGAACGCAAACTAGGTTCTATAGTGTTTAGTATCCAAGATACAAGCATCGATTGAATTGTCCACCAATCTTCTATCTCGGATGTGTCTTCTTCGGGTTCCTTATGAGTTCCATCTATGAAACCTCATTTCCTTCGAGCCCGCAGAGATATCTTCACGGCCCTTGCCCATTCCTCGTAATTCTCTCCTCGTAATTGTACCTGTGTAATCACATTTCCAGGATTATCACTGGCACTCAGATCGTATTGTTAAAAAATTATTGTTAAAAAAAATATGGTTTAAACAATATAATTATATTTCAATTATAAATAATCCATATGCAGTTAACCTTGTTATCTAGGATTAACCAAACAGTCTAATGTCACTCACTCGTACCAACTAAATGCTCAATTATCACAATGGAAACAAAGATTTAAAAAATAATAATGCAACCTATCACCAATCCAACAATTTATTTTATTAGAAAATATTTTATTAATCTAAGATTTTTTTTAACATGTAACCTAATAAGCTTAGTCTATATAGAGAGAGGTTATTTTATATTTGGATTTTAAGCTCTTTTAAATTATGAATCTATATTTTTTTTTCTTAAATACTTTTTATTAAAAAAATAAATTCAAATATAAGAAAGTTTACAATATTCAATATACAATACTCAATCAATTGAGATAAACGAACTTAGTAAATCTGCTCTTACTTTTAATCGTTTAGTAAAAAAAAACTATTATTGAAGGTAAAATATATAAAAACTATTATATAGAGAAATTTATGTAAAGGTTGTAATAATTGGCAAACTTCATAGAAACGTTCACCTTCAATTTAAAATCTGGCTGGGAAACTTCCAACACAAAATATAGTTGTGTTGTTGATTTTTCCTTCATCCTCTTAAAATGCTTCTATGACATGAAATTCTTCTCACAGAAATGAGGAATTGCTTTCAGAAAGCATTCAACAAGTACAATTTTTTAACAAACAAAACTAGTGAATTTGAATAAACGAGCAACATCTTAACTAATAAACTTTTACATTAAACTAGCATCAACTTGTCCAATAGAAAAGGAAATAAAGGAAGATAATTCAACTTTGAATATGTAAATCCTTTATGGGGTCAAAAAGAAGTTTTGCTTGATATTGAAGGAAGATGTGAGGAGTGATGAAATGGAAGAAAAGAACAACCATTTTTAAAGGTCACCTTTTCAAGTGTGGCTAAAGGTTGTTGACATAAGTTTGCTTTCTTTCCTTACTTTCGTAGCTAGTTTACTTTTACATTGGACGAGGAAGAACATATTGTTTCACTACTCCTCAATCAATTACAACATAAACATATACTTTCTCTTTCACTTTCGTTTTCCTTGTTAATTCTAGCATGTCTTATCGTTGTAATATGATCTAAATTTTCCTACATAATGCAATTCAATAAATGGAATATATTATTATATTATGTTCATAACTTATATATAAAAGTATTTTCTTACCCCATTATTGAACTTAAAAATTATTTATACATGAAAATAATTTTTTATTTCATCATAGTGTTTTATTTTAATTAAACAAAAAGATTTTTTTTTATATCAATTTTGAGTTGATGGTTTGACATTTAAACTTTTTTTTATTTGTCCACCGATTAACACATAATGACATTCTCTTGTTGGGAGAGGAGCTCTAGGTACTCCATCAACATTCAATGGGTTTACATGTTCTAAGTTTTAGAGTTAATTTTCTCAAGATTATAAATCTATTGTCAACTTTCTTTGCCTATATTTTTCTATTGACTAAAGGGTATTCACCTTATATACCTAATGTGGTTATGAGTTGATGTGAAAGACACTTGATTCTTGATCCTTTAAATTTTCAAAAGTTGTTTAGTGCACTAGACACCGCGTCATGTGTGATACTTTTATAATCATTGAACCCTACCTTTAATTAAGCCTATTAAATAAAAAGATAACTCAATCCAAAACCTTGTTGACATTTCTAAACTCTTTAATGTTGTCGTCAATTACCATGTCTTTATTTAAGAATTTTCACCCAATTTTCTTGCATAGTACACGCTCAAAGCATTCGGATGAGCTTCCCGCATCCCTTAAAATCTAACTTGTATGTTATAACTTTTTCCCTTTTCACCCTTCAAAGTTCTCATTCAAATATTTGTTATTATCATAAGATTCACATTGATGACTACTTTGCTCGAGCTTATGGCTTGGATTTTTGCAACAAACGCCACTAAGACTTATTCATTAGGGCCTTGCCTTCGTCCTAACATTGGGTATAGGCCACGTCCTTTAACACATCTATTTTTTAGGTTACACATTGGTTAGTGAATTTCAACTTTTAAAACCACCATCCCATCTTAATAAATTAACACTTGTGGGATATAGGTTAGTATGTAGTTGACCAATATAACTCGGTCGACCAATATAACCTGGCTTCGATTCATCCCGAAATGCCCCACTTTGGAGCTTTCAATTCCGTGGCATGACTCAATAGAATGATTGTGCCACCCTATCTATTTAAACATTAAGAGTAGGTCGAAAGTGTTGTGCCCATAATACCTGTAATCGTTGGTTTTAATCGATAAAATTCACTTATAGGCTCTAATCATCTTGAGGAAAACTTTGAAGGAAATCATCTACTAGACGATTCAATTAGTCTTTCACCCTTATACCCTAGTCGGATGAATAATTTGTGCCTAAGTACAACTTTGGGCCTCACCGGAGTTTCCTTTAGCTTTGCCTTACTTAGACATAGTTCACCATCTTTCGGATCTTGAAAGATATGGTCTCACATGAGCCCTTGAAAAAAGATTAAGGTTGGTTAGTGGTGCAACCCACAAGAGGGTCTTGCTAATCTGTCTACTTTCTTGTGGTTTATGAGTTTACTCGCCTATTGACTTGCACATATAACGGACTCCTTGGTCTATATTTCAAGACAAACCAAAGAGAACCCGTAAAATTTTTACAATGTATTAAATTATAATATTTTTAAATAATTTAAATAGTTTATATATAAAAAAACTAATTATTAATATATATATATATATATATATATCTTATTTAAATTATTATAATAAATAAATAAATATCTATTAAAAATAAATTATTATTTATTACTATTATTGTTATTATTCATTAAAAAAAAGAATGATAATAATAAAAATTATTTAATATATATTTGTTATTGGTAATATATATATATATATATATATATAAATTATTATTTAAATTATCAAAAGAAAAAAAATATTTATTAATTAAAAAATTTAATAAATATATATATCTCCACCTCAAGCAATGAGATAGCTCCACCACCTTCACTTCCACAACTTTGTCTTCCTCCTCACCCCGCGTCAGCCTTTCCTTCATCGAGTCTCCCTCAAAAAGATAAAGCCAAAATTTATGCACTTAACTCGTTGATCTAACGTGGAGTTAGCCTCCAAGACTTCATTCAAAGAGTTGGACGTCTCGACCAACTCCCCTTTTAGGCGAGCAAGGTCCTAGCCATCGTCGCTTTTAATAACATTGGCATCGAGCCATTTTCCTAGAATGAGGGCACATGTTTGCAGCTCAATGAAGACTTGAAGCATTTCCGAATGATTGGTGGTTGTGTAAAGCTCTTTTTCAATAATCAATATATCAACGATCACTTTAGAACCAATATGATGATTGAAGCCCAAGAAACGATTGGAAGCGTATGTGGCCAAGTTGGGGCTCGAGATGTACGTTTCTTTTCAGAGAAGGGCGGGGAGAGTCGCTGTAGTGACTACGATTTTCCTTATCTTTTCTTTTATGCTTCTTTCATGCATCTGAGGGAGGAATCAAGTCAATAGTGGGCAGAGGAGGAGGAATCACGACTGTTACCTCCTTGCCTTTGTCAGAGGTGCTACCGACCTGCTAACGATATACTTACAGAAGAAGTTCTTATTGGAAGGCATCTCGAAGATCATGAAATCTGCAAAACATGCACATTCAACAAAAGGTCAAACAGACTAATGACAATTGTTTAAAACAAAATAATGCATACCATTAAAGGCGACAAGATGATGAAGCGACAGGTAAATACCGAGGAGTCTTTAGGTAGACAGTCAGCGGGGTAGTTGGTATAAAATTCCTAACAGTCTGATGTCTTCCAGAGACATCTCAGAGTGTGGCCAACCTTTGAAGCACAGAGGGTTATAAGTTCAGTAAAGGGAAAACTTAGGCTGGTCACCATAAAAAAAGTATTATCGATCTGGGGGTTGGTTGACTACCTTGAAAAAACTACCTTTGAAGTTTTTGTAGGATGAAGTATAGGGCAAAAAAAGTGTCGAGGTCGGATTGCCAATAAAAAATAACCAACCCACCGGAGAGGTCGGTCGGGTGCTAAAGCGTGAGAGGAAAACTTTGGGTGTTGGCGGCAAGCGCAAAGCTTCACAGAGTACACGAAACACTTACAAAGCAGTCCAACTATTTGGATGCAGTTGGGTCGGCACAACATTCAACGATTTAAGAACACCTTGCGATAAAGTTCTCAAAGGGAAGACGAACATGGATATTCGAGAATAGGCAGAAATACATGTAGAAATATTCCACAGCACCCAGGGCATGACAAACATTATCCATGGCCTCACAACGATGAAGCAAAACCATGGTGTCTGGAGTGCAATCCGACAATATGTCTTGGTACTCGATGAATGATTTTAACAAGCTCGACCACTGATATTTCGAGTAATAGCTATGAACACGGTGGTCCACCCATATTAATGGGGACATGACCATGAGCAAAGACAATGATCCACTTAAAGGACTTGGAGGACCTATGATAAAGGCTAGAGCAAGAGAAACAAAAGAAACTCTTCAACAAGTGTTGTCAATATTATTTGAATACAAGCCCACATTTCAAGGTAAAAACCCAAAGTTGTGAATTGCATCATGACCCAAATGGAAGAAGACTAATATATCACTTTGTTGCAGTCTTTAAGTTTGTTTAAATAATGGTCCAATTCTTTGTAAAATTGGTTGACCAAATTATGTTTTGGGTTAATCAATTAATGAACTTTAGTTTGATTTTGTTTCAAGTTATAATAAGGGTCCAATTGGAAACTTAGGCATCAGCCTTTGGAAGACCAAAAGGGTGCATAGCTGATTAACTTTTGGTTGCCACAATTTCAGTTACAATCAATCATTAAGTAGTTTTTAATTCCTAGGTTAATGGATCATTACTAGCATTTATTTGTCTCCATTAAGTAATTTTCGGCTCCTAGGTTAATGGATCATTATTAGCATTTTTTCCTTTATTGAATCTTTGTAACTCTGATAGAAAAACTTCTATATAAACTAAACCATTTTTATCAAAAATATAAGTTGAGTTTTATTTAGAAATATTAGAGTTTAGCTATATTATCTTAGTGAGAGTGATTCTCTTAAATTCTTGAGTGATTCAAGAACCCTTGGCTGTATCAAATGACTTTCACATCCTTTGTGAGTTGTCTCTCTTGGGAAGAATGATTCTTTCCTTCGACCTTTCACATTCACCTCTTGTATTTTCTTCATCAGAAAAAAAAAAACTCAATTTTTCCCTGATTTATTTCATGGTCATAACTTTCGTTCTACTTGTCTAAATTGAGTGTTTTTTAAGCCTAAATTAAAATTAAGAACGAGAACTTTTACCTCATTTTTTAATCACCTCAATCGGAGTTTAATAGCTTGAGATATCTACTTTTCTAAAATTCGTCAAATCTTGAAACTTTCACCACTTTCTAATTCACCTTCTCATTAATATCCTAAATTTCTTACAAGGTTATAACCACTAAAGATCCTAAGTCGGCCCTTGTGCAAATGACATTCATATCATTTAGTATTCAAAGCTATGGTTTAAGGGTTTAAACGTCAAATTGGTAACATCTTTCTTTCATTCTTTTTTTTTACCAAGTGATTATTATCTTATTTTGTTATATTATTTGTGATTGTGTTGAATCATTGCAAAAAAAAAAAAATTAGGCCCTTGTGAAAATAAATAAAAAATAAAAATAAAGTTACAACATTTTATAATTTGGGCTGAATGATTCATGCTTTTGAACAATTTAATATAAAGTAATATATTGGTGATCTTGAAAGATTGTTGCTAATTTTCTTGTTTACCAATTTTTATTTTATCCCTTTGTTTTTGTGATTTGTTAGCCTTTCTTTTCTACCTAGCCTTACTGTGCACACATATTGGAGGATTGTTCTTTGTTGTGGCCATAATCTCTTGAATTGCCTAAGAATCAAAGGAGAATTTGAGTGGTAAAAGATAAAAGTGTTTTCATTAGAGGAAAAGACATAACTGTGTGATACACTTGAGTGTGGTGATGTTACAATATTTTTTTTATTGTTGCTTTTGATCTATTTGTTGTGATGGAAGAGGAGAAAAATTATAATCAAGGAGCGAGATATTAGTTCATTCCAAATGAGGGGATTGATACAACATTTAGAAGGATTAATGATATTACATAACAATGAGCTCCATAAAAGATTGAACTAGTTGGAGAATAGAAATCCCGAAGATGAAAAAGAAAGGAGAAATAAGAGAAGGAATGATGGAGTAGTAAGACCAAGTAGGCTTGAAGGAGTCAAGCTTAACATTCCCTTATTCAAATGAAAAAGTGATTCGGAGGCATACTTAGAGTGGGAGATGAAAATAGAGCATGTTTTCTCATACAACAATTATGAGAAGACCGAAAAGGCAAGACTTGTAGTCACAAAATTTTTTGACTATGCTCTTGTTTGGTGGAACAAGCTACAAAAGGAGAGAGGTAGAAATAAAGAGCCAATAGTTGATATATGAACTGAGATGAAAATGATCATGAGGAAGCGGTATGTGTCGACTAGTTACTCAAGGGACTTGAAATTCAAACTCTAAAAACTTACTCTAAGCAACAAGGGGTTTGAGGAGTATTTCAAGGAAATGGACATTCTCATGATTCAAGCAAAAATTGAAGAAGATGAAGAGGTAATTATGACCCAATTTATTGGTGCTTTGAATATTGATATACGTGATATTATTGAGTTGCAAGAGTTTGTTGATATGGAAGATTTGTTTCATAAAGCAATTCGAGTGGAGAAACAACTCCAAAGAAAAGGAGTGGCCACTAAGAGTTCTACCAACTTTGAATCTTCAAGTTGGAAGGACAGACGCAAGAAAGATGGGGATGCTACTTCTAGTAGTTCCACACTTATTTTTTCAAAGACTCCTTTAAAGTCCCAAAAATAACCCTTTAAAAAAATTGGAGATGTGAAGTGTTTCAAGTGTCAAAGCCTAGGACACTATACTTAGGTGTGCCTTAACATAAGGTCCATGGTTCTTAGAGAAAGAGAATATATAAGTGAATATGAGGTTAAAGAGGTAGAGGAGAGTGAAAACATTAAGGAGGAGGAGACTCCAAAGGAAGATTTATTGATGATTAGGCGATTACTTGGTAACCAATTGAAGCCTACAGAAGAAAGCCTAAGAAAAAACATCTTCCATACTAGATGTTTAATCAATGACAAGGTGTGCATGAAGATCATAGATGGAGGTAGTTGCACCAATATGACTAGTGCTAGATTAATGTCACAACTAAATTTAGCTACTAAACCACATCCTAGGCCTTATAAAATTCAATGACTTAGTAAGGATGAAGAGGTGCAAGTGAGATAGCAAGTTGAAGTGGATATTTCCATTGGAAAATACAATAATAAGGTGATTTGTGATGTTGTTCCTATGGAGGTCAGTCACTTACTTTTGGGGAGACTGTGACAATTTGATAAAAGAGTTAATCATAACGGGTTCACCAACAAGATCTCTTTCATACACCAAGACAAGAAGATTGTGCTCAAACCTTTGAGTCCACAAGAAGTGCGTGAGGATAAAAAGAAAATGAGAGAAAAACTTCTTCAAGAGAAGAGAGAAAAAGAAAGCCTGAGTGAAACACTTTAAAGGAAAAAGAGTGAAATACTTGAAGTGAGGGAGAGTTATTTAACTACAAAAAGTGAGTATAATGTTAGTTTCACATTCAATGTGTTTGACTTATCTCTTTTTGATGTAGATAGTGAATCCGATTTGAGGACAAATCCTTCTCAAGAGGGAGAGAATGATGGGGACATGACCATGAGCAAGAACAATGATTCACTTGAAGGACTTGAATGACCTATGACAAATGTTAGACTAAGAGAAATAAAGGAAGTTCTTCAACAAGTGTTGTCCATATTATTTGAATACAATCCCACATTTCAAGATGAAAAGACCAAAGATGTGAATTGTATTATGACCTAAATGGAAGAAGATTAATACGTCACTTTGTTTTAGTCTTTAAGTTTGTTTAAATAATGACTCAATCCTTTGTAAAATTGGCTGACCAAATTATGTTTTGGGTTAATCAATTAATAGACTTTAATTTGATTTTGTTTCAAGTTGTAATAAGGGCCCAATTGGAAACTTAGACATCAACCTTTAGAAGACCAAGATGATGCATATCCGATTAACTTTTGGTTGTCACAATTTCGATTACAATCAACCATTAAGTAGTTTTCAATTCTTAGGTTAATGAATCATTATTAACATTTATTTGCCTCAATTAAATAGTTTCAATTCCCAAGTTAATGGATTATTATTAACATTTTTCCCTTTATTGAGTCTTTGTAACTCGATGACAAAAACTTCTATATAATCTGAACCATTTTTATCAAAAATACAAGTTGAATTTTATTCGAAGTATTAGAGTTTGACTCTTTTATCTTGGTGAGAGTGATTCTCCTAAATTTATAAGTGATTCAAGAATCCTTGGTCTGTATCAAAGGACTTTCACATCCTTTGTGAATTGCCTCCCTTGGGAAGAGTGATTCTTTCCTTCGACCTTTCACATTCACCTCTTGTCCTTTCTTCATCATAAAAAAAAAAAACTCAATTCTGTCCAGATTTATTTCGTGGTCATAACTTTCGTTCTACTTTTCCAAATTGAATGTTTTTTAAGCCTAAATTGAAATTCAAAACGAGAAATTTCACCTTTTTTTTATAATCACCTCAATCGGAATTTTATAGCTTGAAATATCGATGTTTCTAAAATTCTGCCCAACCCTAAAACTTTCATCAATTTTTAATCCACCTTCTCGCTAATTTCGTAAATGTCCTACAAGGTTCTAACCTTAAAGATCCTAAGTTAGCTATTGTGCAAATGATATTCATATCACATACATAGCCATCACGTTCCGACAAGTCATCGGTAGCCCTATCAGCATCAGTGCCCTCTATAACATTACCAAGAGGAGAGCGATCCTCGACGACGACCACTTCATCAGTAGTTGTGAGCGACGAGTTGGAGGAGATATTGTCTAAGCTATCTTCTTTCATACGGTCAGTCGACACATTTCCTACTCTCGTCGACGAGCCATTCAATGATTTCTTAGAAGCAGAAGAAGAGGAAAAGAATGAGTAAGTCATAACTCCCTCAAGAAAAGAGACCAAGCACCAGCAGGAGGTTGGAAAAAAACGGAGAAAAAGGGAGGAATAGTAGGCGAAACGATGTAGCGCAAGGAGGTAAAATGTAAAACTACCTCCACACATCCCATTATACAAGCAAGGGCATGTCAACCGAGGCCCATCCAACCCCAGTTATGCGATCTTGTCCGAATCAACAATTCAAATTTGGCGAGCACGTCTTGGAGCAAAAACTTTTGAATTTTCCCATCTTTTTCGTTTTTCCCTCAGTCGTGTTTTTTCCTCGATAACTAGATATATTCTAGACGACACACCGAGATGGGATGACTGACATATGAAAGATATCCCCCTGTCCTCAACTCTATAACCAAATACATCCTGGACAACGCATCAAGATGCGTTGGTTAGCATATAAAAGATACGTTCATCGCCTCCACGTCAACAACTGAATGCTAACTGAGCAGGTCATGACACACTTGCATCGTCTCTGCTTGAGCATGAGGGGCATGTGTACTGTATCAGTAGTTCTCAACATAGTCCCACATTTGAGAGTCTGAAGTTATACCATCCAGCTGTAAAGTACATAAGTGTTACCAAACATAAGGTAAAAGGCCCCTCTAGACACATAAGATAGTTATTTACTAAATATATCATGTCTTTACTAACTTGAGCGTCATACTGTTTTTCTTGTAGGTTCTCCCATCCTTCATACGACGCCGAGAACCGAGACTGAGAAGACCAAGAAAAAAGAAAAAAAAAGAATTGTGTGAGAAAATAGTGAACCTAGTTTGTATTCGAGTCTTGCAAGAACACATATTGAAAAAAGTAAAAGAAAAATATAGTGTTATAAGATTGGAAAATGGTAAAAAGATAAGATGCTTGAAGAAAAAACAAAAGAAAAAGAAACATGTCTAATATAAACTTTGATAACGTATTTAGTGATACTTGAAAGTAATTTTAAACAATTTTAAGTATAATTTTTCATATAATTTTTTAAGGTGTTATTTTAATAATTGAAAATAAATAATTTATAAAAATATTGTTAACGACAAAATTTTTTAACACTAAAGATATGTAAAAACATTCCATTTAAAAGGGTGAATTTACATTTTTTTTTTGTTTACTTAATCAGATGTTAGGTGAATAATTTAAAAAAAAGTTAATTGTTCATTTAAATTAGAGCTTTTACTTTTAATCACGTTTAGGAAAAAAAAGTAAGTAACTTTTAGGGACTATATACACTTTCATGTATACTCAGCCCAAATATTTCCCATTAGAATTTGTATGTAACAATTAATTCAAGTATATCACACATTACTTAAGTTTATAAAAAATAGGTTTAAAGTTACAATTTAGCCCTTTAACTTGTTTATATATTAACTTAAAAAGGTTGATTTAATCTTTTAAATTTTAAAACAAATTATTTTGGTCATTTCCTTCATAATGTTGACAGAAAATTTAGAAAAAAATTATCTCTCAATTAAGTGTATGATGAGTTGTTATTAATTTTTATGTTGACATTATTTTGTTTTAAAAATAACAAAATTGTTATGATTTGTTAGGTTAAAAGGAACTTCTTTACTTAATTCACAAATTGAAGTTCATGTTATTAATTTTTTCCAAATCTAACAAATTAGGTTTTAATATTAGTTTGTCTATCTACAAAGGAATAAGAGTAGAATTAGCCTAGAAAAATACGAAGGTACAAAGTAACCCATTGTACAAGTTATTCCGATTAAATCAAACTAAGAACGGCTCGCTAGACACTGCATTCGCTGCATAAATTTCCACACGGCCTAAGACGAGCAATCTCTGATAATCACCGTTCGTTCCATTTGTAAGGCCTTATTGTGAGTACCGTCATCTTACTTTTTTTTTTTTTTTTCCTTTTTCTATTTCTCTCTTGTCAGTTTCCAAAACCCTAGTTTTTCAGAACATCGTCCTTCTTTTTGTTGAATTAGGTAGGAGCAGTTATTTCATGTTCTGCTGAATTGCTTTTGCAGAGTCCATTCGCATTTGGAATATGTCTCCCTCGTTGGATCTGCCTCCCAAGGGTGGCTTCAGTTTTGATCTATGCCGAAGAAATGCAATGCTTGAAAACAAGGGTCTCAAGGCCCCAACCTTTTTGAAAACTGGGACCACTATTGTCGGTTTGGTTTTTCAGGTTTGGAATCTCTCACTCATCTATCTTATGTCGTGTTATGGTTCACTTTCTGATGAAGGGATTGTGAATTGGTTACCGAGATTGCGAGTGGGTTTGCATAGACTCATATGATCATGTGAAGTCATTGTTCGGCTTGGGAATGGTGTATGAATAAATAATTTGTTCTGGTTGTCTCGCCCTTGGGTTTCCATCTGGGGGGAAATGCGGGGGAATGAAGTTCAGCATGTGTGAATGTTACAATTTGATTGAATTGGGCGTTAACGGTTGGGAGGATTTGCTCAGGTTTTGTGGTCTTGAATGTTCAATTTTTTTTATGTTTGGGCAATATATAGTTCTGGAATTATGCATTGTTTTATTGGGAGAGAATATGATAAACCTAAACTTGCTCTGGATATCTTGATTTGTATGGTTCGGAAATGTTCTATCAGTAGGACTACTATTCGTCTATCTTTTCTTTGAGTAACTTGATTATTGATGCTAATAATATCTTATAGTAAAATGTTTAGTTTTGTTCTCTAATATATGGATGATTTTCATCAGTTATATTGGGTGGCATGCAGGAACAGTTGAAAACAATAGGTAATGTCATAAAGCTCCTGCATTGATATACAAAATTTGTGATATATAAGTGGCTTCTTTAAGAACAGCTAATCGTATTGAACTTAGTGGTGCATATTGGGTGGATTGGTTGAGCTTTTTCTTGTCTACTTTTTCCAACTAACTAGGATACAATCAATGAGGCTGTGCTTTTAATGGTACGGATCTGTCTAAATAGTACATACTACTTTCGTGTGTAATGGTCCACTAACTAGGAATTGTACCATTTGGTAATTGTGCTTTTTATGACTGTTCATGACAATGTCATTTAATTTTATCCTAACAATGGTTTGTGACTTCATATGTTGATTGCATATTTATATTTGAATGTCTCAGGATGGTGTCATTCTTGGAGCTGATACTAGGGCAACTGAAGGACCTATAGTGGCTGATAAGAACTGTGAGAAAATTCATTATATGGCACCCAACATATATTGCTGTGGAGCAGGAACTGCTGCTGATACAGAGGCTGTAACAGGTATTTTTCATACTGTGTTATGCCTGATGGGTAGTTGAATAAGAATCATCTCTAGCTTTTGCTCGATATTTTTAATATAGTATAACCATTGAAAATGAGAATGTAGACATGGTTAGCTCACAGCTACAACTACATCGCTATCATACTGGTCGAGAATCACGAGTTGTTACAGCTCTGACCCTTCTTAAAAGACATCTATTCAAGTTGAGTTTCAGAACTTGCACATCAAGTGAACTTACTCTCTGTATCAACCACTGGATCTGACTTTTAAAACTATTATGCAGTTATCAAGGTCATGTCTCAGCTGCTTTAGTGCTTGGTGGGGTTGATATCACTGGACCTCATTTGCATACAGTTAGTTCATTGCTTAAAACCTTTTCTGTTATACTCAAGTTCCTTGTTTAAATGCCTATAGTTCAATTTCTCAATACTTTTGATGACTTGTTTTGCAGATTTATCCACATGGGTCAACTGACACCCTTCCATTTGCTACAATGGGATCAGGTTCACTTGCTGCAATGTCTGTATTTGAGTCTAAGTACAAGGAAAGTTTGAGCGTAAGTAAGCATATTAAGGCATAGATTTCGTTATAGTGTTTTGAGGAAAGACACCCTTGGTTAGAGGAGTGCATTTGGTACATTGTTTGGTGGTGCCATGGTGGACTAATGTGATGGATTTTTGGCCAATCATCATAGGCAAATTGTGAAGGGAGGCTTACTATGACAGTGCTATAGATCACACCATGACATGTTTTTATGTCAGTTTTGGCCATTAATAACACTGATTTGATTGGATTCTGTTGTGAAGTTGCTCAATTTATAATCCTTTAAAGGGAATGATGTGAAGCAAATATGTCAATTTCAATTCTAAATGTCAGTGGTGCATTATTTCTGTTATTATTGATAATCAATACTGGTGGTGTTCTTACTTCTTATCATGTCAGAATGCTGAATTTTGATAGAGATTTTAATTTGATATAAACATGTTGATGTGGTGTAGCGGGATGAAGGGATAAAGCTAGTTGTGGAGGCAATATGTGCTGGTATATTTAATGACTTGGGAAGTGGAAGTAACGTTGATGTTTGTGTGATAACTAAGGTTAGCGCCTTCATGCCCAATTCTACTGGTTTTTCTTTGAGGAGAGCCATCTAACTTAAAATTTTTGCACAATTTCTTCACCAATCCTTCACAGGGACACAAGGAATATCTCAGGAACTACCTTCTACCAAATCCCCGTACCTACGCCAATCCAAAAGGCTTTGAGTTCCCCAAAAAGATAGGTTGGTTGCAAGCTTTGCAATTTATTATACCTGAGAATCTATGGTTTTGCATATTGGCATGACATTGTGTCACCTTGTGAAACTTCTGATGATCTTGGGCATTTGGTGTTGTGAAGTATTCGAACTTGGATAATAACTGAAGTTATACAAGTCCTTTTCAATTTGTAGTAATGTGCATTTTGCCTCTTGTAATTCCATTTAAACAATCTTCTGCTTTAACTATGAGTTAATTTGTTGCTATATCTAAATAATTGGCACTTGATAGGGTTGCGAATTTGATGTACATGTTTTTCCAATTGAAGAATGTAAGGGTACCTAATACTGGGCGAATATTAGGATGGAATGGAAACAGTTACTAATTCCATTCTTGGAGGGCAGGGGAAAAAATTGATTATGAGCATTTTTTTTTTAGTAGCAACCAGTGCCTGACTTAGGGAAATGGCAGAGAATAGCATTTTTTGTGTAAAACACTGAATAGCCTGGCTTTTCTGTATCTGACTGGATATCCTTATTCTGCTTCCTTTTTTCTCTAGTAGATTAAAAAGTATGGACTATATTCCTTTAGTGTACTAAATATTAATTCTTCATTGCAGAGGTCCTCTTAACGAAGATTACTCCATTGAAGGAGAAGGTTGAAGTGATTGAAGGGGATGCCATGGAAGAGTAACAGAATAGTTGGTGGTTGAGTAAGAAAACTTGATTAGTCAATGACTGCCATATTTAATTATTGTATTGTCAGAACTGGGCTTTTATATTACCAAATTTTTTTAAAATTTAGATTTTTGCAAATTATTTTGTCAAATCTCTTAGGTTGATTGGATTTTTGCTAGAAATGCTAATTAACAAAACTCTAATAGAAGCAAATACGCGCCAATTAGTTTATACAACTAGTTTATCTAATAATATAACTCACTGGTTCAATCAGTAACTGATTAAACTTTCTCAACTGAGTCGATGACTTGATTCTAATAAAATGATAAGCATATAACAGGAAAAAAAAGGTGAAAATGGATCGCAGTAAAAAAATTAGAGTTTAAAGTATATCAAGAATTCAAATTTGCATGGAATTGGTGCTGCAGCACAGCCTTGTATTAAAAATTCCATTAGAACTTCTACCTGTACATTTAAAGCATGACACTTTTTTTTCTTCTATGCCTAATCATTGAATTATGTGGTTTCTTGTGTCCTCAATCATGCAGTTTTTCCAACAATCTTGCTAGAAGCTTTAGCATGGGATACAGTGCTACCATGATAGCAAGCGAAGTCTATAAGCTTTTTCCTCCCTCTTGCCTTTCCTTTTCCCTCTTTCTTTTCGTGCTCTTCCTAAAAAAGATAGAAAACAAATTTGGTTTAATGAACAAGGTAGTTCAAAACACAAATTTTTCACTCTAGATTCGGAGTTCTTATATCTAATCACGAGTAAATGTTTATTATTACTTTTAGATGCTCTAAATAAATCATGTGTAACAAATTGATTGTCTTGCGTTTTATGCTATCAAATTTCAATTGGTCTTGAGAGTTGCATTGAATTATCGTAATTATCTCAAGAAATGTAAACTTTAGTTATCAAATTGACATTTACAATTGATTTCTACGTAAAAATATTCAGACGGTGTGTAATAATTGATATAATATTTGTATTGCCATATGATAAATACAAAATTGACAGGATTTTTTTTTTCTTTTTTTTTTTTAATACTGGCGACCATTTTGCTTTAATCTTTTTTCTGGTGGATATTTTCGTTTTATGGTAGTTAAATTCGTGCTCAGAGAACTAAATATACATTCTACATCTAACATTACTTATAAAATAAATGAAAACCAAGTGCAAATTAGGACATCATTACCATATTATTTAACTTGTTAGAAACGACACTTCCCTCGTTCATTAGCTTACTGTTCATGATCAATGAATCTTCCCCTACAAAAGAATACAAAAGAAGCAAGCTTTAGAATGATAATTCATTTACGAGAAGCAACGGGTTATTGCTAATCGTAACTGACAAACCAAAACAAGAATAATAATTTGACATGAAACGTGATGAAAATGTATGCATGATGGAAATAATCATAATCATATGTAACGTGCACGTCAAATGATTATGTGTCGGATAAAAACAAAAAGTTTGTTAGAGTAAATGAACAGAGAAATCAACCATATGATGATAGAAGAAATAACGTGAGGCAAAAGAATGGAACGTTTTATTGAAGGATTACGTGCGGTGAAGGGGGATGCATGTTGTATGACCTTTTTTTTTTTGACATTTTTTTCCTTTGTGCTTCTTAGACCCTTTTTCCTCTGACCATCTCCTTTTCTGATTCTGCTCTGCTACTCTTTATTGCTCAAGGTTATGAAGGTGTAGGCGATGGACCAAGCCAATTTCATATTTGATGTTTGAACCTATTATTATATAATAATATGTGTTGATTAAATAGAATATTCGTATCTCTACTGTTTCACTGAACATCAACATTAGTACTGTTCCATTGGTGCTTTCATTGACGCTATGGCTGAGAATACACGTTTGAAGGATTTGCAAGCTGAGATTAAAGGACAAGTTGAGTCTCTGAAAAAGATGATGGACCTGATAGAGCTTCGTGATCGTGAACAAAAGGGCTCATACGCAATCGGTTCAAACTGAAGCTCAAAATCGGATGGATCAGATACAAAAATCCTTCGATCTCTTGCTAAATTCATCAGTGCAATCTCATTCCTATGGTGGTTCAGCATCAAACTCTTCCTTCGGCGCTACAACTCTTCCGGTTAGGGATATTTCCCTTGAATTTCCTCATTTTGATGGACAATCTTCCGTGCTGGAATGAATTTTTAAGGCTAAAAAGTTCTTTTACTACCATCGTACATCGGATGTGGATAGGGTGGAAATTGCAGCGATGTATTTTGAGAAGGAGGTCGTCCCTTGGTTTCAAGTGTTACAGAGGATGTCAACGATTCATTCTTGTACAGAATTGACCAAAGCTTTGGAGTCACAGTTCGGTCCATCTCCCTTTGATTGCCCTATGGTTGACCTCTTTAAATTGCAACAAAAGGGTACAATTTCTTATTATTATCTCAAATTTATGCCCCTAGCGAATCGATCTTCTGGTCTTCAAGATGACACTTTGCTGAATTATTTTTTGAGTGGTTTACATACTAAAATTAGAAGAGACGTGGTTGCCCAAGCTCCTACCTCCCTATTGAGAGCGGTCGCTTTGGCTAAGTTGTATGAAGAAAGATATTTTTCAGTGATTAAAACTAGCTCGGTACCTGTTTGATGTTATTCTCCAATCTCGTCGTCATCTCTGTCAGTTAATCAGAACCAAAATAAGAGCAATGTGACAGGTGCATTACCACCATTGTTACCCACCCCAAATGTGAAACCATTGAAAGATGTGAATGTAAAGAAAATGAGCCCAGCGGAGATGCAAATTCGTAGAGAAAAGGGTTTATGTTATTTTTGTGATAATAAATTCATTTTTAATCATCAATGTCCCAATAGGCAATACACATTTTTGCAATTGGATGAGACCTTGATTGATACATCTGTTGATCCCCCTCCAGAGCCTGATCCACCAGTGTTGCTTGATGAACCGATTATTGATGATCACCATTTATCTTTAAATGCGTTAAAAGGGGGAAAAGGGGTAGGAACTATAAGATTTTTAGCTTATATTGATAAGCTACCAGTGACTGTTTTAATTGATGGAGGTAGCTCATATAATTTTTTACAACCACGTATTGCAAAATTTTTGAAACTTCCAGTGGAACCAGCTCCACCGTTTAAGGTAATGGTGGGAAATGACAACTATATGGCAGCAGAAGGTTTGGTACAAAATGTGGTAGTGCAGGCCCAAGGAATTACTTTTCAAATACTAGTTTATCTTCTTCCAATTTCTGGAGCAGATTTGATTTTAGGGCACATTGGTTGAAAACAATTGGACCGCACGTGGCTAACTATGAATCATTGAATCTAAATTTTTTTCATGATGGTAAATTTGTTACCTTGCAAGGTGATGTGGATCATGGTCCAATACAAGCTCATCTACACCATATTCGCAAAATGGTTCATACACATTCCATTGTTGAAGCGTATAATATGCAATTGATTAATTACAAATTGCCCAAGTGTCCACTACCTGACTTACGAGTTGATATGGAACTAGAGTTGGCTCTCTTATTGCGTTCATATGCGTCTGTTTTTGATACACCAACGTCATTGCCACCTCATCGAGCACAAGATCATTCTATTCCATTAATGGAAGGTTCTGTACCAGTTAAAGTAAAGTCATATCGCTATCCTCATAACCAAAAAGAGGAAATAGAAAAATTAGTGGCGAGTATGTTGCAAGAAGGAATTATACACCCACTAAAAGTCCCTTCTCTTCACCAATAATTCTTGTGAAGAAGAAAGATGGGTCGTGGCGGGTATGTATAGATTATAGAACTTATAACGCACTAACTATCAAGGATAGTTTTCCAATTCCAACGGTGGACGAGCTGATTGACGAATTATTTGGTACTTGTTTCTTCTCTTAGCTGGACTTGAGATCAGTTATCACCAAGTTCTATTAACTCCAGTGGATAGATATAAAACAACTTTCCATACACATCATGAACACTTTGAATGACTTGTTATGCCCTTTGGGTTAACAAACGCTCCAGCCACATTTCAGAGTTTAATGAACAACATTTTCAAGGAACTTTTGAGAAAATTTGTTCTAGTTTTTTTCGATGACATTCTGATTTATAACTCTTCATGGAATGAGCATCTTTTTCACTTGGAAGTGGTCTTGCGAATTCTCCAACAACATCAGTTATATGTTCAGTTTTCTAAATGCTCTTTTGGAGTTAAAGAAGTCGAATATTTGGGTCACACGTTATCCGGACATGGGGTAGCAATGGATACTACCAAGTTGCAAGTGGTAAAAGAATGGACTCAACCTGCTAATTTGAAGCAAATACAAGGATTTTTGGGATTAACAGGATATTATCGTCAATTTGTGCCAGGATATGCCCAACTCGCAACACCATTGACTGATCTTTTAAAGAAAGATGCTTTTAATTGTAATGATTCAGCCACAAGAGCTTTTGAGAAATTGAAAGAAGCCTTGATGACAACATTGATTTTAGCTATTCCTAATTTTGCGGAGTCGTTTATACTTGAAACGGATGCCTCCGGATCAGGTGTGAGAGCATTTTTAAGTCAGAAGAACCATCCAATTGCCTATTTTTTTGAAGAAGTTGTCAGGACGCATACAAAAACAGTCAGCCTATCTACGTGAGTTTTATGCCATTACCGAAGCCTTAGCAAAATTTAGACATTATTTACTAGATCATAAATTTGTGATTAAAACTAATCAGAAAAGTCTCAAAGAGTTGTTGGAGCAAAGACTGCAATCACCAGAGCATCAACAATGGTTACACAAATTTTTGGGTTTTGATTTCACGATACAATACAAACCTGGTAAGGAAAATATTCCGGCCGATGCATTATCTAGAAGTTTTATGATGGCGTGGTTAGAAGCTTGTAATCTATGGTTGAACAAGGTAGTTGTTTCCATTCAAATAGATGATAAGTTGAAAGGAGTGTACGAGCAGTGTGTGGCAAATAAGGGGCACTATCAAGAATATGCAGTACAAGATGGTCTTTTATTCTGGAAAGGGCGTGTTTGTTTACCATTAAAGGATTATCTCATCAATGACGTGTTACACGAGTTTCATTCCGCAAAAGTAGGTGGGCATGCAGGAGTTTCAAAGACTATGGCTCGAATAACTTCTCAATTTTTTTGGCCTGGTATGCGACAAAGCATTCGTCGATTTGTGCGTGAGTGCCAAATTTGTCAACAAGCAAAAGTGGAACAAGCCCTACCAACAGGTTTACTTTAGCCATTACCAATACCAAAATATGTGTGGACGATATTTCTATGGATTTTATCCCAAATTTGCCACCTTCATATGATTATTCTACTATAATGGTAGTAGTGGACAAGTTATCAAAATTTGGGCACTTTATTCCCTTAAAGACTGAGTATACAAGCAAGATTGTTGCTGAGTTTTTTATTAATAATATTGTAAAGTTGTATGGTGTTCTACGATCCATTGTTTCTGATCATGACAGAGTTTTCATCAGTTCTTTTTGGCAGCACTTGTTCAAAACTTAAGGAACAACACTTACCATGAGCTCTTCATATCATCCGCAGTCCGGCCAAACGGAGGTATTGAACAAGACTCTCGAGATGTATCTACGTTGTTTTGTGTTTGATAACCCAAAAGGTTGGTTTACCATATTGCCATGGGCCCAATATTGGTATAACTCATCTTTTCATCAAAGCATTTGAATGTATCCATTCAAAGCTTTGTATGCCAAGGATCCACCTGTTGTTGTACGTTATGAAATCAGTCCCTTAGATCCGGTGGCCATTCAATAACAACTATGTGAACATGACGCGATTTTGCAACAACTGAAAGGGAATTTGCTGAAGGCACAACAATATATGAAAACACAAGCTGACAAAAGAAGAAGGGATATACAGTTTGAAGTAGGCGAACTGGTGTTGGTCAAACTGTAACCTTATAAACAACACTCAATTGCTTTAAGGAAAACACAGAAGTTAAACATGCGCTATTTTGGACCCTTTGAGGTTCTAGGAAAAATTGGAAAAGTAGCTTATAAATTGAAACTACCACATACTGCTAGGATTCATTAGGTTTTCCACATTTCTTTAGTTAAGAAATTTGTAGGTACTCTTTCACAACAATTTATACTTTACGTTTAACAAATATTGAATTGGGTCCGTTGGTTCAACCTTTAAAGATTTTGGATCACCGTACCATTCTGTGAAATGCAAGCCTAGTTCAACAGATGTTGGTACAATGGAATTCATTAGATGAGTCAACAACTACTTGGGAAGATGCTACTGAGATTAAGAAGAGTTTTCCAAATTTCAACCTTGAGGACAAGGTTGTTTTAAATGGAGGGAGTATTATAACGTACACGTCAAATGACCATGTGCTCGCTGGATAAAAACAAAAAGTTTGTTTGAGCCAATGGACACGTGGAGAGAAATCAACCATATGATAATAGAAGAAAAAACATGAGACAAAAGAAGGAGAGCGTTTTATTAAAGGATTATGTGATGAAGGGGGATGTAATGTAAAACTTAAATTAGACTTTTAGTATTCTTATAATGGTTTTAATTACGAGTGGTATAACTAATGAGTTGTAAACCTATTTAATAGGTATTATGATTTACGTTTGGTATTTGAAAAGGCAAATATTTTGGCCATAAATAATTGTAACAACTCATTTGAAATTGTATCAGGAGAAAAATTGAGAGCGTTGATTTGTTTTCCTGTTACCAACAAATTGGCATCAGAGCTTGTGTGTGAGGTGAGTGTGAGAGAACCTACCAAATCTCAAGAGAGAACGCTGCGGTGTGAGAGGAGCAACTTAAAGCTTTGTGAGGTGTGTGAGTTGAGAGCAAACACTTGAGAGGAAATGGCAGGTCTAACCAATGGCATCCCGCTACCCAAGTTGACGAAAGACACCAACTATGACAATTGGAAGGTACAAATGAAGGCTCTTCTCGGCTCCCAAGATAACTGGGATGTGGTCGAGAATGGGTATGAGGAACCGGCAAACACAGATGGGTATTCAAATGCCCAGCTGAACGCATTGAAGGCCGTTCGAGCAAAAGACAAGGCGGCTCTGTATCTACTATACCGAGCCGTCGACGAATCTGGCTTTGAGAAGATAGCTAACGCAAAATCTTCCAAAATAGCATGGGATACACTTGAAAAAACAAACAAAGGAGATGAAAGGGTGAAACAAGTTCGACTTCAAACCCTTAGGGGCGAGCTTGAAAACATGAAGATGAAAGAGCCTGAAAGCGTATCCGAGTTCATTACTCGGGTGGAGACTGTGGTGAACAAGCCGAATCAAAATGGTGAGAGTCTTTCATCAAACCGAGTTGTTGAAAAAATCTTAAGATCATTGACAGATGATTTCGAGAACATCGTGTGCGCAATAGAGGAGTCCAAGGATCCGTCAACGCTCACCCTTGAAGAGCTTGCCGGGTCCCTAGAAGCGCATGAGCAGAGAAGGAAAAACAAGAAGGGGGAGTCCCTTGAACAGACACTCCAGACAAAGGCGACAATAAAAGAGGAGAAGGTGCTATATGCTCAGAGCTCCAGAGGCCGAGGAAAAGGCAGAGGTCGTGGTGGTAGAGGAAAAGGAGGACGAGGAAATGAGCAAGACGGTCAACAGAACTGGCGTGGCCAAGGACAGGCTCGGGGTGGCCGGACAAACACAAACAATATTGAATGCTATAATTGTGGGAAGAATGGGCATATTGCCAAGGATTGTTACACGGTAAAATGCTATAATTGTGGAAAGAATGGGCATGTTGCCAAGGACTGTTACTCCGTAAAATGCTATAATTGTGGAAAACTGGGTCATATTTCCAAAGATTGTAGGTCTGAGAAGAAAAAGGAGGAACCAACAAACTTTCCTGCTGAGGAAGAAGACGAAGGATTGCTGATGGTGACAAACACTTCAGAAACTGAGATCAAACCGAACTGTTCTAATAACTCGGTTTGGTACTTAGACACCAGCGCTAGTAACCACATGTGTGGTGATGAGCGCTTATTCAAAATACTTTCAAAGGTGGAGTCCGGATCTGTTTCTTTCGGTGATGCTTCGAAAGTAGCTGTCAAAGATCAAGGAACGATATGGTATCAATAGAGAAATGGGCAAATCGGAGAGATCAGAGATGTATACTACGTACTCGATCTCAAAAGCAACATATTGAGCATGAGACAAGCTAATGGAGAAGGGGTACTCGGCTCGATGAAGGACCGAGAACTACAACCGAAGGATAAATTAGGGAGGCTTGTTGCTCTGGTGGGAATGAAGAAAAATCGCATGTACAAACTTGAGTCGAAGACAGCTCAAGATAAATGTACGCAATTTGATATGGAGGATGAGGTCATGAGGTGGCATTTGCGGTTTGGTCATCTTCATTTTGGTGGGTTGATCATACTGGTGAAAAAGGAGATGGTGCTCTGATTGCCTAAAATGGAATTCGAAAAAGGTTCTCGTGAAGAATGTGTGATTGGGAAGCAAGCGAGAACTTCTTTCCCAAGAAGTTCCGAGTGTCGAGCAAAGCAAAGAACTCTGGAGTGATCCATACCGATTTGTGTGGGCCAATAACTCCGTAATCTTTCAGTGGTAAGAGATATTTTGTCTCTTTCATTGATGATTTTTCAAGGAAAACATGGGTTTATTTTCTCGAAGGAGAAGTCGAAGTGTTTGAAACTTTCAAGAAATTCAAAGTTATGGTGGAGAAAGAAACAAACAAAGTCATCAAAGCATTCCGATCCGACACAGGAGGCGAGTTCACTTCTACCGAGTTCAACAAATACCGTGAGGAACATAGGATCAAACATTTCCCGATCGCCCCATATTCTCCGTAGCAAAACGGTGTAACGGAACGAAAGAACCGAACCATTCTTGATATGGTTCGATCTATGTTGAAAGGGAAGAATATGCCAAAGAAGTTTTGGGCAGAGGCGGTGCAAGTGCGCAGCCTATTTGCAAAATAGATGTCCACATGCAAAGTTAGGAGAGAAGACGCCTCAGGAGATATGGAGTGGTATGAAACCAAGTGTCTCTCATCTAAAGGTGTTTGGTAGCATGGCTTATGGGCAAGTACCAAGTCAAGCACAGACTAAATTAGAAGATCTGAGTAAGAAGTACATATTTATCTGGTATGATGGAAAATCTAAAGCTTATAAATTGTTTGATCCCGTTAATAATAAAGTGGTGGTAAGCCGAGATGTTCATGTGGAAGAAACAAAACATTGGTGCTCGGAGTAACTCGACGTAAGAAGAAACTAGTTCAGAAATTGTTTTGCCTTCAACAATAACAACCATTGAGTCCTTAGATAAAGAAATAGAGCCACAACATGCCTCAAGATGAGAAGTCTGGCAGGATATATACGACACTACAAATGAAGTTCATGTTGTATGTCTTTTGGCTAATTCCGAAGACTTGAGTTTTGAGAAAGCTGTCCAAGATGAGAAGTGGAGAACAACCATGGATGAGGAGATTGGAGCGATTGAACGCAACAAAACTTGGGAACTGACCGAACTTCCTAAAGGAGCTCAACCCATTGGAGTAAAATGGGTGTACAAAAAGAAGATGAATGTTGAGGGAGAGGTTGAACGTTACAAGGCTCGACTTGTGGTGAAGGGTTATAAACAAAAGGAGGGAATTGACTATGATGAAGTATTTGCTCCTCGTTACGAGAATGAAGTCAATCCGACTTCTAATCTCATTAGCCGCTCGTAATCAATGGTCGATTCTACGGATGGATGTGAAGTCAGCATTTCTAAATGGAGTGCCGAAGGAAGAGGTGTATGTTGAGCAACCACTCGGGTACATGAAGAGAGGGGATGAGGAAAAGGTACCGAGATTAAGAAAAGCTCTCTATGGGTCGAAGCAGTGCTCCTCGTGCTTGGAATGAGAGAATTGATGGGTATTTCAAGAAAAATGGGTATGAACAATGTCCATATGAGCATGCTTTGTACACAAAGAAATCAAAAAAGGATATGATGATAGTTGCTCTTTATGTTGACGATCTCATATTCACCTGAAGCAATACGAAGCTAATTAAGGAGTTCAAGGAGGTAATGAAGAAAGAGTTCGAAATGACAGTACTTAGGGCTGATGAAATATTTTCTTGGTCTAGAAGTGAAGCAATCGAGAGGAAGGAATTTTTATATCCCAAGAGAGGTATGCACTTGAAATTTTAAAGAAATTTAAAATGGAGGACTCGTAACCTGGTTTCTACTCTAATGGAACTAGGCACTAAACTCTCAAAGTTTGATGGAGGAGAACGAGCCGATTCTCGGGAGATATCGAAGCTTAATCTGAAGTCCGAGATACCTTACAAGCACAAGACCCGACTTAATGTTGAGTGTCGGGATAACGAGCAGATACATGGAGAATCCAAGTTACACACATTGGAAGGCCTTAAAGAGAATTTTGAGATATGTTCGAGGAACCTTATCACTTGGTCTATTCTATTCAAAATCGGATGACTACCGACTAGTGGGTTACTCTGATAGTGATTGGTGTGGTGATATTGATGACCGAAAAGTACTTCGAGTTATGTGTTCCTACTCTGAAAAACAACTTTTACTTGGTCGTCAAAGAAGCAACCCATTGTAACTCATCAACCCGTGAGGCCGAGTATGTGGCGGCCTCTTGGAGTGTGTGTCATGCAGTTTGGCTTTCAAATTTACTAAGGCATCTGGGAGTGATCCAAGACGAAAGGATTGTAATTCGAGTTGACAACAAGTCAGCGATCGAGTTGACAAAGAACCCGGTTAATCATGGAAGGAGCAAGCACATTGACGTCTGATTTCATTTCATCCGAAAACAAGTTAGAGAAGGAAAGGTTGAGCTGGAGCATGTTGAAAGTCGAGCTCAAGCTGCTGACATATTCACCAAACCACTGCCAACTACACTGCTGGAGAGTTGTAAAAGACTTATTGGAATAAGAGATGAGAAGAGTATTTAAGTTTACGGGGGAGATTTATTGTAAAACTTAAATTAGACGTTTAATATTCCTATAATGGTTTTAATTACGAGTGGTATAACTAATGAGTTGTAAACCTATTTAATAGGTATTATGATTTACGTTTGGTATTTGAAAAGACAAATATTTTGGCCATAAATAATTGTAACAACTCATTTGAAATTGTATCAGGAGAAAAATTGAGAGCGTTGATTTGTTTTCCTGTTATCAACAGCATGCATGTGGTATGATCTTTTTTTTTACATTCTTTTCTTCTGTGCTCCCTAGACCATTTTTTCCTATGACCATCTCCTTTTCTGATTCTGCTATGCTTCTCTTTATTATTCCAGGTTATGAAGGTGTAGGCGGTGGACCAAGCCAATTTCATATTTGATGTTTCAACCCCATTATTATATAATAATCTGTGTTGATTAAATAGAATATCTGTATTTATACTGTTTCAGATGTTCCATCATTTTAAATTAATACAAAACAACAATGCGACGATACTATTGTTTTTAAAACCGAAACAAGAATCTTAACAGCACAAAAAGAAACAAGATGAAAATGCATGCATGGAGAAAAATATTATATCATATATTCATATTAATAATAGTACAAAACAAGAATGTGGCGGATACTAATGTTTTAGAACCAAAATACGACAACATGAAACAAGATGAAAACGGTGCAAGGCTTCCAAAGTTGAATGCATGTTGTAAATGATCATAATGACAAAACAATATTCCTATTCATAATCATACTAATACAAAGCAAGAACGATAACACAATATGGAACATGATGAAAGTTGAATGCATGTTGGAAATGATCATAATCACAATGATATCAACACAAAACAAGAATCATAACTCAATATGAAACATGATGAAAATGCATGATGGTGGAAATAATTATCATATAATATAAAACCCATACACAGACATATATGTTTGTAAAATAAGTCACTCACTTCGATTCCCACAATGGTCATTACAATACTCCCTGAAACTGGGTGACCCTGGGCCAACAGTGAGCTTATCATCCCGATTCTCAAACTCCTCCTCAACATTATTCTCTGCACAACATTTGCCATCACCACTACTACGCTTTTCTTTTCCTCCAATCTCTCGTGCCCTCGCTTCCACCTTCATATCATTCCTCTCCACGACACTTTTCTCTTTCATTGATCCATCATTATCCTTGGCTTCTTCATCACCCAATGGCTTCATTTTATTATTATTATTACTATTCCCATGCAACGATTCACCCTCGACACCACTCTCAACAATGAGTGGAGCCATGGCACGACGATCACCATTTACATGTTCACCACGGGCTGCGTTTTCAGCGTCTAGAGTTGAGATGCCACAACCCATGATCGAGTATGCAATGAATTAATTAGAGGGAATATTATGAGAACAAAGGAAAGGAGTGCAATTAGGATGGTAACAAGGATGAATATTTAGAGAAGAAGCGTAACTAATGTTAAAAAATATTAGTTAATTGGTGAGGGATGAGAATGGAGGATGCAACTGTGGTCACGGTGTTTCATAGGATGTTGCAATGCATTGTTTGAACTTCCTGTTTGACATAACCTTCATTGCTCTTTCGAGCAATAACAACAATGACACGGTGGAATCTACGAAAAAGAATGATAAAATAGGAAAATTAATTCAACAAACAAATGAGACAGACAACTCAACAATCAAACAAATTGGCACTTTTCTAAAAAAAAAATGAGACGAAACGGAAGAAAACCACAAGTTTCATGTAACGCTGACAATAATTATCCTCTGCCTATCCTGGTTAGAGATGGAGGCGAAACAAAAAAATCTATAATGCATCTCTTAATTATTTTTTTTAATCTATTCAAATGGATATTTTATTAAAAAAAATATAACTTTAATAAGTGATTCTAAGAAATATGATTTTAAAACAAAAGAATAGTATTTTCTAATATGATTTCAAATTTTATTTGTTTTTTAATTTTTGAAAAATAATCCATACAACTTATATATAAACATACTATATAAGTCGTTATATATAAGTATGATTTCTACTTTTTATATTTTAATAATTATATTATTACTATTATTATTATTATTATTGATAATATTTTTTGTATTAATAATAAAAATAATTATATTTATATTATTAATATAACTATAACTTATTACATTACTTTTATTAAATATAATTTTATTATTAATATAAAAATAAGATAATATTAAAAAAATAATATAATTATAATTATTACCATTATAGATTTTGATAATAATTTTGTTGTAGGGTGTAAGTTTGAAACAAATAATAATCTAGATAAATTTAAATATAATTCTTAGAAAAAAAAATTTAAATATAATCCTTAAAAAAATTTAAATATAACTATTAAAAATTATAAGATATTTTATCCTGAATTAGTGTAGGAAGATGATGATTTTATTCATCTATATCGTATTTCGAATTGATGGTGAAATTTCATTGTTATTCATCTTAAATGAAAATTTTAATCATATCTTCTTACTTTTTCAGGAAAATTGTTGTTATGATATCCTTCCTCTCAAGAAGGATATTTTTTCATTATACTTCTGTCATATTAAAAACCTTAAAAAGAGATTTTTCATATTCCAATATTGCTAATTAAGTTTTCTCTTCTGTTCTAATAATATTAAAGTGCATTCTCCACTCATACTACTTTCCTTTTTTTTTTTATTAAAATATATACAATATAACATATACAAATATGGACCTACCTCCGAATGTAGATTAATCCTCCTATTGTTCTATAGTGTACTTTTATTATTTGAGAATTTTTTAAATAAGATTTCTCAAATATTATTATTAATTAATATTCAATTGAAATCTTACTATTTTTATTTTATTCTAACTGTATGGGATTTTAATTTTTAAGGCTTTGAAATAGACCTTCTAACTAACATACATATATAATTATTTTATTTAGTTTGAAGAATTATCTTTTTATCTTCTCTTTTTTTCTTAACGTCTATTTTGACTTTTCGTCTTCTCTTCTATTGATATTTGTTGGTATTATTTATCCAAGTAACTAAATCTTAAAGGATCAATTTACAAAATCAAAATAAAAAAGTCGAATTAAGTTTTGCACTAATTGTTGTTATAAATTGAGTTTTCTCTTCTCTAATCCCAATTTGCTTTTGTGTGATTACAAATTGTGTTTATAGTTTTAGAATCAAATTAGGATTCAATTGGATCTTAATTTGATTATTAAATATGGATTACGGTGAATAATACTTGGATTTGATTTGTGGTTTAGTTAATTAACTGTTTAAATTGGGATAAAATCTTTAAAGAACTAGAGGATTGTTTGGTTACTGAATTCATGGATTGATTTGTTTTCATCTTCTTCATTTCAATTTTTGTTTAAATAAATCAATACTATACATAATTAAACTTTAATTATCATTTATAAATCATTAGATATAATTAATTACTTAAAAATACAAGTCTTTACATCTTTTGCTTAGAATTCTCTCAAGACTTTTGTGGTGATAAACTTTGAATTACTTTGACACAAAAGTACTTAACTCCCATTTATTTGGCTAATTGAAGTTTGTAAATAAAGTTTTCAGTTGATAACTGAATGTAACAAATTCAAATTTTAGGGTTTGTTATATTATTACCTCCTTAAGAGAATGAAATTACAAATGGAAACAATGAAATTATTTAGAGTATCTTTTTTATGGAAAACTAATTCTATTTTAGAGCACAAACAACTAGAAAAAATTGTAAGGATCGAGGTATTTTCACTATTCCATATGTCATTAATTAGTCATAACAATTTAAAAATGTTGTTCTGCACTTGAAAGCCTCCATTAATGTAATGTATTTGACTATATATTCTTGGCAAAATTTGGGTCATGTATTTATATATGATACATATTTAAATGTGTTAGGGTCATTATTTATTAAGCCAAATAATAAAGTGATCTGACTAAATTAAAAAGGTTTGGCTAAAGGCATATGTCATGAAAATAAAATTGTGTAGAGACCATAGAGCAATTTCTAATTTGATGAGGGGTCAAATTGGAAATACTAAAACTTAAGTAATTAACCTAATTTTGGTTATTTTAAGGGGTCATGGTCCCCTTCTGGGAGCACGTAGACAGAACGTAGTTACAGTCTCGTTCTTTTCTTTCTATCCCCATCAAGAGAGAAAATTAAGAGGGAAAATACAGGTGCTCTTCAGGTGGAAGACCATAAGATCAATAATGCTCTAAAAGGGACATCATCATTATGGTTAATTCAGGTACGTTTTCGCATTTAGTTTACAACATGTTTATGAGTATGAGATTACTTTATATTTGATCGTTAGATTGAAGATCATATTTAATTATCAGTTTACCTAACAATTGATATCAGAGCAACTAAAACCAACAATGATTACTCATCCTGACATAACCAAATGACATGGATTCATCATGAAATGTGTAGCATGAAAAATTACGTGAAGGTGATCTGTACACGTCTATTTTCAACTGGTCCAAACTTTAACTTATCGAGATCGATATAATAACCTTAATGTACAAAGTATAATGAATGAACAAGAAAACTGCAGATCTATAGATAACCAAATATGTCCAAAAACAATGTATACATATATAAAATTAAACATAGAACATAAAATATATGAAAATGACTAACTCCCACTAAACCACAAATTCCTCAAACTGTAAAACACCCATGTGAGCAACATGCTCATGAAAGACCTTGGGTGGAAGTCCTTTAGTTAGAGGATCTGCTATCATGGAGTTTGTCCCTAAATGTTCTATGGTAATCTGTCCACTCTGTACTCTTTCCTTAACAACTAGGAACTTAATGTCGATGTATTTTGACTTAGTCGAACTTCTGTTGTTGTTGGAATACAATACAGCTGATTTGTTGTCACAATATAACTTAAGTAGTCTTTCAATTCCTTTCACAATTTGCAGCCCTGTGACAAAATTTCTCAACCATATTCCGTGATTCGACGCCTCATAGCATGCTACAAATTCTCCTCCCATAGTGGATGATGATGTAAGGGTTTGCTTGACACTTCGCCAAGAAACCGCACCACCTGCTAACATGAAAATGTAACCTGAAGTGGATTTCAAACTATCTTGACATCCTGCAAAGTCCGAGTCAGAAAACCCAGCGACCTCCTGTATGTGAGCATGTAATCTTTTGTTCTCTTTAAATATCTCATGACCCTTTTTGCTGTTTTCCAATGGTCTTTTCCTGGATTGCTTAAATATTTGCCTAGAACCCCAACTATGTATGCTATGTCTGGACGCGTACATACTTGGGCATACATCAAACTCCCTATAGCTGATGCATAGGGAATCTTTTGCATTTCCTCAATTTCCAAATTTCCCTTTGGGCACTGATTGAGACTAAACTTGTCTCCCTTAGCAACTGGAGTATCCCTGGATTTACATTCATGCATGTCAAACCTTTTAAGAATTTTTTCGATATAGCTCCTTTGTGATAATCCTAAAATACCCCGACATCGATCTCGGTGTATCTGAATTCCTAATACAAAAGACGCATCACCAAGATCTTTCATTTCAAAATTCTTTGATAAAAATTTCTTGGTTTCGTGCAATATGCCTATATCATTAGTGGCAAGTAGAATGTCATCAACATACAAGATCAGGAAAATATACTTACTCTCCTTAAACTTGTGATATACACAATCATCAACAATATTCATCTCGAAGCCAAATGAGAGAATTACTTGATGAATCCATGTCATTTGGTTATGTCAGGATGAGTAATCATTGTTGGTTTTAGTTGCTCTGATACCAATTGTTAGATAAACTGATAATTAAATATGATATTCAATCTAACGATCAAATATAAAGTAATCTCATACTCATAAACATGTTGTAAACTAAATGCGAAAGTGTACCTGAATTAACCATAATGATGATGTCCCTTTTAGAGCACTATTGATCTTATGGTCTTCCACCTGAAGAGCACATGTATTTTCCCTCTTGATGGGGATAGAAAAAAAAGAACGGGACTGTAACTACGTTTTGTCTACGTGCTCCCAGAAGGGGACCATGACCCCTTAAAATAACCAAAATTAGGTTAATTACTTAAGTTTTAGTATTTCCAATTTGACCCCTCATCAAATTAGAAATTGCTCTATGGTCTCTACACAATTTTATTTTCATGACATATGCCTTTAGCCAAACTTTTTTAATTTAGTCAGATCACTTTATTATTTGGCTTAATAAATAATGACCCTAACACATTTAAATATGTATCATATATATACATGACCCAAATTTTGTCAAAATATATTATTTTTTATCTATTGGTTCTTTGCCAAAGATAGGTGTGTGATCCAACTTGAAAATAAATGTGCAGTGTGTCTACTCAATATTGAATATGTTTTGGTTATAGTAAACAACTTAATATTTTAAGTTGATTTTTAAATTATTAATATGGAATGAGAGTTTACCAATGATAATCCTCTTATTATTCTCATAAGATTATTTTTAAAGAATAGAACCAAGATAAATTGTACATGATGAGACGTTAACAATGGAGATTGGAGATAATATGATTAAATTTAATATTTTTTATACAATTAGATATTTAGAAGAGAATGATTATATATTTTTGAATTGATATTATAAACGATTTGATTGCTAACACTATTTCCATTTTAAAGAATAACACGATTCAAAAATAGTTTTGTGTTTGTAGAAAGTTATATAATAAATCAGGAAAGTGTTGTCGATATTGCTAAATTCATTAAGCAACAAGTTGAAAAATTATGCATAAGAGATAATATCGTTGAGTTAGTGCTACATTCCCTCAAAAATTTGTTCCAGAAGTTGTAGAGGGTGCCCATATACATTATATTGTTGAGTGAAAATTGAATTCAAAGTTATAGTTATGATCAAAGAAAGTAATGGTCTTTTATTTATTATGATATCGATATTGTTCATTAATATTAATATATTTAAAGTCTTGTATATTTTGAAATTTTAGTTCATCGTAATTTTGTGATGTATGATTCATAAACAATATCAAAATATAGTTCCCTAATCGAGAACTAAAAGATAAGAAAAAACTTGAGACTCTAGCTTCTTAGTATGAATCAATGTTTCATGTCGAAACAAAATTGTCTCAATTTAATATTAATTAGGAATACATTATCTCAATTAAGTACTAAAAGGTAAGAGAGAACTTGAGACTCTAACCCCTCTTAAACGCTAATGTTTTGTTTAAGAATAAGAATGTCTCAATCACATTCGAGATGTTATCTGTTTTGAAACTTTATTTCTTTTATGTATGGATGAAATATATATTAAATTTAAATTTAAATTTGTCTCCCGTGATTTAATATTGAACGAATACTTTCGATAACATAAATCTACTTTGACTCTTTGTATATACTAAAAAGAATTAGAATATAAATCTAGTTTGACTCTTTGTATACAATTGAAAGAATATAAGTTTTTTGTGACGTGAATATATGAGATGTCATATATTGAGACTAATATCTTTTGTTTGTCTTGAAGTTCGTGGGAATTCAAATAATGATTCTTCCTATCACTTATTTTTATTGTACTTTAAAGTGATGTATTCTCCATTTCTTTTTATATTCAATCTTTTCTCTTTTGATTTTCTTCAACACTTAGTTTCTTTACGTTCATTTAATATTATTATATTCTTGAATTCAAGCTTAAAGCTTGAACATCTCACATTATATTGTTTTGTAGCAAAAAGAAAATTCAATCTTAGCTTATACTCCTATAAGGATGCTGAACAAATAGATTACCTTTCATTGCCAATAAGATTTGATGGATTGTAAGTGGGGAGCCACGTTTGTGGAAGATCATCCTTTTATACTTTTTAGGGGGTTCCACACCATTTTACTAAACATCACACATCCTCTTCCTTCAAACAAGATAACAGATTGTATTTAGTTGTATTAATAATTATCACAAGTGATTTTTAGAAAGAAAAAGGAAACACTATTGAACCCATATATATATAATTTGGTTGTATGAGTAAATGACACTCATTCCAAAAATATTTTTAATAAGATAAAATATATTAAATTTGTTAGTCTTTTCTTTATTATCTTGAAAGAGAAACTTGATCATTATAATATTTGAATAACTTTTATAATATAATAAAAAATACATTAAATATTTTTCTTCATTTTTATCCTTATAATTTTATAAATATGTAATTTTGGTCCTATTGAATTTTAATTATAAATTTGATTCTTGAATTTTTCAAAATTTAGCAATTTTGATATAATATTAATATGTTATTTAGATATGTTTTTGCACAAAATCTTTCTAGATGAGAAAAAAAATTGACTTCTTCATAAACTACAATGAATTTATCTTAAAGTTGAAATAAAGAAATAAAATAAGAAAATGATATGAGAAAACTTCAATAAATAATCTCATGCATAAACGAATTTTAACGTAGTTAATTTCCATTTTATTAGTTTTTCTATTCTAAAAGGAGTTTATAGAGAAAATCCTCTAAACATACACTTAAATTCTAATAAAAATGCTACTTGTACATAGATGATGATAATAATGCCAAATAATGGTGGAATAGTCTTTATAATAATAAAAAAATCTAATTAGTCCTTATGTTAATAAATATATAAATAATCTTTGAATGTAACTTTCATTTCTTATATCCGTCATTACTTTAAATAGATCATTATATATAAAATAAAATATATTTTATCATAATACGTAGAAATTTAATTAAAATAAAAAATTTATTATAAGAAACTAAAATTATGTTTTAAGATTTTATTTTAATTTATATAAATTCTAAAACTAAAGGAAAACATTCATATATTTTAATAAACTAAATTAACCATTTTACCATCAATAATTTATGTATGATGCCAATAATGTTTCACAATTACCTTCAACATATATTACTTTGATATGTGTTGACAATTGAATAATATGTTGACAATGAACTAAATTTTTTTTATTATAGAAAACTAAAATATCAAAATATATAATTAAAATTTTATAAAAAATGAAAAGGTTTAATTATGTTTTTAATTTTTTAAATTGAAAAAATATATTTTAGTCCTTCAATATTGAAAAATATTATATCTTAGGGATCAAATGAGTTTTTATTTATTTATTCAATTTAAAAGATGAAAAATATTTATCCAAAAATTAGAAACATGATAAAAAAAATTAAAATTATAAAAAGTATAGGACCAAAAGTGTATTTAAATTAAAGAGGAGAAGTAATGTTGTGCATAATATAATAAGGACAAATATGCATCTGGTTGAGACTAAAAGTGGTGTCGTAAGAGATGCTCATGCTAACCTTTTACCAGTATTAATTAATTAATTATTAGTAATATATATATATATATATATATATATATATATATATATTATTTTTGTAAAATTTAATTTTAGTTTTATATTTAAAAAATGTTAATTAGTTCTTTAATATATAAAAATTATGTTATTTTGTATATGTATTTGTAGTTTGAGTATTTTTTTATATGAGGAAAAAAATGGGCATGCTGAGTGTCCTTGAGGCGGGTTTGGCGTGATGGTGATGGAACCGACACCTTTGGGAGACAAACAGTGATGATGTTGATGGTGCACACACGCTTCTCCACAAAGTTTTGTTCTCTCAGACATTACAATTTGAATCACAACCAATTTTCTCAGTCAATGCCGACAAACTACTTCTTTCGGTAACCCTTCTCTTCTCCGTCTCAGTGGGTGCAAAAGACGACAACTTTTCCGTCAAAATAAACATGACCCACCAAAAAGGTTCTGATTTTGTTCATATAGTTAAAAAATGGAGTTTTTGTCTTTTCAATTTTGGTAGCTGTTCTTTTAATCTTTGTGCCATTGAAGTGTTGCACTCTACTAGATTTAGTGGTGAACAAATTGAGCTAGTTGTTTGGAGTCTAATTGATGTTGATCTGTGTGGTGTGCTCATTTTTCTTCACTGTTTGATAATTGTGTCTTGATTTTGCACTACTTGTTAGGATAGAGGTTGAAAATGAAAAAAAAAAAAAAAAAAAGGAAAATGTTGAATTTTGGCTCATGTTGGAACGAGGTGATTGCTCTATTCTGCTGCCGTCCTACCAAAGAAATAGGAAACATTTTAAAACATAGCTTTCAAAGATCTGGGAAAATGAAGTTAAAATCTGAGTGGAAGTGCCAATGTTTTGTTGGTTATTCAAGTTACTCATACCTTTGTCATGATAAAAGAATATATAAATACGTGAGTATGATATTACGAAAGCTATTGTTTTCCCCCAACATTTATTTTAATTCTTGTATCTAGAGGAACCATATTTTCTAAGAAGCACTAATTGGTGAAGAATAAATGCTTGTTTACCTTGGTTTTTAGAGTTATTATCCCTTTTTCATTGTCGTATTCGTAAAATGTTAACAAGATGCATTTCGTTGTTCAGGCCTCTTAAGGGGGAATACCCAAGGGAATGTTTAGTAGGTTTAAATATAACTTTCCTCAAATCCTTGATGCTGTCAACTATGAATTTAGTGTATGAAAGACTGGAAATTGAACAATATCTTGTTCTCCAAAACAACAAAGAGTTCTGGTTTTGACTTCAAAGAATGCCTATGATGTTATAATTGTGATGTCTAAAATTGATATAGCTTTGAAGTCTGAACAGAGTGCTTTCCCTTTCCTATGGCATCATGGAATGGAACACTATGGATGTCCTTCATGATAACAATTAATTAATGAACAACCATTCTCATTGTTTTTTTACTGATTTGAATTCAAGATTAGTTATACGCAGGAATAACGGTGCAAAAGGGGAATATCAGTGTATCTGCATCAGCTCCATGGAACCACATGGCTGTGAAAAAAACACACGCACAGCTAGCAGTGAAATGTTAATAACACTCTTATTATCAGCCCTGAAGTGGATGGTTGGTGAAGATCAACCATATCAAGCTTCGTGTGGAGTTTGCTGAAAGGATCAAGTAGGAGAGCCTTAGTGAAATATCAGCTGCTTCATCCTTTAAAGAAGTATGCAGCTACTGCAGCATGAGGCCAGATGACAATTCTCCCACACAATGTGACAACTTGTTGTGAATGACACAAGTATTTTGCTTCAGTATTTCTTGTACAGTTGCTTAATGTTGTGTAAATTATAGTGGTGGTGAGATTGCTCAATCTTGGAAGAAAATTTGCAGCTTGATATGTATGATAGCTTGGTTGGTCATGTAATTATGACATGTTAAGCTACCACTTATTTTTGAATGTAACCTAAACATGAAGTTGAGATATTCAACTGAATTAGCAGTACTGCATAATGGTAATCAGAGTAAACTAAATGATGTAGTTACGAGCTGTCAGTGTTACCATTTCATGCTGGCTGAAGGAGAAATACTTTAAATTTCAATTTGATAACTTGCAGTGTTAATGTACATTTGCTAGTTTTCTATCTTGAATATGCAGCACTGCATTTAACTGCTTAATATTGTTTTGGTAATAAAAGTAACTATTGTGACTGTTTTCTTATCCCTGTCTTTTTTCTTCCATTTCATGGAAAAATAAAATTAACTTATGTTTTATTCTGTATTTTTTATATTTTGAATGTTACATATCATACTTCTGCTTGTTCCTCTACTCTTTTCCCGTTCTTTTTCTAGATATATTATATTATGTTCTTCATTTCGAGAAAAACGATGAGGACATAAATATACCTGTATTGTTACTCTATATATTCATATTATAGTCTCTATCTTTAGTTTTATATATGCTTGTCATAGTTGATTCAACTAAAAGATTGGATTGAATTTATGCAACTATTTGATTCTTGATATTCATACTTTTGTTTAGACTATGCATCCCGAATAATTGTCATATAATGTTTAGAATCCATTTAAATATAAACAAGTAAGAAATGATACTTCATGCATTAATATTGTCCTTTGAAAGTATTTGCTAATTTTCCCAGTAGTGATGGTGATAACAAAGATTGGTGGTGTAGTGGTACTGGTACTCTGATGCTAGTTGCAGTAAGAGCATTCATGTTTACTCCATCATGCTTGGAAATTAATCTAGCTCAGTAAGAGTACCAACAAAGTAGGTGAAAAATTACCTCGTTAAGTTCTGTATTAAACAGTAAGGCTTCATATCTTACCATCCCCCTTCATGGTTTATCTTTATTGGATTCCCATCACCTTCTCTTGGGGATTTTGGTAGAAATCAGTCAATAGAATAAATCTTTTTATCCAAATTGTACTTTCAATCTCATAAAACTGGCAATCAGAAAATATAATGCTTTATTTTCAGTTATTGGCACTGTAGCACTACAGGTATTTATCTTGAAAAAACTTTGTGGCATATATATTGGGCCTCGTTCTATCTCAGGTTATTATCTTTTCTTTCCATCAATACCATTTGTATACCACTCTCACCTCTATCCTTGTTCAAGTCTACTACTTCAAAGTTTAGTCATTAGTCCCACTCTTTTCCACAACATTAATTTACCTCTTTCTGTTTTCATTAATTCCCACACAGCTACTACAACGTGTAAAATATAACAAAATAATTAAAACGTTGGGTATACAAATACAAATGATGGAATTGTTTGTGTACATAAACGTACTTGTTTGTTAAATTAGAGAACAACGATTTATGATGGTTAGTTTTAAACAAATTATATTTTATGTGTGAGATTGAAGAACATGTGCTGTGGGTTTTGCAACTTTTAAGAAGTATTTTACTGTTTAAAATCTAAAATAATTGGATAGTCATATTTAACATGAAGGTAAAATGAAAATATTATCTATATATATTTAGCATTAAATAAATGAAATAATATAATTTTAAAAAAGTCTCTCTACACTATTTTTACTAAACACATTTTATTTTATTTACCGAAATCTCTAACATATTTCTACTTGATAATTTTTTTTATGTAAAAAATATCATAAAATTCCTTCAAATAAAAAAAATATCGAAATCACTTGTAGATTAAAGATATAATAATATTATATTATAGGTTAAGTACACATTTTATCTTATAAATCAATCATGTAGATATTTTAATGATGTAAAACAAATTGCAGGTGGAATGATTCATCTATTATTGGAAAGATATTGAATCACTCGTCTTTAGTGTTTCAATGCGAAAAGGAAAGGTGAAAAATCCTATACATTTCTGATACTGCTTCCTCATCTTATTTCTACTCCTGTATCTTTTCACTGAATCAAATAAAGTAAAGAGGTTGGTTATTCTTAATGGGTGTCGTGAGATCAACTAACCGGGTTCAGAAACCAGCCAAAATGGCTTAATATGGAACTGCTGCAATACTAAAATTTGATGGTTGGTTATCATTAATTAGCCAATGTATGATTGATGAATGGTACTATGTGATGAGGAAAGTATGTTACAAGTAGGTAAAGACAATAAAGAAAATTTTATCTTTATTTACTCTTCTTACTTCATTCTTCTAATCAATCTTCATTGTATTGGTTTATTGAATGAAGCTGTTCTGGAAGCTTGTGTTCAGAATTTATGAAGGTTGTTGAAAATGAGAAATTGGGGTAAGTTTCGAAATGTAATGCTATGTGTAGGACTCTAGGGTACAGCGTCAGAAATTAACCAGCTTGTTTATTCATTTACTTCGCAACTCCAAAGGAAATCCTCCATTCAGTTTCAAACTTCATCGATTATTATAACCATGTGTTTTCTTGCACAAGATTTTTTATGTTGCCATATGTATAGCATGTCCTGGTTCTTGTCTTGCTTGATTGGTGCAACTGTTAACTGTCACAATGTGAATGATGTTACATTTCCTAGATTGATGGGAAAATTTGAATGATCGAAATGAAAATACATTATGTAGTTAAACAAACATCATTATAATTCACATTACAATAACTACATATATGTTTGGCAGCTCCATTTAATGTTAAAGCTGAACAAGTACAGAACACCATAGTACGTGGATTTGATGCCTATATATGGTAATAATATCTAGGATTGAATGCCACTTTTTGAATATACAAAAGCTTTTGGCGGGAGAGAGTCTTTACAAAAAACTTGATAAACTTCAGCCAGACAATCTCTGGTGTGAACTTATGTGCATGATTACACAAAATTTAGAAGGAGAAACGAGGAAAATAGATATAGAAGAGGTCGTTGTCCAAACCCCCCAGTTTTTTCGCTGTTAATAAAATCTTGACTATGATAGTATAGAAACTTTGTAGATATGGTCCAGTACGTAGGTCTGTTTCATTTGACAATTTTGGCCCGGAAAGTCAGCAAATACTACGCGACCTCACATTACTGTGCATGATGCCAGTGACGTGGGGAATTTTACAAGTGATGCACAAAAATCCCTATAGATCAAAAGATTCTACTACCATAGCGGCAAGAAACTTTGGTCGGCAGTTCTCACTCAGTTACTTTTCAACTTCCCTCTTTTCTTACACAATTTGAGAGATACCACCATACGTTTGTTGAATCCAATGTCTTAACACCATGTCCAAAGTATCCCTACTTTACAATTACTTATCAAATCTGTGTATCATGATGGATAACCATTATTACAAAACAGGAGTTTACATTAGCAAAACATGTTTTTTTGACCATGCATCCTACTTTAACTCAATAGAAATATTATTATGAGTGTTAAAGTTGTCTTCAAATATTTAATATTTTAACTTTTCATAAATAGAGTTCTATGAAAATTAATTAGCATATATACTTTTGGATATTAGTAAATGTTGATGGGAAAAGTAAAATCATGTTGATATAAAGAAAAGCTGAGACTTGTAATAATAGAGTATTATTAATTAATGTTTCTCTTATAACATAATATTTGTGACCATTTTGCATTCACCATAGTGTGATATAGTAGATGGATATATAACTTTTTCTTTTAATTGTGTAATTTAGAGTTTAAATGCTAAATATAGTACATAAAAGGGAGAATCTTTTAATTTGATTGGATGTTAGCACCTCAAGATACCCTTGTACGATCAATTTATAAGGTGTAGTATACCTCATTTATCAAATATATCTTTAAGAGGGATATTAAATATTCATGAAGGATAAGAATTGATTTGAGACAACCATTTTAAAAACAAATGAATGCGGTCCAGCACCACTTGAGGGGAGAATGGGATCCATTAATGCGTAAGAAATTGATGGGATTTCAAGGTTTTGGCCTATAATATTCCCATATCTAATTACGCAAAACATTTTGTTAGTAAGTTAATACATGTATATATTACTACGAATAGGATGATCATAGTTGAAGGTTTGAAGGCAAGAAATATTTAAAAATCTTCAACAGCGTGGGCATTATTGACAAGAATCTTATTCTGAATGCAGGGGTTGCGTTATGTGAGCTTGCGGGGGAATCATATAAGAATATTTTGTGCCTTCACCCCTTCACCTACTTGACCAACACCAAGTTTTTCCTTTTGTGCCTTGTTCGCTTCACTAACTCCACCCACGCTAAGTTTTATAATTCAAATATTCTTATCATGTCGAATATTATCATGCATCAAGGACAAATTATAGGGAAGATATCAACAGACATAGATAGATTTTAATTAATTTTTGGAGGACTAAAGGGGCTATCAATCATTAGAACTAACATGCATTTTAGTAAACTATTAAAAGAAATAAAGGTTTTACTTTTGGTACAATAATTAAAATCTACTTTTATTCCTTGAACATATATATATATATACTCGAAGATGTTCAACTATCGATTTTCCTTATCACTTTCACCAAGAAGAATAATCTTGTCCTCCTTAACGTGAAAGGAAGAATTTCATAAATGGGGCATTGAGTTCTATGGAAAGAAGGATGCGAATCAAATCCATGTGCTGATGCTTCAAAAACTTAGGCACTACCATTGTTCTGAGGCTTGTATGCGTACCCATACATAGGGCATCGCTTATTTTTTCATAAAGATTGTGATTAGATAATAGAGAACTTCTTCCCTGTACTTTCTTTGGATGCCCCTTTTGTATGTATTCTTTGGATTATTGTTAGCATACTTTGGATCGTATTTTTGTCTCAAAAAATCATTTCCCTTTCCATAATTCTAAGCAACAGTCAACGTTATTCGGGATGGAGCATGAAATGAATGATAAACAGTTGTCTCTTATTAGTAAATTTATGAGCCCTTACACAAAACAAACTCCCATATACAAAGATCAGCACACCAGAAAAAGATAACATAAAAGTTGTTCGGTGCCTATGGCTTCACAATTTATATCTTACAAAAAGTTTTTGAGCAACTTCAAACCTAACTAACTAGGCAGTTTCACTGCCTCAGGGGGTCCCCGGTGCGGGAGGACCAGCCTCCATGCCACCCTCCACACTGAAATCAATGACAGTGGGTGTGACAACCATAGCTTCTTCAACATTGCTCCTGTTAGAGGCCACCCCTTCAGATTTTGCCTTCTTTCCCTTCTTTGAGCCCTTTGTCTCGAATATGCGGCACACAGCCATAGCTGACATCTGCATTAGAGTTCAAAGTTCAGTCTTTTGATACTCATAAACAAAACCCAGAAACTAAATATGTAAGCATTTAAATGTGGTCAGTTTTTTTGTAAGACTCACCCCATTTTGGTGTGAAAAAGGAAGAGACGGTAAGACAATATTTTTTTATTAGTGGTCATAAATGTTCACCTCATTTTGGGGTAAAAAGATGAAACAAAGAGGGGAAAAGCAGATAGAGAGAGAAATTAATAAATAAATAACGGAACAAAAAGGAAAAAAAAATAAAGCTAAATGAAAAGAAAGAAGTGAGCGTATGTAACAATGGTGGTGGAGAGATACTGTTGTATTGTTTACCATTGATGGATGTGACTTTAGGGCAAGACGAAACTCATGCATCACCCAGTTGGTTTTGGCAAGAGAGTTGCCCCTGGCTTTCCAGAAAACCAGAATGTTCCTCTTTGCTATGAATTGTTCGCCAGGAAACTCAACCTCTTCATCTTTCTCCACTGCTCTCCATTCGCCTTTCCCAGCATCTCTCTTGTCAGAGTTTTCAAACACATGGGTCCTGACATCATAGAAGAAAAACCTCTGCCAATTCATGTACTTCCCACCTACAAAAAACAACAAAACAAAAACGATTCGGAAAACAAATAAACTCAAAATACCAAAACCACCATTCTGATCCCAGTGTTAGTTCAGTCATGGGGCATACAAAAATTGGATCTTTTTCAGACAAGACACATTGTCCACTGACATAAGAATCACAACAATCCAACCGTGTCACTCAGTTAACAACACATGCAAAACTTGTGAAAACACCTGAATTGAATTTCTGCAAAGCAAATCTTCAAAGAGAGAGATGGAAAGTTTTATTTTTGTGACAAAATTTCATACTGAAATCAATAGGTATATATATCTTTGGGGTCCATCAGAAAACCAAAAATTCTTTTATTAAAAAGGGAAAAAAAAAAAACAAAGAATGAATGGAAAAGGAGGATTTGTTTTGTGTTTGTGTTTTAGACCAACCTCCTGGAAGCTCCCAAGGCTCAGTCTGGTGAACATCACAGTCTTGGATGAGGTCATTAGGAAGTGGCTGTGCCATGATCCTCTTCCTGAGGTAGTAACCAGCAAGAATTTCATCAGTGGGGTCGAACCTGTACCCAACCGGGAGCCTAAAGGTCTTACCTTCCACTGGGTTTAACACTTCCATGAGTGTCACCACAGCAAAGACCTTTTGTCTTTGGAGAGATGAAGGAACTTGTCTTGAAAGAAATCAATTTATAGATGTAAAGACATGCAGTGTGGTGGATGTGTTTGACTAAGAAGGAGACACCAGATGTGGAAAGAGAAAAAATATATATATGAAACCATCCATGGCTACAAATCCTAGCTTCTATTTGACTTTTGAAAGGAATTGACCATTTTTCTAAGTTTTTTTTTCAAGATTAATTATGACAGGATTGGTTAATATTAAATAGGTATAATTGAGGAAATTAAATTAGTTTTTTTGAAATTGAGTATTAATAATTTTTTAGAAAGCACTCTGGAAAATTGACAACCAATGTTGTACTGTACTGTAGGTGACGTGAGTGAATGAGTAACTTGTTTGCTTTCAGTCAATAACCATGGACCCGTTGTTTCCCGTTACAGCGTTTCAGCATGTGTCACACGTTTTCACAATGGCAGTTTTTTTTTTTTTTTTGTTAATCAATGCCATTTTATGAGTTATACTCTGCTGGCTATGACCAGGACCAGAGATAAAACTGAAATCTCACTCTCATGAAAAAGTATTTCTTTTTCTTCGTAAATAACTAAACCGCGTGAGGTTTCGTGAATTTTTTCTCAAAGGCAAAATATTTATTTTCCCAATTATACTTATTTTAAACTATGCTCGAAATTCAGTTTTAGGTGGCTAAATTCTTACCAATTTATTTTTGCTTAAAAATCTTTGTTTTTTTTAATGCAAATTAGTATTGAAATAATAATATATTAACATTTTTATTTATAATATATTAATATATTATCATTCATTTGTACATTAATTTTATTAATTATTATTATTATTATTCAAATAATTTATTTTAAAAAAATTTAAATAATTTTTTCTTTTCTCTATAATTTATTTCTAATGAAAAATGATTTGACTATTAATACAAAGTCTATTTTTATAGTATATTTTTAACATATTAATTTAATAAAAATATTTGTAAAATTATCTTAAATGTAAACTTCAACTTAAAATATTAATTCAGATATCACTCAAACACTTAATAAGAACATGTTGAAATAACTAATCAATAAATAAAAATTAAATACATAAATAATAATTATTGATTTTTTTAAATTAGAGGAGTAATTATTTATTATGATAAGATATTTTTAAATTAATTATTTACATATTATAATAAATAATTACTCAGCTAATTAAAAAAATCAAATATTTATAAGTTAAATATATTTTTTATTTAATAATTATATCTAGTTATAATAATATTGAGTTATGATAATTAATTAGATTAGTAATTTTAAAAAATATTTATTAAAAAAATACTTTAAATAAATATTATATTTTTTTCTTAGTGATTATAGTATAACAATAATAAAATTTGTAACATCTCAAATTTATCACATAATATTTTTTTACAAATATAACATATTAATATATTCAATTATAGTATTTTTAAATTATTTAAATATGTTTCATTTTTTAAAAATAAAAAAATACTTATGTTATCAAAATTTAATCTATTATTTTTAATTGAATAATAAAATGGAGTGAGAAAAGAATAAGAGAGAGAAAAAAAGAAAAACAAGAAATAAACAGAGGGACAGAATAACATTTTTATGATATGGCACAAATTTATTTTTTCTTATTGATACGGTAAGTCGGGTAAATAAACTCAAAAAGATTCTATTTCAGTAATTTTTGTTTTAAAATATATTATTTATGATATTAATTTATAAAATAACTTTAAATGAATTATTTACATTATCAATAAATAAAATTATTTATTGTTATCATAATTTTAAATAATTAGTTAATATTTTTAGTTTTAATATTATTTTTTTAATAATTATTTTAATATATTTTTATTAATTTTTAATATAGTAGTTTCATTTGGAGAGTAAGAAAGAAACAAGAGAAGTAAGATAGAAAAAAAAAACGAAGAAA